>OZ020615.1:19152525-20352525 GCA_963971575.1 Liopterus haemorrhoidalis | reverse complement strand
AGATTAAATTAACTAACACACGTTCTAGTGAGAACTAATATATAAAACACCTAAAAGACATAACACAACATAACAAACTGGAAGATTTGGGTGAACGAAGTCCAACAGAGAACAAGTTATGTACAAAATTATGAAAAGGGAATTCCCGTCGTCCATGAGAAGAATTGTTCTCGGCAGTCCAATATTTCGTCTGAAGTGACCAAGAGTCATGAACAAGCTCAGCAACAAGGCTGATTGCCACCAAAACTCAGCTGACTGATAAAATTATTTATGTCATCACCAACAGATGCAGGTGATATACAAGTATACGTATATGTGCCAAAATGAATCATTAAAAGAAACTCGACCTTGTATTAAAAATATGTGTATTTTGGACTAGCTAAATAATTGACCAAATATATAGAGGTACATCGAATCGCCGACAACACTTCGGTACGAAAAGAACATATTTTCACAAATTTCAACGAGAGTCAGCTCGTTTATGACTGAAGAGGTCATTTCTGGATACGAACATTTTGCCACAAATAGTTATAAGCAGAATCAGGCAATTATTGCGTACTAGTGTGGCACTCTATACGTGTCCATATACTTCGACAGAGGAGGTTAATTTTATCTCGTCTTTTTAGAGTTGTTTAGGTGCAGCTTCACCTCCGCAGCCTCTTTCCAACTCTGAGTACAACAATTCGGGTAACCTAGTATTTGGAATTTTTATAACGTGGCCAACCCACCGCAACTGATTATTGTGCAACATGGCCTCAGTACTGACGATATAACCTTTAGCCAATACTTGGGTATTGGCACTTGCCATTCGACTTGCCATTTTTGGAGTTCTTTTATATGACGGCTATAGGGACATCATGATTCATTGCTGTAGAGTAGTACTGGGAGTACAGCTGGCTTGTACATCATTATCGTTTTAAGCTGTAAATCTAGGCAGTTCCATATAGATGTTCTTAGAGACACTTCATTATCAAACGAACTGTTACATAATAATATGCTGCCTAAGTACTTTTGAAAAACGTTACATTGTTTACGTTTTTGCCATTTATGCTAAAGATTTGGGGGCTGTTGCTATGACCATTATGTGACCGAGTGGTAGTTTTTTACTAAATTAATCCAAATAAATAAATATAAGATTATTATTACAAAATCTCTATGTTTTATCCAACAATGTTCAAAGATAGTAAGTGATCCCTTTTAAGCATTTCTAATTAAAATTAGTAGGGGATTTAACCTCCGAACCTGAATTCTATTCAAACATGCGTTTAATAATATGGACAGGAACTATAGTTATTTAGTTATAGTCCGTCCCTGGTTTAGTTTGACATATAATCCTTTCCGCAATGAGATATTCGTGTTAGGTGATGTTTGCAGTAGACACAACATTCAATATTGGAATTGTAAATAAGAGAAAAGAGAATTTGCGTTCAATTCGATCAGGTTAGCGAGACGAAAACAAAGGATATTATACTATTATAGTGAATTTAATTGAGTTAATTTCCTTTTTGAAGGAAAATTGCGCTTCCATTCGACTTTATTATAATGGATTCGGACAAAACAGACCTTCACAAAGTTGGTTAATTGAAATTATTTTAGACGAAATAGCAAAAAATATACAAAAAACCTCAACCGACATCAACAAAGTGTCAAAGTGCTATCTGCTAGTCAACCATATGCTAGAATGTCATAATGACAGTATTATCAACGTCAATTTGTATATTATAATGACACACTTTAATGGACTACCCAGTCCATAACATAATGAATTCATTAAGTTATGGAATAGATGGTATAGTTAATGGAATTCATCAATTAGAAACACAACAATTTAATACAAAGCTAGGAAAAATTTATACAGATTAATTCAATAAACATTAACAACACTATTATTACTAGAATGCGGCCAAGTTAGCTGTTACGTTACGTTATCTTATTTAATTTAAAATAAAAACATTGTTCTTTTTAATGTAATATAATTGAAACGTTTTATCTCCTAGATTAGGCGCTCGCTAATTATTATTGTAGTTGGGACACAATTAGTCTTTTTAAGAAATAATTTGAAAACATTCATATCAAGCCGCATATACTCGTATATTTTACTGTGTTTATTTAAAAAATTGGTGTTATTCGCTTGTTTAAAAGTATGATGTTAAAATTGAAATACTATGTTTACACTATGTTTACAAATCAAATCAAAAGCTTCACTAATTGGATAGAAGATTAAATTCTAATGAAATAGATATTTCCATTCATGCCATTATTTTTACTCATTACTGCCGTTATTAATTATTCGATTGTGGTTAAGTTAGGTCCTAATACGATTTAATCCTACTTAGTTGGCAAAAATTCATTGTTCTTTTTCATTTAATAGGTTTAAACATATTAGCACCTAGATTGGCCGCTCTCTAACTATAAGAGAGAATATGTGATAAAGCGAATATTCGACCAGAAGCCTGTTTCATAAAATAACTAAATTTTACTACAGTAATATACTACTATAGTATTTTTTTTTTTGTACTATAGTAAATAAGCCCCGTTTCATAAAGATATTTTTACTGCAGTAAAACCACTTCATAGATTTACTACAATAAAAACTTAGTGACGGTGTCCTAACCTATAAACACATAATAACGAGTCCATACAGAATCGAGCAACATGTCAAATAAACAAAATAAGTTTAAACAAATAATTTTTTGCCTAAAATTCTTGAAAATAAAGATATTCTCTTTGGAAATTTTTCTAATATGTTAACAAGAACGCAAAAACAAGGGAAATTGAAACAAGTAAAATAATATGCCATATCTTTGGGTTTAAATGTCTTCATCATAATTATGATGTTCAATTTCGTTATCAGAATCATTATTAAAATTAACATTTTCTTTTGTCGCATTACATAATCGTCGCTTTAGATATCCCGTGCATATCTCCAATTGCATGGTATTGAGCACCAGTACCCAACCAATGTAAAGGATTTTGCAATTGCTGTATTGTATATACAATATTTTGAAGGATAGAATTTAATATTTGGTAAGACATTCTAAATCGTTCATTATATTCGTATTTTAATCAATGCTTCATAACTTAACCTTTCACGAAAGGATCTAAGTCTTCCATATTCTACTACCGCTTCATCTGAGTCGCTAGAAGAAATCACCCTTTAAAACCTTTATATACTTTATTCTAACGTACTAAATAGTTCATACAATACAATTTTTAATATAATAGTATTGTTAAATGCTAATATGATTTTTAACAATAACAAAAACTGTCTATTATTCACTGGTAATACTAGGCAATACTAGAGTAATACATAAGTACAACTGTCAGTATCTGAGTAAAATAATGATGTATTTAACTATAGTAATTATTTTTGAAGTAATTTTTTTAAACAAATATAAATTTAATGTGGTCAATAACTATGGTAAAATTGCAAATACTTACAAATTTTGTACTAAAGTAGCTTTATGAAACCAATAGTAGTAATACTATAATATTTTACTGTTAATTTATTAGTAAAAACTACAGAATTTTCTTTATGAAACAGGGTACAGCTAAAGAAATATTACAAGATAACTTCGTTTTAATTTGATAATTTATATTTATAGAGTTATGATTCATTTTTGTTCAATTATATTGATTACAATCTCCATAATTCAACTTTTTATAATGTTTTTTGTACTCTTAAGTTTTTACTACGCATTCTTAAATGTTGTTGCCCATTCTATTTTTGAAAAACACAAAAAAAATCATCATTATCCAACATCTTTTGTCCACTGCTGAAGATGTCAGTTTCTTCCAGTAGACCATCTGTGGGCCACGCTTCATGGCTCTGCTCATCGATAATGCGCTGTGCCGAAAAATTACCAATTAGAGGTCTGCACGAGTATAATTTTTTACATAATTTCTACCCGGCCAGGTCCGTAATGTAAGCAGCCGAAAACAACGAGAACCCGATTTGTTTTTAAATTTAATCAACCATATCTGGCTCGGGCCTGAATAAAATTTTATCTCCGCCCGAATGAATATTGACGAGAAAAATGATAATATTTTTTTAGTTTTTGGTGGTTTAAGGTATTTTCAGAAGGAAGAGAGTTGATTGAAGATGAATCACGCAGCGGAAGGACCTCATCTTCAAAAACCGATGAAAATGTCGACAGAATCCGGGATATTGTGTGTTCAGATCATCGGTTGATATTCAGAATGATCGGAGAAGAGTTGAATTTGACTCACACTACCGTTCATCAGATATTGGCCAATGAATTGGGGATGACAATTCGCCTTGTCACACAACAATTTCAATAAACGAGTTTTTGGCCTCCTCAGCCTCCTAACTCGCCTGACTTGAATTCTTGTGACTTTTTCCTCTTCCCAAGATTGAAAAATCACTTCAAGGGACGTCATTTTGGGACACTCGAAAACATTCAAACGTCCATAACCAACCAGCTGAAAGCTATTCCAGTATCCGTGTTCCAGCACTGCTATGAGGATTGAAAGAACCTTCTCCAGCGCTGTGTGGCTTCCTAAGGAAGTTATTTTGAGGTATATTGAATTGTAATTCTATTCGAATAAAAAAAAAAAAATTAAAAAATCAGACCTGTTACTTAATTTACATACTTCGTATGACTATTGCAGCTGTGGGATGAGTGACTATAACAAAACAATACTTCTTTCTCAACACCCGAACGAATAGCATTACTTAATTTTGATGTCTTAGATTGATCCATGTCCTTCTTCGATCGGTCGTAGGTCAAGTAAATCCTGCACAAGTACACATATATTACGGCGATGATACGAAAGCCACTAAAATTGTGGTACAAATTTGTGTTCCAGCCCGACACTATCAGTACTTGTAGACGTATGACAAGTATTTTACCGAACGTACTTGGCAACATATCTTACAGGAGACTAGGGATGGAGGGTCGTATTAATGATGATGACGATGGTATTATTTAGGAAAGAACTAGTTTTTTGCGAGAAAAGACAACTTTCAACAGCATGTCATTATTCATTTGCAGACAGGTCATTCAGATGTAATAGGTAATAATATGTAAAAGAATGGGTATAAAAAGAGAACTAGTGGGTAAAATTAAAAAACTGCAATCAACTCCTGACAATCTGCGAACATATAATGAGAAAGAGAAATGTGAAGTGACTTTTATACGGAAATTTGTGAAGGGAAATTGCCGAGAAGTTCGACTATATAAATTCGTAATACCGTCCGTCATTTGTTTGAAGCATAGTATTGAAATAAGTGGCATATGTCAAATTGTATCACGTTTTCTTCTTTCTTTTGGTCTACTTTCCGATATATTTTAAAAATATGTATTGTTAAGTGGTTGAAATAAAATATAACACGAATTTTATTGTGATTTTAAATCTTTATTGAACTACAGTAAAACCTCGATACAACGAACTTCGGATATAACGGACAGTATGTAAGCGATCGTAAACTGCACGTGACTCGGGGAATCACACGATTAGCGGGCGGGAATTCGCAATTTTAGAGAGTTAATAATTAAGAAACAACAAACTTCAAAAATCCAAACAAAATGTGATACATTTTTCAAACCAGTGTCACCGAAACCAGGAAGTTCAAAAACAAACATTGACGACTCTCCTCAACAGGCGTATAGTGGCATATCATCTAAAGACGAATAAAGTGCAATTTTAAATTGTAATTAGAATGGAAACTTTCGTTTATAACATATTTCTATTGATAGTTAACAAATAGCTTATTCAGAAAATTTATTTTTTATAACGGACATCGGTATCCGATATAGCCGATATCGGACACCCCCTCACCCGCATTGGTCCGTTATATCGAGGTTCCACTGCACTTAAATATTGGACTTATAAACTAATTAATATAAAATAATAACACTCAAACAATAAACAGCACTAGTCACTACACTTATACCACAGTAAACTAGTCCAGGTATTCGATTAGTTAAATCACTCAGCCACCGTACTGAATTCTATTAACTCAGTATCTTAGCTACTTTAGCTCAGTCACTTGAGCTGCAGGTAGAGCGTCTTATATGCAACAAACCTTATTTCCTTCTATAAAATTCTCCCATTTTCGAATTAATTCTCGAACGTTGAAATATCGCATTCTTGTCGTATTATTCGTAACAGTATTTTCAAAATGTTATTATGTATTTGATAATTTAATAATTTATATAAGGAAGTATGTCTGTAATTATCCCTCAGTTGTTTATATCTTGTTGAATTTTTATTTAATTTGTTACAAACCATTTATGTTTCAGACATTTCTTAAAAAATAAGCTTTATTTGATGTATCGTAATAACGATATTTACTGCTGACAAGTTGGCTTTGGCTAAAACGTACTTAACCTCCGAAAGGCTGGATATCGTGGATTTTATTAGGTAGCTACAATTCAGTTTTTAGGGTTTTGTAGGTATGACAAAAAGTCCTTATACCGTCACTTTGTCACCTGTCTGTCTGTCTGTTCGGCTAAACCTAGAGAGTTGAAATTTGGCATCGCACATACGAAAAATACTAAAACATCTAAAAAACATACCCCGCCTAAAAATAAAAACAAATATGTTCTCATCGAAAAAAAAATATTTTTAAAAAAATTCTAAGTAGGGTATCAAATGAAAGCCTTTAGTACGTGGATTAACGATCAACATTTTATTTTTGCAAGATAAATTATTTTGAAGCGATTTTTGCCAAAATTGTGCAAAAAAATTTTAGACCCACACCCTGTAGCCCAGATAGTTTAAACAAAAAATCTGAAAAAAATCTAAGAAATGTACATTGGTGTGAACCGGAATAGTACAACAGGAATTTTTGTTAATCAGATTATGTTTTCGGAAAACAACACATTTTTTTTGTGTTTTTTTGTTGACGATGTACAAAAGTTATAGTTATGTAACCCACTATACTAGAAGGCGTATCCTGGTCTAATAGTTAGCTTGCTCGCTTGCTACGCAGCAAATTAGGGAGCGCTCCCGGGCAGAGGAGACAATTAAATTTTTAGTTTTTTTCCATTTTTATTTTATTTAAATTATTTTGTCAACATTCTAGTTATATTTTCGCAAATGTAGTATTTAATTTTTAAGAGCGTAAATTTAAGAACCAGTTGGAATTATATTTTATAAACCAGAGGAGCGGAGCATATGACTTAAAACAACCAATGAGAGCCATAGGAGCACAATTTTCAAAATCTTAATGAACTTGCTATATAAAAAAAAAAAATACTGCACATATTAATTAACCAAAATTGGACAATTAGACAAAAAAATATTTTAACATAAAATTTGTTTCTAAAGCTTAGATTAACAGACGATAAATTATTTTAAAAATACCGTTCATTTTGCCATGGTTACTACAAAGCAAACTTTGTTCTACACACTCGTCATACTACGGCATACCGCCTTCACATATTATATACCTGCAAAACCCTACAATGTGTAAAAATTTACACTTCACATCAATTTTTTTAAAGAACTTTGTTCAATGACAATAGAAGCAACAATCAATTTATTTAAGTATTTCTGTTTCGCACATGTCTTGTAAGCATGAGTGAGAAAAAATATATAAATAAGTTCATTGTTGTTTTGTACCTTTGTCATTGAAAAGACTTCTTTAAGAAACTGAACTTTACTTGATCAAAACCGACAGTTCACGAAAATAAAAGAATCCACCAGGGCCAACGATGAGTGTATTCAAATATTCTCAAAGATTCATGAACTAATTTATCGTCTCTGGACCTCTCTTTCTTGAAACTTGACTATCTATCGTATAGAGAATTTAGTTTTAATTTTTTTTTTTTTTTTTGCACTTTTGCTCTAAAATAATGAGGGAAGCAAGAAATCGCATAAATATATTTTACATATTGAATCATTATAACCGACGGATTGGTTCCTTACCCTGTATAGTAATAAATAATATAGACACTGCTTCCATCTAACTGCACTGTGGTTTGAAGGGACACAAGTTTGAGAATACTGATGTTTCATAGGTGGTCGAACTGGCGAACGTCAGTCCATAAATATTGCACAAATGATGATGTAATTCATTACCTTTTAAGGTGAAATTCTTGTGAACTTCAGCAAGTTTAACTCCAAAGTAGATCTAGATATGCATTAATTTTGTTCAGCATTTATGAGAAATGGCAACATAGCATTCCATCATTCTTTTCAAAGAGCGATAGGTATACATTCCTCCAAGTACATACAGTAAGTACTTAACATTACGTCACGTTTTAAGCAAACATTCGACAACATAGCTACTGCGGTTCATACCTCATGCCTCGTCGATAATTTACAAATCGATACATCACTCGCGGATACAGTATGTACGTAGGAGCTCATAAGCTATGCAAATGGTTGCTTTTTGAATAATTCCTTCTCTCTGTTTACGTATATTGGAAATATATTGAGAGTGTACTTAAGGAATTGATTAATATTAAATGTAGTTGAAGGTTTTATATGATTAACTTCGTTGATACTGTAAAACTCTCAAATTAATTTTTAGGTAACGTAAAAGGTTATTCCTTTGATGCACTTTTTCTGTATCTTCTTTGATGGAACCTTACGCTATTTTATTTAGATTATTAGCATTAAAGAAACTTTGTACATCATGATCTACATCAGCATTTCTCAACCTCCAATCCTATCGCTCTTGAGAGAAACACAAGGCGTCAGTGAAGTTTCGCCATTTAGGTCTATCCTGAGCAAGTTCTTTCCCTCCAAGTAACGTTATACTTTTCAGCTTCTTTCAAGATGTCGGCGTCAAGTATCCTCTGGCCTGTGATGACTCCGACTTCCTTAAGTCTAGCGCTACCCATGCTTAGTCGCCAGTACATTTTCTAATATTATGACCGATCCAACGGCATTTCCTTACCTTCAATTTCTCATCTTTTGAACTTACTTTAGTTTTAGACCATAGATTGTGTTTGATTATAAGTTCAAGCCAAAAAATTCTTACAAATCGATGGCACATTTGTAGTATCTCTGATGAGATGTGAGTAAATTGAAATTTAAAATTTACTCGATGTTAATTCAACAATAAAAGGTAATTATATCTTTACAACAATATCGACCACTTTATGTATAATCATGAAGAAACAATTATCTTTTATTGTTGAAATATTATGCGTAAATAAATTGGAAATAAACTGGACATATAACAAATGTTCCATTATGTAACAGTTGCACTATATTTCTTAACCTGACCTCCAATTTTACTGGATTACATTCTTTTATTTTTTTGGTATAACTGACTCGGTTTATGGACTACGAATGGGTATTTGGTATAATTTACCAGATTTCTAGACTAGGATTTGGTATTAGAAAGTAAAATTAACTCAACTTCTGAACTACGGCTTTTTTATCTAGTGACATTTAACATTTGGGTTAAATGGGCCTTCCACTCTTACTAGATACCTATGAAATCCTAAGTGCCCTTTTATTAATTTATAAAAAGATACAAAATAATAACAATAAGTTCTTACCTAAACATAGATTTTCGCTAAGTCGCATACAATTCAAAGTGGGGAAATTGGGAAGTGGGGGATTATAACGTTTGACCGGATTCGTAATATCACTTAGCACAGCGGTTTTTAAACTGTGGTCCGCGTAGCCATTACCGGGGGTCCGCGAAACAATGTTGACATTAACTTTACAACCCCCAACTTTTCGCTTTTATTCAAATAACTTATTTAATAAAAAACCAACATAGTCAAGACTTTTTATATTTGTTGTTTTCTAACTAGTTTTTGACATAACTAAGCAATAATTCGTAAAAATTTAATTATTTTTATTCAACTGTAAATTATTTACAGAAAACATATTATAATAAGATCTATTTTGACTAATCTTTGACCAGGAAATGTTTGTATGAGTTTAACGTATTATAGTTTTTTATTCTATATACTAATAAAAATGTTGATCTCTATAAATGCGCAAGACCATTTATTTAAATAACCAGCGATATATTTTTATCAATATTTATTGTAACGTAGTGCCTATGAGATTATTGAGCCAGAAATTAAGTCTCAAGAACGACGTAAAATGCCTAGGGTTGGGATGGGGTTCGCAAAAAAAATTTTGCTCAAGAGGGGGTCCGCGGACTACATAAGTTTAAGAAACCCTGACTTAGCACAAAGAAGGAGTTAAATGTTTTAACTCGAGTTAAAATGATATGTTTTTTATATTAAGATAAGAACTATTTTTTAAGATAAGTATTTTATGTTTTGGACCAAAGTGTATTTCTAATGTAATTAAAAGTAAATTTTTGTTAAATAATATTGAGACTGTGGCAATGAATGGGTATTACAAGGTTCCCTAACGATGGCCGTGGGACTAATCTGCCCCGCAAAAAGATTTTATTTGTCCCGTGATATTTTTTTAAATGTTCATTATGAAACATTTTAAGTCATAAATAGAAAGTCATAAATAATTAAAAAATAATTAGAATATACGAAAATAAAAAATAATTAAGGGAGAGTTGGGCAATACCGATCAGGAGAAATACCGATCAGTAGAGTTTTTCAATTCCACTTTAACATAACGTACCAAGTCAAACGACCTACTTAATATCCCAACACCATATCCAAATTTTTACAAAAATAACCACGGAATTAGAACTGTATCGGCAGAAAAGTATTTTAAGTGATTTTCTTACTTTAATTTAAAAATCTCGTAACTAAAAGCATTTCAATATTTACTCATTTGAATATTATGTTAATATGTTCAGTAAGATGAGTTACCGTAGCTCCATGGTAAGGCGGGTGTCTACAGAGCACAGGGACACGGTTTCGAATCCCCCACCACTAGCTTCGGATTTTTATCTTCCGATATTGTGCAGTCAGCTCTGGAGTCGACTCAGCCTCAATTATTTAATACGTAAAATTACTACCTGGTTATAAAGGGATAAAAGGACCCATCGTAATGTCACACTAACCACTTGACTTAGATACATATGGCCAGAGGTCTAGAAGCCTCTAGTCTAATAGCCAGTGAGTGGCCAATTACAGATATCTACAGAATAATAGTACAATGTATCAGATGATATAAATAAATGTGTTGTTATAATTAAATACAATATGAAACAATTTTATTTTATTTAACGTGTAATGTTTAACATAATATTCATTTTCGATTTAAACTCTGGAAGTGAACCATTAAATATGTCTATAGTATTAAATTTCTCATTAAAGACTGACATGCATCGGTTTAGAGGTGAATTTTGACAGTAGTTTGTATTGCAATTATTAATGTAAAATGTATTTTATGATCTAGTATTTCTTTGAGGTACTAATATGTTTATATTTGAAATAAATGGTTGAACATTTAATAAACTATTAATAATTTTATGTAATAAGATCATATCATTTTTTGTTCTTCTAGTTTCAAGCGTACTGTAATTTAAATCGTTTAAAAATGAATGATAGGTTGATGAATGGAAAGTTAAGTTTTGTTTTCGAGCTAAATACCTCATATATTTAATTTGTATTTGCTCTATGCTGTAAATATATTTATAGTACAAAGGATTCCAGATTGGTGTACAGTATTCCAGGTTGGGTCTAATAAGACTGTTGTACAGGGTCAACAGTGTTTTGGAATTGGTGAAGTTAAAACTTTGTCTTAAAACAAAACCTAGCATTCTATAAGATTTATTTATGATATAATCTATGTGCTGATCGAAACGAAGCTTAGTATCTAACATAACACCTAGATCTTTCGTAAGATCAACTTTTTTTATTGTAACGTTATTTAATTTGTAGGGATATAATATAGTATCACGCTTCCTTGTAAAAGTCATAGCATAGCACTTATCAACATTGAGGGAGAGACAATTTTCGGCACAATATTTATAAAATGTATTCATGTCATTTTGCAAATAATAACAACCTACCTGTGAGTCGATACTCTTAAAAATTTTCAGGTCATCTGCAAAAAGTAAAAATTCGCAGTTTTCGAAAACCTGACCTATATCGTTTATGTAACAAATAAAAAGTAAAGGACCCAGGTGGGACCATTGAGGCACACCGGAAGTGGCTTCATAACTTCTAGATTTAAATCCGTTAACAACCACTGATAAGATCCGGTTTCGAATGTAGGAGTCGAGCCATCTAAGTAGCGTTCCGTGGCTTCCACAGTTGAATAATTTTTGAATGAGAATATCAGGGTTGACTATCGAAAGCTTTCGAAAAATCAGTATAGACGGTGTCTACTTGTTGGAACTTGCTAAAGCATTTATTTACATATTCAGTGAATGTAAGTAGATTTGACAAAGTGGATTTTGATTTAACGAAACCATGCTGTTCTGGAATGATAATACTATTAAAATGATAATTTAATTTATTTAGGAGACACTTTTCAAATATTTTGGCTATTGCACATAATTTTGATATGGGTCTGTAATTTTTGATATTTTCCTTGTCGCCGCTTTTGTGAGTAGGCGTTATGTAGCTACATTTCCAGATGTCCGGAAATATACCTTCTTTTAAAGAAGTATTAATTTTTTTTTACTTATTATTTATTTTATTTTATTTATCATTAAGCATAACATATTAGTCATTAAATAATATTATTTGCATAATGGAAAGTATGTCCTAAAATACTATAAAAATATTTCTTCAATGGTTCTTCCAAGTGGGCATCACCGATCCAGTGGTTTTAGCCACAGTTGCCCAAAACACTAAAAAAAGGTGGGCCGAATATTAGAAAGCTCGTCTTCTGAAGATAAAGCATTGCTGAATACGGTATGCGATAATGAAAGTGAATCATATAGTAAATGTCGAACTAGATCGATCTATGTAATATTTGTGGTGAATTTGGCCGAAATGGGGAATTGTGGTTTAGATGCGTGCACTGTGGTAACTGGGCACACAAGGATTGCACGGAATATAACAAGCCAAAGCATTACATTTATGCATTTTATAAAGTGTAACGCGAACAATGAGATGTTTGTTTTTTAAATTATTATTATATACTAGTGCACCCGTTGCCAACTGTGTTGTTCCTTTTACAGGAACTTGTGTTAAATAATTTTTTTCGATATATTTTTCTGTTATGAAATATTCGCAAAAACCTTAAAATTGACACGAGTAAACTCCCATTTCTAGTCAACCGATTTTTACCAAAAGTTGATCAACTTGTGCCATTGATGACAAAAGCTTAAATATGAAGTTTCATAAAAATCCTTTTAGTCGAATTTTCTCTGTACGTGTACACAGACAAACCGACAGACATCATGCTAAAAATAGTCAAAACGTTATGTAGGGACCTCAGTTCGTGGAGATCCATCGAAATCTGAAAATGTCAAAATCGGTATGATTACAATATCTCCCTTATATATGTTAGCGGTCGGTGAAAATTAATTAACAGAGTTCTAACTAACTTAACTTCAATGACAGGTAAATAACTACATAAAATTACGCATCGGCCATTAGCCCACTTTTTTTTTATTCTGTATTTGTGTTGTTTTGAAACAAAAAATACTTTTCGGTCTACAAATATCTATATCGACACAAAATATAACCTGACCCTCCTATTTTAAAAGCTAGTGCTGCTTCTTTGGTGCTATTTTTGTTTTCCACGGCCTACCTAATTTTCTTATTCTCAACCATTCTAACGGGACCCTCGTATTACTCTCTCCTATAGCTAAATAATATTAAATTCATACAATTATAAAATAAATATAGTGGTTTTGTTTATTTCAATATGTATAGCAAATTTAACATGACCACCGAAATTGAAAATATCAATTATACAATATTTCCTCTGAAACAATACAAATATTATTGAAAAAAACATTTATTTACCTTTTGAAGTTTACAGAAGCATATAGAATGGACCAATGAAAACTTGAAATCCGGTCCTGTTCATTGGATTATTTGTCTTCCGTTAACAATTCGTATTTACTTGGTCAACAATGTCAATTGGCCGATAAATTTTAATCTGGTACATACATGCAGCATATGTATCATTGCAAACTGTCAGTATAAATTGCTATAAATCCGCGTATAGCATAAAAAATATCGAATATAAACAAATATGGTTTAAACCTTATGTGCCATCATTGTTTTAGAAGAGTGAAGGTGAACAGGAATCTGCTGTTATCCGTGACCTAATGTGCTATCTGATCACAACTTCAACGATTTTATAACAACATGCAATATATTTTAACTTAAAAGCAACGTTCGCGAAATATAAATGGGATATAAATTCTAACAGATCTGTAATAAGGTTAAATCAGATAACATATTGTTTAGTTATAAATTTGCATTTAGGTTACCTGGAAAGGATACTTACTAGGTAACCTAATACACCATGATCATTATTTTATAAGTAGTGTTTAAAACACAAATTGATGTGAAATGTGAATTTTCACACATTTCAGGACTCTGCAAACCCCTGTAGGAAATAGGGCGGGAGGCAAAAGTTTTTTGACACAATTTTGGAGAAAATTCCATAAAAATATTTGCAGGGGCAATGAGTGGTTTTCAAAATACGTTGTGCTACTTTCTTATTTTAAATAGAAACACAAAATTTTTTACTTGTTCAAGTATTTTATTCTGAATTCAACTATGCAAACAAGTCATAGCCTTACATCACAAAAAATCAGCTGTGGCCACCACAGGACCGACCACCATCACAAAGTACTTGCATAAAATACATTCTAGCAGCAGAGTAGAAATAACTTGGCCTAATATTTTCTAACAGAGATATTATTTATCATGACCATGGAAACGTTACATATTATATAAGTATGAAAAATCAGCTGTGGCCACCACAGGACCGACCGCCATCATAAAGTACTTATATAAATTACATTCTAGCAGCAGAGTAGAAATAACTTGACCTAATATTTTCTAACAGATTATTTATCATAACCATGGAAACGTTACATATAAATATGAAAAAATTGAGGCTTGGAAAAAATTTCGAAATATTTTACACAAATTATTCAAAAATTTTCGTTTTATCAAAAAACGTCTCAAATAAAAGTTATTAGTTGTAGCAACTTTTGTTTAATAAATTTTTTCGAGATATTTTTCTGTTGTGAAATATTCGCAAAAATCTTAAAATCGACACGAGTAAACTCCCATTTTTAGTCAACCGATTTTTACCAAAAGTTGGTCAACTCATGCCATTGATGGCTTAAAGCTTAAATATGAAATTTCATAAAAATCCTTTCAGCCGAATTTGCTCTGCACGTGTACACAGACAGACGGACAGACAGACAGACGGACGGACAGACAGACAGACAGACGGACGGACAGACAGACCGACAGACATCATGCTAAAAATAGTTATAACGTTATGTAGGGACCTCAATTCATGGAGATCCATCGAAATCTCGAAACGTCAAAATTGGTATGATCACAATACTTCCCTTATATATATTGGCGGTCGGTAAAAATTGAAAAGAATACACTTTAAATTTATACTACTATTAATTTTATTGAAATCTCATAACAAGAGTGCATAATAATTAAATATTGTTATGTACGGCGGTACTCTTACTGGCGATACATTTTTGAAATTTCTAAGAACCAATATTGATGATATTTTAGACGGTTTTCTCTTAATACTTGTAAGTATACTTTCAGCAAGATGGAGCCCCAGCTCACAACTCAAGTAGCAGATTACCTCAGTGACAAATTTTCAAACTAATGGATTAGTACCAACCGTCAATTAAGTTGGTACCCGTTGGTGATAGGGCCTTTGGCATGTCCCGCAGGGTCTTCTTATGAGATTCATATCAAAGACTATTGAAAATTGTACAACACTACGAATCCAGATGAACGTCGACAAAAAAAAAAAAAACAGTATTCAAGACGGAATACTAATATCAACGGGAGAATATAAAGAAAAGTTGGAAATAATTTATTTAAAAGAATTCCATTAGGCATAAACCAGAATGGGCAATTTTGAACAATATCTATATAATCATAATATCTCACATAAAAACAAGGAAATTGTCCATCTCCAAAAAACAAAGAATAATAAACTGTAACAAGAGCAAAAATATTAAAATGCATACATATTTATATATAAGCTGTTCACTTTTGTAAGGACAAACTAAATCTGGTTATTTTGGTTACTTTTATAGTGAATGACATTAAATGACATTTAAAAAATTTTCTTGCGCTGTAAATCAGACTCCAAATTTGTTTGGTTATGATCATTATAATTAAGATATCATTTTTTATTGACATATGTCAAATTGACATTTTTTACTATTTTTAGGGTTTTGTAGGTATGACCAAAAAACCCTTATACCGTCATTTTGTCGTCTGTCTGTCTGTATGTCTGTTCGGTAAAAATTGTAGCCAAACGGTTAAACCTAGAGAGTTGAAATTTGGCACGCTTATACTCTTGACCCGCAACTCTTTGACCCACACATAGGAAAAATACTAAAACATCTAAAAAACATATCCCCTAAAAATATAAACAAATATGTGCACATCGAATAAAATTCTAGTAGGGTATCAAATGAAAGCCCTTAGTACGTGGATTAACGATCAAAATTTTATTTTTGTAAAATAAATTGTTTTGACGCGATTTTTGCCAAAATTGTGCAAAATAATTTTTAGTCCCACACCCTGCAGCTCAAATGGTGTAACTAAAAATCTGAAAAAAATCTAAGTAATGTACATTGGTGTGAACCGGAATAGTACAACAGGAATTTTTGATCAGATTAGGTTTTAGGAAAATAACGCATTTTTTGTGTTTTTTATGCTGCGATGTAAAATATTTAAAACGTTATGTAACACAGTAAACCAGTACGCTTTCATAGTGTAATGGTTAGCCCTCTCGCTTTCTAAGTTGAAAGCTAGGGTTCGCTTCCCGTCTGCAAACAATTTTATTTTTTCTGTTTTTGTGTTGCATTTTTATTTTGTTTAAATTATTTTTTCAAAATTCTAGTTATATTTTGGCAAATGTTGCATTTAATTTTTAAAAGCGTAAATTTAATAACCAGTGGAAATTGTTGAAATTATAATTTAATTCTATGTTTCAATGTACACATAAAATTTGTTTTGGCATCTAAAATAATCATTATTCACTTAAATACCTGCGAAACCCTGAAATGTGTGAAAATTCACACTTCACATCAATTTTTTAATACCAACATGACATACAAATTCAAAGGTGCAAACTATTGAAATCAAAATTTCCTCTTAGTTTGTTCTTAAAATGTGAACAGCTCAGATATGAAAGTGTATTTAATCAAAACTGAAAAAAAATTGAGTTTTCTTGGTTTTGCAACAGGACGATATAATGAGAGTTAAAGATGATCGCTGGAGCAAGACAAGGAACGAATGGACGTCGAAAGACCACAAAAGAATCAGTGGGTGCCAAATAACGAGAAGGAGAGACGATATGAACTCCTTCGACAAACAGTGGAAAAGAACAGCGCGAGTGATTGTGAAAAATGGAAGACAGCAGGGGAGGCCTTTCCCCAACCGTATTATGTTTAGGCTAATTTAGATCAGATTAGAGTATGTAATTAAATCCAGTAAAATTAATATAAATTGTATTTTTCTAGTAAGGCTATGACCAGGGGCGCCGAGGGCGGGCCGGGTCCCAGTAAACAATAATTTTGGGCCTGGGACCTGAAAAAATAATACTTCCACCCCACCCCCGAAATATGATAATTACGGGCCCGATGACAGATAAAAAACTGTGTATAGATACAAATTGTTCTTTCGAGGTCTGTTCAAAAAGTATCGCGAATTTTGTGTTTTTTCAAAAATTGTTTATTTATTCATGAATATCTATTTTGTCCCCTTCAAAGTAATCCCCACCAGATATTGTACACTTGTGCCAACGTTTTTTCCAATCCTCGAAGTACTTGAAAAAATAATTTTTTGTGATCTTGTTCAGCTCCTCCTTCGATGCCGTCTTTATCTCCTCACTCGTAGCGTAGCGTCGTCCTGTCATGGGCCTCTTCAGTTTTGGTAACAAGAAAAAGTCACAGGGGGCCAGATCTGGGGAATACGGTGGCTGCGGCATTATTAGTTTGCTATTTTTGGCCAAAATTTCGCAAACAAGCAACGATGTGTGGGCGACGATGTTTCGCGGCGACCCGTCTCATGCCCAAATCATTGGTAAAAATCGAATGGCACGAGCCAATCGATATGTTTAGGTCCTCAGCAACTTCTCTAACAGTGATTCGACGATTGACCAATACTATTTTCTTCACGTCATCAATGTTTTCGACGTGCTCGGGCATCCGGCACGCTCTTCGTCGTTCACATCTTCTCGGCCCTCTGAGAACATTTTGTACCGCCGATAAACGTTGCTTCGGTCCAAGGTAGCTTCACCATATGCCACAGCCAACATTCGGAATGCGTCCGCGCACTTAATTTTGTTTTTCACACAAAATTTGATACAGATTCTTTGATTCATTTTTTGGTATAGGCAAAAATCGAAGACGAGTCAGAACACGTGCAAGCAAAGCAACTGTCAAAAATTAACCGAACAAAATGGCCGAACTCGACGGCATAAGTGAGAGACATGAGTACCAACATAACGCCACAAAAAAATCGAAAATCGAATATACGTAATCCGCGGAAATTCAAAATTCGCGATACTTTTTGAACAGACCTCGTATAAGATATGTTTACGTAATGTGAACATTGTCCACGCGAAAGCTACCGACAGAAATGCCAAAAAGGGACCCAAAATACTGATAACTGATGACAGCTAAATACATAAACAAGGTGTGAATTAAATCGCGTCTAGAGCCTGGCCTATAACCATTGCTATATCAATTATTATTATGTATTACAATTACCGACAAAGAAATTAAAGAAGTTATGCAACAAAATCAAAAATAATAAAACTGGATAGTTTGTATAATAATAATTCAGCCACGGGCTCCGGTAATTTGTACCGTCTTCCCCCGTTTGTCGACGTCCCTGACTATGACTTGTTTTTACGAGGGCTACCTTTTAAGTTTTTACAAAAACTAAGAAAGAAAAAAAAAAATTTTTTTTTGGACAAACGGTTTTATTGCTATTCAAAATATTCTACTTTAAGATTTATACGCTTTTACTTGCGTTGAAACCAATTCTCGAAATATTTTTTCCACTCTGAATTTGGTATTTCAAAAACATGGTTTTCGAAGGCTTCAACAGCTTCTTGAGGTGATGAAAATCGCTGTCCACGCATTTTTTGTTTAAGATTGGGGAACAAAAAGGTGAATACGGACAATGAGACATTAATTCGATGTTTTCTCCTTCAAATAATCAATTGTTTGACGTGCTGTGTGGAAACTTGCATTGTCATGATGAAGAATTATGCAACGTTTTTGGTTTTTTTCCTGATTTTGTCAATGACTTCTGGCAAATAAATTGTTGTATACCATTCAGCATTAACTGTTCTCCGACCCTCTAAAGCAGTGGTGCGCAAACCGCGGGTCCCGGCTCCCAGAGGGGTTGCGAGAAAAATTTTCGGGGTCACTAAATTCAAATAAATATAAGTCTTTTCTTCAACAAGAATCAGCTACCAGCAAAATAGTGAAATGAAATTTTATTCTTTATAAAAATAGAACTATATTTTTTTACGAAAACAACTGTCTGTATTAAACTCTCTTAAAACATTCTTTTAAAAACACCCTGTAAGTGCAAATCCCAGAAAGAATTTCACGTTAACTACGTTAACGATTAAAAAAACGTCTATTGTCTATCCAGGGGTCGCGACAAAATTTTACACAAAATTGGGGGGTCATAAATGAAAGTAGTTTGCACACCACTGCTCTAAAGGAATGGTTGCCACATGTCCAGTACAACCGAAGAAACAAGCGATCATTTTCTTGGAAATGCTTCGTGAACGAACAACTTTTGTGGGTTTCGGTTCATCTTGGAAAACTCAAACAGTGGATTGTTGCTTAGTTTCCGGTTCATATGAAAAAATCCAAGTTTCGTCACCTGTAGCGATGTTGCATTCCCTTACACCAATCATTAAGAGCCTTTTTTTGAGCTTCGGTCAAATTATGCGGAATCCATTGGGCATAGATCTTTTTCACAGCTAAATGTTCATGCAAACTCGAATGTATTGCAGTCTGCGATACGCCAAAGGATGCCTCTATCTCACGGTAAGTCACATGCCGATCTTATTCAATCATTTTGCGCACAGCATCGATGTTTTTTTTTTTTTAATCACAACCGATTTTGGTCTACCTACACGAGATTCGTCACTTACGGACACATGACCACGACGAAATTCTGCAAACCAATTGTAAACAGTCTTTTCTGATGGACCTTCATTACCAAAAATTGATCGAAGAGAATCTATGCATTGTTGTTGAATTAGGCCTTTACAAAAATCGTAAAAAATCATCCAACGAAAACCTTCACGAGTAATGTCCATTTTTTCACAAACTTTTTTTTATCGCTCATTGTCGACAAACTACAGGGTCAATTTATAATCTGCCACTGATTTCACAATAACAAATGTCAAATTTTACGAATATAGTAATGACACATTTCAATATTCCCATCTAGTGGTCGCTTGTAAAAACATAAAAGGTAACCCTGGTATCATTGAATTCAGAATAATATACTTCATTGAATAAGAAAAAAACGTGTGTTCCCTTACAAAATAAAACAGTTGCGCAACGTATTTTAAAAACCACTGGTAGAAAATAATAGCTTCGCTCATTAATATTCTCTTGTAAAATGCCAATTGTTAACTAGTGTAACGAACCTCGTAGGCCTCAAGAAATAGTAGACAAATTAAAATTTACTAAAATCTTCCAAGAAAAGTAAAAGGAGTTATTTAAGCAAAATAATGCCAAACCAGTTATAAAAAATTAAATACTTTTAATGTAAGAGCCCTTACTTTTTAGAGGATAATGCATAACTCTTACCACAGAACGAAAATAATTTATCACATTGATTTTCTTAGTTCAATAAACCCACCTGCAACAAAAAAGAACAAATTAATATACACCTTTCAAATATTAGCACTTAAAATAGATATATAATATAACAGTTATGTCTACATTTGGTTGGTCACCGTAGGTGATTCTTTATGCATTAAAAATTGCTACATTTCCACGTTGATCATTTATATTTGTTGGTGCTTGATGATACGTTCAAACATATTTGTTGTTGTTGGCTATTATTTGCTTAACGATTCGGTACACGACTTAAAGAGTGGAAGGAAAAATCCCTTAATCCGCACCAGTTTTAACCCTGTACTATAAATTAAAGCGTAGTACATTATTATTTTGTATCACGTACCAAACATATTAGCAATTTCTATAAATATTTTAAGATTTAGGTTAAACGTTTTAAACTTTAAAAGTAATTTACTAGTTGTGTCATGTGTCAATGTCAGGGTTAGATAAAATAAATATATCATTGATAACAGAATTACTGATGAGTTCATTTATATATGTATCAAATAAAAATATCCGATTTTCTATCACGAATAAAAAACAAAAAGAAGTCACAAATTAAAGTGAATCCGAGCATTTTGGAAAAATCATCACTAGCAAAGAGACTTGGATCTACCAGTACAATCCTGAGACAAAACGACAGTCAACCATCTTCACCAAAGATGAAGAAAATAGGACAAAGTGACTCCAATTGTGACCTACACATCGTACATATATAATTAGCTAGCGTGTGTTTGTGATCTGGGTAACGCTGTGACGTCATTTTTCGTATGGTTCACGTGATTGGCTAACTGGGGACTCTTGAGGTCTCTTGATTGACAGGTATTTTGCAGATTTATTCTTTAAGAATTTACGAATATAATTATAAATATATATATTAAATTTATATGATTTCGTAGGCATAAACCAGAAACTATAGAAACTCCTATATGATTTGACCGATATGAACAATATTTTACAGATTTATTCTCTAAGAAACTGCGAATAAAATATCATATAGAAATGTATAGGGTTTTGTAGGCATAAGCAAGAAACTCTAGACACTCCTATATCCTATGATCAATTTGAAAAATATTTTGCAGGTTTATTTTCTAAGAATCCGCGGATAAAATAACGTATAGAAATGGAGGCGATATAGGAGGAGGCGACAGTATTCTCTACGAATATTTTCGTAGAGAATACTGGCCGCAATTGCGGGAATGCAATGCTTGCAGTGCTGAGTATTTGAGGTACTCTAATTTAAAACAACATTTAACATTTAAGAATTAGTTTTATACGTTGAATGCGGTGTCTGAAACGTTATTCGTTTTGTATGGACAAAACATAGTCCCCCTTCCGCAATTCTTAAACAGTTGATATTCATATACGACGATAATGCTACAAGTGTTTAACATGTAAGAAAATAGTAGTAGGTCTCCGAAGGAAGAAGAAGTATTAGTGACGAGCAGATCAACGTAGAGGCATACACAGAGCAAGAATTGAGGAAATTATGTAGGAGAGCCAGCGACTTATATATTCTTTATTACCCCTGGGCCTTTCGGCGTGCCTGGTTCAAACTATTACATTAACAATTACCCAAATACATAATACATTATTTTACTTTACAAACTAAATTCTTATTCTCTTCTCTTTCCTCTCTCTTCCTTCCTGTTCTCAGTTCTTCGGTTCTTCCTTCCTGTTCTTTCGCCACCATGGCTTCTTCCCCATCTTTGGATTCCTTCAATTTTCTCCTTTCCACCGGTCTCTCCATTCCCTCACTCAGCTCTCTCCCTCCTCTTATTATATTTTCTTTCCTTCTCCCCCCTTCCAGCCCTTTCTTCACCCCTTCTTCTATGTCCCTTTCTTCCTCCGCCATCCAGGTAACCTCATCCCCCTTCCTTATTTCCTTTTCCCCCTTCTGCATCCCACCAGTCCTATTCTTTCATTCCCATACACCTTTCTATTATCCTTCTCCGATCTCAATCCTCCCCCGTTGCCGAAAATCCCGCATTTCCTCTAACTCGCCCCTAGCCTCATCCCCATCTCAACCATCTCCCGTCTATTTGTAGCATCATGTGGCCAGCGACTTAAAAACGATTAAGTGAAAATTCGAAGCAAGAGACCAGGCCTGTTCTCCAAAGACGTAGTTTTGTTGCACGATAATGCAACTTCACACACCACACACTACTGCACACATTAGACCGTCTGCAGTCTTTCCATTGACAAATTGTAGACCACCCACCTTACAATCCAGATTTGGCTCCTTCAGATTTTCAACTGTTTAGGCCGCTAGCAAAACGCTCGAAAGACAATGGTATACAGATGATGCAGCAGTACAGAATACTGTCTCTAAGTGGTTAACAAAGCAAGAGCCGAATTTCTACCATACATTAATTTTTAACCTTATATCTTGATGGGAAAATATATAAATTCTGAGGGAAATTATATTTAAATATGTATAAATAATTTGTTTCAATATTGTCCTTTAATTTATCGTATATCTTATTAATAAAAGTATGCAAAAAGTAGTGCTCAACTCTCAAATCTATGGACAATATTAGTGTGTTAGGTGTATGAACGGCTTAATACAATTCATTAATGACATAAATGTTTGTATTTACTTAAATGATAATATTTTTAAAATATAAAATAAAAATAGTTACGATGAACCTTCACTATTAACGTATTTATTTACTTGCTAAACAATATAAGAAACAAAAACATAATCTAATCAAAATTTGCAAAACTCAACTCTTGATAAACTTTTGGGTTAATTGTAAAAACACTACAGAATTATTTCACTCATCTGTTATAAATATTTATATTTAGATTTTAGAGCAGAATATTTAAAAAAAGATTTTTAATAACTAGATATACGAGTAGTCAAAAACAGACCATGAATACAATTTATATCTAAAATAATTGACAGTTTAATTGAAATTTATAGTTATAAAATTGTAGTAAAATATTGGCTATTATTTGCTAAAATCGATTCGGTATTGTTAAATATATTTTACTTAAGGATGGTATTAAAATAAATTTTATGTAAGAGTAAAAACTCTTATTGCAAAAAGCATAAAATGAAAGCAGACAACAATATGGTAATTCAAATCAACCAATAGGAATAGGGTAATCAGTCAATAAGAATACTGTCCACAGTCGGATTTTCTTATGAAGTTATTGACGGCACTATGCAATCAAAGACAAACGCATATACGAGGGCTACCTTTTAAGATTTTACAAAAACTAAGAAATATTTTCTTTTGGAACCAACTGTTTTATTGCTTTTCAAAATATTCGCCTTTAAGATTTATACAATTTTGCATGCGTTCAAACCAATTCTCGAAGTATTTTTTCCACTCTGAAGTTGGTATGTTAAAAACATGGTTTTCGAAGGATTCAACATGCTTCTTGAGGTGATGAAAATCGCTGTCCACGCATTTTATGTTTGACATTGGGGTAAAAAGTCGTTAGGGGATAAATCCGGGTAATACGGGCAATGAGACATTAATTCGATGTTTATCTCCTTCAAATAATCAATTGTATGATGTGCTGTGTGGAAGCTTGCATTGTCATGATGAAAAATGATGCAACATTTTCGGTTGTTTTTCCTGATTTTGTCGATGATTTCTGGCAAACAAATTTTTGTATACCATTCAGCATTAACTGTTCTCCGATTCTCTAAAAGAATGGTTGCGACATATCCAGTACAACCGAAGAAACAAGCGATCATTTTCTTGGAAGTGCTTCATGAGCGAACAACTTTTGTAGGTTTCGGTTCATCGTGGAAAACCCAAACAGTGGATTGTTGCTTAGTTTCCGGTTCACATGAATAAATCCAAGTTTCGACACCTGTAACGATGTTGTATACGGATTTTGCAGTGCCTAGGTTGCATTTTTTTAGCATTCCCTAATACCAATCAACACGAGCCTTTTTTGAACTTCGGTCATATTATGCGGAATCCATCGGGAACAGATCTTTTTCACAGCTTTTTTTCAGTTTTAAGCGTGCAAAATCGCTATCTCACGGTCAGTCACATGCCGATCTTCTTCAATCATTTTGCGCACAGTATCGATGTTTTTTAGAATCACAACCGATTTTGGTCGACCTTCACGAGATTTATCACTGACGGATGCACGACCACGACGAAATTCTGCAAACCAATTGTAAACATGGTGCTTCATTACCAAAATTTGAACGAAGCGAATCTATGCATTGTTGTTGAGTTAGGCCTTTACTAAAATCGTAAAAAATCATACAACGAAAACATTCACAAGTAATATCCATTTTTTCACAAACTTGTTTTCTGAAACGCTCACTGTCAACAAACTGCTCGGTCAATTTATAACCTGCTACTGATTTCACAATAACAAATGACAAATTTTACGAATATAGTAATGACACATTTCAATATTGCCAACTAGTGGTCGTTTGTAAAAACTTAAAAGGTAACTCTCGTATGTACATAGTATTCACTCAAATGTAAGAATGTTGTGCGGATACCTAATTAAGCCGTAAGTCTTGCTACCATCCATACGTTGAATAATATGATTACATTAACACATTATTATACATAACCACGCAAATTATAAAACGCTGTGTAGAATATTTTAAAATAGTAGTCTAAAAGGACAAAAAGATGTTTTTAAGTGCCTTCATGTTGAGATTTCATTATTTCAACTAATAAAGATTAAGGTTTCAAGTAATTAAATTCATGTCAACAAAACCAAAATATAAAGAACTATTGTTCTAATACACAAACAATTATTTTAGGTTGAGGCTGCATAATAATGCGGTGACATCATGGCGTCAAGCTTTCAGATAATACAAAATACTTATGCAGAAGTAGTTCTTTTCTGGTTATGATTGAATAAAGATGTTTAAAGCCTATGTATGTGTTTTATTTAATAATCTCCAAAAACACCATATTCCAACACTTAAGGTCCGGTTCTAGCATTAAGCGAGTCTAGGCGACCACTTAGGGGCGCCACGAAATGTAGGTACCGGAAGGCCATGAATTTATTACTTTTATGTACTTATATGTAGCATTAAAAATGCAATATTACTATATTTCATATACCTTCATTGAAATATATTTAGAAGGCGCTGTAATGTGTGTTGCTTAGGGACACCAAACACTCGTACCGTCCCTGATTGCCTTAAACTATATTCACAGTTTCAAAATTAATAGATTGTAAACCTTGCGTTGAGGACAAATTTAATACTCTGTTTTAACGTTTAATAACAGCTATGAAAATTAATGTGAACGATTGTTGTAACATGTATGTTTTTTCAAACCAACTACGAAGGAATAAACGCATTTATGTGACTTTTTCCAAACCCGCCATCGGCGAGATCGTGATTTCTTTCTATTTTTAATAACAAAATTATAGCCGCAAACTACAGCAATTCCTTTTCGTTTTACGATTTTCCAAATTTGTTCGAAATTTGTTTTTTCGAAATTTGTGCAACAGCATTTTTTGGGTTATGTAAGTGAGATAGCTAAACTGTGTTTATATGTCTGTCTCGTTAAAAGAGTGCATTTAACTATAAAGTCTGGAAACATTGTCTATAGTCCACAACGTACAGTGTATTACATTTAGAGGTGTGATCGGTCGCTTGAGTTACCATATTGACAAACTGGTTAGTGACAATGTACAGGGAATAATCAACAACGTACAGTCTATTAATTTTGGAGCTGTAAATGCAGCTTTAGTATACAAGGTGTTTGTTTGAAACGGGGCACCCCGAAAATCTCCTTTATTTGTAAAGATACAAAAAATCTTCAGAACAAAAGTTAAACTAGACAAAAAGGCCCATCTAAAGGTTACTATAAGAATTCTGAGGCACTTCCGGTTTCACCGGAAATGATGTCAACTTTTGATCTAGCATAGGGAATCGTTAATTTTATATTTTTTTCCTAAAAGTACATTAAATTCGCTTTACAATGACACCAAAAAGGCATATTTTTATGTTAACCATTTCAAAATGTCGACCATTTATTTACAAAATAATAATCAACATAAGTTTTACAAAGTTGAACGTAGCAAGCTTTGAAAACGATAAAAAAAGAAACAAAATATCTCTAAAATAAACTGTTTGACTAATCTTAAAACCAATCAGAATACTGGAAATCCAAATCAACCTATAGTAAGGCTATAACTAATCAGAGTAACTGACAGTGCCGGCTCTAGGGGTTAAGGCGGCCTGTTGCAAAGATTGTTTCGGCGTTCTTAAACAAAGGAAGTTGACCAAAAATTTGTTTGTTCAAAAAAAAAAAAAAAAAAACAAAGTAAGTTGACCAGAAATTTGTTTATTATCAATGAAAAAAAAACAAAAAGAACTCGCCCAGAAATTCCTTTGTTCTCTAAAAAAAAAGTAGTCGACCAAAAGTTTTTTTTTTTTAAAGAAAGTCGGCCAGAATTTTGTTTGTTCTCTTGCCCCTAAGGCCTGTCGCCGGGGTTCTAGATACGCCATATTAGCAAATCACCATCGTTATATAGCAGAAATTGATCTGAAGTAATTCACTGATTTTGTGCAACTGAATTCTAAGTTTTATACGTCACTCAAGCGATACGAATAAGCACTAGGTTTTTGCGTAGTACCTGGCGCTCCGAGGCAAAAATAAAATGACGCCCCCTTTTTAAAAATATATTTAAAAAGGGGAGTTTTCTACACAAAAAAATTAAAATTCTTTGTGTAGAAAAAATTAAGACCCTTTTGTTTTTAACTCGCCAGTCTAAAAACGGCGGCGCTCAATCGTTCGTCGCGATGGCGCCCCTTCATCGTGGCGCCCCGATGCGACGCATCCTTTGCATCCATTGTGGAGCCATCACTGGTAACAGATCACATACCTTCACTTACTAAATAGCTTTTGGTTGTCCCAAAAATTATTTATTTTTTAAATCTAGAAACCAAGAAAATGTATAACTGCATCTAAACGTTGTGCTAAGTATTAAATCAGTTTTTACATTTCACTCTTAGTGAAAATTTTAATATTGTAGTCATTTCTTGATTTTGGGAATAGGTCTTTGAAAATCAAAAGCATATATACTGCACGCCTGAAAGGAGGTTTAACATTTATAACATCATAAAATATTCTCTATATAATGTGTACCTTGCAAATTTGTGGCGAATCAACACACCTGCCACCATTAACAGTCTTAGCGTATTGTAGAGCAATTTGAAACAAAATCTTGCATTATAATATCCAGTTACTACTATATTAACGCAAACGCAATATGCAGCAATTACAATTTCATAATTATACGCCGTTATGACCACTGATATCAGATCATCTATCCTCCAGATTAAATCATTTTCCTCTATCCAGGCACTGTCAATCGATTTATAGCAAATTCAAGGTGAAATGAAAATGAGCAAAAGATAAGTTTTGGACAGGACGAGTCAATATTTCAAATTTGATGTGAAGTGAGAATTTTCACACATTTCAGGGTTTTGTAGGTATTTAAGGAGTGTAAGAAGCCAAGTTCTATAATCACATCAAAACTAACAGTTTTTTTATATAAATGATTTATTTCTCTATTATACCTTAAAAACCTAAATCTAGTGTAATTCAAAATAAGTTGAATCACAACGTATATTAGTATAATAAAATAACTAAACACTACACACTACACTCTACACTGTAGAGTGTAGTGCGGTGTTCAAAACTCGGTCCTCAGCTGTTTAATTTTTTTATTATATTTTAATTTCAAAAAAAGGCACTATCTTAGCCATAAATTCAAAAAATCCATATCATTATTAGCCACAGTTTAACCATGAATTAAAAAAAAAAATGTCGAAAAACAAAAACTGCAATATTCAGACCGCTATCAAAAATTCTGCTCGTACGTGTCCTCCTCAGATCAATGTACATTACCCGTATATTTTGCAAATTTTTAGTTTAACTCCTTTGGATCAGAATTATTTTTATAATAAAGATATTATTCATAACAATACGTAGAGTATTTATGCAATTCATAATATTGCTATGTTAACAGTTTTATTATGAAGGTTAGATAGAATATAAATAATAACATTAGCAAATTATGTGTAGTATAAATAGGAATCAAAATTAATTGTAAGGGACTTGGTTCCTGGCTGTGGTCTGGTGTATATGTAATGCATCAAATCCAGTCAAGAGCTGAGTCCGCTCAACCATGTAAGTTTTATATTTTACTTTACATATTCATTCTGTTTTAAAATGTTTTGTCTTCATTTGATAATCACCTAATTAATTTATAACTTTAAATTTCGTTCATCATTTATAGATGTTTTTCTTTTTATACAATAAATTTACTATTATAAAATTCCCATCAACAAGAAGCTGGTAAAATCAATTCAAATTATTTTCCTAGTTTGAATCTAAACTAGTAGTGGCAGCCTCCCACCCCCTGTTTTTACAGTTTGGCAAATCCCTTCCCCCTGGCCCTATTTTAAAAAAGAGTATGATTTAACTGGGAATTATTTAAATAGATATGTGCACTAAAATTAATACTTTGTGCATTAAAATAAAAAACATTTAGCATTAAATAAATATATATATTTAAAATAAAAATTTAAAATTCAGCAATATTTTATTTATAGTGTGCTTTTAAACGATTTTTTTTTTGTGCATTAAAATATTCAAAAATATGAGACCTTTGAGCGCTATCTAATGCACAAGTTATTCATTTTAAGGCACATTCTATTTTTCTGGTGGTTCAAATAACTTACTGATTGCGCGCATTCGATGTTTAAGTGGCAATTTAATTAAAATATTGCGCATGTAATTTTTGTAATGCTCAAATATTTTTTAAGCTGTTATATATTTTATATAGGTTACAAATGTACTGCACATTTATTTTTTTAAGTATACGAATATAATATAAAAGGAACATTTAAATTTATTAAATGCACAAACCTGTATTTTAATGCCGTTCTTTTTTTAATATTGCAAATATATATATATATATATATATATATATATATATATATATATATATATATATATATATATATATATATATATATATATATATATTTAACAAAAAAATAATTTATTGCACATTTACTTTTTTGATTACAATGGTAATTTGTTTAATGCACAATTATTTTATAAAATGCTTACAACAAATGCACAATTTATTTTATATATTACGCATTTAAATTGTCGTGTTTAAAAATTACTTATCGTTCCTTTATCTACTTCCTAAGAGTTTTCTTTTGATACCACACAATACATTTTAAAATAATATTTTTTTTTTATCGACCACAAAAAAATCGACTTTTTTCTAAAAACTAATCTGATCAAAAATTCCTGTTGAACTATTCCCGGAATTGTATAAATAGATTTTTTGACCGTATTAAATGGTTTGGATAAGTATTAATTTTTTGAGGTATCGGTAGTTTTATTAGACCGATACCCCAAAAAATTAATACTTATTCCCGGAATGTTCATTATGTTTTTTTTTTCTTTTCTGATTTTTAGATCAAACCCTCTGAGAGATAGGGTAGGGCACAAAAGTTTCTTGACATATTTTTGGCAAAAATCCCATAAAAAAATTGACATCTCAAAAATAAAAATTTGCTTGCATTAAGAGATTTCATTAAGCATGCCACTCAATATTTAAAAAATATATTTATTTTCTTATTAAATACATAATTTTTTTAACGCTTTGTACGAAGTTTAGACCTTAAATATTTTTCTTGTTTAAGAAGTATTGTCACAACTTGTGCACTAATACGTTGGTTACAATGCAAACCAAGAACTTATTTTCGCTAAAAATTGTAGATAGGAGGTATTGCCAGGTCACCAGCGATATCAAATTTCAACGGTCTATGTTGAGTTATTTGGCTATAATTCATACCTTGAGTGACGTTATAAAGGGTTTCTTGGTGGTCATACCTATAAAACCCTAAAAATCGAGGTGTTTTTTTAATACTTTTGCAAAATACATAGAGACATCAATTTACCCTAAATACTCACAACGGTTAGAAACGCGTCCCCACAACTGGTACTTCGCATATGATTTCCTTTTCATTTTACGTTTGCAATAACTTTTTTTCTCATTCATCTAAGTCCTCCATCTTGATTTTTTAGTTTGAATCTTATTATTTAGTAAAATCTGGCATAATAAAAACAGAAAAGTAGTTTTACAAACAATACTAAACTGTTCTTTTGTCAAAAAATCTAATATTCTCTATGAAACAACATTTTAGTCTATAAAGAAAGTTGATTTTCCAAGATAACCAAAATCTGAAGAGGAAAAATTCTGAAAATTGCCTGAGTCTAAATAAAATTTCAGAAAAACAACATTCTGATAACCGGTAAAGCGATATATGTCACTCTGGTAAAGATCTTCACATAAAGAGTTCTGAAAAGGTTATATTCTCAGAAGATCAAAGACGTCGCCGTATTTTGTGTGCCTTTTCATAATATTGATGTCCATTGGTCTGGTACACGTAAATTTAAAAGGATTTTCTTGAAAAGAAAATATTTTATCTTCAGATTATTAAAAATCAATATCTCTTTTCAATATATTTTTTTAATTTAAATTTTTTTGAATATGAATTTCAAATAATAATAAGGTATTAATAAGTGTACGTAAACTAGGGTTGTACATCGAAGGCAAAACATCGAAGGAAAATATCGTGTATATGTATCCAATACATCGATGTTTTATTAATATTAAAAAGGCTATTTATTTATATTATATAGGTTTTATTTAATGATGTAAAGATAAAATACGAAAAAAATTAACATATAATACACAAAATGCATTTTTATTTATTTTATTCTTTTATTTTACATCGGCCTATTCCTGCAACGAGGCTAATCGCCGATGCCAGGAAGCGAGCTCCTACACCTGGATGAGGGGTGAATGATTGTGAAAATGGGAGTAATATAAACATATTATTCTCGCCCGAATAATATCACCAACGGAGGAGGCTCGAACCACCGACCGCCCAGACCAGACTGTATATTCCACCAGTCTAAACCGCACGACTCAATGCGCTCGGCAACTACGTTGGCCAAAATGCATTTATTAGATTTTTAAATAGCAGTAATCTTTTTTAATATTATTAATTTCACATTAACATTATTATACCCAATATAATAATCATAATTTGTTCCTACTATTTTTACATTTCTAAAATGAAATATTGCATTTTATTATAATACTAATATGGTAATCTTAATGTTAATTTTTTATTATTTAACATAAAAATAACATACTGTCATACACATTTTTTTCCCACTTTTTTAAGTTGAAATACATATTACATTTTTTTATAACACTAACACAGCAATACTAACATTAATTTTACACTAAAATTACAATATAATAATACTAATAATAGTTTTATTAATAAATAAATTATAATTATATTTCTCAATACGGTAATTCCAGGGATTGTAGAAATAACAACTGGGAAAGTGTCAACAAGACTCAAAAAGAAACAAGTTTTTTGGCCTCGTTGGTCGTTGGCATTGTTTGCAAAAATTAGAAGTTTCTTCTTATTTTTTTCTTATTCTGCTAACTGCTAAGAAGAATAAGAACTAACACTATTAGTATTGTTATATCACAATAGATGGCGCTTATATTTTGTGTACTAATTTTAATAAAAATTAAAATTTTAAGAGTCCAGCGCTCTAGCAGTAGTTTCTGAATTTCAAAGTTTAAACATCGACATCGGTAGTAGACATCGATGTTTTGTCGATACTATCGCCATCTGACCATCGATGTTTTCGATACATCGATGCTTTTTTCCCTTCCCTAACGTAAACTGAAACTTATTATACGTTCACACTGCAGTCCATAACTTTAAGGACAAAAATTATTAAAAAATTCAATACACGAGATTATTCAAAATATGACCAATTTGTTCTACACAAACTAAGGGCAATCATACGGTTTTTCATTCAAAATATGACCCATAAAATACAAAAAATTGATGTGTGAGTTTTCACACATTTCAGAATTTAGTAGGTATCTAACGAGTGACAACAAATTGTGGGTGCATATTAAAAATCATAAACCACAACAACTTGGAAAAATCCACATACTTCCATCCAAGGACTTACAAGCATAATTAATAACAATGTACTCGCGCATCCAGATATTTACCCAGTGTTATCCAGTTAAATGTTGTAGCATGAAGTAGCAAAAAATACGATGACTATTGAAAAAGTCAGCTGTGGCCACCACAGGACCGACCGCCATCACAAAGTACTTGTTTAATTTATGCTGCTTTATTAAAAAATGTTTCAAATAAAACTTGTTAGTTATTGCTTTTATTTATAAGCTGCCACTGATTTCACAATATCAAATGTAAATTTTACGAATATATTAATAACACATTTCAATATTGCCATCTAGTAGTCGTTTGTAAAAACATAAAAGGTAACCCTCGTATATAATAAATGTAATAACCAATAACTGACGCTAAAAATCATGTAATTGAAGCGTCACTAAGTAAAGATTAATTTAAAGATTAAAAAAAAATCTTGTTTTGCTTTTCCAATTCAAATCAATGTACATAACTTAGATTTATTTCAGATTTTTAGTTTAACCTCTCTGGGTTGGTAGATGGGTGTGGGACCACACCATGTAGGTTCCACACCCATCTTTTTAGCATAGTTCTGAAAAAAATCATGTTATAATAAAAAAAAATTAAACAAGTACATTTCGTTTCTTAATCTATGTCTTAAACCAACCTCTATAGAAAATAGGGTAGGAGACAAAATTTATGGAAAAAAATTCTATAAAAAAATTGGTTCTTCAAAAATAAAAATGTGTGTCCACGAATTAAAAGATTTCATTGATTACCAACTCAAAATAAAAAAAATATGTATATATTGTTTCGTTTAACACATATTTGTTTATATCAGGTCGTCAAGGATGAAATTTGTAGTTAATAATATTGCCAACTTTAACAGCTTATTATTTGACATTGGCTTAATATTTTACCGTGCTGTTTTTTTTTTTTTTTTTTGAAAATTACACTTCTCGCCCGTTTAAAGAAATCATTGTATGCTCTAAAAATATAAAAACTTTTTTAAAAATTAATTTTGTTGAAAATGGAACGGTCAGAAATTCGCAGTATTATGAAGTATGAGTTCTTACGTGGAACTGCGGCATTGCAAACCGCGCGAAATATTAATAGTGTATTTCGTTCTAGTATTAATACGCAGCAGACAATATCAAATTGGTTCGCCAAATTTTGTACAGGTAACTTAAAAACCAAACAAAGAAAAAAAAACCTGGCTCATTGATCACAGCAGAAATATACTGCAATGAACTGGACGAAATGATGCAAAAACTTAAAAGAAAAAGAGCCTAGATTGGTCAACAGACCGACTCCTATCTTATTGCATGATAACGCTAGACCACACAATGCACAAATGACAGTGGCAAAACTACAGGAATTGGAGTTGAAACTTCTCCATCATCCTCCATACTCACCAGACCTAGCCCCCACTGACTACCACTTCTTCCGCAATTTGGACAACTTTTTAATAGGAAAACAGTTTAATTCCGACAATGCTGTAAAACTGGCCTTCCAGAAATTCATTGACTCTCGTTTGCCAGGGTTTTATACCACCGGCCTAAACAACCTGCCGCTTAAATAGCAAAAGTGTATAGACAATATGGATGCATACTTTGATGAATAAAATAATTCCTTATATTTGTAAGTTATCAACCAACTTTGCCTTTTTTTCTACAAATTTCATCCTTGACGACCTAATATTTTCCCAGCGATGTGTTTTCTCTCAATAGATTTCCTATATGTGGGTCAAAGAGTTGTACAAGCATGCCAAATTTCAACTTTCTAGATTCCGCCGTTTGGCCATAATTTCTACCGTATAGATAGACACATGATATGATAGACACCGACGTTATAAGAATTTTTTGGTCATACCTATTAACCTTAAAAAGAGAGTAGGAGTTATCATTATACATAAAACTTAAAAAAGTATCAAGATACGTCATGGTTAATAATGAAAATATAATATTAATTTCATAATTAAAATCTTCAGAGTGTATAATGATTGTGCGTTGAACGTCCGGCGTACTTCCAGCCAAATGTTGTGGTGTTTAATATTCTAATCACGGGAGTCGCAGGCCTTATAAATACGCCCTCATTATCTCATACGACCGTTTTAAGTGTTCAATATTTCCAGCTTCGCTCCCGAACATTATTTAGCCTTAATTTGAATCCATTTGCTGGCGAGCAAGTCAATTTCAAGAGGAACAAATATTTTGCGAAAATGTTACAGCGTCAAGCTGCAGAACTCATTGTATATAACGTTCAAAAACTTTGGTACCGCAGTAAATTCTTCAAATTGGGAAGAGTAATTAAATGGAGCATACTGATTTTAAGTTGATATACCGACAGTAATACTGATACAATTTATTTCATAAATCGGCCATAGTAACAACGATCAAATCTCATCGCATAAGGAGGATAGGTCCTGTTGAAAGAATGTAGGTTCACAAAAAGGATTATCCAAAGTAAACCCAGAAGTAAACGTCCTCGGCGAACCTAGGAATAGATGGATTGACCATAACACAGAAGATTTAAAAGCACTCAAAGTGGTCAATTGGAAGTAGGCCAGGAATAGGAAGAAGTGGAGGCTGATAGTAGAGGATCTTTTTAACTCCACCTAGAAGTGTATCGCAGTAATGATGATGATGATATTGATCGAGCCTTAAAAATGTTTATACTGAAATCGCCCAGTCAATGCACTTCGTCATTTTGCACTTCAATGACTAATTTAGTGGCGAAAAAATAATTATATCCTTTTTTTTTTCATTTGAATTACAGACTATGATGTATGTCGGTCTGTCTGTCTATCTGTCTGTCTGTCTGTCCGTCCGTCCGCCCATCTGTCTGTCTATCTGTCTGTCTGTCGGTCTGTATACATGTGCAGAGCAAATTCGGCTGAAAGGATTTTTATAAAACTTCATATTTAAGCATGTGACATCAATTTTGAGTTGATCAAGTTAATTTTAAGATTTTTGCGAATATTTCATAACAGAAAAATATTTCGAAAAAAATTATTTAACAAAAGTTACTATAAAAGCAATAAATAACAACTTTTATTTGAGACATTATTTGAAAAAACGAAAAAATTTTGAAAAAAAAAAACGAAATTTTTTCTAAGTATCTATTTTTTCATACTTATATGTAACGTTTCCATGGTCATGATAAATAATATTTCTGTTAGAAAATATTGGGCCAAGTTATTTCTACTCTGCTGCTAGAATGTATTTTATACAGTATTTTCTGAGGGCGGTCGGTCCTGTGGTCCTGCGGTCGGTGTGGTGTCCTTATTGAAGTCATATTAAGTTTGTGTTCGATAGTCATTTTGAAGATTTACAAATTTTTAAAAGTTATTATTTAATATAACTACATTTGTGTTGGTATAGCTAAATTTTATTTTGTTTACATTTGCCGACATATTTGTTCTGACACTTGTGCTCACATATGTACCTTATAGTTATTTTGTCTATCTTTTTTTATTTATTTTGTTGTTTATTTAGCAGTTTTGTTTATATTTTGATATTCTCAGGTTTAGTTATATATTTTCTTATAGATATATTACAGATTTCTATTTTAGACATTGTGTGTACTGCATAGCTTTTTAGGTTAAATTTAACTTATTTCTATTTTGAATGCCATGTAAACGTATCCAATATGTCATAAAAAAATGTGACGTTTAAAGTGACGCAAATGAATTGAGTGACCAACTAGCCCATAAATGTTATTCCAGGTTCAAGGCGAAGCTATTGAAGAAGTTGAAGAATTTATGTAATAGCAAAGATTATAAATATTACTTTTATAATCTTTGGTAACAGGGAAGTATAGGCCTGCCTCAACGTCCTCATTATAGCAGTTCTCTTTATATTGCCACCATGCTCTCCCATTACGACCAATCGACTCGCTATAGCGGCTTCCTGGTAAATTGCTTAGTCTTTATTGTTATTTATCATTATATGTAATGGGTGTTTTTTTTAGAGGTATAGAACTTTAAATTGCAATAAAACAACGATGGATTATTCGATTGACATGAATTTTTTTTTATTCGAAAGATAATCTTGTGGCATTACATTTTAAATATGATTTCTGGCATATGACCGCCACGGCTGGCTCGGATGTAGTCCAATCTGGACGTCCAATTTTCGATGACTTTTTCCAACATTTGTGGCCGTATATCGGCAATAACACGGCGAATGTTGTCTTCCAAATGGTCAAGCGTTTGTGGCTTATCCGCATAGACCAATGACTTTACATAGCCCCACAGAAAGTAGTCCAGCGGTGTTAAATCACAAGATCTTGGAGGCCAATTCACAGGTCCAAAACGTGAAATTAGGCGGTCACCAAACGTGTCTTTCAATAAATCGATTGTGGCACGAGCTGTGTGACATGTTGCGCCGTCTTGTTGGTATGATTTAATGTAATGCCACAAGATTATCTTTCGAATAAAAAAAAAATCATGTCAATCGAATAATCCATCGTTGTTTTATTGCAATTTAAAGTTCTATACCTCTAAAAAAAACACCCGTTATTATTTACAGTTTTTATTATATATTCTTCTTCTTTTATATTTAATTGTTTGGTGATTAGTATGCTTACCATTTTTCTTAAAATGAGGTCTACAGAGTTAATTTTAGTAACTTGAGAGTCATTTTCATCAGTTTTATATCCATCTATGACGATATCAGTGCAGTACATGTATCGATAAGTGAAAAAAATATATACTTGATATAGTGTACTTTTTCCCTTAAATGTTTGGAACCTATGGAGCCATTATTATTGTGACAACAAAAGGCGTGCGGCCCAGAACATCTAAGGACATCACAGACCTATTATAGCCCAATTTCATGCGGTTGGGAGCCGCCTGAAGATTATTGTGACTGATGTTATGAGAAAGATTCGCAAAACCTCTACAGCATTCAACATGATTCAGTACACAAATGGAATAAAACTAAATCTTCAATATGATCGTCCGTAATGTTGTACGAATTTTAAATATGGAAAGTTACTAAAGATCTGAAAAATTCCTTACAAGTCTTTATAAAACGCTGAGTAGCTAATTTTTACGTATAATCTGGCCGGAAGAAATTAGTAATACAAATCGATTAACGCAAACAGAAGTGCGTATGACACGACTTGAGAGACCTCGATAATAACGCTAAGATGGCATTCGGATCTGTCGGGATAACCGAGGACGACGGCGTCCAAAAACCACTTGGAAGAGATCGATTCAAAAGAAAGTAGCGCAGGCATAGCCAAACATATAGTTACGCCCAAGATTATTAAAGTAAAGGTTGTCTCGTAACTTCTGACCAATCAAAGCGTGAGAGGGAATACATGTCTGCTTAGTTCAAACTAGCATACAAAATTAATATAGATGTTGCATGTTTTTAAATATTTTTATTGACTATATTCATAATACATATTTATTTCAAGACAGTTCTACTGAATAAATTATAAATAAATCTCTAAGGAAATTTTATAGTGATTTATATAAAATTTAAGGTGTTGGGTATTTGTATTATAGTTAATAAATAACAATAAAATCGAATACAAATATAATTTTAGGTATATTTAAATAAAAATAGAATAACAAATTGCTATAATATAAAATAATAAGCCAGTTCCACCGTTCCTGCGTTCTTTCCGAAACGGATCGTCTAACCTCGGTTTTGATCGACGAAGCCAGTTCCACCGTTCCACCGTTCTTTCCGAAACGGATCGTCTAACCTCGGTTTTTGAATATAATTACATACAGATATGTGTCTACGGTTTCGTAGGCATAAACAAGAAACACTAGACACTCCAATATCCTTAGACCGATATGAACAATATTTTGCTGACTTATTCTCTAAGAATCTGCGAATATAATTACATATAGATATGTCTAGGCTTTCGTAGGCATAAACAGGAAACTCTAGATACTCCTATATCCATTGACCGATATGAAAAATATTTTGCAAATTTATTCTCTAAGAATCCAGGAATACAATTACATATATAAATGTCAAGGGTTTCGTAGACATAAACAGGAAACTCTAGATACTCCTATATCCTTTGACCGATATGAACAAAATTTTGCAAATGTATTCTCTAAGGTATAACAGATAAAATAACATGTAGAAATGTCTAGGGTTTCGTAGGCATAAACAAGAATCTCTAGATCACTGGTTCTGAATCGGTGCTCCGCGAGCTTGTTGCAAGTGCTCCGCGAAATTTTTAAATCCGAATAATAGTGTTGACTCCAATCATATCTTATTACCCAGATAGAGAATTGACTCTATATATATGTAAAATTGATTATGTATAATGTATAATCAATGTTATTTTTACCTGTTATGTAATAATTATGTTTAATTTTCAATAAAAATGATGTGTTTGTTTTGATGTATTTATTTGTTTTTTTTTGCCCTTTTGATTTTGGTGCTCCGCGAATTTACCTTATGGTCAAAAGTGCTCCGTGACTTCAAAAAGGTTAAGAACCACTGCTCTAGACACTGCTATACCATGACCGATATGAACAATATTTTGCCGATTTATTCTCTAAGAATCTACGAATATAATTACATACAGAAATGTTTAAGGTTTCATAGGCATAAACTAACGTCTCAAATCATTTTTAGTTTTAACAATATAAATGTAATGCACTGAGTAAAAATGAATCGTTTTCCTATCTTAAAAAGTTTATGAATTAATAATTCGGAATAATACTTATAATGTGTCCAGTTTTTAACTATGGGCGAAGAGTTGATTCAATTTGAATTGAATGAAGTAAGGCGTATGGCTAGAGAAATAAATCAGAGGTATGGAGCAAGTTCCACATTAAGGTAATGATGTGTTTGCCAAAACAGTTGGCAACGGGTGCACTAGTAATAATATAGTAATTACTATAATATAATAAATTCAAACTTGTACGTGTATAGAACAATAAGATAAACAAAGGCTGACGCCCCGTTAACAGACAGATGACGTGTAGCTTCGCTATTTACCCCCACCACTACAAGTTACGAGACAACCTTTACTTTAATAATCTTGAGTTACGCCGCCAATATTCTGTCTCCACAAACCATCGCGGGTCAGAGGGAAAAAATACATTCAGAGAGACCAAGCGACAGAAAAAAGGCATTCTGAGAGACTAGCCAAATATTTGCCACAAATGCAACTCGCGGTTCGGTACCATCCCGCGGGCCGTGTCCGAAATAGTGAAAATGAAAAAAATATGATCGAAAATTAAAACTTTAGTCAATAATAGAGTACCTATACTAGGATGAGCATATAATCAAAAGAACAGATGGAAGATAAGCAAGAAACACCCTCCAGTTGCGTCCTAAATATGGTCCCTGTGGCGCCCGCTCCTGGCCCAGGTAGGGTAGGAGTACACGACGACACACAAGGGTTGACTTTGAAATGTCAAAAATATAATTGTTAAGAGAATTTAATTTTATAAAATAAGGTCAGGTTCTTGGTTCAGTTGCGTTGCCAGGAATGATAATAAAAAGAAAAAAAAAATTATTATCAAAAAAAAAATTGTTGAAAAAAAAAACTTAATCAAAAAAAATATTTGTACAAAAAAAAAAATTAATAATTATAATTGTTGCGGACTGCAACAATTAATAGCGGTAAGCGCGGCGGTGAATATGGTAAATTACTCTCTAAATTAATCCCAAAATAAATTATATAACAATCAAAAAAAATTCATACAAAATTGACCTCTAAATTATATTAAATAACTACTAAAATTATGAATTTAAATAATTTCTCAACAGGAAAAATGTTGAGAAACGGCTAACGTTTGGTAAATAAGTTTATAACAAAAGAATTATGACTTTAAACAATTAACACAAATCAGGGGATCCTGATTAAATTGAATTGATTTCAAAACTATTACACGAATATAAAAATCAAAAAAACGTCTGCTCATCTTGATCGAAAAATTATTAATGAAATTAAGATATCATATTTGGTCGCTTGCGCTGATCGGAATGAAATTAGTAACTGACATATCAGCGGCTCTAAACAAGTTATATTTCAAGAAAAGCAAATGGTTATTTTTAAATATATTAAAATTAGGTTTAAACTAATACAATAATAAATTATTATAGTATTATATAATATTATATAAAATATTATTGTATCAGGTACAGAATACGGTAATATGTTTGTATTTTCGGAAATAAAATATATAGTGGTTCTCAACATGTTTTTGTATAAAATGAATATTTATTTTAATTAGGTCAAATTGATAACTAAGCGGAAATAAAATATAATTTGAAATATAAAATAAAAAATACATGGTGGAACGCCCTAAGCGGGCGCTTCAGTCCCAAAATAGAAAATATCACGAATTGGAACGTTAAAATTATCGTGCAACTAAAGAATACAACAACATTTCAATAATTTCATAAACCGAAACCATATTTTCCATTATTTCAAGACCGCAGTATTCAAGATTTCAAGACTGCAGTACATTTCGAGCTCTGGTCTGATGATATAAGAAGGTAGCTGGCAAATATTAATTGAGATTGGGTAAAACAGCTAGTGTTGTAAACAAAAAGTGGAGAACTATGTCTAATATTGGATAAACATGAAAGTCTGAAAAAGGAGGCACACACAGTAGAAGCCCTATGCCCCACGAAGTAGTAAAAGAAAAATTGTGAAGTTTATTTCCTTTTAGAAACATACACACGTTTTGCTATTCATTGAAATGCAAAGTATTGTAATGTATGTTAAATAAATGATAACAAATACGAAATGAAAGTAAATGGTAATAAGGAGTGCATTTCATATTTTGACAGGTGTTTATTCAGCCTTAAGTCTGAGCGTTGTGAACGCAACTTGAGACTCCTGGGAATTGCAAATACCACCGCAGTTGTGATCACTTGTGAATGCTCCCTCAGCTCCTGTAATGCGCTTGTAAAATCTACGTATATTTTTATGTACACTAACAAATGTTTGAAAGTAAAGATAGTTAAACAAAGTAAAGTAGGCTACAAACTTTTACATTCAACAATATTTTATATCGTTTTCATTTATTATGTTACATTACAGTGCCGGACTAGTACATTATATTTGCTAATTACGTTTACAAAATTAAATACCATTTATCACAGACGGATAAATGGTGTTTCACATCCGGACATTGGCTGCGGCCCCCCTTTATATATATATATATATATATATATATATATATATATATATATATATATATATATATATATATATATATATATATATATATATATATATAGAGTGAGAGGGAGGGAGGGAGGTATCAAAAGGTGTATCAAGATAGAGGAAACACGATTTTCCTCGAAAAGACAATGTGTGAGCAAGTTGGGAAAAAAAGAGTTTACGCAAATAATTGGATGGTAGTATTTAAATTTTCCGGAATAAACCGGAAGTACAGGATATCAAGGACAACTAGATAACAAGGAACGTACGGCGTGTTTGGTATACTTGGATAAAGCTCGTAAAAGCTCGATAAATGCATCTTTGAAAAGAAACAAATTTTACATAAACGTGTTTTTAATATCTGTTACGGTTACTTATAATGGCTTGCAAGTATTTTTATTTACAAGTGTTCAAAGTTGCTTTCCATTTTGAATACTTTCGCATACTTAGTTAACAGTAGCTCGGAGCATAACAAAAAATATTGCACGTTCAAGTCGTACCTACTTGAAAGTACTTGAAGTACCTCCAACGCGAACCTTTTTAATTAGTTTAAATCAATTGTCAAAATAAATATAATTTATTTTATTTATGTTTAAAAGGTATATTTTAATTAATATAAATGCCATCTATTTATGAATATATCTTGCAAAAATGAGCGTTTTTCTATTATAATTTCATGCTTCGATCTTATATGACTTCGCGGCCCCCCAGGGGGCCCGTGTTGAGAAACACTGCTCTAAACGATCTTTTGTCTACTTGTTTATTGACCAGAGCTCCCAAGTCTCGTCCACTTGCGTCTTTGTCCAAACTCACGTTGTTTCAAGTAGAACATATTAGGCTACGTTTACACTGTATCCGTGCGTGCAGTAACGAGCGTTTACCCTGAACGTTCTTGTCCTAATCCGGGGATGGGTGGTTTCAGTACATACGTGCGACTTGCATGCGCTCTCATTCAAATTAAACTATTTTATGTTAAATATCTCGGTTATTGAACAGCAAAAACATATAAAACAACATTATTTATAGTAATAAAGAAAATTATTTTTGTTCTATATATTTTTAGATGAATATTTAGTCAGTTACGTGGGAACACACTAAAACTAAAGATCTTGAAATATCTCCTTTATTGTTAACAGCAAAAAAATGTATGACAAAAATTGTTTAGAATAGAAAACAAATATTGTTGCCCGACGTAATTTTTCATCTGGATGAATAATAATTTTTACGTGAATCTCGGAAAAACAGACAGACAGAAATGGATTTTTTGTTGATTTTGTCCGATAGAAACAAACCTATTTGTTTCTGTTTCTGAAAGCTATTTTTCGACACCAAATTGCTTATACAGCCATTTAGTATATTTGAAGGATATATAAAACAATTTAGTTATATTTCTTGCCATAATAAATATGCTATATATCATTTTGGTTTTATGTTGCACCTTTTGTGTTAGTTGGGTAGTATACAAACATTGTGAGATGAAAATTACTAAAAGGGCAACGCGCTAAATTCAAACGCCTGCAATCATTTATAAACGTTCTATACAATTTCATATTTCACTATTTTCACCAAATTTTTGGTCTATCAAAAGTGTGCCATAAATTCAAAAACGGTTCAAAACCACTGTTCTAAACGAAGCATAACTACAGTAACTTTAAATAACTAAAGAAAAATTCTGCAATTACACCAACTGTATCTTAAAATTTACTTAACTGTAACCAGATTACTTGGGCAGTAAATTCTCTAATTTAGCATAAAAAAATAAAAACTGGGGCGCAACGAACAATTATGTATATTACAAGTGTAATTAGCGAAATACATAACTTAATCTTTGCAATCCAGTAAATCTCAAAGTTCAAGAATGGTTTCTCTTAAATGATAAAACATTACATTATCTTAATGAATGATAAAAAATGTGCAGTGGATGCTTTAGAAATCTGTTCATTATAATGAAACCTAAAGCCCGAGCACAGTATCTGTTCACGCGAAAATTTAATACCTACATATTTATCATTAGACACAGAATCCTCAAGAACTGATTTCCGAGAACAACACGATATTATGCGGAACGGAACGTGGTCCAGTCGACTAGAATAACGGAAATGGAAGACAAGTTAACACTGAAAGACGTAGAAGTGTCAGAGAAAGAAAATGAAATGAAGAAAGTAAGAAGATAGCTTTCTCAGTTGGATTTTAATGTCTGTTTTCGATTCCAACTTGATAAAGAATCTTATTGGAATTGAGAATAATCGAAAAATAAATTGGTAATGATATAAGCATTAAAATAACGTTTCCCAGGTTCCCTTCTGTTGTTCTGTTCATAGTATGTTTATGTACCCAACCAATTCTGCTAAAAATTTGATAAACTGGGCTGACTGTAAAGTTTTTCTTCTCCTTACGAATGTAACTCATTTATACAAATTTTGTAAAGATCTCTAAGACGTAATTACCAAGGTTGCCGAATGATGCCGCGATACAAACAAAAGAACTACAAATATTGTATACTGTAGGTGTGTTCGTTTGTGTTGCCCAACCTACACTGAACTACACCACAGCTATGCTATCTTACACTGTGACGTCAGCTGCTCTTGTCCTGGACAAGTCTGGTGCAACACAAACGAACAAACTTTGTGACAGTCTGGCCAATGGTGACATCGCCGCCATTAAGAGTCCAAATAAATATTAGATTCAAATAGAAAAATGAGATAATCTTTGCAGAAAGAGTTGAAAAAAAGAGTTTCTGCAAAGATTACCTTATTTTTCCATTTGAATTTCCAATATTTATTTGAACTCCTAATGGCGGTGCTGTGACCATTGGCCAGACTGTCTAGTACAGTGTTTATCAACAGGTGGTCCGCGGATTAATTCTTGGTGGCCCGCGCACAAAAAATTTCATTAGTATTAATACTAAGCATTTATGCAAAAAAATGTTTTTCTTGACGTTGGTGTTCCGTGTTTAGTGTGGAATTCTGAAAGTGGTCCGCAACTGTCGAAGGTTTGAGAAATACTGGTCTAGTATACAGCGTCTGTAAAAAGAACCACTAGCACAACGCAGAGAATAACAAAGTGAGAAGTCAACTAACAGCCTCCCAAATTAAAAAAGATCGCCTGAATCATTTTTTTTTTCTCGTCGTTGTATCGAAAATTCCTTCGTTTAGCAATAAAATTGTACATATTGGGATTCTATGTATCAAACGTTTCTTGTGATTCCAAAAGTCGAGGGGTAAAGGTGTACGAGTGCCGCGTAATAACAGCCTCTTAGAGTCCACGCAATAGCTGTTTACCGAAAAACCTATTCGAAAACTGATGTTTTTTAACATATAGATGCATATACTTCACTGCAAAAGTAAGCGCCCCATAGGCCGGGCCAGACAATGTAGTAATCGAATATTTTTTGGTGAATGCGGCCATTGAGTCGCAATAAATGTACGCAGACATAACAATAGGGGATACGCATAAAATTTATATTTTCTTAAAAGTACATTTTTTTGATATGTTAATATTAGTTATGTCACCAAACAAAACAAAAATCACATTTTAATTAATATTTCAGCGAAATTATTAATTAAAATATTATAAATTTGAAATAAAGCCGACAACAGCGCGAAGATTGCCGAGTAAATACGACTGAACATGACGTCAGAACCTACACGGCCCAGACTACCTACTCCAAAGCAAGCCTTTACGTGTGTATTAGAACGATTAATCGAATATTGAAATAATCGATTATTTTGTTTCAATTAATCATACAAAATTTTTGGATTCAAGTTTACGTACTTAATATGCATTATTATATAGTCTTCGTTCAAACGCGCATTAATAATTGTAACAGCCTGTTTGTAAAAAAAAAATTAAATATTTGTTTATGCAGACATTATATTACCTTCCGTCACTTATATTTTCCTAATAAAACGGTTAAATGATTTTATATCAGCCTTTAAAATACAACATTAAGACTGTCCCATTTTTTGTCGACGAGTGTATATGTTCCATTTTTTATTTCATAATCGATTAATCGATTATTTTTTACCAACATTTCGATTAATCAAATGATCAATTAATCGATTAATTAATTTTTATTGCCATCTCTAGCGTGTATTGTATTGTGTGAGAGTTTTGTATTTGTTTTTTAAATAATTTTTCACGCATTTATTATTAAAATGGCAGATAAAGATTTGGTTTTTTTTGAGTGACAATTTACCCAACATTGATGCTTTTCCTCCTTTTCTTTTGTTTTTCACCATTTGGTAATGAAATAAATTGTTTTTGTGGAGTTCTAAATAAAGTATTTGTGCACATCGGTACTAAACAATATTTTCGATGTTTCGAAGTAATAGGGCTTAGATCTTCCATATTTTATATATTTTAATATAAAATTTAATTGGGTAAACATGTAGGTTACACAACCTATAAAAGTTATACAAGCAAATAAGTTCACGGCAGACTGTGTAGGCTGTACGCTGTAGACTGGGTAGGCTGTGACGTCACAGCCAAGTTTGTAAACAGTCGGAGTGGATTTCGCGCGCTACATACATTTATGATTTTTTTAAGCCTTCAAAATAAAAAAATCAAAAAATCAAAACAGTTTTTTTTTATGTTTATATGCAACAAAAGGAATATAATAAAAAATAAAATAAAATCATGCCTGTCCCCTATTGTGTTTTGTTTACATTTTCATCACCTTGGACGATGATACTACACGGGCGCTAATACCCTTTTCACTCTAGTACTTTAAGACACGATGTTAAACTCAAGATGTCTTTAAGTGCTAGTACGAAGCGCGTGACCTGGACTAAATTGAAGCTAACTTTAATACGGAGATCTGCGTCCTAAAGATAGAACGCATTGCCAACATAATTTCTAATATAAAAAAATACTACTACTATTTGAATTGGTGCAAGAATACTGTATTATATCTTAATATAATAAATTAGTTATTTTAATAGTGTATTTAATACAATACAGTGCTACAATAATTAAGGTAAAATGTATGGACTTATATGTTAAACCAGGTGTGATATATTCTTTATTGTAGAATGGAATAAAATATCCATATGTGTTTAATAATAATTCAAAATGTGCGTCTGCGCAGATAGTTCAAAACTACTGATTTCTTGACGCTAACTTAAGAACAAAATTACCGTAGCAGATGGCAGCACCGGAAATCTAATGTGAAAGGAAACCGATCTTAAACATCGGTGGACTTGAAGTTCCCTTTTCTTGTTTAAGAAGAGTGAGATGTTTATCTAGTTTGAAAAGGGTATAAAACCGAAAGGTGATTATGAAGTTACAGACTCAACGCAGTACACGCAAAAATATTGTTCTTCAACAATGCTGGCCGCCTTTGCGGCAGTGCGAAGCTTGTAGTGCAAGCTGGTAGATGCATTCTCATTTAAAATACATTATTACGGTGTACGCGTTACACGCGGTGCGGCCCAGTGGACGCTTGTCTCAATTATCATATAGGTACATAACTGACGAAAATGGCACACGTAACTAAAATAAAACGGATTGTAAGCATACTAATTAACGAACACTTAAAATATAATAAAAACTGGAAAATAGATTATTTAATGGCAGTATATAGGGAAAGGTTGGCGATATCGCAATAGGTAAATAAAATATTTTTTAATATTTCTCAAGTTCCTTCGCCATCATTTTATGAAAAATATGTTTTGTTTTACCAACAATATTCATGTTTTTGTTTCGTGTTCTTTAATAGAGAATTATATCCTTTTGATGTTTTTTCAAATACGTTAATGTGATGCGATTACAATACAATGTTTATGAATTCTCAACCCGTATTTTTTAAATTTAATAACAGAATAAAAACTAAAAATATAAAAAAAAAAAAAACTTTATCATAATGAATATTATTTTATTGAATATTACATTAAAAATTAAAGTACTTATAACTAACTTTAATTAGTTTAAATAATTAAACATATTAAAAATTATTTTCCTATTTTTATAATAGAATTTTACCGGAAATTACCAGGGCGATTTTAGAAACTCAACACCGAATAAATATAAAATAAATATAAATTTAAACAATTTCAAGTAATGCATGATATATTTACTACTAGTGGGTGTACCCGTGCTTCGCTACGGCATTTCACTACTTTAAAACGAAGATAGTAGAACATATTGCTCACAACGTTAAAATTAAATATATAAAACGATAATATAATTTGCAACTATCTATTAGACGATGGAAAATACAGATATCTCCAGCACAGCCATCTATCAGTAAGTTCCGCACCAAATAGCGACATACATGTACAACTTTCAATATTTCTGTGCATGCGTACACTTTACACTGTGATAACTCCGTTATTATTAATCTTTGATATAAGTAGTGTTAAATACATTATGATTCTACGTGAAATGTTCTAATTTGTTACTCTAAAATAATTGATACATCATTATAAAACTCCAATGTTATGCAACCACGAACTATTACGTTTAAAAATAGAAAATTGCCCAATACACAATATCTGTGCATGATATGTATATGATTTCCCGGACTTTTTTAGATCTACTTAAGATCTACATTTTTTGTCTACATTATATCGATATATCTCTAAAGCCTGGTTTATAATAATTCCATAAAATAAACGCATATGCATCGAACAATGGATTTGACCCTTCAAAACATCTGTTTATTACAAACTGATGTTTTGAAGGGTCAAATCCATTGTTCAATACATATGCGTTTATGTTATGGAGTTATTATAAACCAGGCTTTAAGGTTTAGCCTACATAATCAATTTAAACTGCACAGAAAGTGAAAAATGATGGTTTCCCCCCATAACGCCCCCTAGGGGGACCTGGGCGAAGTTGGAACCATCACTAAAACTTTCCTCGGATTATTTTACCCCCCTGTACTACATTTGGTGAAAATCGGTCCATCCGTTTGGCTTTGCATAAAGGACAGACAGGCAAACAAACAAACAGAAATAGATTTTTATACATGAAGATTGTGTGAATAGTAAGTTGTACAATAATCTCCAACAATTAGTTAAAAATAAATAAACTGCTATTTATTAACTTTGTAGAAGCTTAGAATAAAAGATCTAAAATCACTTGTAACTCATAGGCAATTTTCCAATGCCCGTAACAGCTAAACATACCCATTAAAGTAAACAAGTACAACAGTATCCTAGGTTATTACGTCCTTAAGTTTTTAGTACACGCGGGTACAGTTTGAATCTCGTACGATTTGTCGTGCGATAATTATTGCATTGCGAATTTAGTTCAGAATTATCGGATGTAAAATTAATTTAGTATACCATCCAATATTCATCGCTTTGAATCGGTACCAATTGATGCGCACTACGTCTATTTTTGTAAGTTAACAGAATTCAAATACAGTAATACCCCGCCACTCGACGTTAATTCGTTCTGAAAAAGCGTCTAATAGCGATTTCGTCGAGTGACGAGTCGAATTTCCCCATAAGAAATAAAGGGAATCATATGTACATATATACATATAAGGAAATACATATATGTATAATTTTTTTATATACTGTTTAAAATTTTGAGTAATGACAATATAAGCATACATAAAACAATAATGTACAGTAGTCATACACTATACTGTACTGTAATATAGATATCTAGGCGCGAACTGCTGGCCATGCCTTCATTTCGCTTTGTTTGCCAAAAATCATGTGATCGGTATTCGATCACGCTTCGGATAGCGATGCTTCCGTCGACTCTCACTCTCGATATTTACGTCGAATGGCGAAAACGTCGAGCTAAGAGGCAGTCGAGTGGCGTGTAATTGTATTTAACCTAGAGTGGACAGATTTTATTTATTTTTTGTTATTATAATTTTTGTCTATAAAACTACGATTTTTGTTTATCAAAAAATATTATTGTTGTCATTATTATTGTTGTAAAATAGTTTAAGGAAAATAAAAACATATTATATTAATAATGATTCCGTTGAATTTGTTTTATGCATAACACCCATCTTGAATAAATAAATGAGAAGTATAGAAACTGTAATCAAGAGTTTGTGAACAAGAAATGTAAATAAAAAAAAAAATCTTAATAAAAAAAAAAAAAATTAAATAATTCCCCCGGTACTTTTTCCCTGATTGGAATGATTAAGTATGTTGGATAAGATGTTAAATAAATCCAATCGTATTATATATATAAAAGCCCTAATTTCTGTGTGTTCTACGTAAGGCTAAGTTCCTTGGCTCTAGCGGGGCTTGAGGTGTGTGGTCGGTCACTCCCCACCAGTGAGAGCGACGTTCTCCGACAAACAACATCTCACTTAGGCTAAGCACATAGTGAAGCATAGAGCAAAGCAGCGATGAAAGCGGAGAGTAAAACAGCGAAAGAATGTCGCGCTTATAAAAGAGTGTCTACACATAGTGACGCGTTTAAAATCGAGCAGAAAGTTCACAAAATTATAATGGATTTCTTGCTAACATAAAACTCTTCCCTGAAAATTTGGTATTTACTAAAAAATAAAAATAAACACACTAGAAGGTTAGTGTGTGCAATGTTCACAGAATAAATAAAAGTAGACATATACATGGTGAATTTCATCATTTCTATATGCAACTCCGCGAACATCCAGAAAAGTTTCATTCTTATTTTCGCATGAGTATTTCAACGTTTGATTATATTTTGGAAAAAATTCAACATAAATTGGTAAAAAATGGACAAATTTCAATCGGAACCTACAATAAATACCTCTTATAAGTGAGAACTACTTGTAAATGCCTCAATATCAATTTTAAACAACTATTTCAGCAACGATGATAGCAGAGAAATCAAATTTGTATGAACGCGTCGCCTTGCTCGACTATAACAACGATATAACCTCGCTGCAGTACGCTCCACTATGCGCGTGTTAACAGGAATTAATTTATTTAATTTCGCCGCTTTGCTCTCTTTTTTATACCTTGGCTTAATTATATATATAAAAGCCCTAATTTCTGTGTGTCATCGTAACGCTAAGTTGCATGGTGTGAATGGGTTTTGCGGGGTGTGGGCGGTAACGAAGTTAGTAGTAGGGGGCGACGTATACGACGAAACAGATAGCTTACCAGACACTAGAGCAGAGCATTGCAGTACATACGGTGACTCGAGGGAAGGTTGTTGTGTCAGTGGCAGGTTTTAAATTGATGTTACGCAACGTATAATGACCCGCGGGCCGTCTCCAGCCCGATACTAAATTTTTAAACTTTAAACGACATGCATTGAGCGGCTTTTTAGGATTTCCTAGGTATAATCAAAAACAGCTATAGCATTGATGTCCAGCATATGGCCCGCGGGTCGTATCCAGCCCGATACTAATTTTTAAACTTTAAACGACATGCATTGATCGGCTTTTTTGGATTTCCTAGGTATAATCAGAAACAACTATATCATTGATGTCCAGCATATGGCCCGCGGGCCGTATCCAGACCGATACTAATTTTTAAACTTTAAACGACATGCATTGAGCGTTTTTTAGGATTTCCTAGGTATAATCAGAAACAGCTACACCACTGTTGTCCAGCATATGGGCCGCGGGCCGTATCCAGCCCGATACTAATTTTTAAACGACACGCATTAAGAGGTTTTTAGGATTTCCTAGGTATAATCAGAAACAGCTATAACATTGATATCCAGCATATGGGCCGTGGTCAAGCCCGATACTAATTTTTAAACGACACGCATTGAGCGGTTTTTAGGATTTCCTAGGTATAATCAAGAAACGTTTTTGTTTTGTTAATATACGCAGAATCATGCATATTTTAATAATTAATTCCTGCTTATATTGATTTTTATTCGATATCAGTTTGCCAACGTTGTTGGCAACGGGGTCTGCTAGTGTATATATAAATGTCCTAAGAATGTGAACAGCTAAATCCAATTTATTTTAAACAAAATAAGTAAAAATATTGCTTAAGTTGATACTAAATAACCTCGAAATATGTTTGACAGTTGAACAGTTGTTCGCTACGGTCACATGAATATGCGAATCCTATACTTCGCCATTATTGGTTCATTCTGTCCATTATTTTAGATCGAGACAATATAAATTGGTTGGTTTTCAATATCGTACAAGATCTCGTACGAAAATCCTGTAGTACACGATACAATAATTTGTGTACTGTAAATCGTACGAGATTCAAAATGAGGAATCGCATCGTGTACTACAGGCATTAGATTAAAATTTTATTAGTAAATGGCAGAACTACTACGTAGTTTCTAAGCAAATATGGGTGGTCCGATTTAGGAATCAGTATGTTATTGGCAACCTTTCCCCAATAAAAATTATAAAGAATACATTAGGGAAAGACATAAATAATATTAGACGGAAAAATCCGCTAGGGACACTTTAGTAGGGAGTCGCTATAGCGCATAGAGCAACCATTATGGGAAAGCATGGTTGTTATGTACAGGAACCCGCTATAGCGACGTCGTTAAACGAGTTGTCGTTATTCGAGGCACACCTGTTTTATCGAATAGTATGCTGTATAAATAATATTCAGATAAACAACAACCAAATCAAAGAGATGTATTCCTTATAAATATATAGGTCATGAAATAATAAACAATGACAACACTTTTGACAGAGTTTATATTTTAAAATATCTGGGCACCATGATAAATCAGGTGAATCTGATACAACAGGAAATTACGAATAGAATTAAAGCTGCTAATGTATCGTATTTTGCATTTGGTTCCCTCTTCAAAACGAAACTTCTGTCTAGGAACATCATGATCAGGTTATACCAAGTTATAGTACGTCCCGTACTTATGTATGGGTCCGAAACATGGGCCTTAACAAAGCGAGATCGACAACACCTCATAGTTTCCGACAATAAAATATTACGCAGAATCTTTTATCCCATTAAAATTAATGGTGAATGGAGAATCCGTAAGAACAAATATATACGAGATCTGTACTCAACGTCGAGTATCACACAAGAACTGAGAGGCAGACGATTACAATAGATAGGACACATTATGAAGATGGGGGGGACGAATGGTTAGGAACATATGGGAAGGAAGATTGAATACCCGTCGACCAGTGGGAAGACCTCGCAAGGGATGGAGAGAGCCGCTAATCGAAGATCTAAAAAGGATTGGTATACAGGGCACATGGCAAGACTAGACAATGAACAGATCAAGATGGAGGACTTATGTGAGTGAGGCCAAAGGTCAACCTGACTGATAGTGCCTAAAGAAGAAGAAGAAGGAGATGAAGAAGAAGAAGATGATGATGATGATGATGAAGATGATGAAGTGATAAGCAGAGACAACCAAACCTGGGAAATTACAAGACTGGAAAGACTTTGGTCGTTTTAGTGGAATTTTTAAAGAAACTTACCTTCCACACTGAAAAGAAGAGCCTCTGTAATGTGTGTATTGTCAATGAAATAGAGATGGGCAGGACATCTAGCCCGTTCAAGCGAAAATGGAGCGACCAAAATAATTCTTCAATAGAGACCGTGGCAGGAGAAAAAGGACTGAGAAAGACCACCTACTCGCTGGACTGATGACAGGCTGAACACAAGTCATCAACTGAATTTACGAGGCATAGTCGTGAAATCTGAATGTGCTGAAGGGAGACCTATATCCAACAATGGATAACAACAGCTAGATGATGATGACTATAATAATGCTGTAGAAATAAAACATAAATACTGAAATGAAAATATAATACTGCTTTGCGGATATTTTAATAAAAACAAAAAAAAAATATTTCACTTCATCCTCCTGAATATAAATATAAAATTAACATTTTTGGTGGTGCTTTAGTAAAAAAAAAACTTTACGAAATGCATTTGAATAATACGTGACACGTATTTGCGCATGTGTGGAATACGTACAGTTGGTCTCATTTAAATTTACAAACACGGCAACACCATAAATAAACAAAGCTTATGTATTATGGTGACGTAGAAGGTATATGTACGTGATTCCTACCTTACAATAATATAATTTCTTTGCAGGGCCTCGTGCGTAACCGGCGCCACGTTTCATGGACAAAAGCGTTGGACTGAATAGACTTAAATTTCATTTCTTAATGAGATAATGTTTCAATGAATGTTTTGTCTCACAACATATGAATTAAGACATAACAATATATGTTTATTTCTATTTCCATACAATAATCAACAGCATAAAAGACGGAACAGTTGACGGAACAGTTAACAGTTCTGGCCTCCTTTATTATATTGCTTCAAAGAGCAATTACTCCTTGGGGCAATTTAATAACAATCACACCTAAGGTTGTAGCGCCCAGATCCGGCGCTAGCCGTTTTGGCGCCCGGGGCAAATCGACCAAACTATGCCTTTTTGTAAGAATATGAGTGGCGTACCGAAAAGGGGGGGGGGTATAACTGAATACAAGTTATGGCTCAGTAAATTTGATAACACAGTGATACCTCTACTTACAAACCTCTTCACATACGAGGTACAAACTATTTTCATATCCTATTTTGGCCTCTAGATACGAACCGTGATGTTTTTCTTTTCAAATGAATTAAAGTCTGTTTACATTATAATTTTTTAACTTTTTTCCCTAGTACTAGAAACAGGCTACTAAAAGGCTACTATTACAAGCTACAAATCGTAAACTCCTGAACCGCAAAACCAGGCACAAGAAAGTTGTTGTTTTTTTTTACAATTTAATGGACGATGAATTTCATACTAATCATGTAAAACAGAAAATTTCATAAATAAAAATGAATATGTAATGGTATACAAATTGCTTATTTATAGTGAAAAAACTCTCACTCCTTCTCCATTTCTTTGCATTTTCTTCATTTAGTTTTGGTATTTTTGTATGATTTTTGAATCTGGGAACGGATTAATTAATTTCCCATAAGATAAAATGGAAAACTTTCTAAATACAAACTTTTTAAGATACGAACCGCGGTCAGGAACAAATGAAGTTTGTAAGTCAATGTGCCATTGTATATCAAAATGTGCCACCAAAATCAGTTATAGATGTTTTCAGATGTGTAAGAAAGTTAATCAAATATAGAAGCAGTTAAATATTTAGTAACGTTACCAGTAAACAACGTACTGCTAAACGATCATTTTCTGCGTAAAATTATTTAAAAAACTATCTCCGAAACATAGTCTTTAACCAAGTAAGAAGATTGAAAAATGAACTTTCTTTGTTATTTATATACAAATATATACATATATGATGCTTTAAATATTTTGCATAAGTCCTAAAGAAGACTGACTATTATTATATAATCAATAAATGTGTACATCTTTAAATTCAATTTTGTATTTAATATGTATAAGATTAATATAGACATAAAATTTATATTTTTGATCTAAATAAAATAGAAAAACTTAGAACATCTATATTTAATAATTTATTTTGGTGCCCCTAAGAGCTGGCGCCCTGGGCCTGTGCCCCTGGCCTTTCACCGTCACTGGTAGCGCCACAGATGATGAGAAAAAATCAGAACCAAGCCTGACGTTTGGGATAAGAACGATATCCAAAAACAGTATTTATTTATTTATTTAAGATAGCGGCGTTGTAAACGGCACAAACCCAATACTACAACGACATAATTTACAAATTGTTACATTAAATTATAACGACAGGAAAGAAAAATATAAAATAAATCGAACAATTTTACATATTTGCCAGATCTCATTCACATTTTATGATTTTAGTGGGTATTTTAGTATTCGAGAAAAAAGATGAGGACCACGTAAAACTTATAAGAAACAAACTAAAGAAGATATGAAATAAGATGGTTTATTGTGGTTAATAGTATAAATGTCTAGAAAAGATATTTGAATAAAAGAAATCCAAATTGTCGTGGAACTTTGAAATACTGAGATTTTTATTTCTATTTATAACAATCTCCTAAATTTTTACAAGTACAATATCTCTCCTAAATCAGTTAACAAAAGGATGACACAAATACAGTGAATGTTGGAAAGGAAAGTGAAGAAACGAACAAGATGAAGAGCAACACTTACAAGAGATCGAGAACGAAAGAAATTGAAAAATTATGGACGTTGATCGTAATATAGTTCAAGGCATTAATGAGCCAATCCGTGCAATCGCAATGTGTTCCGTAAGCAATCGGATATCTATAGGCAATTGGTGGATTCTGCGCGCACTCATTAAATTTATATGTAACGTTATGATTGCGCGCAGAATCAACCAACTGCGTATAGGTACCCATAATGCATATACCTATAGATTGAGTATGGAACGCTTTATGGGTTGCACAGAATTGACCCATAAATCAGCAAAGAGGAAAAAGGGGCGACCTAGACAGTGTTACTCAATCTTTTTTTCCATCCCAGTCCAGTAAAACGTCAGATAATTTTTGTTAGCTCAGCAATATAAAAGAACATACCGTTGGGTTACTTCTAAAACCTCGGTTTCTGGATCTCCTCGAAACCTCCTAAAGTTGCATTTTTCATATATCCAGATTTTTACTCTAGTGCCACTTGTTGATAAAATTTCTAAATTTGAGAATCCTTTTGTTAAATAAATCGCCTCCAGAGCCCTCTAAAATTTCTAATTGTTAGGAAACCTTCAAAGTCAGCAATGCTCGAAAACATAAGTCAAGTAAGTAATAGTGTTTTGGCTATAATTTTGTTTTGGGAAACAAAATTAACTAAATCATAATGGAAACTCAAGCTCGTGAGTCCCCACCCTAGGTGCGCGCCTTAGCACAGTCATCAAGTTCTTGTTGTCGTTTAGATCTTCATATTTTTGTGAATTAGGTTTATCAACGTTCACGCTTGGAAATGCATGTTTGCTTATCATCTTTAGAGCCGCGTTTGGAGTTCATGCGTTCTCAATAAATAACTAGTTTGATTTCAATAATTTTGGAATTGTATCTGGTGTACCTTGAAAAAAAAATCCTAGTGTGCCATGAGGTAAAAAGTTTGGCAGACACTGGTGTACTTCGAAGGAGGATCTTTATGTAGCACGTAGTTTCTTTGACGATTTTTATGTTAATGGGAGAATTTCTGCCCCGTATGTAATAAATACTAAAGCAGCATTCAGATTCTTAAATTAATAGCTTATAGACTGTAGATTGTAGTATGTTTACTGTCACTAGAAGTTTGTCATATGGTAAGACGTGAAACCATTCAGACCTCTAAATTTAACACGTTGTTCGTTGTGGATTGTGGATAATTTTCTAAACTTAAACTCAAAACTTAACTCAAAATTACAAAGACTGGTAGTAAATATGATCAATTTAGGTAATTAGGTTAGGGTAAGTTAGTTAAAATCTAAGACAGAATTATAAAAACGATAATACATAGAAAACATTTTACGAAGCCATGTAGTTGGTTTAAAGACACACAGATGTCGGACAATTCGCAACACATTAATTTCTAACTTGCTGTAAACGATACGTAGAACGTTAAAACAATGCATAGAAACATAACTTACAGCGTAACAACGAACAATCTATAACGTGTTAATTTAAAGAGCTCTGGATGCGGCTTAACTAGAACGTTCGCTTTCAAAAATATTTCCCAAGCCCTGTCGTACCAATTAGTCCCTGTAATTTTGGTTATCTCGACCGAAGTGATGTAATGCCCCAGGTATTGGTAATGTGTTACCTGTTCCATTGAACAGATAAATCCATTGGTTTATCTGCTATTATTACTAAAAAAATTGGATATAGTACGTGCAGTCTCAATGATAGTTCGCTAAAACTATATTCCTGGTGCATACTGTGCTCTGTAGTATTATAGAAAAATATTGCTCATATTCCATCGTGCATGGAATAAGTTGAATACAAAAAAGTTGTCTCGAATTCTAACGTTGACTGTGAAATGTCAAGCCACATTGTGGTTTTCGCAGCTTATAAATCATTACAAGGGAGCAAAATACTCATAAAACAATCGTAAATCATAAATATAGATGATAAATCGATGACAGACTCGAACATAAACATAAATTTTAGTAATTCCAGCTCACGAACAAAAATAAATTAATATTGTAGACCTCTTTAATTCTCTGCTTTGTATAAAGCAGGCTCTCGGGATTTGTAAAAAATACGGTCACAGCAAACAGAGTTCTACTCCCGAGAACCCATGATTAATCTCTAGAACGACAATTCTGTAGAAATAATGTACGAAACAGGATTTAAAAATCAGCTGTGGCCACCACAGGACCGACCGCCATCGTAAAGTACTTATATAAAATACATTCTAGCAGCAGAGTAGAAATAACGGCCTAATATTTTCTAACAGATATATTATTTATCATGACCATGGAAACGTTACTTATAAGTATGAAAAAATTGAGACTTAAATTTCGAAAAATTTTACAGAAATTATTCGAAATTTTTCGTTTTATCAAAAAACGTCTCAAATAAAAGTTATTAGTTATTGCTTTTATAGCAACTTTTGTTCAATAATTTTTTTCGAAATATTTTTCTGTTGTGAAATATTCACAAAAATCTTAAAATCGATACGAGTAAACTCCCATTTTTAGTCAACCGATTTTTACCAAAAGTTGATCAACTCGTGCCATTGATGGCAGAAGCTTCAATATGAAGTTTAATAAAAATCCTTTCAACCGAATTTGCTCTACACGTGTACAGAGACGGACAGACAGACAGACAGACAGACAGACGGACAGACAGACAGACAGACGGACAGACAGACCGACAGACATCACGCTAAAAATAGTCAAAACTTTATGTAGGGACCTCAATTCGTGGAGATCCATTGAAATCTCGAAATGTCAAAATCGGTATGATCACAATACCTCCCTTATATATGTTGACGGTCGGTAATAATTCATGGCTAAATTATGGCTTATGGTTAAGTTAGTGTACGTCTTCTTTTCAAATTAAAAATAAAATAAAACATTTTAAACAGCTAATAATTACCATGGTCCGTGAGCTACAGTACGTTATGTAATGCAAGTTGCATAACATTCATATATAAAATCTCCGCCCATTATTATGTCATGATTCATCATATTGGTTGAATTATTTTAGATTTTAAATTTTAAGGTATCAAAGAGGAATAAATCATTTATAGTAGTGAAATACATATAAATCAAATAACACATCGTTAATAGTGATAAATACGTCTCTGAAACTGAAAAAAAGTGTTTTAATTTACAATATAAAGCGCAGCTGATACCCTTTTCACACTAGATCTTTAAGATCGGATGTTAAAGTGAATGTATCTTTAAACGCTAATGTGAAACCATACGTTGCCTCGTCTAAACACGACCGATGTTTAAGACAGAAATCTGCGTCTTAAACTTTGTACGCATTGCCAACTTAATTTCTATTATAAAAAAATACTCCTTGAATTTGTGCTGTCAACATTTTATATTATCATAAACAAGAATACTGTATTATATCGACGTTATAAGAAGTTTATACTTATTGTTATAATAAAATTATTTATTTTAATAATGTGTTTAATAAAATACAGAGCTACAATAATTGAGATAAAATGTATCGACTTACATGTTAATACAGGTGTAATATATTCTTTATTGTAGAATGAAATGAAATATCCTTAATTTTTTATAATAATTCAAAATGTGCGTCTGCGCAGACAGTTCAAAACTGGTAATTTCATGGCGGTAACTTAAGGACAAAATTACTGTAGCTGATGACAGCACCAGAGATTTAAACATCAAGTGTGAAAGCATACCGATCTTAAACATCGGTGAGTTCACTCGTCTTAAAGATCTAGTGTGAAAAGGGTATGACTGGCGAGACTAATTTGTTCCCAGCAACCCAGCGAATACTTCGAATTAACTAATTTTATCTTGTTAAATATTAAATGTCGAATTTATCTAAGCAATAGCAAGCAATAATCCACCGTATTGATATTATATTTCTAGGAAAACTAATATTTTATAAAACTTCCCTTAGTTTTCCTAGAATAATTAGTGCATACGTGGACCGTACAGGCAGATATTTAGCAATATAAGTTTTTAAAACACTTATAAATACTTAAAAATACCAAAAAATAACACAGAAAATATATGTGTTGACGCAGCTTAACCCTCTCATGCGTAACTTTTTAGATTTTAGTTTTGTCGTATGAAAAAAATATATTATAAGAAATTTGGTATAAATTAGGCAAAAGAACATAAATTTTGAAAAAATTACATTGAAATATTCCTTTTTTTAATAAAAAAAGAAATGTGCACATATGTGGACAAAGTGCATAAGGTTTTAAAAAAATCACATTATATTGGAACAAAATTTATTTAACAAACTAATTACTGAAATATAACACGTTTTACTTATTTTAGGTGTGATATAGCTCAAAACATTCAGGGCACAGATATATTTCGCATCTTTTACAAATATATCTTGTTCGCTTCGTACAACTCGAACTTTTACATCGTGCAGCATTTTCCAAATCTTTTTTTTTTTTTTGCAAAATATGATATTGCTATTGCCATCTATGATCATTTATGGTAAACTTAAGTACACAAACGTGGACTGTGTTCACTTAGATACTCATTTCAAGTATAGATATTAGAATAATACTGAAAATTGTAAGTGTCCACGTACGTGTACGTGGCGCATGAGAGGGTTAACAGAATGGTGCTCGCAATATGATGTCATGCGCATAACAATCTAAAACTGTGTTTGTAGCAAATCGTATATTCTCCCACCACGGTGCTGGGTGTAACGTGTCGGAGTGCGGTAAACTGTAATGGTAGACGAGAGGCGAGAGGGCTATATGTCCGTAATACGCTTCCGTCACTGTTCGATCCACAAACTTGCACAAAAGTGTTTCCCTTAAAAAAATGGAACCTGATATAAAAGCGAGATACCAACCTCCGTGGTCTACAGCTCAATGAGTACTACAAGATTTTAGGCTAAGCAGGTGAAGACATAGCAGAAATAAGGTTGAAGACGTTATATACTTAACTAACCTTAATGATGTCGTAGCTCGTAAAGCAGGACTCATCATCAGTAATGAAAAAACCAAGTATCTTATTGTTTGTAGACGCAGTCATGGAAACACAACTAAGTTAAAAATGACTGACAACACTTTTGAGAGAGTTTATACTCTCAAATACCTGGGCACCATGATAAATCAGGTGAATCTGATACAGTAGGAAATTACGAACTGAATTAAAGCTGCTAATGCATCGAATTTTGCACTTGGTCCCCTCTTCAAAATGAAACTCCCAAGAACACTAAGATCAGGTTATACCAAGTTATAATATGCCCAATATTTATTATACAAAACATGGACTTTAACAAAGCGAGATCAACAACACCTTATAGTTTTCGAATATAAAATATTACGCCGCATCTATGGTCCCATTCAAATTAATGGTGAATGGAGAATCCGTAGGAACAAAGATATCCGAGAACTGTACTGAAGGCCGAGTATCACACAAGAACTGAGAGGTAGATGATTACAGTGGATAGGACACGTGATGAGGATTAGGGAGGACAGAATGGTTAGGAAGATATGGGAAGGAAGACTGAATACCCGTCAATCAGTGGGAAGACCTCGCAAGAGATCAGCTAACCGAAGATCTAATAAGTATTGGTATACAGGGCACGTGGTAAGACCTGACAATGAACAGATCAAGATGGAGGACTTATGTGAGGGAGGCCAAAAGTCAACCTGACTGATATTGCCCAAAGAAGAAGAAGAAGGACATGTAATGAGGATGAGGGAGGACAGAATGGTAAGGAAGATAAGAGAAGAAAGGTTGAATACTAGTCGACCAGTGGGGAGACCTCGCAACAAATGGAGAGATCAGCTAATCGAAGATCTAACCAGTATTGGTATACAGGATACATGGAAAGACCTGACAATAAACAGAGCAAGATGGAGGACTTATGTGAGTGAGGCCAAAAGTCAACCTGAATGATAGTGCCCAAAGAAGAAAAAAAGAACACGTGATAAGGACGAGGCATGACAGAATGGTTAGGAAGATATGGAAAGGATGATTGAATACCAGTCCACCAATGGGGAGACCTCATGGAGGACTTTTGTGAATGAGGCCAAAAGTCAACCTGACTGATAGTGTCCAGAGAAGAAGAAGAAGATATAAAAGCGATTCCAAAAAGTAGCTACAAAAATTTTCAAGAAGTGGAAAAGACGCTGGAAGCAATGAGTTGCCGCCGAAGGGCAGTATTCTGAAGGCGATAAATTAAACATAAAATAATTTCTTATTAATACAGTTTTATGAAGCTATTCAGCTAATGTCTGGTCAAACCTCGCATATTGTTAACACAGTTTTACTAGATTAGCTTCTGACAAAGAAGTTTTTTTATGCACATTACCGAGACGTTAATGCAACATAAAACTTAACTTATCCTGTAAGTGACGGCAATATTTTATGAACAAACACTATAACACTAGTATTTATGGGTTATATCCATGCATAAAGCTATTTGTAGTTTATTTAAAATATTGATAACGTACGACTGGTTTCTATCTGCATACATTTAACGTTAACGTGAATTATTCCGAAAGGTATTTCATGTAATTTACAGGGGAATTATTTACACATGAATAGTTTGTCACCTTTATTACAATATTCGACTATCAGCATTAAATTTATTATCAGTGATAAATTTACTAGATTATAATAATAGTTTTCCTCCATCAAGGTGGCGCAAGGCACAAAAAATATAAGTTTCTAGACCTCCATCAATATAAAAAGAAATGTATTAGGTCGTCAAGGATGAAATTTGTAGAAAAAAAAGGCAAAGTTGGTTGATAACAAATATAAGGAATTATTTTATTCATCAAAGTATGCCCCCATATTGTCTATACACTTTTGCCATTTAAGCGGCAGGTTGGTCAGGCCGGTGGTATATAACCCTGGCGGACGAGAGTCAATGAATTCCTGGAAGGCCAGTTTTACAGCATTGTCGGAATTAAACTGTTTTCCTATTAAAAAGTTGTCCAAATTGCGGAAGAAGTGGTAGTCAGTGGGGGCTAGGTCTGGTGAGCATGGAGGATGATGAAGAGGTTCCAACTCCAATTCCTGTAGTTTTGCCACAGTCATTTGTGCAGTGTGCAGTCTAGCGTTATCATGCAATAAAATAGAAGTCGATCTGTTAACCAATCTAGGCTGTTTTTTGTAAGATTTTGCATCGTTTCGTCCAGTTGGTTGCAGTATATTTCTGCTGCGATCGATGAGCCAGGCTTTTTTTTTTTGTTTGGTTTTTAAATTACCTGTACGAAATTTGGCGAACCAATTTGATATTGTCTGCTGCGTAGTAACAGAGCCAAATACACTATTAAAGTTTCGCGCGATGCCGTAGTTCCACGTAAGAACTCATACTTCATAATAGTGCAAAATTCCGACCGTTCCATTTTCAACAAAATTAATTTTTTTTAAAAGTTTTTTATATTTTTTAGAGAATGCAATGATTTCTTTCAACAGGCGACATTTAACATTCAAAAAAAAAAAACAACGGTAAAATATTAAGCCAATGCCAAATAATAAGCTGTTAAAGTTGGCAATATTATTAACTACAAATTTCATCCTTGACGACTTGATATTTGATTGATTATGGTTCACTGAAAAAAGTATTTACGACAAAAATTAACATACGCATCATCAAAACAAATAAATAGACGTTTTTCATATAAATAGTGTTTGATTGGGGGACTGAATTGGAACTAAATGTTAATTAATTTTTACAAGCAAGATCTAATTTTAAAGGTAAAAGTACAATCTTATCTGTTGTAATATTGGAATTTACACTTTTTATTCATTTACTGAGTAACAGTGATGTGAAGTTAAGACAAGTTTAGAACATTGTTAAGCTGGAAATTAAAAATATATCAAAATTTCAACACTAGTTAGTTAGTTAGTTAGTTAAAATTTTTGGCTCACAGGAACGATGGCTATTTGTGCCTAACACAGCCCATCTAAATGACTTTAATAAATATTAAAAACAATAAATTAAACAATAAATAAATAAACAAAATCAATAAAAATACTCAATATAAGAAATCTTGCACGGACACATACAAATATATAGGATAAAAAGTCTGTACGCAAAAATTGAACAGGCATAAGGGGATGGTAAGAGGCTGTAAAGGGGCCAACTACCATCGAATATCACAGTCTAATAATAAAACATATTAAAAAAAGGTGCACGACCTCAAACATAAAACAGTAAGTTCGATTCAAAATCTCAACATTATAACAAACCGGGGTCAATCTTTATCTTCAACTTAAAAAAAGAGAAAAAAATGATTTTTGGCGACTATTTTTTGTCTAAATTCTACGGCCCCAACAAATAAATGTGTATGTTGCGCGAGACATAGGTACACTACCCTCTTAAATCCCAGATTTTTTATCTTCAGTTAAGTATCTGTTAGCGGTAACCTGTAGTTAAATTAAATTTGTATCCGTGTATTGCTGTTGTTTAACAGTATTTATGTATTCGACACTTAAGGCTGCGTATAACCCCTTAAGGCTACCAATTTCTTATATAAAACTAACAATCTGAAATAAAATTAGTATCAATCTATACATCAAATTTTGCACCGAATTTTTATCTACCTAATAGGATATTTTTAATTGTAAAAACATTTATTGTAAAAATATTATCGATCAATAACTCAATAATTGACATCAGCAACATTGTTCTGTAATATTTTAAATCTATTTTAGGGTTTCAAATATTTTTTATATTTATATAGTTTTGTGTAGAAATGTTCAAATAATACGTCAACATTTTTTTCGACTTGATTACTTATAGTTTAGAACCCTCGTCGAAAAATATTATACTTGATGATAATGGAATGCCACTTGTTACACGTATTCTTCACAAAAATTAAATCACCCGTTACACCTATTTTGAGAACCGCGGCAAATTCAAGATGGCAACAAATATAGGCTACCAAGTACAATAACTATAAGTAGTTTTCACAATAGAACATAATAGCTAAAACCCTTTTTGTAGAATGAAGCTTTAGCTACAATTTGCCGCACCGTACGCATATATGCTTCGATTGGTTTACAAGATGGCGACTATAATGCAATTTGCTTAATTACAATTGCATGACAGTTTTTTCTAAAATTTAAAATATCCTATTAGATAGATAAAAATTTTGATATATAGATTGTTATTAATTTTATTTCGGATTATTAGTTTTGTATAAGAAACTATAGGGTTATGCGCCGCCTTAACCAGAAAATTCCGCGCGTAAATAATATCATTATTTTTTAAGGTGTCTTAGATTGAAGAACTGGACGAATGGTGTACCTTTTGTCTGATGCAATCGAACTGGAATGTATTCGGACCTAAGTCAAGAAAGGGAAGTAATTGAAATCTGACGTAAGAATAAATGAGCGTAAGTCCAAAGTACAATAAATAAATATACAAATGTCAGATTTAAAACAAAGAAGATAATAAAATATTACGCGCACATGTTGGTAATGATTCTGTTTGTGCTATGAAAGAAAAATTAAATGAATAAAAGTGTCCTAACGGGAGTTGCGATCCTGATAGCGTATTTGGGGACAGACTATGGCGATTCCGGCGCATACAAATTGCCCCATTACCCGGGATATATCCTTGTAAAATTATTTTTGTAATTTATCGTTTATTCTTCTGATAAAAGCAGACTGACCATACTATAAAAATTTAAACTACCTTTAAATCGCAAAATATTTTAATAGAAAATGGAAAATATCTACATATTTTTTATCATTAAAAAATCATAATTAAAATTAAATTGCAATTTTTTTAATAAACGACAGTGAGATATTACATGTTTTTAAGTTTGTTCAGCATGTCGTTATGGAAGGGGTCTCAAACTTTTGAAACCGTTGTATTAATATACAGGTGTCCCACGAGGAATCTGCCAAACTTCAAGGATGTGTGCCTTCATTAATTTTAAGCAAAAAGTTTTATCAACATAGGTTCGATTCGAAAAAGTTACAAAATGGCTTATTGAAAGAAAAATGAAAGACATTTCATAAATAATGTTTTTTATTGGATAAATTCAAATAATAACGAAGTTATACCTAAATAACTTCAACATGATCACATGCGACTTGAGTAAATAATTCAGCAGGTTCAATTAAGGCCACAGCCGCCTGCAAACTTTGCGAGACCCTCTGCAAGTGGGCTCTGAAGGTACTTCATCAATCATTTTGTTATTATGTATTATACTGGCGCAGGGCTCTGGACGATTGCCCTGGTTGCCCATGCGTTTATCCCACTTTGAACAGGGCGTTTGTTTCACTCTATAAAATTTTAGGATTTAAAACGACTTTCAGGTGCAGCATTAAAAACTCTTTTTAAGTAATTCATCTCGGTTATTCTTCTTCCTCTTCTTTGGGCGTTGTTATTCGAATTGAACTTCGGCCTCATTCACATGTCATCCATCTTAATCTGTTAATTGTCCTGTATACCAATACAAGTTAGATCTTTGGTTAGCTGATCTCTCCATCTCTTTCGATGTTTTCCCACTGATCAACGAATGTTTAATATTCCCTCCCATATCCACCTTACCATTCTGTCCATAAGACAACACAATGCGCAAATTTCCAATGCGTACTCCTTAAAATGTTGTGACCAAGATGGACAATTTCAGTAAATATTTAATCTTCCATTAATATTTTTATAAAGGCCGCGTCACCTTGTAAGTACGTTGGGTACACTCTAAACTTATTAAACGGTTCGTATAAATTATAGCATGTTTCTTTGGTTTAAGCGGAACTAGATTTTGAATTATAGTAACTTTTACCGATTAAGTGAGTGAGGGTTTTGATAATTTTATTTAACAAAAGCCCACTTCAAACGTTAAAAAGAGAGCTCATGACAACTTAGGGAAATGAAAATTCCAGTTAGTTCCGCTTAAACGTTTGGGATACCAAATTTGTCACATTTGACAATTTTTTTTTTTTGACACAACATAAGAGATTTATACTCAACATTTCGCGTATGTCTCTTGCACCAGTGTTTTTCAATCTTCTCTGGCATGGGACCCCCCAAAATTATGTAAATATTGTCTGCGGCCCCCCTATATGTCGTCCCGTTAATACTACATAAGCAATGGACTTATTTATTTGTTTTACTGGGTTTTTGTACTTAAGACATATAGCAGCACTTATTTAGATTTAGGATTATAAAGATAATAAATAATTGGATAGGTACATGCAAATAGCTCAAAATACCAAAAATTCGCGTTACCCAGTTGTAGTATTAAGGGGACGATATATAGTGTGTGTATCAAGATAGAGGGACACTGTATTATCTTGTATTTTTTAAGGCGAACAAAGACAACGTTAAAATGGTCCCTTAATGCGGAAACTTGTCGGAAACTGTCGACCTCGTATTTTAAGCGACCTCGTATCTCTGACCGTTCTCGGGATCTCCATGCTTAACAAGTTATTTGGGACACCCTGTATATCAAAATTTGCAGTCAATTTTTATCTATCTAATATGATATTTTAATTGTAGAAAAAAAAGTTGTCAATATTTTAACGCTCAATAATTTAATAATCAGACAACAATGTAATTTTTTAAACATATTTGTGGGTTTCAAATAACTTTTAATTTATGCAGTTTTTTGAAGAAATGTTCTAATAATACGTCAACATTTTTTCGAGACGATTGTTTATAGTTTAGAACCTGCGTCGAAAAATACTATACTTGATAACTGAATGCCACTTGATACACGTGCTCTTTACGAAAAGTAAATCATTTTTATCCTGAGTACCTGAATTGGGAACCGCGGCAGATTCAAGAAAACCAAAGTCCATTGTCACCAAAGATAGACCACCGAGTACAATAACTATTAGTTATTATGACAATAGAACAAAATAGTTACAAACATATTTGTAGAATAAAGCATTAATTACATTTTGCCGCGTACCACGCAAAATTTGCGCCAATTGGTACACAAGATAGCGTCTATAATGCAATTTATTTATTTACAATAACATAACATTTTTCTTACAGTTTAAAATATTCTATTAAATAGATAAAAATTCGCTACCAATTCTGATGTATAGATTACTAATTTTATTTCAGATTGTTAGTTTCGTGAGAACTAAACTGCTGAGTACCATTAAGCCGTTTAAAACGGAATCGCATGATAATATCGGAAACACATCGGAAAAGTCTAGGGATATAAAAAAATATATGAAAATAAATAGCGTATGGTTTCTTTTGTACGTTTATTATATTCTATGAATTAAACTACTCAATAAAGAATAGAAACACCTCTACGGGGTTACGCCGCCCTTTGGGCTTTCCTTTTTCAGGATGGATCAATTCCTATATCTCGCATTAAATCTTCTTTGTGATCTCGCTCCAAAGTTGTCTGTTTCTAACTTTATTTCTCCATCTCGTAATTCCGGCCCTTTTCAGATCTTCTTCTACTTCTTGCATCCATGTTAGCTTAGGTCTTCCCCGTTTTCTTTTCCTCCCTGGTTCCCACTGCAACGCTGAATAAGCTATAGACGTTTCTTCTCCTCGCCATACATGCCCAAACCATCTTACTCGCTGTTGCTTAATTTTCCTTACAACATCGCTCCCTTCAAGTACTTCTAATATCTCATGGTTCATTCTCTGCCTATATTCGTTCTCTAATAATAAAGAATAGTTTACAACAAAATAAGCTAAATGTTATTTATAAAATTAATCAATATTTGAAGAAAAAAAATTAATGTACAAATTTTTGTACAGAATTGTAAAAAAATAAAAATAAAAAAATGCTAATAGAGCGTATGACCTCCACGTTGGTTGATCACAGGCCTACATCTGCGATTCATGGACAAAATAACATTATCGATATCTTCTTAAGGTAACTGTGCTCATTCTGCTATTAGAAGCTCTCTAAATCTAAAATTATTGTGGATGTTATGCATATGTGGAGTAATTCATTTCGTAAGCATGTCCTACACATCCTCAATCCGATTTAGATCCGGTGACTGTGCTGGCCATGGTATCGCATCAATACCTTCGTTATCCAGCCAGTTAAATTAAAATTCGCGCAACATGTGGCCGAGCATTATCCTGGGCAAGATGAAACAGATCACCAACAACACCACGAAATGGACGCACAATTGGTTGAAGAATATTATCCAAATATTGTTGTACTGTTAAAAATCCATTGAGAAAAACGAGATCAATTCTACCGCCAATGATTATTCCACCCCAAGCCTTAACAGTACCACTTCTGTAACTGTGAACTTCATGGACGTGCCTCAAACGTTCCAAATTACAGGATCTTCTCCATACCCTTGTTCGAGGGAAACCTGGATGATTTCCAAATCTGGACTCATCAGTAAACAAAACTGTTGCCCAATCATTATTACACTAATTTTGGAAATTGTGACACCAGTCTAATCTTGCTCTGCGATGGTAACCGACGAGTTCATCGAAAATCAATTCATCGAAAATCAATTCATCGAATGATCAATTCATCGAATGATCAATTCATCGAAAAAAAATATTTTGTAAATATTTGAGAGGAATGCCGAGGGGATCGGAAAGTCAAAAAAGCAGTGGTCAATAAAAGTAGACAGACTAAGAAATAATTGCGTAAATTTTTTTATATGGTTTAAAAAAAGGTAAATAAAGTGACATAGTGTTTGAATATAAATAAAGAAATATAATAAGAAAACTTATATAATAAAAGAAATAAATGTTTTGTTTTTAAGGTTTAATAAGACAGGTTACGGGCAATTGCACGCAAATAATTATTATAAATTCATACACAATGATACGCATTTTAATTGGGCTAATATGGGGGAAAATAAAGTACTATGCGCCTAAAAACAAGGTAATTAGGTTAGGTTTAGTTAATAAAAGTCTAAAACCGAGCGGAGCGAGTTACCCATCTTCTAGTTTAAGGACAAAGCACTATTTTAGGTTAGGTTAGGTTAGTAAGGGTTTTGTTAGAAGAAGCCGAGCGAAGCGAGCTACCCATCATCTAGTTTAATGTCAAAACACTATCTTAGGTTAGGTTAGGTTAGTAAGGGTTTGGTTAGAAGAAGCCGAGCGAAGCGAGCTACCCATCATCTAGTTTAATGACAAAACAAACTCACACTAACATAACAATGCCACCTGTTTAGAATCACCGTACATTGAACAAATCATGTGTGGTATAGTAAATATGAATAGTAAAACTATGTACATAACACAAAACCCTTAAGACTTAACAGATGGGGAAATACCATTTTTATAATTCTTTTAGAATGGGTGTATTACGTACATTTATGATCCCATTAACGGGTTTTTCTGATCTAAGGAGCCCTGTTCGATTTCAAAATAATCCAACAGGTATCTTTTACCTGGCGTATTTTCTGAATGGAAAATTTAAAAATTATTAATAGACCAAGTATGATAGTTATTTAATAAGTGTAGCCTGTCAACTTTTATTGACCACTGCTTTTTTGGCTTTCCGATCTCCTCGGCATTAATCTCAAATATTTACAAAATTTTTTTTTCGATGAATTGACTATTCGATGAATTGATTTTCGGTGAATTGATTTTCGATGAATTGATTTTCGATGAATTGATTTTCGATGAATTGATTTTCGATGAATTGATATTCGATGAATTGATTTTCGATGAACTTACCGTGAATCTCTGCGATTGCCACTAGAGAGGAGTTGACATCTAATTGGTCGTCGAGATAGAAAATTTGCTTTGTGGAGACGATTTCTTACAATATCGCAACTAACGGTTAAGGTATGCGCTCGCTGTAACTCCTTTACCAATTCGGATGCTGTAATAGTAGATTGTCTTCTAGCATTTAAGACCAAAAATCTGTCTTGAGTTGTTGTTGTACAGCGACCACGTCCCGGATGTTGTTCGGCCGGACTACCTGTTTCCCTGTAACGCCTCCATAACCGACTGATGACACTTTGAGAAACTTCTATCCTCTCGGCTACATCAACTTTCCTGAAGCCAGCTTAGAGAAATCCCACCACACGATTCATTTCGTGGATAGTTAAATGTTCTCGCTCCATTATTAAAAAAAATGCCACTACGTAAAAACACTGCAATTATTAATATAAACGTTTTAAATCATTATAAACCCACGGATAATGTACTGTATAAAATTTGTCAAATTTGTATTTGTTTTGTCTTGTTGGGTATTGTTTTTTTTTTTTTTTTGTCTACAGCCAACTACTCATAATTGCCTACTTTAATTGAAATACAACATTAAATGTACAATAATTTTTCATATTTTGTTCAACATCTCTAGACTTTTCTGATGTATATATATATATATATATATATATATATATATATATATATATATATATATATATATATATATATATGTAGGATTTCTGTCTTCAAAATGAAAAACTACACGTCTTTAATAAACAAATTATATTGAAAAACCAGTTAAAAGTTACCAAATATAATGACAGAAGTGAATACGCAATTATTAACTCAATATCAACAATAATAAAACAATAATCAATAGCGTCCCTAGTAACTCTCTTCATTTGTCTCTGGTCTGTCTCTGTCTCTATCAGTTGGCTCTGGTCGAGACTTATATGTAGGAATATAGGAAAATACCACAACTCGGCCGTCCTGATTGTCATCCGCTTGATTGTCATCCGTTGGATGACGCTTTGTCATCCAACCGAAACGTCTTCACCTTCCTTTGTTTTCTTGCAGTTCTCTTAGATTCAGCCTTCGTCTTATTTGGAGCCATTTTCGTAATAGCTTTGGCTTTCCTCGGCGATGATTTTTTTCTTCCACTCTTAGCTAACGGTCTCCCCTTATAGAATTCCTCTGATGGGCGAAATTCGCTCGAAGACTCATCTTTTAAATTCATTATGTTTCCTTTAGCTCTCTTCGATTTCAAAGTTCTCTTTAAATCTTCATCGATAACTTTTCTATCATGCATTGAGGAATAACATGTACTACTAGTCCTTACAACAGTAGTCCTTATAGGCGTAACTTGTTTAACAAGTTTACCAGAATCTTTAGGCTATAACAAAGAATCGCAAATCTTTTTACATGCTTCTCGTTTCTTTCCATTCTTCTTCAAACTAACCATTTCGCGAATGCTCTTTAATTGTTTTACCTCAATTTTTGCAACAATGGTAGTTTCTGTTTCTTCGTTAATCTCTTTATTTTCATCTTTCGGTTTCTTTGGTTTTGGTTCTTCGTTATTTTCGGTTGTTGCTGCTTCTTTCTCTACTTCATCTATTTTCTTGATCTTGCTTGCCTTTACTTCGTTATCTTTCCGATTTTCATCTGCTTTTATCGTCCTTTTCTCAGTCATTTCGTCCTTTTCTTCAATTCTGTATAGTATTCTATACTAACTTCTTTATCAATATCTAACTCTATTTCATCCTCTCATGAGCATCATGTTTAAAGTCATTTTTTGCACCTTAAACAGAAAGACTCCAAAATGAAAAAAGCTTATTCTAGCAGCAAAAAACCTGCTCTATCCAATGGTGGTAGAAAAAATAAAATCGAAGGTGACCCATTTTGTGATATTTAGCTCTGAAAATAGGTCAGATTTGCTCATTTTGACTTCGGTGGCATTTTTGCAGGCAAATATCTTAGCAAGCAAATGAACATGGAAGCTAATACTTATGCAATGCTTTGATGTTCATATGAATAATAAGCTGGGTTGAGATAAAGTTGTCAAAAGCTTTTTTCATTAAGTTATGGAAAGTCAAAGTATGGCAAAAACTCATTACGATGAATTTTTTCGGCCACTTCCAGGTCATATTGTGTCAAATACACACATTAATAAGCTTTGACACTACAGTTTTTGTGTTCAACACAAAAAGTTGAACAAGAGTGTGCAATTTCATGGTGCTAGCTGCTTTAGTTGTGCAACAGCAGCATGTGAAACTTTGCCGATTATTGACGAACGAGCCACACCACGGCCGAATGAGTTCCATAGGCAAGCCCCTGGTGCCCCACCTATACTACATATGGAGCTAAAACTTTACAGATCATCATTTCAAACATATATGTATACACCCATAAATTTTCAACAAAATTGGAGATGGTCGAGCAGGGACTCTCTCAAAAATTAGACCACTTGACGTGGAATGACCCTATGGTTATCTCGTATACCATCTATAACATATTGTATTACAGAATCAGGTTCAATATTTCCTCCACTAGCCAATTCTTTCATCTCTAAGAAATATTCTTGAACTGATTCATTATTCATCATTTTTCTTTTACATAATAATTGATGAAGTTGCGCACTATTCAATTTTGAAGAAAATTCTTTAAGCAAGGCTTTCTTTAATAACAGCCAAGAATTAATCCCTGATTCGCTCTGGACAAATAGATCGATATACTTCACTTTACGTTTATATTCTTCAGACTTATACTTTAATGTAAACCCTTCGAATTTACCTAGTTTTATTCGGCTACGTCGGTCACCATCAGTCTCAAATACTAATTTTAAAAATGTTTTTCTAATAGAAAAAGGTAGGCACTTTATATATTTTGCTACACTCGCAATATCATTTAGGGTCGTCATTGTTGTCTTATTTCACAAATAATCACTTTTTTCACTAAATAATTAAAAATTATATATTGTTTTCAATTAATTCACTTTTTAATAAGTCTTTTAAATAGTCTTTAAATATTAATATTTTATATCAATTATCAGCTTCTTTTAACGTCGTTTATTCACTTCTTCAAATCTTTGTATACATCTTCATATCATAGCTGGTTTACAAATAATTATTAGTTTGTAATCAATACCGGACTAGCCCACAAATCTATAGAATTTCCGTCTTCAAAATGAAAAACTACACGTCTTTAATACACAAATTATATTGAAAAACCAGTTAAAAGTTACAAAATATAATGACAGAAGTGAATACACAATTATTAACTCTATCAACAATAACAAAACAATAATCAATAGCGTCCCAAGTAACTCTCTTCATTTGTCTCTGGTCTGTCTCTGTCTCTATCAGTTGGCTCTGGTCGAGACTTACAGTCATGTGCGTAAAAATAGCAGTATCAGAAAAATATTAGTATAAATACAAAAAAAAAAACTTGGTTTAAGTAATAACAAAGCCAAAATTGTACTGATATATTATATTTTAAGAACAACTTTATTATTTTGATAAAAAGAAAGTATTTTTGTCGATTCATTAAAAAAATATATATAGTATTTGTAAAAATATGCTCATTACGCTAAATATAACAGTACACTTCATAAAAGAAATAAAACTCATTTTAATATTAAATATTATTTCTGTAATATTTGGTTCCATGACATTTTTTTCATATTATTTGTACACTTCTTCTCGGCATAGAATCAAAATAGCAACCGACATTTCTCCAAGGAAATAGATTTCCAAGCTGTTTCAATTTCTTTCCATAATTCTTCATTGTAAGCAGGTTTAGCAAGATATTTTAATTTTTACATTAGCCCACTAGTTCACTATTGGATTTAAGTCCAGAGATTGAGCTGGCCAACCCATAATAGTAACCCTATTTTCATTAAACCTATTTTTTGCTTTGAGCGAGGTGTACTTTAGGTCATTATATTGCATAAATATACATTTTATAGGTATTTCCTTCTCTGCAAAGGGAAGCATGACATACTGCAAGATACGGACGTCAACATTCGCTTCCATTATATCTTTAAGCCACAAAATAGGAACCGTTCCGTTTCAAGAAAAATATCCCCATGCCATAACACAACAACCGCTATGTTTTATTGTCTTTGTAGTGTACTTAGGATTGTACTTAGTGCATGAAGGCCTGCGTACTTGCTTTTGGTAGATATAAGGATTAAATAAAACAATTTTTGTTCCTTTAGACCAAAGAATATTGCATCTTTTTGACCCGGCCAAAGTCGGTGTTCTTTGGCAAATTGAATTCTATTTTCCCGTTGTCTCTTGTTTAACAGCGGATTTTTTCTTGGTCTTCTGGCTTTCAGAGTTATTATTAGGGCGTTTTCTTACAGTTGATGAGGTCTAATTCGTTTTACATTTGTGTAGAAGTAAGAAAAGGGTTTAACTTCGCGTACCTTACAATTTTTCTATCTGTTGTCAGCAAAGTTTTAGATATCCGACCCCGACTTACAGGTTCTAGAGTCTACTTTTTGGCATTAGATACCATTTTAGCGGAGCACATTATGAATAAATTTAGAAGTTTTACCATAAATCAATATTTGTAAAATTAACTGACGTTTGTCATGTGTGAAATGTTTAACCCTACCCATTGTTACTAAAAAATAAGAAAGATATTTAATATTTTCCGTGGTTTTAAATATAAAATCAACTTACTTTTCAATATACTCAAAAATTTATTAGCTAGTTCAGTAAAACATGAGTAAACTTGTGGACACTGCTATTTTTACGAACACTAGAAAAATGATGTTTTTGGTTTATTTAACGGAAAACTACATATTTATTTAAAAAATTCAATGCTGTCAACTTAAATATATTATACACTTATTATATACACTATAAATGTAATGCAACTACATAAATAAATAACTTTAAATAAAATAAATACAATTTTACCATTTGCATTAAACCACTGCTATTTTTACGTACATGACTGTATATGCACGAATATAGGAAAATCCCACCTATAGGGGAGAGTAGCCGAGTAGCTCAAGTTGGACCACAAGCAGTCGCCTGAATTGGACCGGTCCAATTCAGATATCTAAATTGCTAACTGTAGCATACGGCCGAGCAGCCACTGGAGCTGTAGCTGAAAGTGCTTTCCGTGCCTCTGGTATTTGGCCTGTAAATAGACATATCTTTCAGGACCACCAGTTTGCAGCATCCGATATTTTACAGTGTTCTGCTAATCCTGCTGAAATCGCAGTAAATACTACAAGTAGACCTAATACACCAACATCTATGTCTTTAAGTGACAGTAAAAGTAATAATAGTGATTCTGCTGTTGATTATGTACCTCGGGAGAAAAAAATTAAAAAGTGTAAGGATACTCTTTACGATATATCACCTCCACCAAAACGAAATCCACTGCAAGGTCCATCGTCTTCTCGAACTGGAGGAATAGCCCAAAAAGCAATTGTAATAACAAGTAGTCCTCATAAAAAGGAAAAGAGAAAAAGACTAACAAAGTAAAATTACCAAATATTGGACCAAAAAGTCATAGAATAAAAACTAAGACTACATGGTTTTGTATTATATGTGAGGAAATGAAGGAAGATGAGATGATACAGTGCATAAAATGTCACACTTAGGTCCATACACAGTGTGCTGGAGTCAGTGCAAAAATCAAAAGTACTTTTGCTTCAATTGTGTTTAAGTATATTGATGGTCCATCTTGGAAAACCTCTGGTCCATCCTAAGAAGCCAGTTTCTTTAATTGGACCGATGACACGATTTTTATATATTGATTTTTCACTGTTCAATATAATTATTATTTTTTAAATAAATTATATTATTTTGAAGACATAAACAATAACTTTTTTTCCACTACTTCCTTTTTATTAAAAATACTTGCACATCCCTATATATTAAAAAATTCTTTGTCCAAATTTGGATACTCTCCCCTATATACCGATTCTCGAAGTTTGTCCAATTCCTCCTTGGACCCCAAGTATAATTCGGGCACATACTATCTATTATTCCAATTGAGACTTACCCCGATACATAACTAATTGATCAGGTATCTATTCTTAATTTATTACACCCACCTGCAACAAAAAGAAAAAAAATCAATATACAGTTTTCAAATATTCGTACAAAAAACTAGCGTATGTCTATATTTGGTTGGAGACTGGAAAACATGCATAATTCATAAAACAGAAATTGCTTAAATTATCCGTCATTTGTCATAATAATTATATTTTTCAGAGCTAAGATAATTATTATAAACAATTCTAGATAAAAAATATAAATCTTGAACATTATTTTCAATTATCTACTTGTGAAACACGAATATCCCACACGCAAAATAACAATTGAATGATATAGTCGGCAATCTAGTCAATGACATTTAATTCTCATAAATTAATAAATAATCAATCTTATAATATAGTATAGAAGTATTTAACCGCCTAAATAATAATAAAATAAAGCAAACGTTCACTCAGGGAATAGATTCGTTTTACAATATTTTGACTTTAACATAAGGTGATTTTTTTATTAATAATCGAAGTTTCTAAATTGAAACACTTTGTAAAGTTTCATCATTATTTTTATTCAAAATACTGACTGCAGTTAACCATTTTCAAAATTAGAAAATAGTACAAGCTGATTTTAAAAAGAATATATTGTGTAATAGAAAATGGCTACTTGTATGCCAGCTTGTTGAAGCTGTGGCATAAATCAGACGACGAAAAATCAAACACACGTGTCATCTATAAGCATAAACATTGAACTAAAAGAAACATCAAAATTATTTCGCATGTATATTTTATAAAATCGTTAAAAATGCTAAATGTAATAACTAATACCCAATTAAGTATTAATTGTTACGAAAAACAAATGCAAGCAATTTTAAAAGTTCTTAACACTAAAATGACCTAACATATGTAAATGTTGCAAATCAAAATGACAGCTGATAGCCGGCTCAAACTATGCTGTAGCGGAACATGACGCATATATAACATAATTACGCCCTTTTATAAATATCTTTATATAAAAAAATTGATGTGAAGTGTGAATTTTCACACATTTCAGGGTTTTGAATGATGTAATTTAGTAAGTGAATGATGATTATTTGGGATGCCAAAACAAATTCTATTTTAAAATATGTTGTTTGTTAATTTTAATTCGAATTTCGCCTATGGCTTCCATTGGTTGTTTTAAGTCATATGCTCCGCCTCTCTAGTTTCATATACATGACACATAGAATGAAAATAAAATTCCAACAATTCCAACTGGTTATTAAATTTACGCTCTTGATAATTAAATGCAACATTTGCCAAAATATAACTAGAATTTTGACAAAATAATTTAAACAAAATAAAAATGAAAAAAAAAAACAAAAAACAATTGTCTCCTCTGCCCGGGAGCGAAACCTAATTTGCTGAGTAGCAAGCAAGTAAGCTAACCATTAGAACAGAATACGCCTTCTAGTATAGCGTGTTACATAAGTAAAACTATTGTACATCGTCAAAAAAAAAAAAAAAATTTGTTATTTTCCGAAAACATAATCTGATCAAAAATTCCTGTTGTACAATTCCTGTTCACACCAATATATATTACTTAGATTTTTTTTCAGATTTTTAATTTAAACCATCTGGGCTACAGGGTGTGGGACAAATTTTGTTTGCACAATTTTGGCAAAAATTGTATCAAAATAATTTATTTTGCATTAAATAAAATTTTGATCGTTAATCCTTAGTACATGGATTAACGATCAAAATTTTTTCATTCAAAGGGCTTTCATTTGATACCCTACTTTTTTCGATAAGCACATATTTGTTTATATTTTTAGGGGGATATGTTTTTTAGAAAACGTGGAGAATGTTAATCAGTCTGTTCGTGACGACCCGAACCTTTCAATTCGGAAGCGCGCAAGTGCTTTAAATGTGCATAGATCATCATTACATCGCATTATGCACAAAGACCTAAAGCTGCACCCCTACAAAATTCAATTGGTGCAAGAATTAAAGCCCCAAGATGCCAGTCTGAGGCTTAATTTCGTAAATCAGGTGATTGAGCGATTTTCAACGGTTACCAACATTTTGTTTTCGGATGAAGCTCATTTTCATCTTAATGGCCACGTAAATAAGCAGAACTGCCGCTACTGGAGTGCAACGAATCCGAAACGCAAACATCAGAAACCCCTACATTCGCCTAAAGTGACCGTATGGGCTGCGATGTCGGCGCGAGGAATTATCGGCCCTTACTTTTTTGAAGACGAAAGGGGGCGTGCAGTTACAGTGAATTCAGAGCGTTATGTGGAGATGTTAGACAACTTCTTGGTACCTGAACTGCAAAACTTTCCTGGCTATAACCAAAGAACATGGTTCTAACAGGACGGAGCAACTTCACACACGTCCAATATGTCTCTGCCACGTGTTCGTGAAATTTTCTCAGGCAAATTGATCTCCCGGAGAGGTGACATAAATTGGCCTCCACGCAGTCCAGATTTAACCCCTATGGACTTTTTCCTATGGGGTTATCTTAAATCTAAAGTTTACGCCAATAAACCGACTTCACAGGCGCATTTGAAAGAAAATATCCGTCACGAAATGGCAGCCATCCCTGAGTCCACCTGCCGAGACGTCATAAGTAATTTTACTGTTCGATTAAATGAGTGCCGAGAACGCGAGGGTCTACATTTAGACGATATTATTTTTAAGAAATAAATCCCCAAAAAGTGTATTTTAATAAATAATAAAAATTATATATAAAATTTCTTTTGAGACACCTTGTATAAGCATGTCAAATTTCAACCCTCTAGGTTTAGCCGTTTGGCTACAATTTTTACCGAACAGACAGACAGACAGACAGACAGACAGACAGACAGACAGACAGACAGACAGACAGACAGACAGACGACAAAATGATGGTATAAGGGTTTTTTGATCATACCTACAAAACCCTAAAAAAGTGTGGACGGGTGTTCTGATAGAGCCTGTTGAACTACACGGTCATTCAGTATTCAGTCAGCGATTGAGTCTACATAGTAATATAGAAGGATTCAAATAAAGATTAGCTGACGTAAAATAATTAAGGTATTATATATTTAGATACAGATCGTCTGTACTAACTGTAGATTATCGAACAACACGTACGCCTTAATATTAGTAATTATAAAATAATATATTTTTTTGGGCAAATTTTTAATTACAATCCCTTCAAAAATTGTTAATTTATTAATATTAGTTAGCTTTCATTTAATGTATTTTACTAGATTTTTCACTTACTACATACTTCAGAAACGTGCGCCTGAAATGTGCGAGGTCAAACTTAACACTCATTTTTTTGTACAATCAAAGTAACGTAAAAAGTAGGGCAACATTTTTTTTTTTTTTTTTGCTTTTCCTCGGAATATGTAACATAAAAGCAAGCAAGAACATTTCTTTAGAAAATACATACATATTTTATTTATGTTCATACAAGATACCCGGTAGCATCTGAGTTCATGTATTTTCATTATTGATTTGTACTACATATTCTCCAATACAAAACACGAAACAGCAAAAATAAAACCTAACCTAATTTCTATAACGTCTTCATACTATGTAAAACAGATGTAATGTTATGTAAATTTAACAATAAAAATAAATCTAATAACATCGCAGAAGGAATTTATCTTTGGTATTATTGGTAGAGCTAGCCGATATCTCATACAGTTCAAATACCATTCGGTAGCATATGTGCTGACACGTACGACTCTGGTATGTGACTGGGTCATTTAATGCACCAGGCACATGCACCAGATCTTCAATTCACCATAAATTTCTCATTTAAGGAGGAAGGGGTTAATATTAAAAAGATATGTGCCATGAACTCTATTCTATGAGCGAGATTCAACACAATACTCCAAAAACTACTCAACACCACAGTTATGCCAAATACTCGGTAAAAGTATTTCAAATACCAAAAATGGTGGCCCGAAAATCAAAATGATATATATATATATATATATATATATATATATATATATATATATATATATATATATATATATATATATATATATATAGTGGCCCGACTTCCTCCAGATTTCCCGGTACACATTTTAATCCCAGTCCAACCCTGCGCAGAGATAAATATTTTAATGAGATTTAAGTTAATTAATTGCGTAGGTATCATTAATTTTATTGTTGGCTATTGAATGTTGTTTATTATTATTTAGAAATCAATGTTAAAAATGAATTAATTATAAGATGCCAAATTTTATACTACTATAAAAGAAATCGATAAGTATTAAGGTAACCATAAGTCTCGAATTGACCGGGACAGTCTCGAATTTCCACCTTGCGCCCCGACTTTTTTCAGAGGAAATATTGGTCACGAATTCGGGTTTTTTGTCCCGAATTGTCCCGAATTTTAGAAAAGGTACTTATTTTCAATATTGATTTTTAATATATTTCAACTAAAATTACTTTTACAAAACTTGAACTAAAAAAAAAAAAAACTACCGAAAGGGAAATTTTCCTTGATGAACAGATTTTGGACAAGTGACAAAAATCAATTTGATGTAGACACATTAAAAGCAATATTACTGATTAAAGTAAATTATAAAGTAAACTGGGCGGATTTTTATAAAATGCTTCAAAACAAAAAAGACCTACTCAAAAAGACCCATAGTTCGGAAAAATATAAAAAGTTTTCAACTAAGTAATTTTAATGAATACATTTTTAATTCATTTAAAAAAATACTATGATTTTAATATTGTTCCTTTTAATAATATAAGTTAAATTATCTGTGATTAATTTTATTTATTATAAATTATTATTTATTGTATATAATTTGTATTAAAAAAAAGAATTAAGCAATTATAATTGAATAACGGGGGGGGGGGCGTCTATGAACTCTCGTCCCGAATTTTGAACTTAAAAATATGGTCACCTTATAAGTTTAGTATTTCCAAAATGAAATGGCCACTCTTGTTAAGAAGCTTAACAATGCCGTAATGGGTTTATGGCAGTAATCCTAGGATTTGTTGCTGTAAAAATAATATAGGATGTATTAAGGGAATTTTACATTTAAATTGAATAGACGTAACAGTAGTTCAATTGTAGTTTCTTAAGGCTGCGTGTAACCCCGAGAGGTTACTAGTTTCTTATACAAAATTAACAATCTGAAATAAAATTAGTATCAAACTATACATCAAATTTTGCACCGAATTTTTATCTATCTAATAGGATAGTTTTAATTGTAGAAAAATTTATTGTAAAAATATTATCGTTCAATTACTTAAAAATAGACATCAGCGATATTGTTCTGTAATTTTTAAATCTATTTGTGGGTTTCGTATAACTTTTATATTTATATAGTTTTGTGTAGAAATGTTCAAATAATACGTCAAAAAAAAATTCGACTTGATTACTTCTATTATAGAGCCTCCGTCGAAAAATATTATACTTGATGATAATAGAATGTCACTTGGTGCACGTATTCTTCACGAAATTTAAATCATTTTTACCCGTAACACCTATTTTCAAAACCACGGCAGATTCAAGATGGCGGCAAAAATAGACTACCAAGTACAATAAGTATAAGTATTTTTCACAATAGAGCAAAATAATTAAATTCGCATTGCGCTGCGTTTCGCTTCGTAAAACAAATGTTTTTAGAATGGACATACGCCAGGCAGGGCAAAAGAGCAAATGTCTCATGCCTTTGTACGAATTTTGGTGCGAGGTACAAGCGGGGGAGAAGGACGAGCAATAATAGTATGTAACCTGTAGCAGCCATTGCAAGGGGGTCAAAACATATTTTGTCCGTAGTTTTAATTATCAGTCGGAGTGCTTTATTTTGACATTTGTTTGTAGTTCTGTGTTACTAGAAGGTTATATATGTTCGATGTTTAAATAATTACATTATTAAAATAGTGTTTTATTCGTGTATTTGATAATAATTTAGTCGCTACGTTTTCTTAAGTTTATGTGATTGTGTTTGTGTAAGTGGCGAATTTTAGAAAAAAAATAAATAAATAAATAAATAAATCAATTTTAAAAATGAATGAGACTGAAAATAGCGTGATTTCAATTTTAGAACTGGTTTCCAAAAATAATTGAACCTATGATATAAAAATTAGACTTAAAACTTTAGGACCACCAAGACCGGAGTTCCGAAGAAAATAAAAAAAAAAAAAACAATAAGGTTATTTCAAGGAAATTTCATTCAAAAACCTTTTTGATAAGCTTTTGCCCTAAAAAATATTTTTGCTCCACCAGAAAATAATGTAACGATCCGCCACTGATTGTAAATAGTGAATCTTCCACTCTTCGGTCTTCCTTTTGGGAAATTTGTGGAATGGATTAAAAGGTTTTTGCATTGAAACTTATGAAAACTTGTAGTTCGGCTAACGAATAATTCGTACTACGAATCACCTCATGAAATAAATTAAATTCGTATTACTGTATCTGGTTTACTTTCTGTGTTTCTTTATATTTCCATGAATTTTTTCGAATATTTAATGAATGACAAAAAATCTGAAGCAATTGATAACAATGGCTTACTAATGGTAATTTTTTATAAAACCGTGCTGCAAAAACTTTTAAAATAAATAATTCGCAACATGAATAATTCATTCTAAAACTAACACAAGAACCCTCGTGGCACATTTTAACCAATTTAAATAAATGCGGTCAATTCAAAGGGGTCAGGGTTAGCTTACATTTCATGTCGTATCATAAATTTGTGCAATTACTCCAATTCACGTCACAAATTTTAATATTGCACCTTTTCTGAATAAATTAAGCGATTCATATTTTATCTACCTAAATTAAAAATATAAACATTTTCATATTTCATAGATCTCAACTAGTATATAATATAGTGATTATTGGTATAGTTACCTATAAAAAATTGTGTGAATTTTCACACATTTCAGGATTTTGTAAATATGTGATAAGTGTAAGAAGCCAATAGAATGCTGGTTGTCTAGGACAACATATTTTCTATAATCACATCAAAATCTACAGTTTTTAATATAATAGATAATCACATTTATTCACTAATTTGAGTACTAAGGGCTCTTATTTTATTTTGTGAAAATCCCATCCTTATTGATGTCGAAGCTCGTAAAGTAGGACTCATCATCAGCAATGAAAAAACCAAGTATCGCATTGTTAGTAGACGTAGTCATGAGAACACGACCGACTTAAAAATTAATGACAACACTTTTGTGAGAGTTTCCACTTTCAAATACCTGGGCACCATGATAAATCAGGTGAATATGATACAGCAGGAAATTACGAATAGAATTAAAGCTGCTAATGCATCGTATTTTGCACTTGGTCCCCTCTTCAAAACGAAACTCTTGTCGAGGAGTACCAAGATCAGGTTATACCAAGTTATAATACGTCCCGTACTTATGTATGGCTCCGAAACATGGGGCCTTAACAAAGCGAGATCGACAACACCTCATAGTTTTCGAAAATAAAATATTACGCAGAATCTTTGGTCCCATTCGGTCAATTTAATGGTGAATGGAGAATCCGCAAGAACAAAGATATCCGAGAACTGTACTCAAGGCCAAGTATCACCCAAGAACTCAAAAGCAGACGATTACAGTGGATAGGACACGTAATGAGGATGAGGGAGAACAGAATGGTTAGGAAGATATGGGAAGAAAGATTGAATACCCGTCGATCAGTGGGAAGACCTCACAAGAGATGGAGGGATCAGCTAACCGAAGATACAGGGTATTGGTATACAGGGTACTTGGCAAGACTTGACAATTAATAGATGGAGATGGAGGGCTTAGGTGAGTAAGGCCAAAGTCAACCTGACTGATAGTGCCTCAAGAAGAAGAAGAAGAAGAAGAAGAAATTCCAGCAATTATTTCTGCGATCTGCTTTATGTCTTCATGAAATCCTTCTATTACAAGTCAATAAATTAATAAGAAATATAGTGCTAAATTACTTTTTTCTTTCAATTAAAAATCGAATGTTTTTCATAATAGTGTAGCTGGCAGAAAAAATGTAGCTCTATCCTCAGGTGTTAATTTTTTTTTTATTATATTTTTAATTTCAAAAGAAGACATACACTATAAACCATAAATACAAAATCTCCATAACATTATTAGTCATGAATTTAAAAAATCAATTTTGCCAAAACACAAAAATTGCGATATCTTCGGAAAATATAATCTTATCAAAAATTTCTGTTGACTGTTTCCATTCACATCAATGTACAGAATTTTTTTTAAATTTTTAGATTAACCCCCCTGGGTCATAAAACGTGGGACAAGAGTTTTTTTTAGCACTTTTTTTTTGGCTAAAATTGTGTTGTCCTACATCCAATGCCGCCGAGAGGACTTTTGGGGCCCCGGGGAGAAACTTTCTTTGCAGGCCCAGGGTATTGATCAATTCTATACTTTTATACCTGGGGCCGTCAAGAGGGTGAAAACTAATTCTTACAGCTCGGACTCTGGACCATTTACAAATGAAGTGGGATATTTTATTATAATACAGGTGAAAATACAACTAATGACCTAAAAAAAAAGTCCTCACTTCCAAAATACAAATGATGAGCAAAAAAAAAGGTCCTCAATTCAAAAATACAAGTGAGTGACGGCCACGCGCCCCTGGCACTTACCCCGATGCCAGGACGTTCCTACGGCTCTGCCCATGACCCTGGGGCCCCAAGAACCCCGGGGATTTTCCCCGACTATCCCCCCTCTTGTCGGACCTGCCTACATCCTACAACTCTTGACCCACACCCATAGGATAACCCATAGGAGGTCAACTAAACATTTTAAAAAATTCTGAAAAATGCACGTTAATGCGAACTAGAATAGAACACCGTGCTTACAATATTTATCTAAATAATTAGAGAAGTCTCTAGATGAACTACGGGGATTATACTTTTAAAAGTTATCCAAAATAATGATTTTTAATATGTACCATTTGCACAATTCGTTATCACTTGTCTGGCTTTTGAGCCAGATTTGAGACGTCTTTAGGTATCTTTTGATACTAGCAGGGACTGCTTTTCTTTTTATTTTGCTCATCTAGTTTCTCGTAGTACCGCTTCTTGCGCGCCCGGTTTTTAACAGTAGATACTTTTTTGACACTATGGCTCTCCTAAACATGAAGAAAAAGGATTTTACGACTTTTAGCTATTCTTTCATTATGTGCCAACTCCTGCTCTAAATACACAAGAATAAATTGCTACTGTAAATACATACAGACAGATTGACGGTTTCTTGTTTATACCTACGAAACCCTAAAAAGTTTAATACTGTCATATGTACTGTAATTTCTTAGTACAGTATACAAGTTTCCAGTTGAATGCAGGTATTCTGTATTAGTGAGGTGTACTAAATAGTACTTAATTGTCATATGAATAGAATCATTGGAACATATCAGAAGCATTATGCATCTACAATATCCATGTACGAGCTAAATCCTTCGATATATGCACACTGTTTGTTGTATGGGATTAGATGGAAACATATCAGATCATATTGCAAATTATGATAACAATGTTTGCCAACAAAATAGCAACAGAATACTGAAATATAGCTATTTTGAGCTAATGCAGGCGGCAGCGAAAGATTATAAATCACCTAATTAATAGATACAGTAATACATGACAACTTATTGATGTTGAAACTGAATAAGTAGGACTCAATAATAGTAATAAAATAATGGATGTGACGCAAATTTTCACACGGTCAGGATATATCCGTTTAGTAGATATCTAGTACGCGAAGGGGGCCCACAAAGAGATCGAATCAGTGGCAAATCAAGCTTCAATGGAGCCCCTGGTTGAAAATTTTATCAGAGCCCTTGCATCAAGTTGATTTTTGTTTACTAATAAAAAGGGATCATATTCTTTTCATATATACCTATATGTAATAGGTATGCGAATATAGTAAACCAAATATAAGTTGACGGAATAAACAAGGGCACCAAGAGTGAGTTCAGGCCCCGGTAAATCAATAATTCCCAGGACCTCCCCTCAGAAAAACGATAATTATGGGCATAGAAATTGTTCTTGAGAAAAGATTACGAAAAATATCCACGCGGCAACTACCAATAAAACCTAGAGATGGGTCGTTCATGAACGAACCGGCTCACTGTGCCGGCTCAGTACACTGACCGAAGTGACACAGTTCACCAAATTGAAATGAGCTGGCTCACGACTCACTGCATAGTTCCAAGTTTCAAAGATACGATTGATCGAGCGATTGTGAGCAGTGACCGAAGTGTTCCGAATCTGGATCGATGTCATGTTGAACTTCGCGAGAACTCGGCTTGTAATGTATTATCATAAAGTGTATTTTGGTATCAATTTGTGGGGCAGTCTCAGTGAATTGTTTGTTTACTATTAACCCGGCAAAAATGTTAGATAATTCACTTCTATAGATTTTTATTTATTTAACTTCATTATACCAACGGAGTGGCCGAACGCATTAATTCGTGGTTTTGACTGGTGAAAACAGTCTGGATTGTGCGGTCGGTAGTTCGATTCTCCGTTGGTAATATTATTCAGGCGAGAATAATATGTTTACATTACTCTCATTTCACAATCATTCACCCCTCATCCAGGTGTAGGAGCTCGCCCCTTGGCATCGGCGATTAGCCTCGTTGCAAAAATAGGCCGATGTAAAATAAATAAATAAATATAAAAAAAAACTTCATTATTTCTTTATAACAAGAAAATGAGGAATACAGAGAGAAAGAGAGAGTAGAATATGTTAATAAGTCATAATTTCCGTCTTAATTCATACTAAAAATATTAACAAGAATAAAGGTAATAAAGCGGCAAATACTGAAACGTTTTTATCGCATTTATTCAACTCGACCAAACAATTCCGCTTTCCGTTGTCTGTTCATATAATGCAAGAGCCGGCTGAGCGACGTTCTACCTACATTTTGTAAACCAGCAACCGTGTTGAACGGTGGGAGAACTGACAACTGACCGACCCGTTTCTCGAGGGCACGTTTACTTAGCCGGATCACTGAGCCGCATCAGTGAGCCGGATCAGTGAGCCGGATCAGTGAGCCGTTGACTGCAAACTGAGCCAAAACTGAGCGCAAACTGAGCCACAATTCCCATCACTAATAGAAACACCACAAAGGAGCCAAAAATACTGATAACTGTTGACAGCTAAATACATAAACTAATTGTGCAGTAAAATCGGATTTGGGACCCGGGTCTATAAGCACTATTATTTCAATTATTATTACGTATTACAATTACCGACAGTAAAATTATGTAACAAAATCGCAAATAATAAAATTAGATAGTGATTTAAAAAAGAAATAATAAACTCCTGGGCCCAGCCGTCTGAACGGGAACTGTTTATTTGTACCGGCTTCCCCCGTCTCTCGACGCCCCTGGGAATATACTTAAGACATTTAAATTGATATTTAAATGACATTCAAAATTTGTGCCATTTTACAAAAGTTTAATTTCCAAAAAATATAATTTCTACTGAATATCTGAAATAAAGAGTATGAAAATGCACACTTTTAAAAACAGTCTCTATCGCATATCCTTCAATTATGCATTTACGTTTTAGACGATTACAATCGAGATGCTAAAAATTCCTTTTTAACTTTTCAATTGTAGTATATTTTTTATTACATAATTTGGGGACCCCTAAATTATTCCTCTAGCATGTGCTCAATTGTCTCTTTTCTTTATCTACAAATCCTGCATATTTTTTCTTCTCACTTCATCAAAAATACATCTCTCTCTTCATTTTCACACCTGAAGCGAGCAATCACCTTTTTTCGCCCGATTTCTAATTTGCTTAAGATATTGTGGACGTTGCGATGTCCAAATTGTTTTATATTCACAATTCTATGTTGATTCACGTATTTTAATGTCTAGTTCTAGGTATTGTATATTTTTCATTCTTTCTATCATTTCTTGCATTCCTTGCCCATTTATGCAGTTCCTTCTTACTGCTTTAGTAAAAAATCCTCCATATTCGTAAAATTTTCCCCACTGTCTCTCACGTTGATAGTAGTTTTCTTTGTACTTTTCTATTTCTATTTCCTTCCAACATTCGTTTGATAACTGCTTCTCTGGGTATCTAAGAATATATTCTTCATATCTTCCCGGCCATTGTAAAACAGTTATTTCCTTGCTTTGTAAGAAATTTTTATTAATTTTGCTATAAGACAATGTCAAAAATGTTCACCAGTTCACAAGAAAACAAATTTTAAAATGTTCAATTCAAACCACTGCGAAATGTTTTTCGTATTTCTGAATAGATCTCGTCGAGAACTCGAAGAGTCGTTTTGCGCTTACGGTTTCTAAGATAAACTGTGTCAAACGCAGCGGCACACACAAAAATATTGCATTTCCCCGTGCACGGGGATCGAGGGGAGAATCGCACGCACGGTGTATTACGCAGTACGCGAATTGGACTCCATGCTGATTACGCATATGCTAACATGATTATTCTGCGACACGTAGTTTTAACGATATAACGATTTCAACTTAGACCTATTTTTGTCTCAGGCTGTCAGCCGTAAGTTGCCCCATAATATGGGCGGAGTAAGTTGTAGTCCTACATAAAAAAAAAAATGTTGATTTACTAGCATCAGCGAATAAACACAGTTACGTCACACGCCGTAACAAACGATTGCATTGTTCCAGACAATACAGTCGTTTGTTACGTCGTGTGACATAACTCCGTTGATTCGCCGACGCTATTATACCAACAATGATTCAAAATTGGCTGACTTTGGAAAATGCTCATCGTAACGGAACTGTTGATGACTGGTGGATTGTAAATCAGTTCCAATTAACCAATTCTTAATGTTAATTATTTCCATTCTATTAGGTCGTCAAGGATGAATTGTAGAAAAAAAGGCAAAGTTGGTTGATAACTTACAAATATAAAGAATTATTTTATTCATCAAAGTATGCACCCATATTGTCTATACACTTTTGCCAATTAAGCGGCAGGTTGTTCAGGCTGGTGGTATAAAACCCTGGCGGACGAGAGTCAATGAATTCCTGGAAGGCCAGTTTTACAGCATTGTCGGCATTAAACTGTTTTCCTATTATTAACTTGTCCAAATTGCGGAAGAAGTGGTAGTCAGTGGGGGCTAGGTCTGCTGAGTATGGAGGATGATGAAGAAGTTCCAACTCCATCTCCTGTAGTTTTGCCACATTTGTGCAGTGTGTGGTCTAGCGTTATCATGCAATAAGATAGGAGTCGATCTGTTGACCAAACTAGGCTGTTTTTCTTTAAGTTTTTGCATCATTTCGTCCAGTTGGTTGCAGTATATTTCTGCTGTGATCGATGAGCCAGGTTTTTTTTTCTTGTTTTTAAGTTACCTGCACGAAATTTGGCGAACCAATTTGATATTGTCTGCTGCGTAGTAACACTAGAGCCAAATACACTATTAATATTTCGCGCGGTCTGCGATGCCGTAGTTCCACGTAGGAACTCATACTTCATAATACTGCGAATTTCCGACCGTTCCATTTTCAACAAAGTTAATTTAAAAAAAAAGTTTTTGATATTTTTTAGAGCATACAATGATTTCTTTAAACATGCGAGATGTGTAACTTTCCAACAAAAAAAAAAAAAAAAAAAACAGGACGGTAAGATATTAAGCCAATGTCAAATAATAAGCTGTTAAAATTTCATCCTTAAAGACCTAATATTATTACAAAAAAAATTCAGTGATGAATCAACATTTTAAACTTTGGATCAATAGAAAGACCTTACGAAAAATCATCGGCTAGCATTATACTATACAATATACCTAGGCAGCAGATAAAAGGAAGAATTTGCCTGGGACAAAAAGTCATCCCAATTTGTAATGAAAGAGCCTAAAAACTTGATTCATTAGACATACTATTAATATTATGACAGGAACAAAAAAGAAAAGGTTACCAAAAAATAATTAATTATAGTAGTTTAGACAGAATTTAAGAGAAAATTTTAGTACATAATTACTGGTTTCATTTAATTGAATATTTCATTTTATGCATATATCGTTTACGGCCAACGGAGCTTTTACTATTATATATTCCCTTAATTAACATGAATTATAAAAACATGTTAAAAGGAATGAAGAATTAAAAAAACAAAATGAAAAACGTAGGATGTCACAAACAAAAAAATTAACGTTAAAGAAAATAGAGCGAATGAGTAAGATAAATGTGCACGAGATGAAATTATTTTTATATTTTGTTTTAGGAAGAATTTAAAAATTTAGTTTTATAATGATTAACTGTAGCTTCGTGGTAATATGGTTAGCTACAAAGTATAGTGACGGGGGTTCAAATCACCAGCATTTTCACTTTAAGATACAGTGCAATCAGGTCAGAGGTAGACACAGTCCCAAGTATTTAATATTTAAAATGAACACCTATTTATAAAGGGATAATAGGACCGGTTGAAACTTAATGCTAACCCAGTGAATTTCACATATATATATAATGCCGGCGGTATTTAAACGGAGAATTCGCTTGTTTTGCCCTTATACACAACCTAGATTTGGAATTCATTATTTATGATCAGAAATTAAACTGCCTCACAGATATCCCGAATACTGGAGGTCGCCGAAATATTTTAAAAACTACCTTTCGATTCTTTTTTTTGTATTTCCATTTAATACAATACAATTTTCCGTTTTTAACTGAGAAAAACAAAATTTCAAAAAACTTTTATTTTCAGATTTTCATATCAACCCCTCTGGCTAATATGAAGGGCCATAATAAGGGTGTAGTTCTACAGATATTGGGAAACCATCAGTTATTCTAACGCTTGTTCGAACTTGTGTTTTTGCCCCTAGATACATATCCTTCATATAATTCTCACATATTTCTTCGTCGTACCTTTCTTCTTAAAGCATCTCCATACTTCTTACCTTGGTACGGTATCATATGCTTTTTTCAGGTCTATGAAAACAAAGTGCAATTCAAGGTAACATATGCTTTTTACAGGTGCAAGAAAGTGCAATTCTTTTTATTTTTCTAAATATTTCTCTGTCATCTATCTGAGTGCGAATACGGAATCCATTGTTCCTTTTCCTGGCATAAAACCAAACTGCTGTGGGTCAGTTCGAATTTGAGATCTTATTCTATGCTCTACATTTTTTTCCCAAACTTTCATGGTGTGCGACATCAGCTTTATACCACGGTAATTACTTCTGAATTGAATTTGAATGTCTCCTTTATCTTTATAAATCGGGATGAGAATACTATTCCTCCATTCGGATGGCAATTCCTCTTCTTAAAACACTTTACCTCCAGCCTTTCAGCTTTTCCTTTCTTCATTTTCTTTAGGACATCTTCTACCTCTCTTCTACTGATTTCTGGTGTTTCTTTCTCGTTTTTCGCACCTCCACTCATGTCTATTATATGGTTTTCTACATTTAAAATTTATTTTCCAGCGTTTTTTAATTTCACTAGTATTTCTTACGATATTCCCCTCATCATATTTTGATGAAAAAAATAATAATAATAATCATAAATAAAAATTAGTAGGGGGAGATTTTAAAATGCGTCAATAATTTTTGAAAATGAAACAAATATTTGAAATTCTACTAAAAATCGTTGTCAACATTGTTTCTATTTCTGCAATAAAATTATATACACTTATTATTGTTTATCTTATTTTTAGCACTAAAATTTTCCCAAAACACCTTAAAAATAATTTAATCATTTTTATTTTGTAAATTTTATTAATTAAGGCAACGTTTCCCAAACTGTGCGCAGCGGCACCCTGGAGCACCGTACCTAGGCTACAGGGACGCCGCAAAGACCCAGGACCTTTTATTTGTGTGATCACTTTCTAGTTTATAAAGTGATCTAAAGGGGACCATTTTAGGGTTTTGGAGGTATGACCACCAAAAAAACCCTTATAACGTCACTCATGTGTCTGTCTGTGCGGTAGAAATTGTAGCCAAACGGCTTAACGTAAAAATTTAAATTTAGCATGCTTATACAACTTTTTGACCCACATATACTCAAAGTTCAAAAAAAACACATTTCGAAATAAATATAAACAAATATGTATTTAATAAAAAAATAAATATTTTGTTTAAATTTTGAGTGGCATACTTGAAACCTCTTAATGCGTGGATCAAAAAACTAATTTTTATTTTTGAAAAATCTTTTCTTTTTTTTTTTATTGGATATTTACCAAAAATGTGTCAAAAAACTTTTGATCCCCACCCTATATCCCAAAGGGATTGATTTAAAAATCTGAAAAAAATCTCCGTATTCAACATTAATGGGAACCAGAATATCTCAACAGGAATTTTTGATCAGATTAGTTTTTCGAAGTGTCGATTTTTTTGTGGCGTCGATAAAAAAATATATATTTTTTAAATTTATTGTGTGGTATCAAAAGAAAGCTCTTAAGACGTAGAATAAGGACCGATAGATAGTTTTTTTGAAATTCGTTTCTTTTAACACGAATTTAGCCAAAAATGTGCAAAGGTTCTTGTCCCGCACCCTTTTACCCGAAGGGTGCGGAATCTGAGCCGGAAACGTACAAGACGAATTTTTGATCAGATTGTGCTTTTGAAAAATTTATTATTTTTTTAATTCATGGTTAAATTATGGCTTATAATGTTATGGATTTTTTGTATTTATAGCTAAGATTTTTTGGAATTTAAAATATTTAAAAAATAATATAGGTATTTTTTTAAATAGTTGCGAACTGAGTTACTCACACCACACCACACTACACTCTACACTGTAAAATATTCCTTATTCTAATGAAGACTTGAATACGAAGTAAATATAGAAAAAACGCTGGGATATTTGGCAAATTATTTAAATTTTGTTTAAAAAAATTAAATAGAAACTTTTAGTTCTCAAATAACGAATAAAAGATGATTATCAAAAAAAACTCTTGATTTTGATGTGATAAATATACCTAGACATGCAGTATTATGTTGGCTTCTTACACTTATACCTTTTATAAATACCTACAAAACCCTGAAATGTGTGTAATTTCACACTTAACTTTTTTTGTTATCCTTTTTTGTATTTTAGAAATGGGGCCCTTTTTTTTAGATCATCACTTATAGTTTCACATCTTCAACTGTCTAATAAAATAAAAATTGAATGTACTGACTTGGGGCGCCACGGGATAATTTTAATACATTAAGGGCGCCCGGAACCAAACAATTTTGGGAACTACTGAATTAAGGCTAACATAACATCTTTATCCGTACACGTATCCGTATCCGCGGATTTTCTACAAAATAATCCGTATCCGTATTCGCGGATATGAAATTTTTATGATCCGGCATATCCCTAATTTGTACCAGTTTCCCCTGTCACTCGACGCCTCTGACTGTAGATAATGGAGAAATGCATTGGTTATTTTTAGTACACGAGTGTGAAAATTTTGCAAGGATTTCAGGACAATCTAATCCTAAAAATAATATGAATGTTTATTTAGATTTTATGAAATATCTTTTCATATTAAAGTATCAATAAAACTAAACGAGAAATTCAAAAATGTGTTGGTTATATCATTTTAAGATATTTTTCCATATCAAAAGCATATTACTGAAAGGTCTCTTTCCATTTTCTTCATTTACTTGAAATCGTATGTTTTTATGGTCGTATTCACACTCTTTTCATTCTATCTGCGCATTTTTATTATTTTTTCTTGAATAAAATTGATAACCTTTTAAGATTCAGTTAAATAAACAACTGAATATATTTTTGATACTTTGCTGATGAAAGTAAATATTTAGTTTTATTTAAATTTCCATTTTTATAATAGAAAGAGATGCATAGAAACGTCAAAGCACACTGACTGAATTTCCTGATTGAAATTAATTTAAACGGACATTTCAAAATGGCGCTACTTATTTTCGATAATATCGAACACAAAACAACGTTCTCCGGGGACAGACTACGGCAGTGGTTCTCAACTGATTTAAAAGCGCGGAACACCATTCACATATGTGATTTAACACTGACATCAAAATATTCAATCAAGTTGAATTATGATTATTATACACATTGTTCATAAGCTGCTTACATGTTTTGTCTACAAATTGTTTGTTATTTTATTATTATTATTATTATTTTTAAGTACTACAGGATTTGAAATAAAAGTATTTGTATCTTTGTATGTGCATATATATCTGTGCATCGGTTTTCTTATTGAATAATTTTATTATAAAAAATTTGTTTACATTTTTAGGGTTTTGTAGGTATGACCCTAAAAGTCTTATTGTCATCTTGTCATCTGTCTGTCTGTCTGTCTGTTCGGTAAAAATTGTAGCCAAACAGCTAAACCTAGAGAGTTCAAATTTCGCATGCTTCTACAACACTTTAACCCGCACATAGAAAAAATACTAAAACCTCTAAAAAATATAACCCCCTACAAATATAAACAAATATGTGCTCATCGAAAAAAAAAATATGTTTTTAAAATTCTGAGTAGGGTATCAAATGAAAGCCCTGAGTACGTGGATTAACGATCAAAATTTTATTTTTGCAAAATAAATTATTTTGACTGTAAGCATTTATTTAAAGGTAAACACTATATTTTATTGTAAATTACAAAATTACATGATTAAATGAGTTCGAAACGTTAACAAATATATTTAAGCTATTGAATCTACTGAATTTAGAAAGTTATGACTATTGTGATATAAAATAAACTAAATAACATTGGTTTCTTTGTCTGAAAACACGAGCACTAAACACAGTAATGGCGTAACATTACTTAACTTTTTGACTAGCGTCTGTACAACCCTCTTAGTAACAAGAAGGGTGGTCGCGCACAACCCTCGCGCACTTCGCACTCACGTGACCGTCCAGTGGCGTCTCGTTACATCCTCCCCCTCAAGAGGCGATGTCGGAGGGATCGGCTCTTGTTAAAGAAGACGGGACGACGGTGGTGACCATTGTTGTTGTAGCATCAATCTCGGGTCGATATCGCTTTGGGCGGCCTCGGGCACGTGTCGCTGGTGGAACGGCTGTGTTGTCTGGCGGGGTTCCACGTCGTGGACGTCCTCGTCGTTGGGACTCTCGTTCTGTTGTCGGGTCTTCCTGGGACTCGTTCTTGCGGGGTCTTCCTCGGCCTCGTATTGGTCGGACCGGGGCGGTCTCTTGATTGCTCGGCACGTACGGGGTAAGTGCCGTAGTATGGTATGCGCCAAGGGGCGTATTTGGATTGGAGAGTGAGGAAATTTGGTAGGTAGTAGGGGACAACTGTGCAAAGACCAAATAAGGACCATCACGTCTGGGTGCAAATTTGGAGGTGTACCCTTTTGAGGCTCTACTTAGTGCGTGCACGGCGACTAATACCTGGTCTCCAACCTTATAATTGGGTGCTTCACGGCGATGAGCATCAGCATATCTCTTCGAGTGGTCTTGCTGATTCTCTCGTTTCTCTCTAGCTTCCGTTAGAGTATTGGCCAGTTTCTTTAGGTACGGCGTAATTTGCGGTACGAAATTATCTTCGTCCACGACAGCACGCAAATCACGATGAACATCATCAGGCGTTCGAAGTTCCCTGCCGAAGGTAAGGTATGCGGCGGTAAATCCGGTTGAGTCGCATTTAGATGTGTTCATTGCGAACCGTATCATTGGGAGTTTTTCTACCCACTGACTGTGGTCCGATTGAACTAGAATGGCCAACTGTCCTTTTAAGTCCCTGTTCTTCCTTTCAACGGGGTTCGCTTCTGGGTGGTACACTGGTGTCAGGTTTTGCTTAAAACCGAAGAAATGGGCGACCTGTTGCATCACTTCCGTGACGAATTGTGTGCCATTGTCGCTTATTACTCGCCTAGGAACTCCATAGCGCAGTATGATCTCGTCAATTAAACATTTGGCACAGTTTTCGGCAGTGGCCTCTTGTAGCGGACAAAGCTCAACCCAACGGCTTGCTACATCCTCGATGACGTAGATCCATCTTTCCCCAGTAGCACTTTCGGGTAGGGGACCGAAGAGGTCAATGGAAAGTACCTCAAAGCGGCGATGCTGAATTGGTGTTTGTAGCAGTCCAGCAGGCTTTTGGTTGGAGGGTTTGAATCGTTGGCATTCGATGCATTTTTTAACATGTTCGGTAACGGTTCTACGCATGCCAGTCCAGTAGTACCGAGAGCTTATCCTACTCAAGGTTTTCTCAATCCCATAGTGACCAGCTGTCGGCGAATCATGGTAGTCGTACAGGATTTTTGGTAATAAGTTTTTCGGCGCGACAAGGGTGGCTTCCTCTTCCTCCTCGCCATCTGGTGGGTAGCGGTATAGGACTCCACTAAACATGACGTAGCCGCGTTCTGTCCAGCGCGAAACATCTACGGGGTCATCGTTTGACTCAAATGCTCTAATGATTGTTTTGAGATCTGGATCTGCTAATTGCTGATGACGCAATTCACTTGCAGCTGCGGTGGGCAAGTCCACCGTCACTGTACTTACATCTTCACCAGGCGGTCGAGACAAGGTGTCGGCGACTGTGTTGCTGCGTCCTGTGGTGTAGTCAATATTCAGGTCGTATGATTGTAGCTGAAGGGCCCATCGTGCAAGTCGGCCACTTGGCGACCTCAAGGACATTAGCCACTTCAACGGCTGATGGTCTGAAATGACGGTTACCTTGGCTCCGTCTAAATAACCACGGAATCGGTCCATTGCCCACAACACCGCGAGGGCTTCACGCTCGGTGGTGCTATAATTTCTCTCCGATGGCGTCAAAAGGCGACTGGCGTATTCCACGGGAAGTTGTTCCGGGCTCTCCCCCTGCATTAAAACTGCCCCAAGAGCATAACCGCTGGCATCAGTCCTCAATATATAAGGTGAGTCTGGGTCAGCCTGTTGAAGAATCGGTGCAGTTGTTAACAGCCTCTTGAGTGTAACAAAAGCTTTGTCCTGCTCTGGTCCCCAGTGCCATTGCACGCCCTTTTTAGTGAGATCACTGAGTGGACGAGCAATACTGGAGTAGTCAGGCACGAACCTTCTAAACCACGATCCTGTTTGAAGGAATGTAATCACTTCCTTGGTATTGCGCGGGTTTTTCATCTCAGCGATGGCAGAGATTTTCTGCGGATCAGGCCTTATGCCGTCTTTTGAAATGAGATGACCAAGGTACTTCACTTCTGGCAACATAAAATTGCATTTTTGGCGATTGGCGCGCAGCTTAAACTGATTTAAGCGCGTAAAGACCAATCGTAGATCATGAAGGTGTTCCTCGAAACTTGATGATAAGACGATTAAATCGTCGAGGTAGGCCAGGACAAAAATACCTTTCAGTCCTGATCGAAATCTATCCATCAATCGTTGAAATGTGCTTGGAGCGTTTCGTAATCCAAACGGCATTCTCTTAAAGCGGAAGTTCCCCAAGGGACACGTGAAGGCAGTCTTGTCTCTATCCTCTGATTTTACTGGGACTTGCCAGTATCCTGATTTTAAGTCAATAGTGCTCATATATTGGCACTTCTTGGTTGCGTGTAGCAGCTCGTCGATACGCGGAAGGGGATATCGATCCGGTACAGTTACAGAATTAAGGCGTCGGTAATCCACGCAAAGTCGCATAGTTCCATCCTTTTTAGGAACGAGAACTACTGGCGCGGCGTACGGAGATTCGCACTCTTCTATAACGTCCGTAGCGAGCATCTTTTCCAATTCTTGCTTAAGAATATCTTTTTTTGCCGGGGATAACCTGTAAGGTGGCACAGCGATTGGCGTATCATCCGTAACTTTGATTTGGTGTTCCGCAAACGGTGTTGGCTCTACACTTGGGGAGAAAACATCCCTAAACTCTACAAGCAACGCTTCGAAACGTTGTCGTTGCTCCTCATCGGAGTCTTCGTCTTCTTCTTGGCCTGAAACTTCTGTAACGTCGTTTGGCGGAAGAATTGGTAAGTTCGGTTCCTCGGCGAATTGGTGCGTCGTGTCCGGTTCATCGGCGAAGTACCAAACTTGGGCGGAAACGTCCAATACGATGCCAGCCGTCTTAATAAAATCAACACCGAGCAGCATTCTACTATTAAAGTGGTTCGGTACTGCAATGAGTGTCGTAGAAATGATTCTATTGTGCACCGTGTTATTGCACCGTCTATTGCACATCAAAATTTCTTATAATTACTCGCTGCACTTCTCCATCAGCCAGCCTAAGGTCTACTTCGTCCGTCGAATACGCGTGTCCTCTATCAAGCAGGATTTTGTGAAGTCGCGCACCCGCAAAACTACGTTTGGCACCAGTATCTAGGCAGGCTATGCCATTTAGCCCGAATAGTTGCACATGCACCATTGGCCTATTCGCGTTAGTATCAGTAGGACATTGCACAGTGAAGAACTCTAGGGATTCATGTACAGGAAGTGAGGAGTTGGCTTTAGTAGGGTTACAAGTTGGGCAATTACTACGCACATACCCCGGTTGTTGGCAACCGTAACATTGAAGTTGTTTCTTACCCGCTCCTACAGGTGGTGGTGGCGTCTTCACGGCTGGTGTGTGGTCTCTGCGAGCCTTCTTCCTGCAGTCGGCTTCCATGTGACCGAAGGACTTGCAGTAATTGCATTTGGGACGAGTCTTCTTTTCTGCTCTTTCTGGAGAAGTCGTCTTGGTGGATTTCGGAAACGTTGTCTTCGCTGCATACTCTCGCTGGGATGCTTCGATATCTCGCGTTTTTGTTAACAGCGCTTGGAAGCTGTCAAAGTCTGCGCGCGTGATGCGTTTTCGAATATCATTACGCAGCAGTCCGTACAACATGTCCAGCTGCATGCGTTCCGGAACCGGATATGGCAGTTGAGCCACTAATGAGCGCACGTTGCACACGAATATTTCCGTGGTTTCGTCCGTGTATTGCTCGCGAGAAAACAGTTCTCGAAAAATCTGCGATGGTGGTAGCTGGCGGGAGTAGGCATTTCGTAGCGCTTCGAGGGCACCGTTCCAGTCTAACACTGTGTTTTTTACTCCTCTCCACCACGTTGAAGCGATCCCCTCAAGGAGAACGGGCAAGCCACGCAGGGCGTTGCAATCACTCACATTGTTACAGTCTTTAAATATCGCAATGGTGTCGATGAACGCTTCCACGTCGGAATCGACCGAACCATTGAAACGCGCAGTACATTTCGTGAAATTACCGGAACGTGGCGCGACAGGCGGCGGGCTAACACTCCCGCGCGAACTGCGGTCACTCGCGGCGCTCCCAATACTGGCGAGAAGTTCGCGAAATTGCACATCCGTTAGAACAATATTTGTTGATGAGTCTGTTGACGTACTCGGTTTTTCTACTTTGGGCGGCATTTTACACAGATAGCGCACTCAAAAGAGATGAAAATGTTTTTAAAGAAATAGTTTATTGCGCAAAAGTGAAAAAATGGCGCGAAATGTCAATACAGCGGAAAGTTAGTAGAAAACGCACTAAACTTTCTTCCACTCCGCGAAAAGTTTGTAAACTATACACAGTTTACGCAAAATCTGTTCAATTTTCACTTTTGTTTAGTTCACTCTGTCACTAACTTCACTAAATCAACGAACAAAACACTTTTAATAATAAGTTAACGGCTTCTTAGTTGGGCGCCATTTTGTAAGCATTTATTTAAAGGTAAACACTATATTTTATTGTAAATTACAAAATTACATGATTAAATGAGTTCGAAACGTTAACAAATATATTTAAGCTATTGAATCTACTGAATTTAGAAAGTTATGACTATTGTGATATAAAATAAACTAAATAACATTGGTTTCTTTGTCTGAAAACACGAGCACTAAACACAGTAATGGCGTAACATTACTTAACTTTTTGACTAGCGTCTGTACAACCCTCTTAGTAACAAGAAGGGTGGTCGCGCACAACCCTCGCGCACTTCGCACTCACGTGACCGTCCAGTGGCGTCTCGTTACATGACGCGTTTTATGCCAAAATTGTGCAGAAATTTTTTTGTCCCACACCCCGTATTAAGGATGGTTTAAACTAAATTCCCGATGGTTTAAACTAAAAATCTGAAAAAATTCTAGGTAATGTACATTGATGTGAACCGGAATAGTACAACAGGAATTTTTGATCAGATTATATTTTCGGAAAATAACGTTTTTTGTGTTTTTTTGTTGACGATGTAAAATATTTAATCCGTTATGTAGCACAGTAAGCTTTCGTAGTGTAATGGTTAGCCTTCTCACCTCCTAAGTTACGCTTTTTTTTGCATTTTTATATTTTTTTAAATTATTTTGTGAAAATTCTAGTTATGATTTGGCAAATGTTGCATTTAATGGTTTGGATAAGTATTAATTTTTATCGGTATTTTATCGGTATCGGTCTAATAAAACAACATTTTCTTGTCAAATAGTTAAAACATATTTATTTGCTTACTAGTTTCGATTCATTTCTGAATCATTTTCAAAGCCTAAAAGAAATTCAATTACAAAATTATTACATCGATTTTTTTTTATATAAATACAGAAACAATGTTTTAAAATATATATATATATATATATATAAAATAAACTTACTTGCAAATATAAAAAGTATATAAAAATTGTTAATAAAATGTTAAAAAAATAAATAGATAAATAGTTAAAAAATAAATAGATAAATAGTTAAAAAAATAAAATCAATAGTTAAAATACAACATTGAATATGTTTCAATTCAATGGACATTTTTTAATATTTCTACTTGTTTAGACCGTTAAGTGTACATGTCGACTAAATGAATATTCATATTTTTAAAAAATATAATGAATTTCCAAATGAAGTCAGTTACAAGATCAATACATGGCGTTATTAATTGTTTTTTATTAAATTATAATATATTTTACTTAAATTTTCTATGTCAGTTTTCGCATTTATGTTATTTTTATCTTTTTTTATATAAATCATTTCTAGTAGCAGTCGTTTTGTTAAATTTTTTTCGGTGTTTAGAGTTGCATTTAATATTTAAAAGCGTAAATTTAATAACCAGTGGGAATTTTTCAAATTATAATTTAATTCTATGTTTCAATGCATACGAAATCAGAGGGGCGGAGCTTATGACTTAAAACAACCAATGGAAGCCATAGGAGCAAAAAAAATACTGCACATATTCAGAAACCTAAATAATGGTATTAGGCATTCTAATTAAAATTAACAAAAAAAAATTTTAACATAAAATTTGTTTTGGCATCCCAAAGAATAATCATTCCCTTACTAAATACCTCCGAAACCCTGAAATGTGTGAAAATTAACACTTCACATAAATTTTTCATTTTATTTTAATATCATGACCTTTACTAAAATAGGATCAGCCATTTTTGCAAATTAAACACATTCACTTTTAAAGCCACCGTTTTGGTAGGCGTTTATTGTAGAACGTTAACTGGCAATTTTAATGCCGCCGAGTTAAAATTTTAACCCAAATATGCTTAGCGAAAAGCATTCACATTTAAAATGGAGTTAAAAAAATTAACGTCAGTTTTTGATGTTAAGATTTTAACGTCTTGCTTAAGGAATAGATCAGATTAATGTTTGTACCCCTTTGGAGCGGCAGGGTTAATTCAATGTAAAAAATCACCAAATTGATTTTAACACTTAATACGAATACTGGATAGATTTTCTTTCAGCTGATATATTATTTTTTTGCTTCAGTCAAACATTTATTACGCTCAATAACTTAACAAGGTAATAATAAACTTATTTTTAATATCTAACGGTAGAGTCATAATAAAATATATATGCATAACGTAACTTTTTTCATTAGTAACACTGTCACATTCGTACAACAATCATGCAATATTTCCATTTGACAGAGACTATTTTTTATCTGGTACCCCTACGAATGTGAATCATTTTTAAAACGTCATTTAACAAGTGTAGGGTGGAAATATTTCAAACTGTATTCATTGTTGTATAAACAAGTGGTCTTCAAAATAGGGTACGCGTACCCCAGGAGATACCTGCGTGGATACTTGAGCTACGCAAAGAAAATGTAATATTTTGCATTACCTTTTTAGGGTTTTGTAGGTATGACCAAAAAAACCTTATACGTCATTTTGTCGTCTGTCTGTCTGTTCGGAAAAATTGTAGCCAAACGGCTAAACTTAGAGAGTTGAAATTTGGCATGCTTATACAACACTTTGACCCGCACATAGGAAAAATACTAAAACATCTAAAATACATATCCCCCTAAATATATAAAAAAATATGTGCTCATCGAAAAAAAAAATGTTAGGTTTTGTTAGGTAGCTACAATTCAGTTTTTTGGGTTTTGTAGGTATGACAAAACAAACCTTATACCGTCATTTTGTCGCCTGTCTGTCTCTCTGTCTGTGTGTCTGTTCAGTAAAAATTGTAGCCAAACGGCTAACCTAGAGAGCTGAAATTTGGCATCGCACATACAAAAAATACTCAGACATCTAAAAATCATATCCCCCTAAAAATAAAAACAAATATGTTCTCATCGAAAAAAAAAGTATATTTTTTTAAAATTCTGAGTAGGGAATCAAATGAAAGCCCTTAGTACGTGGATTAACGATCAAAATTTTATTTTTGCAAAATAAATTATTTTGATGCGATTTTTGCTAAAATTGTGCAAAAAAATATTTGTCCCACCCCTGTAGCCCAGATGGTTTAAAGTAAAAATCTGAAAAAAATTCTAAGTAAAGTGCATTGATGTGAACCGGAATAGTAAAACAGGAATTTTTAATCAGATTATGTTTTCGGAAAATAACGCATTTTTTGTGTTTTTTGGTTGACGATGTACAAAAGTTATAGTTATGTAACACACTAGACTAGACGTATCATAGTGTAATGGTTAGCATACTCGCTAGCTACCCAGAATTCTAGGTTTGCTCCTTGTCAGAGGAGACAATTTTATTTTTTGTTTCTTTTTTTCCATTTTTATTTTCTTTAAATTATTTTCTCAAAATTCTAGTTATACTTTGGCAAATGTTGCATTTATTTTTTAAGAGCGTAAATTTAATAACCAGTTGGAATGTTGGAATTATATTTTCATTCTATGTGTCATGTATACGAAACCAAAGGGGCGGAGCATATGATAAGCAATGGAAGCCATAGGCACAATTTTATTTATTTATTTATTTATTTATTTATTTATTAGACACCACAGACATAACTGTCCTGATTGTGTCTTTATATCAAGAAACATACAATACATAAAAGTACACAAAAAGTAAATAGGTATACACAAAAATATACAATATAAAAACCTAACAAAACAAAATAAACAAAACAAATTGAACAAAATATACAGTGATTTAAAACAAAATGAGCTTTAGTTTCACACGTTAGAAACATTATGCATTATTTGGTCATTGTCAATATGATTCCCCGAAAAGATGAATAATTTAAATTGAAAATATCAATGGATCTATCTCTAGACAAATATGCATTATAAAGGGCTGTCATTTTATTAACAGGACTCATTTCATAGTGCTCAGTATTAGCCCTTCTGCAGGTAAATAAACTATCCCTAATCCTGTTATGACGTGCAGGTACTCTTATGCCTATATTCATTAGAATCGTAGAACAGTCGATTGCATTATTAAACACTTTATATAAAAACAAGAGTGATGCAATATCTCTTCTTCCTGACAATGATTTTACATTATACTTATTTAAAATTTGACTAGAAGGTAAAAATTTAGGGTAGGTACCTGTTAAACGAAAATCAACCAGACGGAAATATCGCGTTTGCACAGTTTCTAAGTTTTTTATACGTGTCGTGTGGTACGGCGACCATATGATAGATCCATATTCAAGAATAGACCTGATGAAGGAGTTAAATAACACAGTATATACCCGGGTATCGCGAAAGGCTTTCGTTATTCGAAAAATAAATCCCATATTTTTAAGGGCGTTATTTTTAGTTTTGATAATATGTGCATTGAAATTAAGTGCTGGATCAAAATATATTCCAAGGTCCCTAATTAACTCAGTTCGCTCAATGGTACGTCCATCCATCTTATAGTTGTAAATTATGGTTTTGCGTTTTCTGGAATAAGTCATTACTTTACATTTTGTAACATTAAAAAGTAGACCGCTGGATTTACTCCATTCGCATAGTTGCTGTAAGTCACCATTCAGCATATGACAATCCGTAAGATCATAAATATGTTTATAAATTTTAATGTCGTCTGCGAATAATAAACACTTACAATGTTTTATGAGAATGGGAACGTCATTTATTACTAGAAGAAAGAGGAGTGGCCCGAGATTTGAACCTTGCGGCACGCCACTGGATGATACATATTCACTTGATCTTGAGCCTTGAAACTCTACATATTGTTTACGGTTATGCAGATAGGAATGGAACCATGCACATGTCTTTGGAGATATACCAAACCTATGTAGAGCTTTAAGTAATTCGTGGTGTTGTATTTTATCAAATGCTTTTGACATATCAAGATACACAGCATCAGTTTGAACTCCCTCATCGAGTTTTTCCGCTACGTTTTCTGTAAAGTTCATAAGATTTGTGACCGTGGATCTGCGTGGCATAAATCCGTGTTGTTCATCGTTAATCGAAGGAGATACATGTTGAAACAAAAACTTATGCATAATTTGTTCAAACACCTTTGCAGGCGCAGACAAGATTGATACAGGTCTATAATTTTTAACATTTTTTCTATCTCCAGATTTGTAGATTGGACACACTCTAGCCATTTTCCATTTATCCGGAAATATATTTGAATCTATAGATCGTTGAAATAATATTTGTAAAGGATATGCTAATACCCCTATACAACCCTTTAACACATATGGTGGTAGTAGGTCCGGTCCACAAGATTTTTTGGGTTTTAACTTTCCAATCGACCATTCTACATCTTCTAAATCTATATTAAATATACCAGCGACATTAGAATTATTCACCGCCTTAACATTATTGTCATTATGTGACATGTCCTGAAATACCGAACAAAAATAATTGGCAAATGATTCAGCGATTTGTGAGTTATCCTCAATAATTGTATCGTCATCCTTGATAATACAGGAGAGCGTATCACTTTTCTTATTATTTTTTACGAAGTTCCAAAACGTTTTAGGATCATTTGTGACTTGTTCTTCTATATTTTGTATATAATTTCTGAATTCTTTACGTATGGTTAACTTTAAATTTTTACGACAGTTTATATACATATTTTGATGATAAGCTACATCACCGGAACCTTTTTGGAATTTCCTATGGTGATATTTCTTTTGTTTTATTAAATTTTTTATTTCAAGTGTAAACCATGAAGGACAGGTGTTTTTCCGAGATTTCAAGACAGGGACGCACTCATCAAGTACTACATACAGAACACTATAAAAATAATCAACTGCTTCATTGACATTGCTCAAGTTTTTTAAAAAATCCCAGTTGATAAGGTTCAACTTATTGTATAAATTTAAAAAGTTTGCCCGTTTAAAATCATAGATTTTATGCATATTGACCATTTTTATCGGTTTATTAGAATTATAACTTATTATAATATCAAGGGCGGGGTGGTACAAATCTTCTTTTATGAAGGGATCATCATTTTTATTTACCGCGATATTGAAATTGCTGAGAACTAAGTCTAATGTTTTTCCATACATATTGCATGTTTTGTTATAGCTTGTTAAATTATAAAGATTTAAACCACTCTTAAGTTCCGCTGTTTTTTTGTCGTTTGTAAATATAGTAACATTATTGTCGGGATTTATGCTGGCATCAATATTAAAATCTCCTACTATTAGAATATTTTTGGTGATAATATCTGCAAATGAGTCTAATGTGTCAAAGTAAAGTTTATAACAGTCCGGTGACGAACCAGGCGGAAAGTACACACATGAAACATATAATGTCATAGTACAATTATATATTTTAATTAGAACATAATCAAGAGAGGGTACATACTTCGTTAGATTTACAGAAGTCCAATTCATGTTGACAGCTACCAAGACACCTCCACCTCGTCTCCCGTCCTGCCTATCTGAGCGATGGCAAACATATCGGGTGTCAAATAACTCATTATTATAAATATTTGCATGTAGCCACGTTTCTGTGAGTGCTATTAAATCATAGTTAAAGGCTAGGACGTTAGTGTAAAGTAGCCGTGTCTTGGTACGAAGTCCGCGTACGTTCTGGTAATAAGCTAACAGTTTCTCATGCATTAACATTAAATTGTAACAAATTGGATGCCCTTTCTCTACATTTCCCCTCAATTTCTTTTACATCATTCTCTGACCGTACATTTACGATGGTAGATTTTTCATTTTCCCGAACATAGATATTACCATTTCTGGTCCATACATACATAATATTACAAGATACCTTCAATTTTCTTGCAGAAGACAATAGTGACCTACGATATTGTGTTAGGCTTTCATTAATATAAATATTACTCGAGACTGTGTTACTTAGTCCGAGATCTTGGGTGTTTAAATTTCGTTTCACTTTCCTACACTTCAGAAAATTAATTTTATCAAAATTCCGCACAAATTTAACAATTATGCCTCTAGTGGCCGGTGATGATGCTTGTTGACGTCCCAGTCGATGGCAATTATCAATTAGATCTGGTCTGATGTCCATACCGATAGCTCGTCCTATTTTCATTACTTCTGCTGTAGTGTTTTCTCCTGCTGCTTCCGGTAAACCATGAATTTCGACGCAATTACGTCTTGAGTACTGTTCTTGGGCATCTAGTTGGATTTTTAATTCTAGATTTTCCTCACGTAATTTATGATTTTCGCCCTCAACTGCACTTAGCCGCGTAAGTAGGGATTCAATTTTAGAAGTTTGCCTATCCAGTTTAACGTGTGTCTCGTCAATCGAGGTTCTTAATGCTTTATTTTCAATTAAGAGCTTTTCTAAAGCAGAAGCAATTTCTGATATAGAAGTACAAGCTTCAATCGTTGACGTAGAATTAGGCTGACATTGTTGACATACCCATTTACTTAATGCACCATTTATTTTCATGTCAGTGTAAACACTAACGGATATGTTGGTGCACGAAGGGTGAAAAACTCCCTTACAGAGTCCCGTACATATTAATTTGTCCTCGTGTCTATTTATTTTCTTTGTACATATTGCACACGGACACATACCGGCCATGACGAGGCGCCACTGGTGTATGACGTCAAGTGAAAATACTTAAGCGGACCGTTTTTCACAGGTTCAGTATCGATATCAGTTTATATTTGAGAACTGATATAAATTAACGTATTTTACGAATGTTTTTACACAATAACTACTAACCACTATTGTTTATATTATTTTATTTTATAGAAACAGATAACTGGTAATTTCAGTCACTTCACTGTATACTTTTGTTATGTATATGTTTTAATAAACTGTTTATAATTTAAAAAACTGTAGAGTGCACTACAACACGTCTGTATTGTATGACAATAAAAAACTCTTTTTTATTTTCAAAATCTTAATGAACCTTGCTGTATAAAAAAATACTGCACATATTTAGATACCTAAATAATGGTATTAGATATTCGAATTAAATTAACAAAAAAATATTTTAACATAAAATTTGTTTTTAAAGCTCTTAGATTAACAGCCGATAAATTATTCAAAATTATTCATTTTGCCGTGATTACTACATAGCAAAATTTGTCCTACACACTCAGCATGCCACCTTTACTTATTACAGACCTACGAAACCCTGCAATGTGTGAAAATTCACGCTTCACATAATTTTTTTTTTAAATTTTGAATGATATTAAACCTCTTAATGCATAGATAAATCCATTTTTAAAATTTCATTATATTACCACGATTATAGCCAAAAATGTGCTAAAAAATTGTCTGGTTCCCTTAACTCAAAAGAGTTATAAAATTACTGAAGACTTAGATGCGAAGCAAATGCAGAAAAAATCGCTGATATTTTTAAATTTTGGATAATTTAAATTTTATTGTGATGAAAGTTTGACAAATTATTTAAATTTAGTTTAAAATCATTAAATGGAAAATTATTATCAATAAACTATTTATCAAAAAAATATCCAGCATTCTGTAGGCTTCTTACAATTATTAAACACCAACAAACCCTGAAATGTGTGAAAATTCACACTTCACACCAATTTTTTATATTTTACTGTCTTAATAAGTGCAGATTAATAGCAAAGCAAAGATTAAAAAAAGGCTAAAAAACCAAATATTGTTGTCTGAAGTGCTTCCAAATATGTTACCAATTCTGGTTAGATTCTCAGACCGTTATTTTTAGCATATTAATTTCTTATAAAATTTTATATATGTAAATATAGTGTGTATATATTGGGGGTATGTGCTTTTTATAATTACATAACCTCAATAACTGATATAAAAAATGTTCATATCCTAGAATTGAGGTCGTTGATGCGGTTATCAGGTACATTCTAGGTGAACAATGGTATATGGAAGTTAGAGTCGATCGATGGGCCGCGTCGGCGCCACTGGGTCATGGCGTCCAACCCCACATGCCCGCCTCCCTTCGCCCGCCAACACCCGCCGCCGGCACACTCACGATCGTCTGTCTCAACATTTATAAGAATATATGTTCAGGGATTCACCCCTTCTACAATATGAACTACAACCCGAAGGCAAGCAGAAAAGATGTTGCAATTTTAAAATAAATTAATAATGACAACGAAATAGAAATTCAACGCCTAACAAAAATGTCAATTAGTTATTATATTAACTGTAAAGGTTTAAGTAGTATTATTATTTGGGGGGGGGGGCATTTGAAATTTTTAAGTGCAAAAGGGGGTCGCAAACCAAAAAGTTTGAAAAACACTGGCTTACAGTATGGATCTTAAAGTGACTACTACAATTGCTGCAAGAGCTTTTATTTCTGTAGTTCTTATTTTTTGTTTATTTTTTTTTTTTGTCTCGGCTCTGGTTTCTGTCGCATAAGTTAAAACAGGGCAGACCATTGTCTTGTAGATTTTTGCATTTTCTGCTATTTTCACATGTGTGTGTGTGCGTGTTTTTTTTTTTTATCTAATGTATCTATAAGGTTTGTAGAAACATAACTGGGATTTTTGTTTTCTGAATTCTAAGCTTAAATTTCATAATAAAGATATTTTTCTGTCTGTATTTTTGTAACACTGAATTCGGATTTATTATTAATTTTGCTTCAAATTAGGCTAGAATTAAATATGGAAAGTAACTAAAAACAAATTTTTGTATGAGTTCAAAACGGGTAGTAAAGCAACAGAAACTACTCGTAAACAAAACAGAACTTTTGATCTAGGTACTGTTAAGGAACGTACGTAATGGAGGTTCTAAAAATTTCGTGCTGGAGACGAGAGCCTTGAATATGAAGATAAGGATGTTCCAATACTACTGATACGATACCAGTATCGATATGTTTTATTCGATATCGCGATTTTAGTATCGATACTAATCTTCCGATACTTTACTTATATCAGTACATTTGACCCGGTATCGTATCGAATCGTTTTTTAGTTTTTTTAACAATATTGTATAATTTATATTTATACACACATAAATATGTGATTTTTTTTTTTTTTTTAATAAGAAATACTTCTAAAAATTTTAATCTGGTGAAAACTAGTAGCTCTAGGTAAGCAGGCGCCATGGCGCAGGACATAGTAGCCGAATAAACAGGCGTTGAAGTCTTCCTTAACTTATATTAAAATTGCTCAGAAATTCTTGTCTGTAGTAGCAACGTCAGTTCCTTCAGAGCGCTTATTTTCGAAAGCAGGAGCCACTGTATGCAGAAACAGAAATAGGCTTCTGGGCAAAAAGCTTACTAAACTGCATTTTCTCGGTGCTTGCAATGAAGAAGAGTGGAGTGTTTAATTATATTTTAAACAATCTCTCAGACCTATAAGCGCCGTTGCCTTACCATTTTTTTACCATTGTTAATCAACCTGACATACAATTTCAAAGGTGCAAGCTACTGGAATCAAAATTTTCTCTTAGTTTATTTTTACAAAATGAACAGCATATATAGGCTATTCGAAATATTTCGGTGGGATTAGATTTTGAAATCTAGTAATTTTTATCTATTAATTCGGACTTTTGGTCATTTTGTTTAAACTTTGTAAATCATACTGACATTGCAAATTCTAGATTAAATTGATTGACATTATAAAATGTCCTTTTCTTTGCGTTTTAATTTTTTGTCATTCTTAATAAAAATTTCCCATTTATTTATTTGTTTTGTCTTCAAAATATAAAAAAAAGTATTACATTTTTTTATAAATGTCATTCGTTTCCATGGTTTCACTCAGAGAATGGTTTCACTGTTGGAATTTTAAATTTTCACATTACAACTAGAGATGAGAATTTCGGCTCAGTTTGCGAAACCGGATCAGTGGAGGTCGTTCAGTTTGCTGAGCCGGTTCGTTGATCCGGCTCAGTGATCCAGCTAAGTAAACAAGTTTCCGAGACACAGGTCGGTCGTTCGTTCGTAGGTAGAACGTCGCTTATGCCCGGCTCTTGCATTATATGAACTATAAACATGCTCCCGCCGGTCACCATGGCGTAGTGGTTAGTGTAGCGATGCACTGGCTTCTAGACCATGAGGGCTCGGGTTCGAATCCCGGTTATGGCATGGACTTTTCAAAAAAAAATGCATCTACTGGATAATGGCCATAGTAGCTAAGTCCAAAAATATAAAAAAAAAACATGATCCCGAGACACAGGTCGGTCAGTTGTCGGTCGTTCGTTCAATACGGTTGTTGGTTTGCAATATGTAGGTAGGTAAAACGTCGCTCAGCAGGCTCTTGCATTATATGAACAAGTTAAATAAATAAAAATCTATAGAAGTGAATTATCTAACATTTTTGTAACAAACAATTCACTTTATGTAGCTACTGTATTTTAAACCAGATGTGTTAAGTTTATGGCGATGTTTATTGCCAAAATAAAACTTATTATTATTATTATTATTATTATAAATTCGGACATCTGGGATTTGGGCAATATTTTTATATAGTATGGTTGTAAGAAAATGCAGACTAAGCCTATTAATTTCAAATAAACTGTCCAACAAATTCATGACAACATACACTTTATGATAATACATTACAAGCCGAGTTCTCGCGAAGTTCAACATGACATCGATCCAGATCCGGATCACTCCGGTCACTGCTCACAATCGCCCGACCAATCGTATCCTCGAAACTTGAAACTATACAGTGAGCCGTGAGCCGGCTCATTTCAATTTGGTGAACCGTGTCACTTCGGTCAGTGTACTGGGCCGGCTCAGTGAGACGGTTCGTTCATAAACGACCCATTTCTAATTACAACCTGAAAAATGAAATAACCCAAGCAAGGTCCGTTCTCGTGACTCATTAAAAGAACGAAATTCCCATTTAGTTCCGCCTAAACGTTTGGAATAGCCTTTATATTTTAATCTATTTAATACAGTAAAACAATTAAATTGTTATTAAAAGAATAAAATGTTTTTTTCGTTTTATAGAAAATAAATTCATTTTTCCTTTCGACACTTGAAAATATATACGATATTTTGTTTCGATACGATACCGGTATCGATACTTTTTATTCGATATTATCGATACCTAATGTCGATACTTTCTCAGAATCGCATGTCCTTAGATGAGGATAGGTCGTGGGCGTCCTTCTTCAGTTGATAACAACCAACTGAAGGCTTTAGTTGAATCAGAACAATGCACAACAATTTGAGAGCTTGTACAAATGTTAGGCGTTATTCTTTAAGAGTTCTGGACCATTTAAAACAGAATATAAAGGCCATAAACCGTAATTATTTTCCTACCAACCTAATATTTTCAGAAAATACCGACAATTAATTCATGTGGTATTTTCATTCATTTCCAAAATTCAAATATGTAGTTCAAAATAATATTCTTCATCTTTATCTCGCGTTTTTTGCTTCGGAGCTCGTTTCATTGAACTTACTGACGAACGCAACGAGTATTTTCATCCTTTATAATAGTAATGCTTTATGATGACCATTATATAATTTTCACAAAAACATCATAACCAAAAGGACCAAAAGACCCCACATAGGTTTTAATTACTCTCTCCAAAACTTATTTAATTAAAAATATCAAAACCTTGGTAAAATTTAATTACACTTTAAAATTCAAGAACTTTTCATTACCCTTTCCTTCTTGAAAATGATGTTGAAATTCACTCTGCCCTGTGCCATCATCGCCTACAAGTTTCCAGATACACAAAAGTAACATCTAACTTGTGTTTCAATCTACCCGAGGCTTTATAGTTCAAAGTGGAAAATATAAAGTTGAGAATGTCTAAAAATGTAGTCGCAAACTAAACTCTTGGTGACAACCTATGTAGCGAATATTCAATGATACTTTTTATAATAAATAGTCAAACTCGTTAGTGATGAAAAATTGTGAATTTTAGATTGTAAATATAAAGTGTAAATTTTCACACATTTAACAGTTTAGATGGCATTTAGTAAGTGAAAGAGGTCAATAGAAAACTCTAATCCTGGGTGTATTTATTTTTGATAAATTAGTTTTTGGTAGTGAATCTAGTCTTCAAGATCTTTCATTTGATACCCCGCATTATTAAATATTTAAATTAAAATGAAGATTTGTATCCGTTTATTGTTTTACTTCGTTTTTACGCATTTCAGGAGTTAAGACGATCTACATCTAAATATCACGACGTGCTAACTTAGGGTGACCATTCGTCCCGCATTTTGCGGAACTGTCCCACATTTTGCGGGACTGTCCCACATTTTAACATTTTGTCCCGCATTAAGATGCGTCCCGCAAAAGTCCCGCATTGTCCCGCATTTTGGATTTGGGAGGTGAGGACCTTTTTTTGTTGTTCCTCACTTGGATTTGGGAGGTGAAGACATTTTTTTTTTGCTCTTCACTTGGATTTTGGGAGATGAGGACTTTTTTTTTTGCTCTTCACATGGATTTGGGAGATGAGGACTTTTTTTTGCTCCGTCCCGCATTGCCTTCTTAAGAAAATGGTCACCCTATGCTAACTAATAAACTGAAAATCTCCGACTTATTATCTACTTTACAGTAGTGTTTTAAAACGTAGGGCATACGCCCCACAATGGGATGTTATAGTCAAAAACGAATTGCCTGATAAGATTCTTGGAACTATTTGATATTCTTATGGCCGGTTACTAAAGAATGAGTTAAATGTTTTAACTCGAGTTATCCCTCAATAAAGTTAAAATATCAGGTCGTCATGGATGAAATTTGTAGTTATTAATATTGCCAACTTTAACAGCTTATTATTAGACATTGGCTTAATATTTTACCGTTTTGTTTTGTTTGTTTTTTTTTTTTGTTGGAAATTGACACATCTCGCTTGTTTAAAGAAATCATTGTATTCTCTAACAAATATCAAAAACTTTTTTTAAAAATTAATTTTTTTGAAAATGGAACGTTCGGAAATTCGCACAATTATGAAGTATGAGTTCTTACGTGGAACTATGGCATCGCAGACAGCGCGAAACATTAATAGTGTCTTTAGCTCTAGTGTTACTACGCAGCAAACAATATCAAATTGGTTCGCCAAATTTCGTACTGGTAACTTAAAAACCAAACAAAACAAAAACCTGGCTCATGGATCACATCAGAATATACTGCAACCAACTGGACGAAATCATGCAAAAACTTAAAGAAAAATAGCCTAGATTGGTCAACAGATCGACTCCTATCTTATTGCATGATAACGCTAGACCACACACTGCACAAATGACAATGTGGCAAAACTACAGGAATTGGTTTTGGAACTTCTTCATCATCCTACATACTCACCAGATCTAGCCCCCACTGACTACCACTTCTTCCGCAATTTGGACAATTTTTTTAATAGAAAGACAGTTTAATTCCGACAATGCTGTAAAACTGGTCTTCCAGGAATTCATTGACTCTCATCCGTCAAGGTTTTATACCACCGGACTGAACAACCTGCCGCTTAAATGGCAAAAGTGTATATACAATATGGGTGCATACTTTGATGAATAAAATAATTCCTTATATTTGTAAGTTATCAACCAACTTTGCATTTTTTTCTGCAAATTTCAACCTTGACCTAATATAATAAAAATAATATATTTTTAACAATGCAAAAAATAAGGATACCTTTTCGTACCTTAAGGATACCTTATAATACAAATACACATGACCGTTAATTTTATAAAATCAGTATAAAATTTCCTTAGGTTTTTATTTATAATTTATGCAGTCATGAAATAAATATCTATTATGAAAATAGACAATAAAAATACTTAAAAAAGTGCAACATCTATATTAATTCTGTATGCTAGTTTGAACTACGCATACCTGTGACGTATTCCCTCTCACGCTCTGATTGGTCAGAAGTTACGGGACAACCTTTACTTTAATAATCTTGTCACTTGGATACTTACTGAAGAATGCATCTTATTGGTTCTTTTCCGGCACAAATACAGAGGAACGTAAACCTACCCAACGGCACCGCCCAAAAATATAGAAAGAAATCGACTGCAATGATCAAACAAAAATAATTTAGTAATCTAAACCTTCCGATTAAGCAATTTTAATCAAAAGCCCGCAAAATAGTTAATAAAATTTACATACGTATATGCTATAAGTGGGCCATAAAAATTCAAAGCAGAGTTACCGCATTATTAGCTTTGTTTTCAATAATAAATACTTACAAAAATACAGCACAATACTTGTTATTAAAGCATGTAAAACGAAAACCTGTTTGGTTAACCACCATACAAATAAAAAATATCAAATCGTTCAGAGGTTTCTGTGGTAAACCAACATAGTATTCAATCATTTTTAATAAACCACACTATTTATTTTTTCACAAAACAAATACAGAAAAATAAAATATACGAGTAAACCACTAGGTGATGAATTTAACTAAAAAAATAACTGGGAAACACGTGTTTTTTAATACTCGAAAAAGTGAAAAAGAAAATTTATAGCAATATAATTTATTGCTTTTTGAATATCATCCATCCATTTTCTGCATTGATGACATCTTCTGCTCGATGAAGTTCATTATGATATTTTTTGGGTCATCTCGTGTGATTCATTCTTCTAACATATCCATAACATGCATGATGATTTTCTTATATTCTTTCCATGACAATTAATTTAATTCGTATTTATTCTACAACGACTCTCTTCATTTCTAATGTGATAGGCAAAAATCTAACAGGTCTGCGAAAACTTTAAAAATATACCTATAGCTAATATATTTTTAGAGGTTCTGCAAGATTCTGACTTCCGAGTAATATATGCCAGGGTAGTCTCAAAAGTAAATTACACTATTTTTTTTTTTTATTCCGTATGGTTGGCGGGAAAGTCTGGAAGTCTCAGGTCATTTGCGTCTGGGTGTAGTGGCAGCACTGTAAAATTTCTATGCGCGTGCGTCGATTGATCCGGCAGTCAGGCTCCAGTCACTATGGAGACTCCACTTGCTCCTACCGCCGATTTCGAAGTTCGTGGTGTTATTCGTTACTTGCTCCTACCGCCGATTGCGAAGTTCGTGGTGTTATTTGTTTTTTGACGACAAAAAATAAAAATGCTACTGAAATTCATCGCGAGTTGTGTAGTGTTTATGGTTAGACGTTATGTCAAGACCAATGGTTTCTCGTTGGCGCCAATCATTCATTGAAGGGAAAACAACATTACACGATGAACAACGAAGCGGTTGCCCCTCCACTTCCTGCACCTCGACTGTTGTCGAAGATGTTCGAAGGGTCATTGACACCGTAGCATGTACATCAGTAGTATTTTTATTTTTTGCCGTCAAAAAACGAATAACACCACGAAATTCGCAATCAGTGGTAGAAGCAAGTGGAGTCTCCATAGTGGCTGGAGCCTGACTGCCGAATCAATCGACGCACGCGCATAGAAATTTTACAGTTCTGCCACTACACCCAGACGCAAATTCACTGAGACTCCCAGACTTTTCCCACTAACCGCACGGATTAAAAAAAAAAAATAGTGTAACTTACTTTTGAGATGACTTCGTAGAGTTGTAAGAGTTTCGGTCATAAATGATAAAATTAAATTCTGATCTGATGTACCTAAGGCTTTGACTTGTTTATATAACTGAAATCAGAATAGAATACTGTATCGAATAAGTATAAATAATTTAAATTTCTATTTAAAATAAGAAAGTTGCAGAACGTACTTTGAGAACCAGTGGTCGAAATAAAAAATTGCTTCACTCATTGATATTTTCTTGTAAAATAATATTCGTTGTATAATTTAAGCAACCTAGTAGCTCTTATAGTTCTCGAGATAGCAATGGTGAGCAATTTAAAATGAACACGATGTATATATGCTGCATTCGTAATTTTAAAAAAACTTCGATTTCCCTGCTATTTTTCTCAGGAATCTCATTTATGACGCTCTAAATTTCTTAATTTTTTCCATCGTCGCTCATGGCACAGATCAGAACGTCAAAATTGGAACTGCAACCTTTTTGAAAATGTGTACCTTGATCTCTTCTAGTTTTTAGAGTTTTCGCTAGGAATGCAGAATAATCTGCTTACAAATTCCGACTGCTCTTATTGTTTCTGTTACTCCCATAACCGTTTTTCCGCTTAGGGCAACAAGACTATGACCTAAAACCCACTTTGACAAATGGTCCGGTCGCAAATATTAATCAAGAATTAAAATTTACTATTATCATCATCTATAGCTATTAATTTTACAAAAACATTTTTGCGTTTAGTTTTTTTGTGAAATATAGAACAGCTTCTGTTCTTCAAACACTTGATAATGGGTGTCTGACTTACCTAGTCAGACACCTTATCAGAGCAACAGACGGACATGGTAATTGGTAATGAGATTTAAAATAAAAAAATAATAGTAGAAACATAAATGATGAAGTTATTGAAGTGTTTCTAATTAGTAGAATTGAAGACAATAGGTTTACATTACATTGAAAGCAATGCTGTACAACAATTAGATTGCAATGACACAATAGATGAATATTTTGCTTCGGCAAAGTCCGTGAAGGTTCCTATTTAATGTTTATTAATTTAGTTTATAACAATTATTCATTTTTTTTTTTTTTTTAAATCACGTTTACTGCCTTTGCAACGGTAGCAATTAGCCAGGAGAATTCTAATTTTTCTTAATGAAAATTCCATGCCTGAACGAGAATTGAACCCGAGACCTTAGCAACGCAGCGCACGTGTGTTACCACTACGCTACGACGGTCGGCCAATTATTCAATTAAAACACTAGGTAGGTATCACAAATATATTTATTTTACTCGATACGTATTTCGGCTATTACACCATTGTCAAGAGTCAGGGCCACCCCTAGCATTTGCGGGGCCTGGGGCAAAACTGGAGTTGCGGGGCCCCAAAACTGGATTTCTATATACATATTGAATAACGATATTTTTTTAAATATTATTAACTATTAACTAAGTACACGTTATCATAACTGCTGTCCCCTAAGTAGTTTGTCAGGACCCTAGTCAGTTGGTTTCGCAAAAATACACAATACTGTATCCTTTAATGAGAATAGAATAAGGTTTTTGTACGCAAGGTAAGTTAGCGTTTAAGTTAGTTTTTTAAGCGGTGCGTGTCAGCTAGAATAGACCGTAACAATACTTATATTCAATGAAAATATAATTTTTTTCCAACTATTTATAAAACTTGGAATAATATTTTGAATGTATTTTATTATTTTATTACTTGACGGTCGAAGCGCGGGGCCTGGGGCAGGTGCCCCACTTGCCCCAGCCTAGGGGCGGCCCTGTCAAGAGTTACAGTATAACTGATCAGTTATATTTTATTTTCATTTGAAAACTGCGGTTGCTTACCCTTACCACTGTCATATGAATTATTTTTTTTGTTCGATACCTGGCAAATGTATAATATGAATGGACTTTATATGTATGTTAATATGGGTTGAAATGGCTTCATATCTAAAAAGTAGCCTAATGGACGAAGATATTTCAACTTTGGACACTTTTTGCTGAAACAACTGGAAATATTAGAGTGTTGTTTGGACTATCAGGGAATCCGCAATGGGCTGCCATCGTGGGTAGACAAATTACTTAATTATGAATTATGATAAAAATCCGCGAAAGACTGCCGTCAAGGGCAGTTTAATTACTAATTTGAAATTAATAATGGAAAGTCTGCAATGGAACACCATTAAGAAAAGTTTAGTTGGTATTTGCTTATTAATAGTTTTGATTATTGATAGTTTTGGCATGTTTGACATGTGAATGCTTATTAATAAATTTGTTCTGGATTTTTGTGTCAGTGCTTAAAATTTAAATTCTTATTAAATCTTTCACTAAATCTTTACAGATTCTTTTAAAATCAGTTGGTGAATTATAGTTCCTGATAAAAGTATATTTTTGTGCGTGGTTATTTAAGCCTTATTTTTATATGTACTCTCTTTCTATAATAAGAAAAAAAAATTGATGTGAAGTGTGAATTTTCACACATTTGAGGGTTTCGCAGATATTTAGTAAGTGAATAATTATTATTTGGGATGCCAAAACAAATTTTATGTTAAAATATTTTTTTGTTAATTTTAATTCGAGTGCCTAATATCATTATTTAGGTTTCTAAAGATGTGCAGTATTTTTTTTTTTATATATATAGGAAGGTTTTATGTACGTATCGCACCTATGGCTTCCATTGGTTGTTATAAGTCATAAGCTCCGCCCATCTGATTTCGTATACATTGAAACATATAATTAAATTATAATTTCAACAATTGCCACTGGATGTTAAATTTACGGTTTTAAAAATTAAATGCAACATTTGCCAAAATTAACTAGAATTTTGAAAAAATAATTTAAACAAAATAAAAATGCAAGAAAAAACAGAAATAATAAAACTGTCTCCAGACCGGGAGCGAACCTTGGTTTGCTACTTAGAAAGCGAGAAGGCTAACCATTACACCATTAAAGCGTACTGATTAACTGTGTTACATAACGTATTAAATATTTACATCGTCAACAAAAAATAATAAAAAATGCGTTATTTTCCGAAAACATAATTTGATCAAAAATTCCTGTTGTACTGTTCCGGTTCACACCAATGAATTTTTTCAGATTTTTAGTTTAAACCATTTGGGCTACAGGGTGTGGCACAAAATTTTTTTTTGCACAATTTTGGCAAAACTGCGTCAAAATAATTTATTTTGCAAGAACATATTTGTTTATATTTTTATGGGGATACGAGTATGTTTCTTATATGTTTTAGTATTTTTCCTATGTGCGGGTCAAAGAGATGTATAAGCATGCCAAATTTCAACTCTCTAGGTTTAGCCGTTTGGATACAAATTTTACCGAACAGACAGACAGACGATAAAATGACGGTATAAGGGTTTTTGGGTCATACCTACAAAACCCTAAAAAGCACGTTTTCGTGTACGCAAGATGCCTATATTTTTTTTACGTTGTAAAACAATTTTTATTAGTAGTATTATAATTTAATTAAGTAGCGTTCAGTTTCGTGAAATTTCCATTTCGAGCGCTGCAAACAATGACTATGCACGTTTGTCGTAGCTAGACTTAAACAATGAACAAAACTAATAGACAAATTACGCACTTCTAATCAGAACTGGAAATGTACCGAAGCAAACGGGAAAAGTGTAATTTCGAAATAACGTTCTGGTTCGTGAAATTTTCCATTTCGAGCCCAGACATGCTTGACGGTATATATTTTCAAAGAACATTGAGGACCCACCGCTTTGTAGGACTCGTTAATTACACATGGCCTAGGGCTAGGACCCTTAAAATTCATACGACGGCTGGTTATTTCCGTACCTATTTTCACATTGTTTGCAAAATCTGATACCTAATACCTTCTAAATACATCAGTATCTAAATTTTTGTTTGAAAAATGGACTGCAGATACTATTAAAACAATTTAATGATAAATGGGGTACCCAAATACGTGGAGATAACGCATTTTGTAGGATAACAGAACTAATCTATCGTCGCGTGCCGACCTTACTGCCTTTTGGATAATATGAAATTAATACAGTACACAAATACCATTAATGTTGTTAATTTATGTGCGGAGCGAAGAAGAACCGAAACACAGCGATAAATCATTGAACATTTGCGGTTCACGTACACAGAAGAGTCACGATGCTGACAAACAGGTATACTGAAACAGTCGATACCAAGGACCGGACTAGTCCAATACCCACCAAAGAAATTTTACAATGGGATTAGTTTTAATTCAAAACTGTTTAAAAGAACGTCACACATCACACTTTTCTCCTAAGCACTACGGATTTTTTTTATTATTGACGTAAAAAGTATAATGTGAAAATGTGAAACGCAATACTTCATTCAAACTATCAATGCTATCCGACATCGAACACAACTTTTAAAACTACCTCCAGTCCTATTTGTTTGCCGTATCGTTACTTTTTCAGGGGTACCAACTTTACGATATTTTTATGCTGTACTGTTTTACTTTTACTGTAATTTTTCATAATCCTGATTAAAATGTAGTTTTGTAAATAAAAACTAAATTGATGCCTAATTAAATATAAACTAAGATAATTAAACGATATTCATAAATTGGTTATTATAACCAAACTTTTATCAGTCATATCAAATTTTTAAGTTGACAGTGAGAAGTAACAAAAGACAAAGGGTACTGAATGCCTCTGACCTAATACTACAGAAAGAAGTTTTAGAAGTTTGAATGACATCATAAGTTTTAATGCGGACACCGTTATTTTGGACGTTTGCCATTTCTGATAGTACTAGTCTAGAATAGTACAATATAATGAGTATTAGTATACAATTCTTTCCGACGTTTGGGAAACTGCTCAACGATCTGTTTCCGTCTTCAGCGATCACTAGAGTGTTGAAAAATATTGGACCATTGCAAAATAATTTCAAAGATATTATAAGTTTTAATACTGAAGAATTAATCTGTTTTTTTTTTTTTTTTTTTGCTCAGACATTTCTTTTATATATAGAAAGAAAGAAAAACATTAAGTTAAGGTATTAATTTGGACGATTATTTGTAAAAAAAAAAGTTTTAAGTAAATTTTCTACGCCACTGGCTAGCAATTTTTTTAGCGCACATCGCCCAAAGGTCTTTGGGATGTAGTTTTCCACAATGAGACAAATACAAATTCTGAAAATCTCGCTGAGCTTAAAATAATTTTGAAATAAGATTTTCTGATTTTCGTAAAATTTATTAATTGCTTCATTCATTTTAAATCCATTTGTTGATACTAATATTTCTGAAATATCAGAACAGATTGCAAATATGATAACTAAAAATGCTACTGATTTAGAAATACAAATAATTAATTTTCAATCTGATTTACAACTAAAAACAAGAATATCACGAACAGATTTTAGGACACTCGTAGATGAGAAAAAATATCCACTTCTAAAGAAATTTTTCAAATGTTAAACTTTGGATCAACTTACCGTTGCGAAAGTGGTTTTTCAACAATAAACTTGTTAAAATCCAAAGTTTAGATCCAGGATAACTAATGAACATCTGAATGACTGCATGCATTTATTAATTCCCATATTAATCTTCTTAATAAATAAAGTATTTTCTTTAACATATTTCAAATTTTTATTATTTGCGCATCATTATATACATTTAAAATTGAAATATTAAAAGCAAAATATATATGTGGCTCGCCTAAAATTTTTAAACTTCAAAGTGGCTCGAACCAAGTTAAAGGACGGGCACCACTGCAGTAGGGTATGCTATAAAGCAGCGTTTATCAACCGGGGGGGCGTGACAGCTTCGTCGGGGGCCCGCGAAGTCATGCAAGATCGAAACATGAAAATATAGTAGAAATGTGCTCAATCTTGCAAGATATAAATTTTACCCATATCAAGGAAAATGGAAGGTACTTTGAACACTTTTAAATAAAAATATTTTACTTTTTAGTTGTTATAGGGAATATAATCGACATATGAAAATATCACAATTTTTTGTCAACCGTAAAAGATATTAAAAAATTTTTTAAGGCTGCGTACAACCCCCAGAAGTTACTAATTTCTTATACAAAACTAACAATCTAAAATAAAATCTATACATCAAATTATGCACCAAATTTTTATCTATCTAATAAGATATTTTTAATTGTAGAAACATTTATTGTAAAAATATTATCGCTCAATAACTTAAAAATAGACATCCGCCATATTGTTCATCTGTAATTTTTTAAATCTATTTGTGGGTTTCGAATACCTTTTATATCTATGTGATTTTGTGTAGAAATGTTCAAATAATACGTCAACATTTTTTTCGACTTGATTACTTATAGTTTAAAACCTTCGTCGAAAAATTTTATACTTGATGATAATGGAATACCACTTGGTACACGTATTCTTCACGAAGATTAAATCATTTTTACCCATAACACTTATTTTGAGAACCGCGTCAGATTCAAGATGGCGGCAAATATAGACTGCCAAGTACAAGAACTATAAGTAGTTTTCACAATAGAACAAAATAGCTAGAAACATATTTGTAGAATGAAGCTTTAGCTACAATTTGCCGCATCGTATGCGTCAATTGGTTTACAAGATGGCGTATATAATGCAATTTGCTTATTTAGAATTACATAACAGTTTTTTCTACAATTAAAAATATCCTATTAGATAGATAAAAATTCGCTACAAATTTTGATATATAGATTGTTTTATTTCCGATTATTAGTTTTGTATAAGAAACTATCGAGAACTATAGGGTTATGCGCCGCCTTAAGTAAAATTTTCTATCCAAAGGTACCCGATATGACATACGTTCCCATTTAAAAATTCTAAATCGTACTTGATATCCTGTACTTCCGGTTTATTCTGGAAAATTTTAATACTACCATTTAATTTTTTGGATAAATTTTGGTTATCAAATTTTTGCCTACACGTCGCCTGTTCGAGAAAAATCGTCTATATTTTTATATTGATACATCACATATATATAGGGGGCCGCAGACAATATTTACATAATATAGGGGAGTCGCAGACAATATTTACATGATTTCGGGGGGTCCCATCCCAGAAAAGGTTGAGAAACACTGCTATAAAGAACAGTTTCTATCAATAATATCAGAATTATACTACAATGGGAACAGATGCTAAAACCAGGGACCTGAATTTATTAAGATTCAGGTTCAGGTTTAATATGTTAATCTGGGTTCAAGAACCTAATTTATTTTTAGATTCGGATTCAACGAAAATTTTAAATAAAATTATAAGCACAAAATTATACTTAAATATTATTTTATTTAATAATCACAAAAAAAACAACCAAGTTATAATTTGTTGTAAAAATAGAAAAGCTACAAATATCTGTAAATATACAAATGTTTGCCCGATATAGAAATCATATCTAGAAATCCATTTCAATGATTAGCAGTTTTTTCTTGTCAGTCGTTCATTTCCCGTACTTTGGCACCATAAAGCATGATATTCCTTATCATGGTGTTAAATAGCAAGTCCAAATTATAGGCTTTATTAGACATTTAGATCAAAGAATTGAATTTCGGGCACCAATCGCGTTTTACTTGCGCCTATAGAAAATTGTTAGAGCAACCGTAATTATTAGTATGAAATAAAATACTTTAATACAACACAATCCGCGACATTTTTTTCAACATTTTTGTTAATAAAATTTTGCAGCATTCATTATAAAAATTCATTAATTTTCCCTTATATAAAAGTCAAGTACTTATAAGTGAATAGGTAAAAAAAATGTCTGGTCTCTATTGATTGAGCAAGTCCGTGACTGTTCCCTGTCATCAATTTTAGACCACACAAAACAAAAGATGATAATGGTGGCTCTGAAATTAGCCGAATACATTGGGCGTTTTCAGAATATCTACTACACAAGGTCAAACTGTCTGGCTTTCGACACAAAATAAAATTTAAAAAAAAAAACCACTTGGTTTCTTCAAAATACATGTAGTAATTTCTTTGGATAATCCCATCAAAAGTTTTCTTATTATAATAAAGACTTTTTGCAATCTGTTGACCGTGTAATCTTTTTAATTTTTTGGGTAGTTAAGTTTCAGTTATTTTCGCATAATAATATATCAAATAAATAAATTTTAAGCTTGCTGACTTTCATTTGATTTTGCATAATTTTTCAACAAGTTCTTGCAGCCTAGCAAACATTTGAGCACTAAATGTCTCCTCTGCAATACCTTAGTATGACCAGGCAGTCTATTCAGTAACTTGTCGACAGTCATTTGCACACTATTCTGTCACTTATGTCAGCGCTTCTCAAAGTGGTGGTCCGCGAGCTAAAGGCTGCCGGTCCGCCACTTTACCGTTGAAACGCAAAGATTATATTTATAGGCTTAGTGGAATGTTGAAATAAGTTTAGTACTTTGGCGGTAGATCATTTTATTACTTTGGTCATTGTTTTAGGGTTTCGTAGGCACAGAGTGTTAGCACTTATGTAAACGTTTTATAAAGGACGCGCGTGCGGGTAAACTGTGCACATTGAATCCATTAACACAGAGCCGCAGTAAGGAAAACTTGCGCTAGGGGCAAAACTGCGTTTTTGCGCCCTTGGCAAATAAATGTAAGTGATAAGCAAAACAAGATTCTCACCTCCCAAAATCTAGATAATGAGCAAAAAAAAAAGGTCCTCACCTCGCAAATTCCAAGTGAAAAGCAAGAAAAAGGTCCTCACCTCCCAAAATCCACGTGAAGAGCAAAAAAAAAGATCCTCACTTTCGCAATGTGGCGCCCCTTAGTCAAGCTCATCAGCGCCCTTTTCCTTAGTGCGCCGTCGCCCCCTCCGCCCCCCCTTACTGCGGCTCTGCATTAACACGAACACATTGTGCTTCTATCTTGTCAGTTGTATAAGTACAACTCGCACCCCAAGCTCCACAATCAAGTAACCTACCTTTTCTTACAAATGCGGTATCGGAAGCTTTGAAATTGAAGCGTCGAAAATCGGATTAAACTAATATGTCGTTTTCACACATACCAGAAAATTCACGTGGCACAAATACCACTTTCCATCGACACCATAGCTCGCCAAATTCACGGCCTGGCTCATGATATGGAAGATTAGCCAATGGAACAAATACAAGCAGCAAAATATTTTGCTTTGCAACTTACGACGAATCTACAGATCTTGCCGGTAAGGCAATTCTTTTGGTGTATGTGGGATTTCTACAGAATGTAGACCTGCAGAAAAAGTTTTTTTTTTTTCTCGTTTTCACTGTCAACTATAACCACCAGTCCAGAAATAATCAAAGCTGTGACAGATTAAGTAGTCAATAATTGTGGACTGGATCTCCAAATTTTGTGTAGGTGTATGTTCTGACGGGGCTGCTACAATGACTGGACGATTTTCTGGAGTAGTTACACAGATTAAAAAACTTGCATCTGAATGCTAATCGAGACACTACTTCTTCATTCGCCGAAAAAATCTGGCAACAAAAAATATGTCCCCAGAATTAAATGTTGTGTTCATTGAGATCATGAATCTTGTTAACTATAAAAAGGCATATGCTTTGAATTCGCGGCTATTTTCTGTATTATGATTCGGATTATGTACATGTATTAAACTTTTACCGCATAGTGTGCCATATATGGCACATTCCGATTTTTATTTTTTATTTTACTTTTAAAACTGAATCAGAACGTTACTTCATGAATGTTCATATATGCCACATACACAGCAATGAATCCTGCAGTATCTCAAGTAATGGACTGCAATAGATTTTAGGATATCAAGCGGAATTTGCTCTTCAACGATAACTCTGAATTTATTGAGAAAGGACAATTAGAAGATACGACCTCTTCTTTTAAAAATTCGAGGGCGACTGCTCTTAATCCCTAATGAAGAACACCTAGCAATTGACGAGCGAATAATACGGAATCATTTTCTTTTGTAATATAATGTAGAATCATAATGTTCCATGTATGGCACAAACCCTAAATTATTATTTTAATTATTATTTTTTCATAAAAATAATAATTAATATTTGAAATATATTGTTTTAAGTAATTTTTCTATCAATAAGAACCAATTCCTAATGCTAATGAATTAGTTCAGCCAAAAATAAAAATTCATGCACTAAAGGAATAAGTGCGTTGGTTCTCGAAGGGAAAAGTCGTTTCAATAGTATTCGAGCTTCGGAACGAACTCGGAGTTCCTTCAGAGCAAAAAACCAAATTGGGCCCAACTTTTCTTTGATGTAAATGGCCAAGCTCGCCTATTTGGTTGACATCTTTGCCATCCTTAATGATCTTAATACCTCGATGCAAAGAAGGATGTTTTCCTATTTCACAATCGCAAACAAGATCGATGCACAGAAACGAAAACTTAAAGCATGGAAAGATCATGTATCAAGAAATTGTTATGACATGTTTAACATCTTAGAAACATTCATCCACGATGCAGGAGTAGAGCTTGATGTTACGTCTCTAACAAAAGTCATTAGTAAACACTTGTCGAAATTGGAAGAACGTTTGGAGTTTTACTTCTCCATATAAGAAGATCCACGATATCCTTTCATTGCCATAAAAGGCGACTTACCAGTCGTCATATAAAATAAATTGTTGGAGCTCGCAGCTGACGAATACCTGAAAGCTGACGAATACATGCTTCGAAAATGAAAATAAGTACCTGGCATCTCTTTGGGTATAAGTTAAAACAGAATATCATGATTTCTCAGACATTGCCATGAAGAAACTACTTCCTTTTTACACAACTTACTTCTGAGAGCCCGAATTTTCAATAATGAGTAATTAAAACAAAATATAGAAATAGTATGAACATTCATGATCCATTCAATATGAACTACATAAAAATTGGGTTCGTTTTACACAACTGTTACCAATAGTCCCTAGGCCTAGTTACATAGTTAAAAGTTCACTGCAACTGAAAATGCTACCGGTCCGCAACACATTGGGACAAAAAATACCGGTCCGCTATATTACATAGTTTGAGAAGCGCTGACCTATGTGATGTTGTGTTTTATTGGGTATTATCAAAAAAAAGTGGCACCATTTTGAAATTTGGACATATTGTTACCAGTCAGAATTGTAACTAGGAGTTATTTTGAATAGAAATGCCAGTCTTACAAAATATTAATAATGATTTCGAAAACATATCGAATTCCTACAAGAATATTGACAGTAGGATGATATCGTCACTGGGTCAATGGAGAGGACTGCTGATGCCATTGGAGAAATGCAATGGTGCAAAACCGTATAACAGTTTATGTAAATTAGTTAAATTTTACTGAAGTAAAATATAACTAATTGGTTTAAATAAGTTAAATAACATAGAATTATAAAAAAAATTATATTCTCATTAAATTATCGAGTCATATTGGCTTCTCCATGGCCATTACGTCTAACAATTTATAAAAATCCCTCACAAGGGAATTTCAAATAAGGCATCTTCGAGCAGAGGTAGTGAACCTCTGCAATATACGAGTTGAATATACGAGTAAGTAAATTTTGTGGTTAATTTATTATCTGATTTTTGTCGATTGTATTTTGTCTATATTGTTTTGTGATTTTTGAAGTGTTGTGTTCTGGCTCTGCTGTGTCTGTTCCAGCATCGACAGACACCCCGCTTCCTTCATCACGGACAATAGTGGACTAGCATTTGGAAGTGTTGCGTACTGGCAGAGTTTGTGTCTGTTCCAGCTTCGCCAGACGTATCACTTCCCACGCTGCTCGAGTGCCGCGAGGGATTGTTGTTTTCTTTTTGAGGGGAAAAGGGGAGCATTTGTGTTGGTCTTGAAGTGTTGCGCCCTGCTAAGGCTTGCGTCCGTTCCAGCTAAGGCCGGGTGCAATACTTCATACCACGGACAGAGCAGGGTGGGGGAGATCTTGCTCTAGCCCAAGGGTGGGGGTTTAGACAGGCATTGGGAAGCGTTGCGCGCTGGCAAAGTTGCGTCCGTTCCAGCTTCGCCAGACGTATCGCTTCTCACGCGGATAGAGTGTCGCGAGAGAGAGGGGGGTTTGTTTCTTTGCAGAGTCCCCGTCGCCCACGAAGGACGCCCCAACAGAGGACCAGGGACGGAGAATCCCACCATTGAATGTATTATTATATTATTTTTGTGTTTTTTTCGTTGTAATATACGTTTGAGATAAAATAAATCCGGGTTAAAAGTTTCTGCTGTTTTGTAAGAGCGTCGCAATTGCGAAGCTCCTACCTCGATACCCTTTTCCTATCAGGCAGGTAGTGGAGTTCGGTCGCAAATGACGCTTACCTGTACTCGTTCAGTTCGGGTTATTCGGGCGCCAACCGATTGCTCGGATTTCTCAGTGGAGCGAGGTCCGGGTTCCAAGATAACACACACACTCTCTCTCGCATAGGCACACACCAAAGAAAACAGCAGAAACTTTTAACCCGGATTTATTTTATCTCAAACGTATATTACAACGAAAAAAACACAAAAATAATATAATAATACATTCAATGGTGGGATTCTCCGTCCCTGGTCCTCTGTTGGGGCGTCCTTCGTGGGCGACGGGGACTCTGCAAAGAAACAAACCCCCCTCTCTCTCGCGACACTCTATCCGCGTGAGAAGCGATACGTCTGGCGAAGCTGGAACGGACGCAACTTTGCCAGCGCGCAACGCTTCCCAATGCCTGTCTAAACCCCCACCCTTGGGCTAGAGCAAGATCTCCCCCACCCTGCTCTGTCCGTGGTATGAAGTATTGCACCCGGCCTTAGCTGGAACGGACGCAAGCCTTAGCAGGGCGCAACACTTCAAGACCAACACAAATGCTCCCCTTTTCCCCTCAAAAAGAAAACAACAATCCCTCGCGGCACTCGAGCAGCGTGGGAAGTGATACGTCTGGCGAAGCTGGAACAGACACAAACTCTGCCAGTACGCAACACTTCCAAATGCTAGTCCACTATTGTCCGTGATGAAGGAAGCGGGGTGTCTGTCGATGCTGGAACAGACACAGCAGAGCCAGAACACAACACTTCAAAAATCACAAAACAATATAGACAAAATACAATCGACAAAAATCAGATAATAAATTAACCACAAAATTTACTTACTCGTATATTCAACTCGTATATTGCAGAGGTTCACTACCTCTGCTCGAAGATCCCTGCGCCATGGAAAAATAAGGTAGGCCGTCTTTTTTTTTGGATTTTTGATTTCCTACGAAACTTTGCATAAAATAAATTACATTTGTATTTAGAATACCCCCTAACTGAAATTTTAATTTCTTGTAATGTTCGTAGCATGCTCCACTAATTGTTCGGATTGTTCACAGGAATATCGCAAGAAGAGTTACGATTACCTTACACGATACGTATCAAGATCGGTTCGCTAATGTGGATCCAGCTTAGGTCAATTCTGGGCAACCCGTACCGCGTTCCGTAAGCAATCTCTTAGAGTAGTGATTGTAGGTATATGAAAGGTGTGCCGTTAACTCCGTAGAATTAATACAGATATTACGGAGAAATGAGGGTAGTACATGTTGTTGGACTTGTTCATATTTAATAGTTATCTTAAAATGGTTGAAAACCACTGTATTAGAGTTACGAGTATCTATAGGCAATTGGTTGAATTTGCGCGCACCCGTAATATTAACATGTAACATTACGGGAGTGCGCAGAATCAATGAATTGCCTATAGGTATCTGTAAAACTTATAGATTGCTTACGGAACTCGTTACGGGTTGCACAGAATTGGCCCACTAGTTTCAAGAACGTTCCATTTACAAAACTAAAAGTAAGATACAGTTTTTTCCTCGCCCCTTTTCCTTGCCACACTGTCAGATACCCTATCTGTTTTAGCATACTTGGGCCTAAGAGCAAAATATTTGTGTGTTATGAGCGCCAAGTACATAACAATTTAAACTAGTTGTTTAAATTATAGAAACGTACTGTTTTATGTTTTTCTGTTGTTTGCAATTAATAGTAGTTGTCAACATTCCATATCATTTAACTAGAGATGAAAACAATACTTATAAATATGTATTACCAGAAGAAAACATTTGCTTTTAATTTTTCAGCCATTTTCCAATTTTCATCCTGAAAACGTAAAGTGATAGCTTTCCTTCACTGGTAAATATTCTCTGAATTCGGTGTTGATTTTTTTTAAATTTTTGGTGCAATCAATTCAATTAAAATGCCAGTTTTCTCGTTTCTTTTGATTTTTGTTAATTAGATGATTGATAATGATAAAAAAACAGCACATTTCTTTTTCATTAACAACCTTGTCATGATTTAAAATTTGTCACCAAGAAGAAATCACAACCGTATCCAAATTACAACTGCAATGTGGCGAAAATCTCTTTGATGTCAATGAAAACCCGACGAACGGACCATGTTCGCGCTATGTGGCGAACATTTTGGCTTGCGTTCACGTGCGGCGAACACATTCACGCTGCAATAAATTTGTTAACACCCACAAAAATTTACATTGTGTGTAGCGTTCAGAGAAAATTTTTATAATGTAGGCACGGCTTTAGTTGTGCCAACATACGTAAAATTCCTTTAAAGTGTTAATTTTCATACAATTCAGGATTTTGTAGATATTTAGTAAGTGATAACAAATTGTGGGTTTATATTAAAAATGATACATTTCGGTAACTTTAAAAAGAATAATCCACGTTTTCTATCCAGAGATTCCAGGGTAATTGAGATGCGCTAGCATCAAGACCTATCTATAGCTACCATACAGGCACTGGTAACTCGTGGGTCGCTTAAACTTAGGCAGCAGTCTGACAGATCGAGCGCCGTCGTGTAAACACAAAATTTTTGTGCAAGTGGAAATGCAATTTTCCCTATGACCGGAAAGCGTGCAGGGGTTTAGTACCATCCCTTTTTTGTTGTCACAGGGTAAATATTCTCTCCTCCAAAAGGCATGCTGTATGAAATCGGAGACCAAAAACTGTCATGAGCTCCCAGTCTAGTAGGTACCGTTCAGACAGATAGACAGATAAGTGACATAAGGGACTTTTGGTCATAGCTATAAAACCCTAAAGATGAACTTAAGTGCTAAGTTTTAGATAGGTTTGCCAAAACAAAAGTCCGACACCATAGATCAGCGATTCCCAAAGTGAGTTTCCACCTTTTGACAGTCTCTGACTTCTCCACGAAAAAATAAGTTCGGAAACCTCTGCCATAAGTGACGTGCAAGGAAAAAAGGAAAACAGTTTCCTAAAATCAAGTGATGAGCTCAAAAAAGAAAAACAATCGTATTTCGGAAAAGCCGAACATTTGCACTAGCCGGTCATCAAACCGAAGAGAAGGAGTATCTAACATAAAGCCAGATATGAGACAACCCTAGTTGTAGAACTTACGCAAGTCGGGAAACGCATTTACCTATATATCAAATTTGAGGAAAACAATTACAAACGAATTGACAAACTTTTTTGTTATATAAAAAGCTATGCTGTAATACACGAGGCAAACATTTATAACTGAAATTATCCATGTTTTTATAATAAAGTACATCAATTAAACATATCGGTTGGTAATTTTTTATTTATTTTGATTAAATACAGTTGTTGACAAAGTTGGCAACATTTATAATGAAATAATCCCTTATTCAGGAACCCATTGTAATCCCTTCGAATAATTAATAATAAGAGAGGATAGAATTTGAAATTTGCAAGCTCTATTATAGAGTTGTCATTTCAAATAATTAAAGATTTACCCAAAGCTCACATTGCCAACTTTTTATTAAAGCACTAGATAATAGAAATTTTCCAGACACATTCATTGTTTCTGATAAATGAAACAATAACTTTTAGTCTAGTACAGTGTTTCTCAAACCACTGACTGTGACTAATGCTCGAGCAGATTTGTGCCTCTGACGAAGTTTTCGCGAAGTGATACACCGCGAAAAGCTAGGAATAATTAACATATGCAATCATGATTCTTGGCCTGGAGCCCATTGACTTCCTGGTGGTCTACAAGATTTCGCGGGTGAGTATACGGGGGGTGTTCATTTTAAATTGCTCATCCTTGCTATTTCGAGAACTAGAAGAGCTACGAGGTTGCTTAAATTAACAACAAATACTATTTTACAGGAAAATATCAATGAGTGAAGCAATTATTGACCAGTGGTTCTCAAAGTACGTTTCTTATTTTAAACAGAAACACACATTTTATTTTTACTTATTCGATAGAGTATTCTAGTCTATTTTCAATGATATAAACAGGTCATAGCCTTGCATCACAAAATAATCGAGAAATACGGGTATTAAGTTTAGTTGAATTTTATTGAAATGATTTCTACCTTGAGTAACCTACCCAAACAAGTTGATGGGCAAAAAAAAAAAATGAAAAACTAGCTGATGATCAGAGTTGTGCCAAATACTCACTACAAGTATTTCAAATACCAAATATCAAATACCGATTGAAGTATTTGAAATCCATTAATCATCACTGATAAAAGTATTTGAAATATATATTTCAAATACTGCAAATGTAATTGAAATAAAAGAAAAATTTGAAATAGCCAAAATACTTGAAACATCGAAAAAAAGAATAAATTATTTTAACATACATAATCTAGAACAGAAATAAATACATTAAGAATTATAATGACTGTAAATTAGTTTGAAAAATAAATAAAATAAATATGAAGAAAAATATTTTTATATTTTAGATTATCTACTTAAGTACAAAGAAAAAGTTCTGCAGTTCTGATTAATTATGTATGGTATTAAATAGTTAGTTCCAAGTTTTCACGTAGATGAAATAAATTTCTTTGTTTCCACCAATTTTATTCCTTTACAGTGACGATCATTAAATATTATTTTATATCACTCATGAAAATTAGGTTCTGATCTATCGCCTTGGGAACTAAAAACAGAGAAGGAAGAAACAAATATTCCTAAACAGTTTAAGAATAGGTCATACCAGGGCCACACTCAGCTACTTATTTAGAGGAGAAAACAAAAAAACTTGCAGCCTAAGGGAAATATTTGAAATAGTAGGGGAAATTTGAAATACTTTTAAAGTATTTCAAATACTGACGTTTTCAAACAACAAATATCAATTACAAAAACCACGGAAAAAGTATTTGCAAATCCAAATACCAACAGCATTTTTTTGAAGTACTTGAAATACAATATTTCTATTACACAACTCAATTTAGAAAAGGAATCGAAACTTGCTAATGACATCCAGAATGATCATGTTGAAATGGCACACCAATTACATTTCAGTGAAGTTGACGCTGATGATATTCAGACATTACTACAGAATGACAACAACAATCCGCTAACAAATGAAGAATTACAAGAACTGACAGAAGAAAATTTGGTAAGAGAAGATGCCAATTCTGACATCGATATGGAACAGCCGCCGGTTAAAGTTTTAACAACAAAAATATTGTCCGATTGCCTGAGTCAGGTGTCTCATTCGATAGATATTTTGTCCGAAAATGATCCAGATTATGCAAGAAGTTGTGCTGTAAAAATAAATGTATTAGATGCTTTAACATGTTACAGTGAGCTTTTACGAGAAAAGAAGAGACAAGCAACGCAATCGACCCTTGATTCGTTCTTGTCAAAAAATTAAAATCGTAACAACTTGTCAGTTTATTTACGTATAACCGCTAATTTTGTAATACATACATGCATACTAATTTTATACTTTAAATTCTGTCAAAAAAAAACTGTTGTTCCTATCTATTAAATTAAAAAATTAAAAATTAAATTATATATATTTATATATATATCAATTTAGTAACCTATTCTTCGTGTGTTATTTCTTCCTTCGTTAACGTTGATTCGGTTAACGTAATGTTCTTGAGGAACGCATCCCTAACGTTAAACGAGGTATTGTACCAGAAAGTAATTGAAAAAGCTAGCTACTACTCTGCTTGTTTCTAATTGAATTAAGATTGTTTGGAAGCCACTGGTCCTTGCGTTATTACGACAATAAAACAAACTGAAAATGTATCGAGTGAAAACAAGAGTTTTAATGAAAGATTTCTAGCTGTTTCTTATATTTATGTCTTACTTTTATACTTCTATTACCTGACTTTATTGATGAGTGTGATAACTGAAATAGATTTCATTGTTAGAGGCAACAATATACGCCTTAGTAAAAAAGTTATCACATCGTTACGTCCAAGGGTGTGATCGATACCTTATCGATGTATTGGAGTTTCTTTGATAAAAAGCTTTTTTTATTTTCTCTACGAAATACGCACGTAAAAATGTTCACTCTGATTCAAATAATTTTCACCCAATATATAACATGCTCGCAATATACAGAATGTCCCAAGAGAATTCAACCAAATTTCTACCAAAGCGTGTTTTCCTTCATTAATTTTACGCAAAAAATTTTATCAACAGGTCCAATTTGAAAAAGTTACAGAAGTTTGACCAAGCCTCTATAGTTACGTCAATTATCCTATTGTGTACCTAAAGATCAGTGTTGCCACACCTATTACTATAGTAATAGATCTATTACATTTGACATGTATCTATTACTCTATTACCCCACACATTTTAATGAGGAGGCACCCGCTACCCGGCCCGTTAAGGTTGTACTCGGTTCCGAATTTGAATACTCTCTACCCGTTATCTACCCATTACCCGTTAACAAACGGGTAATTAACGGTTACCGGGTATTTAGCGGGTAGCGGGTAGGTATGACCACCAAAAGACCCTAATAAAATCCCTCATGTGTCTGTCTGTACGGTAGAAATTGTAGCCAAACGGCTTAAGAAAGAAAGTTGAAATTTGGCATATAATATAATTCTTTAACCCACATATAGGAAAAATACTTGGAGTTCAAAAACCACATCACGAAATATATATGAACAAATACGTATTTAATGAAAAAATAAATATTTTTATAGTTGATAGGTAATGGGATTCGGACCAGTCAGAAAATAAAACTAAATTTATTAACTTCACTAACGTTCGATTTAATTTAAATCTTCATCAGAGCTTAGTTAATTAGTCACGATATAAAATTTAAATTTAAAATTAATAAAAATTATCTCTAAGTTCAATGACCGGAGGATATGATGTGTTTTTTATTAATTTTAAATTTTTATTTTATATCGTGACTAATTAACTAAGCTCTGATGAAGATTTAAATTAAATCGAAACGTTAGCGAAGTTAATAAATTTTGTTTTATTTTCTGACTGGTCCGATTCCCATTACCTATCAACTATAATACTAACTTCCGGACATAACTCATCTAATCAATAAATATTTTTTTATGAGATTTTCGCTAAATACATATATGCCAAAAAACTTTTGTTCCCCACCCTATCTCCCAGAGGGGTTGATGTTGTTGGAGTTTGTGTCGTGGAAAAAATTATTATTTTTTTAAAATTTATTGTGTGGTATCAAACTCTTAAGACGTAGGTTAAGGAACGAAAAGTTTTTTTTTAAATTTGTTTCTTTTAACACGATTTTGGTCAAAAATTATAGGTAATATATCAGGTCGTCAAGGATGATATTTATAGTTAATAATATTGCCAACTTTAACAGCTTATTATTTGACATTGGCTTAATATTTTACCGTTCTGTTTTTTTTGTTTTTTTTTTGTTGGAAACTTACACTTCTCGCCTGTTTAAAGAAGACATTGCTCTAAAAAGTATGCTCTTAAAAATATCAAAAACTTATGTTTTAAATTAATTTTGTTGAAAATGGAACGGTCGGAAATTCGCACTATTATGAAGTGTGAGTTCTTACTTGGAATTACGGCATCGCAGACCGCGAAAACATTAACAGTGTATTTCGTTCTAGTGTTACTACGCAGCAGACAATATCAAATTGGTTCGTTAAATTTCGTACAGGTAACTTAAAAACAAAAAAAACAAAAAACTGGCTCATCAATCACAGCAGAAATATACTGCAACCAACTGGAAGAAATGATGCAAAAACTTAAAGAAAAACAGCCTAGATTGGTCAACAGATCGACTCCTATCTTATTGCATGATAACGCTAGACCACACACTGCACAAATGACTGTGGCAAAACCACAGGAATTATAGTTGGAACTTCTTCATCATCCTCCATACTCACCAGACCTAGCCCCCTGAGCACTGACTACCACTTCTTCCGCAATTTGGACAACTTTTTAATAGGAAAACAGTTTAATTCCGACAATGCTGTAAAACTGGCCTTCCAGGAATTCATTGACTCTTGTCCGCCAGGGTTTTAAACCACCGGCCTGAACTTTTTTGACGTTAAAACTTTAACGTCAAAAAGTGACGTTAATTTTTTTAATACCATTTCAGACGTACATAGTGATTATTTAATGGCGAGACGACGTCACCGAATTTTACGTGCCTCCCAGCAGAAATACTGGTGAATACTATGACTATAATAACCTTGAAGAGATATAATAACCTTGATGCGCATGCGCGCATAATCGCCTGCTACGATGTGTATGAAACGGCAAATTATTAAAACTTCCAGTGACGTCGTCTCGCCATTAAATAATCACTCCGTATATTCTATTCACTAAATATATTTGTGTTAAAATTTTAACTCGGCTGCGCTAAAATAGGAGGTTAACGTTAATTATATTTAAGGAGAATCAAAATGTATGTTAACAAAACCCGATAACACGAATTACACACAAATTAACATGTAATAAATCAACTCTAACGTGAAACGAAACGGAACCTGACAAATCTTGCCCTTATTTTCCTGTAAAAAAAAAAATTAAATGTTAACTTTTTTACTAGGTAAAAAAATTATTTTTTTTAATGCGTTTTTAAAGTCTTCTCATGGTCTAAACCAGTGGTTCTCAACCAGGGTGCCGCGAGCTTTTCAAAATAAATTCGCCGCTATTCTCGGAATCGAAGACCGAATCGAAGAAATTTTCGAATGATCTTAAATACATATTATGTAATTGTAATATTATTGTTTTTTTTTTTTCAACAACACAATTATTCTTTTGATTGATTATACTTTAAATTGACTAAATAGTGACATATTTAATAGTAAGGTGCCGCGAAGATCTCACATTTTGCATAGGGGTGCCTTCACCTAAAAAAGGTTGAGAACCACTGGCCTAAACTGTCATTTTTGTTCACGTTCACGCGGGTCATGTCGTAACCCATCGTTAAATCAGTATCTTGGGATATTTTATAAGAAAGAAAAAAATATGTTTGTATTTAATTCATCTATAATAATATTTTACAAAAAAACTAATATCCTTCTTTATATAAAAACCATATAAAAGAAAAATCTTCAGTAAAACATCTTTTCCTGACACAATATTTTCTTTGATTCAGAAAAATGCGTTAGAAAATCCCTATTGTAAATCTTGAAAATAAAGAAAAACATTCTTTTGACTTTAGTTCATAAGCCAGAGAATGAAAGCTAGTATTAGATACTTCTCCAATGTTTTCCTATTGTCGATTTTCTTCCAAGTTTTCTATGACCATGAATATAACCACATCGAGTTTTCTCAGTGAAAATAAATCAATATAAAATTAGGCCATACGGCGTATGGCCTACAAACACGGAAATGAACGAATGTTATAGCAAGAATTGAAATATTTAGCCAACAGTTGGAATTACAGCTTATTTTTTGTTTGTTTGTTTAGAACAACGAATGTTTTCTGTGTAACAGGGTTTTTTGGTTTGTTTTCAAAATTGTAATTCTTCTGACGATGTCCCATTTATTATTTGTGACCGATTATAGTATTATACAGGGCATAACAAGATAGAGGGACTACGATTTTTTTCTGATGTGTTCAGAAATAAATTTTCGGCCTTGGTAGAGTGCAGACAGCGCTCCTGCTTCACGAACCAAAGGTTCCGGGTTCAAATCCTGGTCAGGGCATGGATGTTTATGAACCACAGTGTAACTGGGACATTAGTAGGTTATATGAATCTTCACCAATGTGAGAAAAAAAAAAATAGGATTTATCATGGGCTTACTGCGAAAAGTGGCCAAGTCCATATTTTACGATTTTGGGATTTCTTGACTAAGTCATTGCAAATTACCACATATTTAATAGAAAACAATTAGACCAGTGATGTCGCCCAAAAAAATCTTATTGGTCGATTGTGGACCGCACATATAAACAGGATAAATTAATCACACTTCTATATTTTATATTCTTTAATAATTTTATTTAATATCATCAATAAAATTAAAACTCATGCTTCAAATTAAATTTTAATGTGAAACTTGTTTTTTTATATTATTTGTTAATTTTTTAATATCAACTGGTAATTTAGTCAATTAAATATAAAGAATCAACGCGTAACGCAATTGATTCTTCATATGTATGCTATGCCGATGATATGGCAATTATGGCAGAAAATAAAAAGATGCTGCAAGAAAACTTGAACTGAAAAAAAAACATGAAATACGAGGGGCGGTTGAAAAGTAATCGGCTTAGGCAAGAAAACACAACTTTTTCGACAAAACTCAATTTATTTCTCAATATAGTCTCCTTTTAGAACTGTACACTTCGTCTAACGATTCTCCAATTTTTCGATGCCCTCCGAATAATACAATTTCTAGTAGCCCTCAAAATAGGCCTCTATATCCAGCGATGACCTCCTCCTTCAACCGAAATCTCTTATAGGCTATTTCACAATAAGTTGAATTGACTATCTACTTATGGTCCTAAACACAGTGGGTGGTAATTACAAATAACACTAATCTTTTGTTTGCACCCATAAACTAGTCAGTGATGTATCAGGTATAAATTGCAGATGTTTTAAATATCTTTTCACTTCGCTTTGAATTTTCTATCAGATAACTTGTGATTTGTGTTAAATAGTTCAGTACGTGGTAGAAAAATGTGGCGTCCTTGGAACGAACAATTAACTTATGTGCAAGCAAATGAAGCAGATAACTATATGACCATGATAGAAGATGATGATATAGTGCAAGATACAATAAAAAAAAATCGGGAAAAAACTTGTATATGTTTACCTGTAGAAGCTAAAGAAATTGTGGCCAATGTGTATTTATATTTAAGGAACCGCAAAAACAAACAAGCGGCATTAGAAGAGACAAGCAAGGCAACGAAAGTAGCGATGAGAACAGTATGGAATATTGTAAATAAATCCATTGATAGGAGAAGAAAACGAAAGGATTCAGGGATATCAAAATGTTTGGATGGTTTCCAGAAAGATGTGATACGGCAAAAAATTTACCAAATGTACACCGAACAAAATGTGCCAACATTGGACATATTGCTCAAAAGATTAATCCAAGACCAGTGTGAAATTAATTGTTCAAAGGTGACCTTATGGCGTGCCCTTAAAAGTATAGGGTTTCAATTTAAAACTTTAAATAAAAAGCAGTTCCTTATTGAGTCAGAGCGATTAAAACTTTTGAGACAAAATTATTTAAATACATTAAAAAATACAGAGACGATAAAAGCTCAATAATTTATTTAGATGAAACTTAGTACGACACACATGAAACAAACTCAAAAGGTTGGGTGGATACGTCAAATAAATGTCAAACAAGAGCACCGTCTAATAAAGGTAAACGTATTACGATACTTCATGCAGGTTCTGAAACTGGATGGATACCGAATGCACTCTTGCTTTCTGCCAAAAATATCAAAGATTCTCGACTCGACTACCATGACGATACTCCCGAATATACCGGCTAACAGTGTTATTTTTATGGACAATGCAAGTTACCATAGTCGGCAACTAAATAAAGTACCGAATAGTGCAAACAGTAAGAAGGAAATCAAAGACTTTTTATATAAAAATGATATTTACTTTAAAGAAAGTTATAAAAAAAAATTGTTTAATTAAATTATTAAAAAGTTATAGTTTTTCTAAAGAATATGTTTGCGATAATATTGCTCAATGCAAAAGACACACAGTTTTACGACTACCTCCGTATTATTGTATATTCAATCCTATTGAACAAATGTGGAGTCAGTTAAAGGCGAGAATAAAACGGAATAATGTTTCTCCCACTTTAAACGGCACTGTGATAGAACTTACAAAAAAATTGATGTGAAGTGTGAATATTCACACATTTCAGGGTTTCGCAGGTATATAATAAGTGAAGGCGGTATGCTGAGTGTGTAGGACAAATTTTACTTTGTAGTAATCACGGTAAAATGAACGATATTTTTAAAATAATTTATCGTCTGTTAATCATATAATTAGACAATATAAAATAAAAAAATTAAATACAACATTTGTCAAAATATAACTAGAATTTTGACAAAATAATTTCAACATAATAAAAATGCAAAAAAAAACAAAAAAAATAAAAATCATTCCGTACTCGAACTCGAAACCCTTCGTTTTCCAACCAGTTTAAGAGCGCGCTAACGCATGTAGCCATCGCACGCTATGAATGTGAGTGTCTTACATTGGTATAACTTTTGTACTTTGTGAACCAAAAACCACAAAAAATGCGTTATTTTCCAAAAACATAATCTGATCAGAAGTTGTACTATTTCGGTTCACACCAATATACATTACTTAGAATTTTTTTAGATTTTTAGTTTAAACCATCTGGGCTACAGGGTGTGGGACAAAATTTTTTTTGCACATTTTTGGCAAAAATCGCATCAAAATAATTTATTTTGCAAAAATAAAAATTTGATCGTTAATCCACGTACTAAGGGCTTTCATTTGATACCCTACTCAGAATTTAAAAAAAATATTTTTGTTTTCGATGAGCACATATTTGTTTATATTTTTAGGGGGGTATGTTTTTTAGATGTTTTAGTATTTTTCCTATGTGCGGGTCAAAGAGTTGTATAAGCATGCCAAATTTCAACTCTCTAGGTTTAGCCGTTTGGCTACAATTTTTACCGAACAGACAGACAGACAGACAGACAGACAGACAGACAGACAGACAGACAGACAGACAGACAGACAGACGACAAAATGACGGTATAAGGGTTTTTTGGTCATACCTACAAAACCCTAAAAAGAAGTGGAAAATATCCCTGTAGATAGTTGGAAAAATTGTGTAAATCATGTTATTAAAACTGAGGACAGTTATATTCAAATAGAACGTACTATAATCATTAATTTAGAGACTGATTCAGAGAATGATTTGGACAGATATTTTTTTATCTTAAACATTATTTACTTTAAAATTTATTTTATTATAATGTTTTAAATACTAATTGTAATGTTTTAAATTAAATTATAAGTTCTATAAATTAATTGTATTTATAATAAAAATAAAGTTTATTTTAATGATATCTTATGTTTATTTCTTGTTACAATTGTGTCATTACATGGTGTAATGTAATTTATACCTGATACATCTCTGGCTAGTTTATGGGTACAAACAAGGGATTAGAGTTATTTGTAATTACCACCCATTGTGTTTAGGACCGTAAGTAGATAGTCACTTCAACTTATCGTGAAATAGACTATACCACAGAGCCATTTCTACAAGTTTTGAAATAAATAATAGTCAGAAGGGTCAAATCTGGTGAATATTGTGGATGAGGAAACAATTCGTAGCGCAATTAATTGAGTTTTGCCATTGGGACTATGGGCCATTGGGCATACTTGTGGATCGGTGCGTTGTTTTGGTGGAAAAGCACTTTTTTCTTCGCCAAATGCGGCCGCTTTCGCTTCAAATCGGCGTCGAATCGTCCAACAGCTTTGCATAATATGCGCCCGTGATCGTTTTGCCCATTTCCAGGTAGTCGATGTGAATGATACCGTGCGCATCCCAAAAAACTGTGGCCATGACTTTGTTGGCCGACAGACCCACCTTGGCCTTCTTCGGCTTCGATTCGCCAGGAACAGTCCACTGTTTCGACAGTTCCTTGTCTCTGGTGTGTTGTGATCCATGTTTCGTCAACGATTACGAAACAGCGCAAAAAGTCATTCTTATCGCGGTTGAACATCGCCAAACATTTCTTCGAATTGGTCAGACGATCACACTTGTTGTCGACCGAGAGCAAATGCGGCACTCATCTGGCAGAGAGCTGCCTTATGCCCAAATATTCATGCAAAATTTTGAGCACCAGTTCAGTTGAGATGCCCGCAGCCTTAGCTATTTCGCGCTTAGTCATTCATCGATCGTCGATTATCATTCCATGGATTTTATCGACCATTTCTGGCGTGGTGACCTATTTTGGACGGCCTGGACGCTGAACGCCAAAAATGCTCTTACGACCGAGTTTTAATTCAGCTGTCCAATATTTAACTATTGATATCGAAGGGGCAGAGTCCCCAAAAACATCGTTCAATTCGGTGTTGATCTCATCGTTCGTTTTATTTTTCATGAACAAGTATCTAATCACTGCACGATATTCGGTTTTATTCATTTTTGTAAAAATACAAAAGTTGTTCGCTTTCAATGACTGTCAAACACTGGATGAAAATTTTACAGTAGTCATATGAAGGTTAGGATTTACGAAAAACAACATTGATTTGATACTGGTGACGCCATCTCTTGCCTAAAAACCAAAACAATGGTTGGCAGCAGAAGTATAGGGCAACATATAGAATAGAACTTGGAGGAAAACTAATAGAACAAGTTCAAATTTTTAACTATCTAGTATTAGTGTTGGCAGACAATGGTAAAATCGATGAAGAAACAATAGAAAGAGTAGGAGAAGCTGGAAAAGTTTTTAACAGCATAAAATCTGCTTTCCTCGCAAAACCGGAAATCCAAGCAAAAACGAAAGTACAAATATTCAAAAAGGTGGCAGTTCAAATCCTGCGGATATGATTCGTGGACGATGCCAGAACAATTAAGTAGCAAAGTAAGAGCTACAGAAATGAGAAGTCTGAGGAAGATAGCAGGTAAAACGAAACATGAGAATTAGAATACATATCATTGAGAGAATTTGGGAATAATTCCCTTGGAGCATTTAAGAGAACAAGCAAGCAAACCTGTAGCTGTAAACGTTAAATCGTTTGTACCTGCTATTAGGCCGCTAAGCAAGGTCACGGACTTAAGTGCAATTCCTGCTTATGTCAAATAATTTGTGTGAATATAATAAATACAAATTACAGGTTCTGCTTAGCCGCTCGCAACTGGCTATAAACTGTAGGTGCCTTTCTGAATACGCTAAAAAATTGACGTAATACTGACCATATTCTTCTTGAATGTACCTACAGCCGGACAGATCTCTCGTGGCCGGGCGAGAAACGTGCGCGTGAAATTTGTAGTGGGGATTAGAACTTTGGCGAATTGCATTATTTCCTACACACGCTATTACAGTCAAGTGCATAAGCGCAACATTCAAAATATATTAAATATTTAAAATCATGGAGACAAAAAGCAAACTAAGTGGACGTGCTATTAATAGTCAAAGTCCAGAAATAATTAGCAATGTTCTTGATTTTTGTAAGCCTTTATTATTTACAATCTACTTGAAATTGCTGGAGTTTGGAAAAAGACGCGGGATGGGGATGCTCTGGTCAATAAACAAATCGACAAAGTGAACGTCAAATGCAGTAATCACTTAAATCAAGAAACTGCGTTTCTATAGTTTTATTGTTCGACTGTGATGGAGGAACTTGTGTTTGTAGACGTACCTAACTGATAAATATAATGTACACGTGTAAGAATGTGAACTTGTTTCTCTGACTGTTCTCTGTATCTGTCTCTGTCTTTCATAGTGCCCTCTCTGTGCGCACATTAATCTCCGCCCAGCCACGAGAGGTCTGTCCAGCTGTACATAGATTGAAAACATGGTCATCAAACCTGGAAACACTCACCTCGGGCTGTTGCGCCAATGATGATGATGGTGATTTAAGAGAACAAAATCAGTTGAGGTGGTATGGACATGTGTACAGTATGGATCATGAACGAGAATCAAGGATTAATTAAGTACAAGTACATAACAATTATAAATATCTTGTTAGATAAAAATTCCCTGCAAATTTTAATGCGATTATTACTTATTTTATTTCAGACTGTTAGTTTTGTATTGGAAACTTGCGACAACCATATTGTTGTGCCTCTCCTTAAGGATTAAGTAAATTAAATAGAAATGTTGGCAAATCTTTCCGAATGACCCTCGTACATAGTGCCCATATAGGTACTATATTAGTGAAAGTAAAAACTAAGATTCATTCGCTAGCTGGTGTCACTTCTAAAATTAGATGATAATTTACTGCAAATTATTTGCATCATGCATCCTACATACATTGCATCAGAGCAGTAAATGTGACATGACGGAGATATTACAAAGGTACCGCAAGTTCTCTGCTAATATATTCCTTCTCACTTTCTGTTTGCATACTGTAATTTGATTAATGCGTCCAGTCGCACGAGCAGACATTATTGAGTAGACGCAATTACACTGGACAGATCACCCTTCTTTGTCTTCTTTACCGTACTTAATTCTAACATCTTAACTTCTAAAATTTATTTCTCAGCTTCCGGAAACGATTCCAACAGAATAAGGTTTTTAATTAATTTAAGCTGGTAGGGGTATATAAAGTAGTAATTTTATACAAAAGTAGCGATATTTGGCTTCGTTAATAATTACAAACGACACAGTTTATTATAAAGCTTATATCAGTGATTTTTAAACTGGGGTCCGCGGACCCCCAGAGGTTCATAGGTTAAGACCTGCATAGGTTCATGGGTCGGCCACCACTTCAATATTTAAAAAGTAATAAATTAATTCTAATGACATTTAAATTTAAGTTATATGACCAAATTAGTATACGAATAAATCCTCCATATTTAAAAATTAATTACTTTGATTAGTCTAATGGAAAACGAACACATAAAAGCATCTTAGCAACAGGCGCGCACCCAGGATTTTTTCTTGGGGGGGGTCAGAATACAACATTGTTTTAACAGCGTAGGAATCGGGAAATTACTAGGTACAAGTAGGGATGTTCCGATACTAGTGATACGATACCAGTATCGATATTTTTCATTCGATATCGCGATTTTAGTATCGATACTAATCTTCCAATACTTTACTTATATCAATATTTTTGACCCAGTATCGTATCGAATCGTTTCTTTTTTTATAACAATATATGGTAAGCCTGTTGGTAAGTTGAAAAAGCTCATTGACACTACAGAAGTTTCTACCAGTGGAAGTGAGGAGTCTGATCAAGAAGCATCGCCACTCGATTAGTTTTCTCAATTTTGGCGTCACCATACTGACATTGCACAAGGGAAAAGGAAACTAAAATCAGGCACAGGCCAACGTGGTTCTAACGAAACTGAACATGAATTATCACTGTATTTGAAAAATCCAGTTTCACCTCTGAAATCCAATCCGCTACTGGTTTGGGACGATATGAAGACAGTCGTCCCTAACTTATATAAAATTGTTCAGAAATTCTTGTCTGTAGTAGAGACGTCGTTCCTTCAGAGCGCTGATTTTCGAAAGCAATGTATACAGACAGAAGTAGGCTTCTGGGAAAAAGGCTTACTAAACTGCTTTTTCTTAGTGCTTGTAATGAAGAAGAGTGGGGATTTTAATTATATTGTAAACAAACACTCAGACCTATAAGTGCATTTGCCATACCATTATTTAATACCAACCTGACATACAATAATTTCAAAGGTGCAAACTACAGGAATCAAAATTTCCTCTTAGTTTGACTTTACAAAAGTAAACAGCATATATAGGCTATACCAAACGTTTAGGCGGAACTAGATTTTGAAATCTAGTAATTTTTATCTATTAATTCGGACTTTTGGTCATTTTGTTTAAGCTTTGTAAATTTACAAAAGCACATTACAAATTCTAGATTAAATTAATTGTCATTATAAAATGTCCTTTTCATTGCATTTTAATTTTTTGTCATTCTTAATAAAAAAAATCCCATTTATTTATTGGTTTTGTCTTCAAAATATGTAAAAAAGTATCAAAATTTTTAATAAAATCATTCGTTTCCATGGTTTCACTGTTGGAATTTTAAATTTTCACATACCAAACTGAATAATGAAATAACCCAAGCTAGGTCCATTCTCGTGACTCGTGACACGGGCTCGGGGGGGGGCTCCCAGGACCAGCAGATTACACGGTGCTGCTCGGGAAGTTGAAGATAAAATTTGTTAACCACAACAGTAGTTAATTTATAAATTACTTCATTGTAAACAATATTGGCATTTTTCTTTTCGAATAAGTAATTTTTTTTTTAAGATTCCTACTCTTAATAAAGTGACATAATTATTGTTCAAGTGAAAATACATTTACATGTTATTTTTAGGTTTTCGTAGGTATAATCAAGAAATCCTTATTCCGTCACATGAGTCTGTTCGTTTGGTACAAATCGTGGTCAAGCGGCTGATTTAGAGAACTGAACATAAGTAAGAGAAATATTTAGACTTCAAAAATATATCCCGCGAAAAATATAAATAAATATGTATTTATCGAAGAAAAAATCAAATGAAAGTTCTGGATACATGGATTAACAATTACATTTTTTTATCTACAAATAATGGAAATATTATTTGATATAAACATCAATATCCAACAGCAGGGGTGTCGAACTGATTTGGGTCGCAGTTTATTTTACATACAAAATGATAAGTAGTGACGGAACTTTAAATATCCCGAAGGGTTTCTCGACATTTTTTTATAAACAGAAAAGGGGAAGAGAGTATATTTTACATTTTTAAATATATTTTTCCCCTAAATAAGCTCAAGTGATTTTGATTACCGCTTACGGGGCCACAAAAAATGAGGTTGAGGGCCGTCTGCGGCCCGCGTTCCCTCGAAATTTGATTCGGCCCTCCCCAAGAAAAATCCTGGCTGCGCCACTGCTGGTATCAATATTTTGTTTCGATACGATATTGGTATCGATACTTTATATTCGATATTATCGATACCCAAATATCGATACTTTCACAGTATCGCATATCCCTAGGTACAAGTGCACTTTATTTTCCAAAATGCAAGTATTGACCTAAAACAAGAAAGATCCTTACTTACGAAATCCAAATGAGACTTAAACAAAAAAGGTCTTTACTTCGAAAATATAGGTAAGCACCTAAAAAAAAGGTCCTCACTTTTAAAATACAAGTGAGACCTAAAAAAAAGTTCTCTGTTCTGAAATACAAGTGATGACCTAAAAAAGTTTTCAGTTAAAAAATACGAGTAATAATGATTAAAAAAAAGCGCTTCGGCTCTATAATTCCAGCATATTCCTTAAAAATCGAGTGTTTTATAGCTGTGGTGGGGGGAAGTCAAACCCGTGAGCGAATTACCGACGTTTATAATTAATTATCCGCAGAATAAATTTTATTATTTTGTTACGGATTTATTTTACTACATCTAATCTGCAGAAGTGGCAAGTTTTAATCAAAACAAGGAATGAGGAATCCGCAGAAAAAACTAAACGACTCGGTATTTTTGAAAACCAACTACGACTCCCGATTCCGACTCCTGGCTCCTTTCACCCGTAAATCGTACTTACATTAAATATTTTAGGTTGGGGTGAGCTGCCATTATAAAATATCATTTTCATTACATATTGAGTGTCATTCTTAATATAAAAAATTGTCATTTTATTTTATATATAATACTATTTTTTTTTTTCCACAAAAAGCTAGTTTCGGCCTTGATCACGCTGCTAGTTACAACTTGAGAAAACAATAATCCCATTTAGTTCTGCTTAAATATAATAAACAGAATATACACAAAAAGATGAAAATGGATATGTGTAAAAACAAAAAACTTTACTGTCTCATCGTATCTGTTCATACGAGTAGTATTAATCAAATTATGAACTGGAGAACATTAAGGAAACTCGGTTGAAACCGGTATAGAATTTTTCCAATTTCGTTTTCGTTCTTGAATAAAAAGCAATGTTGTTCCCGTTAGCGTTTTTTAAAAAAATCCGGCAATATCGTTATTTTGGTTTAGTTTTCGATTAATTGTCATCTTTGATCAAAATTTAATCAAAGAGTCGGTAGTCGATAGTTTTTCAGACTCCTTCAAAAAGCTTCGACTCCTCCACTCCCGACTCAGGACTCAGACTCCCCATCCTTGGTTTTAAGGAGTATATAACAATCCCAAGCAGGTACAGGAATATTAATTCTAAACTAGGCTATTTTTAATGAAGACATGCCAGTGATCCGCCGCCTGCAACAATCAATTTGGGCACTCACCGGCATCAAAAAGTATCGACAACATGCGCTTATAAGCCACAGATAAACCGGCGCCGGAAACAATCCTTCTACGTATTCGTACCCTTAGATTAAAGGCGGAAACTGAATTTAAAGAAACTGATTTCGACTTGATTACAACCAAAAATGTGCCCGAAATATTTGACCTAAATATCCTGCATTCAGACCCTTTGTGCGAATATTTTATTTCTTAAGCCTCGACATGTATGAAAATTGACATTAATAGGTTCTTAAAAGAAAACCTTTTTCAATTAAGACCCTATTACCTTTATTTCTGTTTCTCTAAATAAATTATCAACTATTATAGTGAAACTTTAAATTTCATACATATTTTTAAGAATTTGTTTTTAAAAGCTACAACTTCTTTTTTCAGCATTCAGAAATAGACTTTTAAGGAAAAACTCAAAGAAAATGGCAAAGAGCAAAGATGACAAGTCGAAAATTGAATTTAAACAAGAAACTAAAACAACACTTTCAAATACTTTTTTATTTTTGAAATTGTATTTCGTAATACTTCTTTTATACGTAACCCGTGTTCATATAAAGAAAACAATTTATTTTTGTAAATTTGTATTTTAGACATCAGTAGCGGATTAACTAAATTGGGGGCACAAGGTATGGCGCAATCTAATATGGAGGTCCCTACCCCCCCCCCCTTGCAAAAAAACAATTAAATACACAATTTGGAAAAATTATGTATCGCAATTATAATTTTTTAACGAAAAAGAATAAAAGCCCGTGAGTGGAGAGATTAGAAATTATAAAAAATAAATGTATTAATCATTTTTATTTTTACTTCATTTTTTCATTTTAGGCCCCGGCTTCCTGTGACTAATAGGCGCGACACCTTCACTACGTAAAAAAGTATTATCCATTGCCAGTGGCACAGCCAAGGGGGGGGGGGGGCGACGGGCCTGGGGCCCCTCCCAGGACCAGCAGATTACATGGCGCTGCTCGAAGAGTTGAAGATAAAATTTGTTAACCATAACAGTAGTTAATTTTTAAATTACTTCATTGTTAACAATATTGGCATTTTTTTTTTTTTTTTTCGTATAAATAAACATATTTTTGTGCCGGGCCACAAAAGTTTTTAGAGGGGCCCATGCCCCGTCTTAGGGGCCCATGCCCCGTCTTAGGGGCCCATCCCGCTGGCGCCGGTATATTACTGAGTAGTCCAAACTAATTCTAATTTTATTTCATGAGGCAATGAACATAATGCACTTGTTTGCAAACAGAATCCATATATTGTAAATTCAGATGACCGACACTCAGATGTACAACATAAAATTACGTGCCCGGCATTTAACACCTGCTCAACTACAAATTACACTTCAATAAATCTACTGAAATTAAACTTTAAATACTGTAATTTGATGTCCACGTTCTGTCATACACCTCGAAACATGTGTAGGGTTTAAAAATTAAAAAAATTCGCAAATATTTGCTCGCATTTTCATAAAATAAAAATGTACTGTGCTTAAATTAACCTATTGGCTATTAGCATATTGTCAGCTGAGTACTAGAGACGACAGCCATATTGACTTGGAGCACAGCGCCGCCATCGGTAATGTCAGTTCTCAATAATGTAATAACAACCTTTTAAATCACCGTATATCGGATTTCCAGACCCTTCTAGCAGTCACTAGTGTATCTAGAGAGATCCACGGACATTCCCGTGGGGTCGTACCTTACAGAACCATATTCACAAAATACTATACTAACTAGATGATGATTATAATTTTATTTTGCTATTTCTTTAATAAATAATAAAATAAGGTCATTAAAATTCGCGTATATTATAATAATAACTTATTTACTACTATTATTATTTCCGTTTTTATACTTTTGTGAAGATTTTAGTATTTCTACGTAAAATTTTTATATCTCTACAAAAATAAAGGATGATATATTTACGGAAGACATTTTACCAAACAAAAAGAACACGGTAATAAAAAACAATGAAGAACTTATATGAAATAATGTAATTTAAAATGTTTCATTTATCATCATAAATATAATTAGAGCAGACAGCATTTACAAGAAAAAATGTGTAATCTAATCGATGTTTTTTTAACAAAATAGCAATGGAAATGAAAATATAATAGTAAGATGTACGCTGGCATCAATTTTGTTCAGAATTTGAAATGAGACTGCTTCTCTTCTTGAATACGTAAATATATATTGGATCACATTTTCAAACTACAGAGCATGGTCTGATTATGTTAAAGAAAACCATATAAGAAAAATAAAAATGATGTGGAGTGTTAATTTTAAGACATTACAGTGTTTTGTAGGTATTTAGTAAGTGATGACAAATTGTGAGTAGGTACATACTAAAAATTGTAAAATTCGATAACTCTTGTAAGTATAATACACGTTGTTACATCTAGAGATAACAACCGTACTTGAGATGCGCTTGCATCAAAACTCAGCTACAGCCTATCTAGTTCTAGTCAGTCAGATAAATATTGTAAGCATGGTGTAGCAAAAAAGCTCAGCTAAAAAAGTACTGTGGCACTATTCCGGTGCACATTAATGTGCATTACTCAGATTTTTTTAAGATATTTAGTTTAATCCGCCTGGATTAAAGGCAAGGGAATATTTTAGCACATTTTTCACAAAAATCGTATTAAAATAAAAACATTTTAAAAAACCACTTTCCGCTATTTTGTTCTATTGTCAAAACTATTTAGTTATTGTACTTGATATTTTTGCCGTCATCTTGAATTTGCCGTGGTTCTCTATATACCTAGGTACTACGGGTAAAAATGATTTAATTTTCGTAAAAAACACGTGTACCAAGTGGTATTTCATTATCATCAAGTATAATATGTTTCGGCGAAGGATCTTAACTATAAGCAATCACGCTGAAAAAAATGTTGACGTATTATTTGAACATTTCTATTATTATTATTAAGGGGTTTGTCAGGTCTTGACAAGCGTCCACTAATCTCTCAAACTTCAGCAACCTTTTGAGCCGCGTCATACTAGAGACTAGTGGAGCTAAATACACACGACTGCATCCCAAACCCTGGCGATATGCAGCCGCGGAAATTACGCCAGATCCAGTGCCCGCACAATGCGGAGCGACCCGAGTAGCACTGCTTTCTGCATCCTGCAGATCAAAGAGTTGGCAGAAGATCTACAGGCGGGAATGGACTCGATTTCCCTTCGATTTATTATTATTATTATTTTGGGGTTTGTCAGGTCTTGACAAGCGTCCACTAATCTCAAACTTCAGCAACCTTTTGAGCCGCGTCATACTAGAGACTAGTGGAGCTAAATACACACGACTGCATCCCAAACCCTGGCGATATGCAGCCGCGGAAATTACGCTAGATCCAGAGCCCGCACAATGCGGAGTGACCCGAGCAGCACTGCTTTCTGCATCCTGCAGATCAAAGAGTTGGCAGAAGATCTACAGGCGGGAATGGACTCGATTTCCCTTCGATAGGAGGCTTTCATGCCACCCAAAACACCAACAAACCTCTGGAGGCTATACGCAGCGTTAATATCTTAAGAGCTTTCATTTAATACCACATGATAAATTTTAATAAATATTATTTTTACATATTATTTTTTTTAAATTAATGCTCCCAAATTCGATATTTTTCGAAAGATTTATCTGATTGAAAAATTCCTGTTGAACTATTCCAGTTCCTATCAATATGCATTACTGAAATATTGTTCAGATTTTTATAAGAACCCCTCTGGGAAATGGGGTGGGCGACGTTTTTTGATACAACTTTTGCGGAAATCAAAAAAAAAAAGTTTCAAAAATAAAAATTTTTTTGTTTATACAGGCATTAAGAGAAGATGTATAAATAATATTCATTTTTTATTAAATACATATTTATTTTTTTATTTTTTTCCTGCTGTTTTTTTGAACTCTATAATTTTCCTATATGTGGGTCAAAGAATTGTACAAGCATGCCAAATTTCAACTTTCTATGTGCAGCCGTTTGGCTACAATTTCTACCGATCAGACAAACAGACACATGACGTTATAATTTTTTGGTTATGACCAAATATGGTATGCCTACAAAACCCTAAAAATATAAAGGGGTCAACCATATGATGTCTCTCGTCGAACTCCTTTGAAGCTAGACGAGGATAGTGCGGAGGTGAGGGATATAATAAACGTTAAATTTTAATCCATCGTTTGAGAACTGCTGGGTTTTATCACTTTGCTTCTAATCGGATTTAGAGCCTCTATGGAAGTATGAACTTTTCCTACATAATCCTGTTTTTGCTGAAATCTTACAAAAAGATAAAACTAAACTGTTGTAAATACACTTTATATAAACTTCTAGTTTAGTAATAAAGGTAAGATTTGCCTTAATGTCAGAGACTGAGAATGAAAAAAATACCGTTTGGCATGAAAACTAAAAATATTGTTTCCGTTCTCGCCCAAAGCCGTGGACAAGTCAACTTAACGGCCTGGTGGGGGAAATTTGAATGGCCCCTTTTGGAAGTGTTCTATGATACCTACAAGAAAATATCCTTAATAAGTTTAATGCTGTTAGAGCTTTGATGATGGATGATTTTGTAATTACAATTGCAAAGTTATCTTGCTGACAAAATAAAACACACAAATATTTTTTTTGTGTGCACGTATGCTTGCAGAGCCGTTCCATGTCTTTGCCGGGTTTGTAGCAATTCAATTCAATTCATTTCACTTTTTTATTTTAAATATATTACATTTTAATTTATACTTATATTCGCAAATCTCTTAATCTTATATTTTAAAATAAAATAGTTAGTTTCTGCCTGTTGGCTTGAAATCTGTTTATCAGTTTCTGGACTTTTGGTTCCGTAGATTAATATAGTTTTTTTCTTCCCTTGTTTTTACTATCCTTTAATCTTCTTCCTTCTTTTTATTACATCCTTCATCCATGCATATTCTCCTCCACTTTCGCTCAAAATCTCCTGTCTTATTGCTTCCCTAATTCTTATTTAACCGCATCCCTCCAGCATGTGCTCAATTGTCTCTCTTGCTTCTCTACACGTCTTACACATTTTTTCTTCTTCCTTCATCCAAAATGCATTTAATCTTTCTTCGTTACCACACCTGAAGCGTGCAATCACTTTCTTTTTCTCCCTATTTCCAATCCCCTTCAGGTATTGTAGCAATTGCGATGTCAAAGTTTTTTTTAAATTTGCTATTATATCTTGATTCCTGTATTTTAAAATCAAGTTCTCGTTGTTATATGTCTTTCATTCTTTCTATCACATCTTGCATTCCTTGTCCATTTAATCTGTTTTTCCTAGCTGCTTCAGTTAAGAAACCCCCATATTCGTACATTTTTTCCCCTTGCCTCCCAAGTTGACCATCTTTGTTTGTTCATCTCTTTTCTCTATTTCCTTCCAATATTCATTTAGTAACTGCTTCTCTGGATGTCTAGTTATATTTTCTTCATACCGGGTTTGTAGTCACAGTTAGAAACGTATCACCAAAGCTTTTCAAAAGAAGAATATTAGTGTCTTGTTTTCCAAATTCAAAATCTTCCTTTCGCATCTATTTATCTCACAATTATCAATTGTAAAGAAAAAATGTTAGAAAAGAACTAAAAAGGATTAAAAATGAACTAAGGAGCAAATGGGTCAAAACAAATTAAACATATTTCTCTAATGAGCACTGAACATGAACTTCTGCTTGAAATCGACAATTCTAGTATTATTAATAAATTGCATCTAGCAAACTTGCACTATTGTTTGGATACTTGAAATTATCTGAATTAGTTAACTAGATAAATAATTAATAGTTTTAAAATTTTTATGTAATTTTTAATACAGTTGCCAAACAAGCTTTCTCGGGCACTGCCAAAAAATTGTTTATAACTCAGAACAGTCTTTGTTTGATGCAAATCCTTCCAGGATACAGGTTCAGATCAAACTTGCCGTAAGTTGCCCTGTCCAACGCCTGCTGTGAATACAGCGCTAACTAACGAACATTGGTTGAATTGGGCTGGGAATACTGCCTCACCTCCCATATAGTCCAGACTTGTCCCCAAGTGACTATTATCTCTTCGGACCAATCAATTCTTAGGAGGCAAGCGATTTGACTCTAATAAGGAAGTGATGGATGCGGTACAAAATTGGCTGTGTCGTCAACCAAAAACATTTTTTCGACGGAAATACGAAAGATGCCGGAGTAATGGGTCAAATGTATTTATTTTACTAGGAGGTCATTACATATAAAAATGATGTGTATATAATGTTAATTCCAGGGATGGGGAGTCGGAGTCGGAGTCGGAGTCTGGAATTGGGAGTCGAGGAATCAAAACTTTTTAAAGGAGTCAGCAGTCGGAGTCTAGATTCTGAAAAACTGTCGACACGCGACTCTGATTCAATTTTTATCAAGGATGAGGACAAGTCGAAAACGAAAACAAAATAACGTTATTACCAGAATTTTTTAAAGCAAGGAAACTGGAACGACATTTTGCTTTTGTTCAAGAACGAAAATGAAATTAAAAATATTCATTACCGGTTTTAACCAGTTTTCCTTCATGTTTTCCAGTTGAAAATATGATTAATACTATTCGCATTACCAGATTTAACACTACGTATAACCTCAGTGATTATTAGTTTCTTATACAAAACTAACAATCTGAAATAAAATAAAAGATAATCTTAACATCAAATTTTGCACTGAATTTTTATCCATTTAATAAGATATTTTCAATTGTAGAAAAAATTATTATTAAAATGTTATTGTTTAATAACTTAATAATAGGTATCACATAACAATATTCTTTAATTTTTTAAATATATTTGTAGATTTTAAATAACTTTTATAAATTTATAGTTTTGAGTAGAAATGTTCAAATAATACGTCAACATTTTTTTTCGACATGATTATTTATAGTTTAGAACTTTCGTTGAAAAATATTTTACTTGATTATGATAAAATGCCACATAGTACACGTATTCTTTACTAAAATTAAATCATTTTTACTCGTAACACTTATATTGAGAACCACGGCAGATTCGAGGTGGCGGAAAAAGTAGATTTCCAAGTACAATAATTGTAAGTAGTTTTCACAATAGAACAGAATATCACCCAACATAATTGTAGAATAAAGCTTTAGCTATAATTTGTCACATGGTACACAAATGTGCATCGAATTGTTTACAATATGGCGTCTATAATGCAATTTTTTTATTTACAATTACATGACAGTTCTTTTTACAATTAAAAATATTCTTTTAGATACATAAAAATTCACTGTAATTTTTTATATATAGATTGTTACTAATTTTATTTCAGATTGTTAGTTTTGTATAAGAAATCATATGGTTGTGCATTGTAAATTAGATGTTTATTTTTACTCATATCCATTTTATCTTTTTCTGTATACTATGGTTTTATGGTTAAGCGGAACTAAACTGGATTTTTGTTTTCTTAAGTTGTATTAAGATCCGTATTTATTTATTTCTAAATGTCAAAACGAACAGGTGACATGAAAAATAAAATACATAAAATACGATGATTTTTTTTAAATCTTTCACAAAGTTGTATTAAAAATAACACAGAAAGTCAGTTATAAAAACAGCTCACCCCAACCTAAAATATTTAATGTAAGTATAGTCTGTTTTTTTGGTTTAAGTGGACCTAGATATTGGAATCTAGTAACTTTAAGCGATTGAATGAGCTTTTTTATTATTTCGTTTAATAAAAGCCCACTTCGATCGTTAAAAATTTAAGAAAAAAAAAACATTTAGTTTCTCTTAAACATTTAGAACAGACTTTACGATTTACGAGTAAAAAGAGTCGGGAGTCGGAGTCGGTTATCGAAAATACCAACTCGTGAGCCGATTAGTTTACATAAAGATGGGGCATCTTTAGTTAATTCATAATTTATATTGATTGCCAAAAAAAATATATATATAAAATAAATAAATGCAGGACAAACTTGAACATCCCTCATATATTATACTTGAAATTTAGCATGTGAGCTTAAAACGGTTAACCACCCCTATCCTAGGTTTTCGCGTTGGATTTCTACGGTAATGTTTAACCAAACAGACATCGAAGACATTTGTTTAATGAAAGCATGTCTGTTGTAGACTATTTTCTTAAATAATGTTAGTAATTTATTTTTACTGGTTTAATAAAGTATTTCCCTTACATTACGCACAAAAAAGAAAAACAAATGAACTGCCATAATTTGTTCTTTATACACCATTTACTAATTTCCTTCCATTATATTTATGAAAGTCAAGAGATAAAGTCTTACATCAGTTGAAGTAGACACAAAGATGAACATAAAACACAGCAGTACAAATAGTTTGGCTTGGAGCAACTGTACACCCCGGGGATATAGAACAAAGAACACCGAACACCGACTCGGAAAATAGTAAGGGTTTACTGTCATATCTGATAACTTCAAAATACAGGGGTGTAGTAAAGGGGCAGCACTTTAAATAGTGACCGCATTTTTCGGACCATAAGACACACCTTTATAAATAAATAAATAAATAAATAAATAAATAAATAAATAAATAATAATTTATTGACTAAATTACACGTAATGTGTTTTAAGTCAGTCAGAAATACATACTTATGATCTATTTCAAAGTAGAAATATGTGTGTAAGAAGATAGGAGCTGTTTGTCCTTGCTTCGGATTGGTTTAGATCGTCATCCCTATTACACTATAAAAATATTGTTTTTAGTACAAGTTGACAGATGTTCAGTGTCGTACATTGGAAATATATATTATTTATATTATTTAATTTTTCTCATATATTTTGTTATTATAAGTGGTTCACTTTTGTAAAAACAAACTAAGAGGGAATTTTGTTTTCAATAGTTTGCACCTTTGAAGCTGTATGTCATGTTGGTATTAAAAAAAGTCACTTTTTTAAAATGTCGATCCCTTTGACATATGTCATAATGAAAAATGATATCTTAATAATAGTGATCATAACCTTATCAACCTAAAGTCGGTTTTACAGCGTAAGGGATATTTTTAATTGACATTAAAGTCAGTAACACACCATAAAAGTAACCAAAATAACCAGATCTAGTGTGTTCTTACAAAAGTGAACAGCTTATATTTACATATTTAGACTTTTATTTATATTCTTGGCGTAGATTTTATGGAGAAAATTCTCCATGTAATTTTTTTTTACGCAGTTATATATTTTTTAGGTTATCTGACATATAAATATTTTTTGACACTTGACAGTTAACATATCAAGATAGAGGACTAATGTGAGGCCAAAAGACAGCCCAGCTGATTGTGCCCAAAGAAGAAGTTATTGATATAATTTTTAGAACTTCATAAAGTCACTGGATTATACAAAGTACCGCAAGCCTTTGAAGAAGCCGACAGACCCCAGGGTTTGATTGGCAACATTGCTTCCCCTATTAAGCAAACTAAAGCAGCAATTTTTACGTTCTTAAGTTTACGTCTGCGCTGTCACATCTCCCTCTCTCGCTCTAGTTTAATAACCTTCTTTGTCAGCGGTTTGAATATTTAAGGTTAAGTTTAATTTAAATTTATATATTATATCCATTTTATTTAATAAAAATAAAAAAAATAATTGAAATTGTACCACAACTTAGTTATAGTGCATCTCTGATTAAAAAAATCGTGATTACAATGTTTAAAATAAAAACTAGTTTCTTATTTTTGTAATGTTGGAATCACTGAACATCATTTGTGTTGGCGACATTTTTAACCCCAGCATGGCCGCCGTTGCGGTACTTTGTATAATCTAGTGACTTTAGACCTTTATAAATACATATATTTTTAATTTTTATTTACAATAATTATTTAAATAAGAAACTTTAGCTCTGAAGATATATTGTTTGTTTTATTGCTTTGTTTAAACTCTTTTAGCCAAATCTCTCTTTTTATATACAGTACATAATTTTTAAAATTAATATTTTTTTAAGTTTTTCAAATTTCCCATTAAACTGAATTTATGTCGTATAAATAACGTAAGTGTATTATCTACCTTGTTTATTTCAATATCTTATTAACCTTTTTTATATTAAAAAAAAAAAAAAATCACTTGCTAACCCAGTTGCTACACCCATGCCCTAGTTGTAACTTATTTTAAATTTCCCGCTATACTGTATTTGATCAGTGTAAATCGTACTCGGTTCGCAGCGCTATCTACTTTTTTCTACTTTGAAATAGACCATAGGTCATACAATAATGAAATTTATAAAAACACGTTGCAAAAACACATTTACATTTATAAGTTAAAAATTACCATTTTAATGTCTTAAAATTAAAATTAGTAAAAGCTTCCACTTTATAAAAAGGATGCTGTATAAGAAAATGTTTCATTTTATTTTTAAATATTTCTATGGAGTTTGATTTGACTTTTGTTGGTAGCACATTTAAGAATTTAATTAAGTAATAGTTGCTACAATTTCTTGTTTTTGATAATCTAGTATAAACAGGGTAGATTTTTGTTTTATTTCTTGTGTTGTAAGAATGTAACTGCTCAACAGTAGTCTACGATCCAACATTTTTAAATCCGTAGAGGAGACTCTCATAAATATAACGGGATGGCAGAATCATTATATTTAGACTAATACAATGTTCCCTGCATTCTGCTTTGTAGGATACTCCCGCATTTACCTTATTAAGCGCATTTGCAATTTAAAAATACGTTCCGCTGATAGACTATGTCCCCATACAGATAGAGCGTAAGATATCTGGGACTGGAATAGCGCGTAATAAGAAATACGTAAAATATTCACCGACACGCAGTTCACTAAATTCCTGAAAAGATATATAGTACTGCATAATTTTCTTAATAACACAGATACGTGTTTATCCCATTTAAGAGTTGGTCTATTTGAACACCTAGGAAAGTGACAGAAGCAGGGTTATTGAAATTGTAATTTCTTAAAGTTATAAGTAAATTATTAGTTTTACTAATATTTAGACTTAATTTGTTAGTAAGAAACCAAGAATGTGCTTTATTAATAATTTCCTCCTTGTTCGGTAATAGGTCATTATAAGTCTAAGATCGAGTATCATCAGCATATAAAAAATGAGAACAATTGTCTACAGAACAAGGAAAATCATTTACATAGATTAAGAATAGCAGCGGCCATCTCGTCTACCCGTCGAATTCGGTGTTCGTCAACAACTTTTAAGTGCCCTTGAGAGAATTTCTCGACCCAGTTGTACACTGCTTTACGCGACAAACACTCTTTACTGTAAACAGGATACATCTCCTTATGGATATCCTTTGCAGGAAGTATTTTGTTCATAAAAAATGAACAGCTGCTCTTCCGCAGTATACTCTTCGAGCACTTCTTTCACTCTGCCTGCACACGCGCACGGCAACTATCACTTAAGTGTTATCAAGCTGGATTGTGCTGCCATCTAATGACACTTTTGGAAATAGCTCACTGCTATTTTCAGCTTTCCAACATCGGTTTGTGACCTAATTACTGACTTTCCCTCGTACAATTGATGAGCAAAAAAAAAAGGTCCTCACTTTAACAATGTAACTTCTTTAAAACACAGAACAAATCCATGTTGCATTGTCGCACACATTTTACTCCGGCCAATTCTGGGGGGCGGGCAACTGAGAGCCAGAGCAATTTGGGGGGGGGCGGTACCCCGCTAGCGCTACCACTGGTTCGAAGGTACAAATGCGTGGTTTAAAATGTGTGCGTTGTTAGGGAAGGATCAATTCAGAGCGCATAAAACGAATCGACCAATAATTAAAAATACTAATAATAATAATAATAATACAGAATTAGCTGTCATTTTTGGTAGTCTTAAAAGTCAATTACAACCCTTGTATTTGAAAATTCAAAATTTTATGCGAGAAAATTGGAACAAATTGATGACAAAACCAAATCACGATGTTACAGCAACAAAACACTTGAAACGACCAACAATTTCAGAAACATGTACTTTAGTACAAAAATCATGGGAAGCCTTAAAAGAAGAGACAATTATAAAGTGTTTTAAGAAATGTGGTATAAATAACGCATTGTATGGTACCAAAGTTGACTTTTGAAGAGACTGACAACAATAGTTCAGATGGAAATAGTAAAATCAGTGACATTAAGGAATAGAGTGATATTAACAAGAGTGAAGATGAACTGAATGTTGCTACATCTTATCATAATACTGAATAAAAATTAAGAATTTGTGAATAGTATTTGTTTATATAATACAATAGGTAACTTTTTTTCTAAAAATAGTCTCATTCATTTGGGGTGCGTCTTATCATCCGGTACGTTTTATCGTCCGGTGCGTCTTATTATCCGAAAATACGGCAGTAAATGTTGGCGAACAACAACTAAGGCTGTTTGCGCTTAATATAGCTTATCAAGTCCTAGCGCCATTTAGACCTTCTAACTATTTATCTTTAAAAATCTGGAGTTTTACATCTAACAAATTTCAGTAATTAGACTATTTCATCCTTCAAAATCCTGAGATTCAACCTATTCATTTTTAAAAATCGGAGATAAGACCTCTTTTGCTCTTTAAGAGGTATTTTAAAGCTATCATTGAAATCATTGAAAAAACCTGAGATTAATAAGTAAAACTGAGTCTAGAGAGTCCAGAGACGGGCAACAAAAACCGAAGTTTCCGAATGCAAACCGGAGAGGTGGCAGTGAATTTCACAGAGCGTTCGGTACGTTTAGTGCGTTTTTAATCAATAAAAAAAATATTAAATGTAGTAATTAATACCCAAAACAGTTATTAATTATTTTTGGAAACAAATTTAAACAATTTAAAAAGATCATAACAACAAATTATGTAAAGACGTGTTAAGCCTGGTTTATAATAGATATGTTATGGAACATAAGCATAAAAATTACACTACTCTCTTTGTTCTGTTTATTACAAACAGATGTTTTGAAGGGTCAAATCTATTGTTTAATGCATATGCAGTTATGCTATGGGCTTATTATAAACCAGGCTTTAATATGGTTAACATAGTTGTATTAGATTGGTAATTTTGTTCAAGATATTTTGTCGGTAGATACGATGAGTCATATATAGCATAATAACAACCATTTAAAATCAACCTGTATGTTGCTCTGTTGACATATACATATAGACTGACCAGATTTTTTTTTACAGAAATAGAGTATGCTTCGTAGCCAGAGCCGTAGCAATGTTTTAAGTAAATTGACAAAATTGGCCCTCACTCGAGAAGTGAGACATGTAATGAACAAAAAAAAGGTCCGCAGTCTAGAAATACAAGTGATGAGCAAAAAAAAAAGATCCTCACTCCAAAAATGCATAGTATTACATTTTGTGTTACAGTTTAACAAACAATAAAAGTAAAGAGGATATTACTTAAAAAAGAGTATGATACTCTAAAAAAGAGTAAGTCTGGTCATCCTAGACCAGGGGTCGGCAGACCGCATGCGGCTCTTTGAGGACATTCGTGTGACTCTTTAAATTAAGTTGATAAGTTATAATATTCAGAAAATATTCAAAAAGCCATGCATTTAAACAAAATTATGGCCCCTTAAAATGTTTCCAGATGCCCTAAAGGGTAAATTTGGCTCTTTGGCTTCTAAAGTTTGGCGACCCCTGGTCTATACACATACATTCGAAAGTGAAAACAGCCGTAATTTACTTAACGGTGATATTCGCTTAACTGCTGGAATTCAGTCCTTAACCCGCCATTATTGTGATATTCTACTCTATGGTATGTTGACAAGTGAGAAAAACTGGAGTTTTCGGGTACTATGCTTCCAAAGACACATTGCATTGCGTCTCGTCCACCGCACTTAGCATAGAGTTTGAAGCAAGGTCAGGGCCATGGCAAGAGTGAGGCACTTGCCTCACCTTTACTGACAAAAAGGGGCGCCAAAAGCCTGTCATGTTTTGGTATTTTTCAAATAAATAAATATATATTTTGGGCGACCATTTCAAAATCAGTTTCATTATCTAGTACTAGACAAAGAGTAAATCTTTTCGTTCTAGGCCAATTCGCTTATTTTCTTGGCCGCTGGATGCTAGAGCCATCTATGTGTCATTTCTTAAGTTACAAGATCTCCATGATTACACGGAAAAAACTGACAGTCAATCATTTATAATTGTAATAATTGTTTAATAACCATAAATTATCCAATGTAAATAAATTTAATTTTTCTAATAAAAATTATATTTGTCGCCCAAAAAATATAATGTGCACCTTTTACCAAAAAGATATATTTTTGTACACAAATAACTATTAAATATTAAATAAATTTAAACAAAAATAAATTTATGTGTCCTGTAATTATATAAAGCTGCTCATAATGCACGCTGTATATAATGGGCATACATGCTCAGCCGTGAATAATGAACGTTTTATACACGGCAAGTTAATTAGCACAGGGACGTGACAAACTCTAACTCTCAGACAAACTCAGTCAAACAGACTCGATTTTCTTACAGATATCGTCTTATAATCAGCAAAAACTTCTTTTTTGATAACATTTTTGTAATGACATATCATGGGAGGGAGGGGGGTTTCTGCTCCTGCGCAATGTGATCAAACTGTGATTCCTGGGAATAAATTTGTTACTACGCCACTGTTTTTAGTGAGAGAGACAACATGACACACTCAAGACACAACTCTACTAGAGAGGGTCGGTCTCTTTTCATTGTTTGGCTTTGTACATAGCACCGGAAAGTGCTATGAAAAGAATAGATGTCTATTTGAAAAATTTTACTTTACGACGATCAATAGAAAAGTCAAAATTATGTTATAAGGGATAAACTACTTAATGCCTTTGACATACATAGTGGGTTTATAAATAATATTTGGGTTTTAAAGGCATTTACAATAACAACAGACCAACAGAAGAAAGTGATTTTTGTTACCACGTTTAAATACCTGAGTTAAGAGTAAGACCGGGAACCTCTGGCACGCGTATCTAATTTGGCACGATGGTGACCTTGCCTTGGCACGTGGCAAAAATGTCGATACGTCAAACAAAATTTGTCTGCAAATAGCTTTAAAAGTTGCGTTAGATGAACCGGACACTAAGCAACAATCCACTGTTTGGGTCTTCCAAGATGAACCAAAACCCATAAAAGTTATTCGTTCACGAAGCACTTCCAAGAAAATGATCGCTTGCTACTTCGGTTATACTGGACATGTCGCAACCATTCCTTCAGAGGATCGGAGAATAGTTAATGCTGAATGGTATATAACATATTGTTCGCCAGAGGTGATCGACAAAATCAGGAAAAGCAACGAAAAACGTCGCATCATTCTTCATCATGACAATGCAAGCTCCCACACAGCACGTCAAACAATTGATTATTTGAAGGAGAAAAACATCGAATTAATGTCTCATTGCCCGTATTCACCTGATTTATCCCCTAACGACTTTTTTTGTTCCCCAATGTCAAATAAAAAATGCGTGGACAGTGATTTTCATCACCTCAAGAAACTGTTGAAGTCTTCGAAAGCCTTGTTTTTAGAATTTTATAGATATGACCAAAAAACTCTTATACCGTCATTTTGTCGTCTGTCTCTCTGTCTGTCTGTTCGCTAAAAATTGTGGCCAAATGGCTAAACCTAGAGTTCAAATTTGGCATGCTTATACAACTCTTTGACCCGCACATAGGAAAAATACTAAAACATCTAAAAAACATATCCTCCTAAAAAATATAAACAAATATGTGCTCATCGATAAAAAAAAATATATTTTTTTTAAATTCTGAGTAGGGTATCAAATGAAAGCCCTTAGTACGTGGATTATTGATCAAAATTTTATTTTTGCAAAATAAATTATTTCGACGAGATTTTTACCTAAATTGTGCAAAAAAAATTTTGTCCCACACCCTGTAGCCGAAATGGCTTAAACTAAAAATCTGAAAAAATTCTCAAGTATTGTACATTGGTGTGAACCAGAATAGTACAACAGGAATTTTTGATCAGATTATGTTTTCGGAAAACAACGCATTTTTTGTTTTTTTGGCTGACGATGTAAAATATTTAAAACGTTATGTAACACAGTAAACTAGTACTCTTTCATAGTGTAATGGTTAGCCCACTCGCTTTCTAAGTTGCAAGCTAGAGTCCGCTTCCAGTCTGGAGACAATTTAATTTTTTCTGGTTTTATTTTATTTAAATTAATGTTCAAAATTCTAGTTATATTTTGGCAAATGTTGCATTTAATTTTTAAAAGCGTAAATTTAATAACCAGTGAAAATTGTTAAAATTATAATTTAATTCTACGTTTCAATGTACACGAAATCAGAGGGGCGGAGCTTATGACTTAAAACAACCAATGGAAGCCATAGGCGCAATTTTCAAAATCGTAATGAACCTTGCTATATAAAAAAATACTGCACATATTTAGAAATTAAATAATGGTATTAGGCATCCGAATTAAAATTAACAAAAAAAAATATTTTAACATTAAATTTGTTTTGGCATCATTCACTTACTAAATACCTGCGAAACCCTGAAATGTGTGAAAATTCACACTTCACATAAATTTTTTAGATACCAACTTCAGAGTTGTTTCGAGAATTGGTTTGAACGCATGCAAAAGTGTATAAATCTTAAAGGCGAATATTTTTAAAAACTAATAAAAAACTTAGTTAAAAATTTGTTATTCTTAGTTTTTGTAAAAACTTAAAAGGTAGCCCTCGTAAAAGACACAAACTAATTTGGCAGACAATGAGGCCCGGTCCTATACACACTGTTAATTCAAGTTATATTATGCATTACGATTATCAGCCAAGAGGTTAAAGAAATTATGCGACAAAATCACAAATAATAAAACTGGACAGTGATTTGTAAAACAAAATAATAATAATAATCCAGTCTCGGGCCCTGCAGTCCCCGGCTTCCCACGAATTTTTACTGGTTTCCCCCGCCTCTCGACAGCTCTGTTTGCTTCACATCAATTTATAATTTCAACAAATTTGTAATTATTTTCCCACGTTAATACATGTGATGATCAATGTTTGAAAGTGCTAATTGTAATTTTACCAGTGACAATAATAGGGAATTATATTTGGAAGTGGTGTAAATGTGCTCTGCAGGTGTGAAATTCTCAGGTGTAAAGACCACACACGTTGCGGTTACCGTAGACCAAGACATAATCAGCCTGTCTCGCCATGGACCATAATCGTCCAAATTTATACTAAACTATAATTACAATGATGTTAAGGTAAACCGAATTATTAAAGTACCAGTAATTTTAAAGTAATTCGTATTACAATAATACTAAAAGATACAATAAAAGATACGAAGATCGATTTAAAAAAAATTGGGCACCGCAGTATCGGGGACACTTCCGGTACGTAAAATCAGAGCTGTAGCAACGGGTTGGCATCGGGGCATTTGCCAAGGGCGCGTGGCCTGATGAGGGGCACCATTGTGTATTAGTGCTGGGCGCGTGAATAAAATTTTGTCACGATCACGCAGGCTCACGAAGTCAGATTCAAAATTACACGCACGCACACGAAATCATGAATTTAAAATTTCACGGTCACGCACGCGTTCTTCACGGGCACGCGTGCTTCGTGACTCACGCTTGAATCGTGACTCACGCGTGAATAGTGACACGCGTGAATTTTTTCACGTTAGAATGGCCAACCCATACCGTCTCTAAATTTTGTTAATAAGAAACGAATGTAATTTAGGTATATAAAAGAATTATATTTCTTTAATTTTCCTCTCTCCGCGTTACCGTAAAAATGAAAATACACCAGAAGGCGAATACAACACACATACCAACACTTCTAAAATATATTACAGTCTGTTCCAAACGGTTAAGCGGAACTAAATGGGGATTTAGTTCTTTTAGGTTGTCACGAGAAAGGACCTTGCTGGGTTATTTCATTTTTCACGTTGGGATATCAAAATTTAAAATTCCAACAATGAAACCATGGAAACGAATGACATGTCAAAATTAAATATTTTTTTTAGATATTTTAATGACAAAAAAATAAATAAATGGGAAATTTGTATTAAGAATGACACAAAAAATCAAAATATAAAGAAAATGATGATATTAACCTTAACCAAAAAATGTTTATTGTAAGTATGATTTACAAAGCTTAAACAAAACGGCCGAAAGGCACGATTTAAACGATGAAAGTAACTAGATTGCAAAATCTAGTTCCGCTTAACCGTTTGGAACAGACTGTATATGATGATATTAAGAAATAATAACAGATTTATCACATTTATAACCAATAAATAACAAGGAAAGACCTGTAAGATCAGCAAATTCTTAATAATAAAACTTTCTTAAACCAATAAAAAAAATTAAATTCATCCCATTATTATAATATGAAAGTTATGACGATTTCAAGAAAAATAAGATATTTTTGTTTCTTTTTTTTTTTTAAATTTGATATGAGTTTCATATGTTTATAAATGTGGCAAATTACCATTGTTAATTTTTACTAATATTTAAAAAAATGCAAAATAAGACGACACATTACAAAATTATTTTTAAATTAATAAACTAGCAATAAATCCAAAGAAATTGTTGTTTCTACGGCTGTTATATAAACTCTACTATATTTAACTATATAAGTAAGCGTAAAATAGGTCTTTATGGGAAGAGTAAAAAGTAAAAAGTTACGTAACGTATCATTATTTCACTCTTGCCATAAGCAAAATACCAATGTATACATTTTTGGGGTTCTAAACGCGTCTTCCGTGGGAAGAGACGTCTAAACGAAGATTTTATGTTCATGCGCATATTTCGGATAAGCGGATATGATATTTTATCCGCATCCGCACGATTTAAATGATAATTTATTTGCAACCGCAGAAAACGACCACGGATTTGCAGGGCTCAATTTATTTTAAGAAAATGATACTTAAAATAAATTGAGCTTGTTGAGTTATCCATATCGAATCAGATTCACTCAAAATTAAACAAAAAATAATTCCAACACCTCCATGCAACGGAGACATGTTGTTTCGTTGTAGAAAGAGATACAAAATCCAGCTTAGGTAATGATACAAAATAGACAAATCTTTCTTCTTATTCCTTCTATTTACTAAAATTTCGTGAGTCGTGACAGGCCGTGATTGCACGCACGACGTGTCACAATAAATTTTAAATCAGGCACAATTACGCACGAAAGAAAAATATTAATCACGTTCACTCACGATTTTACCGTGAACGGCCGTGTCACTTCGTGACACGGAAATTTCACGGCTCGCGCCCATCACTATTGTATATATTTGGTCATTAAAAGCAGTGGCAAGTGAAAACCTCTTTTTTGCTCATCGCTTGTCACTTGTGCTTGTCACGTATTTGGGAAGTGAGAATCTTGAAGACCTTTTTTTTGTTTTGCTCATTACTTGTATTTAGGAAATGAGGACCTTTTTTTTGTTTTGCTCATTACTTGTATTTAGGAAATGAGGACCTTTTTTTTGCTCATCATTTGGATTTGAGGGGGTAAATTTTATCAAAATTTACTTTATTTGCCTTGGGCGTCAAAAACATTGCTACGGCTCTGCGTAAAAAAAATACGTCAGTGTTGTTTTTGGGTAGTAATGAAATGGTTAGCAATGAATATCATTTTCATTTCGGTAAATTTAATTCGTTTTTACATAGGCTCCACGGTGAAAGTGCTAGCGCCGTTCTTGACGCCGAGTGCCACGATTTTACAACGCTCTCTCCAGCGCTGTGCTCGCTCGGCATAGCTTAGTGCCCCTCATTTTATCTTCTTTCTTTCAACACCCGAAACTTATGTCGTTTTACATATTTTCTTTGTAAATGTCGCAAATTTTCGAAATTAAGTCGCATTTTTTGTCACTTTTTCCACTTTTGCACTGTGTTACGCAGGGCCGGATTTACGATGAATGCGGCCCTAAGCTAAGAAAGTAGTTTCTAAATATGGAATTCCAAAAAAAATTATAGCAGATAATATGCCATTTGCCAGTAGAGAAATGAAAGAGTTTACAAAAGAATGAGAATTTAAAATAATAACTTCTAGTCCACATTGCAGAAAAAGGAGTAGATATTGCTAAGAAAATGTTGCGAATTTCATCAGAAACTAAGGAAGCTTTAGAATTGTCCTTATTAAACTATAGAAATGCCCCCGTTTCAGGTTTAAAATGTTCTCCAGCAGAATTATTAATGAGCAAAAAGTTGAGATCAAAAATACCTGTCAGAAAAGAGGAATTATTGCCAAAAGTTGTTAAAAAGGAAGAATATCTGATAATGTTAAAACAGAAAGAAAAGCAGGGTAATTGGTATAATAAAAACGCATTCAAAAATGAAGAAACGTATTATATTGATGAAACGGTTTGGCTTCAAGATATTAAATCAAAATTATGGGAAAAGGCTATAGTGGTAAAAAAGATGGAAACTCCGAGATCGTATTTGTTACGAGCGCGAAATGGAAAATATTTTAGAAGAAATATTATTCACATAAAAAAATATAAAGTTATTGAAATAACAATTGGCAATGAAAATGAAATGAATGAAGGGGGAAATGAAGATATTTTAAGAACGCCGAATATTGAAGGAAGAAATGAAGGTATTCCTCCAACGCCGTATATTCCTCCACAAGACCTTCTTTCCAGTTAAACTGCTCCTTCAACTGATTCATATAGTTTAAGGGGAGTCTTCCTTTAGGGTTTGTTCCTTCGACCATACCTTCCACGCTTATTTTCAACAAACCCTCATGTCGCAAAATATGCCCCATCAAACTAGCTCGTCTTTTAATATATTTTGAAGCAGAAATCTTCTTGATTCAGTTCTTTGAAACACCTCTTTGTTCGAGACTTTGTCAACCCATTTCATGAGATCAAAATAGGATATGAAAATAGTTTTTACCTCGAAAAGTTCGTATGTCGAGAGGATTGTAATTCGAGGTACCACTGTATTAGCAAAATTACTGAGTCATAACTAGTATTCGGTTATATCCCCCCTTTTCGGTACGCCAGTGCATATTCTAACAAAAGGGCGCAGTTTGGCGGGTTTGCCCCGGGCACCAAGGGAGCTAGCGCCGGCTCTGGTATGTACTATACTGCAATAGCTATATATCTTCATAATTGATATAAATAAATAACATAAAACACCACAAGAGTATATAATACATAGAAATTCAACTCAATGTACCGGGAAAAAAATATTGAAAACTACGTATCCATCTGTTGTCCAATAACAGAACTAAATATAATAATAATATATATATTATATATATTTATATTTTATATTAAATTTTATTTTTTTTTTTTTTTATATTTTTCTATTATTATTACATTATTAAATATACTACCAATACGTCCTAACGTATTAACTAATATTGAATCAGAATACAGAGAACATAGTAACCCCCCCCCCCCACAAAACACAAACAGTCTCTCCTTGTTTACAGAACCCCCGTAGACATCAGCACTTTTCTTGTCCTTATTCGAATGAATTGCAGGAATATCATAAGCAATTAATATCTATTTTATATATTATAATACTGTAACTTCAAAGTAAACACATAACCGGAGTATCATGGCAGCAACTGTCGAATATTTGAATATACAATTTTAAACTGTCGTAAAAATGATGTGTTTAAAAGTGGATAATAGCGAGGATGCATTTTTTTGTGCTATCAAAAAATTTTTAATTATAAATGATATTTTAAAAACTGAGCAACAAAAAGTTAACTCCCCAAACAACAAAACTTCAACAATCATGTAAATGTTATTTTTGTTTATATTTAATAAAAAAATAAATCATAGTTTTAATAATTTTATGTTTTATTATATCAGAAAACTTAAAAATAAAACTATTATAATGCGCAGCAAAAATGTTTATTTCTTAAAAAACGGGTTTAATATTAAAAAATCTATTAAGACACCGTTCAACGTTGAAGAATGGTCCAAAGAAGTAACCTGCTTGGCAGGTACAAATCGGATCAATCACTAAACGAAGAAGTAAGATTGTAGACGACTCTTAACACAAAAGCGCACCTTTTTTATAAATTACCTTTAGAAAAAAAAATATTTATAACAATGTACTGCAATTATCACCCAACAATATAATAATTTAATTATACATTTCAAGGAAATAAAACTGTTTTTTTAAATATTTTAAGGCGGAATTAATAATAAATTAATGTAATTAATTGTTCTTAACTTACCTCTTCAGCAAATTCAAAATCCCCTTCGAATTTCCTTTTCTTTTTAGCATCGATGGTTAGCGTAAGAACGCCAACCATAACAAACAATAACAGAACTCTCATTTCGTGTCTTTTTTTAATTAATACCGTTAAAACTTCACAATAATCAATAGATTAAATCACGTTTCACTATATTTTTTTGCACGGGGTTTCACCAAAACTGTAATACCGAAGAACAGACCGGAATGACAATACAACCTGCCAGCTCTAAAGACTAGCGATTTTTGATGCGATGGCGCTACAGAACTAGTGGCAGGGGTGGGAGAAATCGTAAGGGAAGGGAGATGACTGGAATGGACCGCGATCGATGTTTAAAAGGGTGGTCAAAAATAATTCCTAAACCTATAGATATTTAATATCTAAACTACCATTAACACAAAACCATACCATTTACATTTAGTATACATATTAATTTATTCTTGATTATGTATTAAATTTTATCAATGAAAATTCCTCAATTAAAAACTAAAACAATAAAAAACCTATTAAATTAGTTATAATTTTAGGCCGGTTCCGATATAAAAAAACTTCGAGAGTAATTTCCTTCCAATTGGCACTGTTTGTAAATAAACCAGTGGCTTTTGATTAGTGTGTCACGGCACGTTAGTATACCACGAAATTGTGTTTGATACAGAACTGTGAAGTCGATCTCAGAAACACTTGAGTCCGACCCCTTGATTTCTTATGAATCCGACTCCGACCCCTACGCAGATTTGTGTCTAGCTATTTTAGCGCCCAAGGCAAAAAGGTAAATTGTGGCGCGCTCCCGTATGTATATAGAAAAAATTGTTTGTTACATTTGTTCAAAAAAGAAAAAAAATAAAAATATCTGTGTTTTACAAAATATATTAGGAAACACGAAAAAACGGAAATAAATTAAATATAATATGCGCATCAGCACACCAAATAATTTACTGTAAAATCTCGAGTATAATACGCACAATTTGTACATACCTTAGCCCGCAATGGGGTGCGTATTATGCTTGTGTACATAAAATACGGCATTTTCCATATTGAACAAACACACGTGCAGCTGTAAGAAATGTTGCAACATGCATGTTATTATACATGAATTTTAATTTTATCAGATACTTCCGCGACATATTAAGCATGCGTATTATACACGGGTGCGTATTATATACGAAATTTTACGGTAAATTCGTCATAAAAACTGGATGATATACGGTCTCGAATAACCCCGTTTTAACAAATCGAAATCTCAGAAGCATAGGATAGGACCAGGATAGAGCCATGATGCGTCACCATATTACCGCCTTATTGAAGCGGGCAACCCATTTTTTTTTTTTTTTTTTTAATCGAAAATACTATCAATTAATGAATGTTTCACAAATAAAACTGTGCCGCCCGTGTGCGATGCACCCCCGACTTACAGCGGCCGTAGGTAGAACGTTATTAATACGAAATAAAACTGAATATATGTGCCATAATCTATTCAGTAGAGCCCTGATCGAAAATGAATAAGAATGATATAATCTCATTGAGGCGTTTTTACGATTAGTAAAATTTCATCTTTTTCTTCTTGATTTTCATCTTGAGGGTAGTGTCTCGTTCGTCACTACACCGCGACCTGTTTCTAGGTATTTAATAATTTTCAATCTGCTATTGCATTACACAAGAAAGTATTTCATAATAGCTATATTTGTATAACCGGATCTAAACGTGATTTTTATTGTCTTAAGATGTCAGGAGTTCACTTTTGATGATTGAATTACGCTTTTGTTAAACAAAATGGTCAAAAACCTTATTTGAATGTTACAAGTTACTAGATTACAATATCTAGTTGTACTTAAACCAAATAATCAAACCATAAATGGATCACCAAGGACCGGCCTGGGGGGGGGGGAGCGTAGCGGGTACCAGGTATACAGTTTCCACCATTGTTCTAATGGTTGTAGCTATGCTATTGTTTTTGCATTATGCTTAAAAATAGTTTTAAAATGGTGAACCCTAAAACTGCTGTCAGCATGACAACATTCGTGAAACTTGATTCATTTAAGAACCTATACTCGAGTTTCAACAAGTAAAACTATCAACTATTCAATATAATACATGTGGGACTACGACAAAATGAAAATGCCATTGAATGAAATATAAATAATAAAAGTAATACTCAAAACGAATATCAAGGGTAAAAAAAAATACAATAAAAATTAAAACTTAGTACGTTGATAAAGTTTACAATAAAGTATAAACTTTATTTAAATATTAGGTAGTTTAGAAATTTAGGATGAAGTCGGAGTTGGAAATCGCGACATTATTACGCACCCCGACATCAGTAAAACAAAAATTGCTTCATACTCTACAGCAGTGATTCTCAACCTTTTTAGTAACAGGGACCCCTTGGAAAACATGTCAAGCTTGGCGGACCCCCAATTAAAAGTTCAATTCGTGAAAAGCGCTATACTTTAATGTAAACTTTTAAATACTTACAAAATCAACATAATACACATATTATCAAACATATTCAACATATTATCAAACAATTTAATAATCAAGTAACTTAAAATTTCTTTTTATTTTTTGAGCTAAGTCAAGAGCTTTGCGGACCCCTTGGACTCAGCTCGCAGACCCCCGGTTGCGGATCACTGCTCTACAGCCCTGGTTTATGTCTCTTGAGTAAAAATTAATCTATTTTTGTATAATTTAATTTGTTATTAGCAATAAGTGTTTTTATAACTTACCTTCTCTGCCATAGAGCACAATCTAGGCGATGGTAAACTATTATTTTTATAATAAGTGTGCTACGAATTTAAAAAGTTTGGAAACTACATCATAAGGTTATGCACAAAATACGGTAGATTAAATATTTTATTTGCAACTTACACCATAAACATTCTAAATCGTTCTCTTGAATACCCAGGTCGGCAAGTATGTAGATTTATTAAAAATTAACCCCCTTTTCACTCCTTTAGAAGTTGAGTTTCGAAAAATCTGTTCCTGGTAGGTGCTTACGTCATGGAGGGAATATACCCGCCGAATTTCATGTTTGTAGGTCCAGTGGTTTGGGCTGGCGTTGATTGTGACTAAGTGATTCAGTTACAATTTTATATATATTGATAAGTATTTAAGGGTCACCTATTTATTTTTTGGGTCATCCCTTGGTTCAGTCTTCCCTTTTTTGTCATCACTTAGATTCATCTTCCTTTTCTTTTTTGTTTTGTCACTTAATTAAAATTGCATCGGCCCGTAAGGACGCCTGTAGTTGTTGTGCAACATTTTGGTAGGCGTTGCCGGAGTTGCCGTAGGGATACCGGGCAATTTCCCGGTAGGCCGGTCCCAATAGGGCCGATTCTTGAAGCAATGGGGCCGGTCCTTAGACCAATGAGGCCGGGTCTTGACCCCATAGGGCAATTTTTATTTCAATTTTCCAATGCTGGAGAATTTTGCCAGTCCGCTACTGTTGGATGCCCTCAAGTTGTTGAACACCATGTCACTGCTGTATTCGGTGCACGTAAAATTGTAAACCTGTGGCCATATAGTGAACTCTAAATATCATCCCTCAATCTAGTAGGTGGTTAACCTCAATTTCTATTAAAAAATCTTAAATTAGGTGTGCTACTCGCACTGTCACATACAACCCTGGGCTTATATTCAATATATTTGAAACTACTACAAACACTAAAAAATTAAACGCTAATAAATCTGGTCAGCAACAAAAATCTTCCCAAATGGTATTGAATGTATCATGTTCATTCCACTTTATTTTCTGACAAGGTTTTGCCGCGTTTTTTGACTCCATTACAAACTTTTATTTATTTTTTATTATTTTATTGGACAATCAGCTTTGATAATGTTCGAATTGAGCAAAACTACTCAGCTAGAACTACAATAAAGATTATACTCAACTTACAACATTAATATTTTATTCGGTGGAAATCCAAAAAACCCCTACCCCTCTTACCAAATGATAGTTGTGGGGCAAATTATTCTAAATGTTTTTACCCAAAGTAAGAGCTAAATTAACTTGTCCACGTGAAAGCTATCAATTGAAACGCCACAATGGTTCCCAAAATATTGAGAACAGCTAAATACATAAGCAAAGTGTGCCATCAGATCATGTCTGGGGCCGGACCTATAAACACTATTAACACCTATAAACCAGATTGTTTAACTGGTCAACAATTACGGTTTTTTTACAAAAAAAAAAAAAAATGTGTAGACTGAATAACTTGGGCAACCTTTTTTAAATAATCAGGTCAGCGAATCACGGGTGTCACCTGTCAGCCAACCAAGAGACAGGGTGTCCCCAGTTAGCCAATCACGAGAACCTTAGAAAAGTAAAACTGACGTAATAATGTTACCGGCACTACATACAGACACTTGCTAATTATATTATTACGATTACAATTACCGACAAAACATTAGGCAACAAAAATACAAATATTAAAAATAAATATTGTATATAAAAGTGATGTGTAAGAAAAAGCATCCGTTCCCGGGCCCTGAAATCTGCCGGCCGTCGGTATAATGTACCGGCTTCCCTCGTCTCTCGACGCCGCTTATTATAATCATATAATTTTCATAAATATCTAATTTACTCCATTGTAATACGTACAAGTTATGATCTATGTCCGATACCCTTTTCACACTAGATCGTTAAGACGAGTGAACTTAAAGTTCACCGATGTTTAAGATCGGTATGCTTTCACACTTGATGTTTAAATCTCTGGTGCTGTCATCAGCTACAGTAATTTTGTTCTTAAGTTACCGTCATGAAGTTTTGAACTATCTGCGCAGACGCACATTTTGAATTATTATAAACAAATAATGATATTTCATTTCATTCTACAATAAAGACACTACAATAAAGAATATATTACACCTGTATTAACTTGTAAGTCGATACATTTTATCTCAATTATTGTAGCTCTGTATTTTATTAAACACATTATTAAAATAAATAATTTTATTATAACAATAAGTATAAACTTCTTATAACGTCGATATAATACAGCATTCTTGTTTATGATAATATAAAATGTTGACAGCACAAATTCAAGTAGTATTTTTTTATAATAGAAATTAAGTTGGTAATGCGGGCGAAGTTTAAGACGCAGATCTCAGGTCTTAAACATCGGTCGTGTTTAGACGAGGCCGTACGGTTTCACATTAGCGTTTAAAGATACATTCACTTAAACATCCGATCTTAAAGTGCCAATAGTGCTATTTAATAAATATTATTATTATTATTATTAAAGATCTAGTGTGAAAAGGGTACGAGGTCGGCAAATACGGCCCGTCCCCTGACTTTTACGGTCCGCAACATGATCGTTCAGAACGAACATGAAGTTAGATTTACTTTTTATTTTGGCATATAGGGTCAATATTCATTTAACTGCGCAACTGCCAATCTTCCGTCCAACCTTCAGCTAGAATTTGTTAGACTGCAATGTGAGATGTTAAAAGCCAATATGAAGGAAAAGTTCAACTTTCAATTGAATTTTATAAATGTTTACCAAAGGAGCAATACCATTGAATAAGTATTACATAATAAAGACTAAAGGAGGCTGTATGAATTTGTACAATTACATAATTTACATAATTTTTATCAACAAAATATTTTGTTGATTTCGTATTATGGTGGGTTTAGTCAACATTTAAATTTAGCCCTAGTTTTAATCTCACGTTTTAATTTTAACCTTAAAAGATAAACTATCATATAGCTACGAGCAAGTTCATACAACACATTGTTTTAATCGTAACATTCTTAAAACCGACCTTGAAAGAAAACTAATGGTGGGTTTAGTCAACACTTAGCGATAGATGTTGCGTTAATTTGAATCTTACTCTTAGTTTTAGTCTTGGCTTTAATCGTCTTGAATGAGTACGGGTTTATACAATGTTTTAACGAGTTTTAACTTTTAACAAGTAACCAATGAGACGTCGAGTTTAACGCACGCGCATAGTATCATTTTTCTAAGTGTCAAAAAATTAAAATTTTTGGTTATTGACAAATATAACATTGTGTGTAAACATGTACCGAAATAAGTCTAGAAGTGTTGCTGCTATTTATGGCCTTATGTTGGCCACGATGGGTGCTTTTAGAATTTAAATCGGGGTGCGCGCACGCGCATGGTGCGTTTTAACGTGATTTACTCCCAGCCGTAGGAAAGTTAGAATTTAGTTATCTTTCAAGGCCAGAACCATAGGACTAAAATTAAAGAAATGTGTTGTATGAACTTGCTCGTAGCGATATGATAGTTTATCTTTTAAGGATAAAATTAAAATATAGGAGTAAAACTAAAGCTATCGCTAAGTGTTGACTAAACCCACCATAACATTCAACTTTTCTTAGCACTAAAATTAAAACCGCACAAAGCGCGAGCGCTCACTCTGACATAAAATGTGCAAGTTATATATTACGAAATATTAACAATGTTGTTATTGTTTTTATTCCAGAACATCTTTCACAATGTTTATTTCTTTAATCGTTATCTATAACCAAATATTTTGACTTTTGACGTTTCAAATAATAGTTATATAGTAAAGGAGAATTGAAATGACATATGACGGTTAATTAAACCATATGGTTCAATGGGAGAGAACTATAGCAATAAAATTTCCATTTTTGAATAGAGACATATCATTTGTTCACAGACAGAGCTAGAAATAGAGAAAGAGATACAATTTGTTTCACTTGACACGCTTGTCTTCATAAACAAGAATGCATCAACACGTGAAACCCCTTCCCCTACACAATAAGCGACCGCCCTGAGCTGTATGCGCGCGCGTGTATACAAAAGGACACACGTTGAAGTTACCATATTATAATATAAGAAAAAAAGACAAAAACTATGAACATACGTTCCAGTAACAAGCCGAAATACGTTTTGGACAACTTACATAAAACTGTGTGAAATAGATATATATTTCTTTATCGGTTCTCAATCGATCAATCTGTCAAGTAAATTCTCCTTTACTAAAACAAGCTTTGTTCTCAACACTGAACGAGGACACTATGCGCGTGCGTTAAACTCGGCGTTTCATTGGTTATTTATTAAAAGGAAATCATTGTATAAACTCGTACTCATTCAACAAGTTTAAGACAAAAACTAAAACTAACACTAAAATTAAAACTAACGCTAAGACTAAGGCCAAGTGTTGACTAAACCCACCATTAAAATGTGATTATAGAAATATATTATACATTTATTTTGATAAATTAAAATATATTTATTATTTATAAATCATAAATAAAAGACAGGGCTAAAATAGTTTATAGTCATTTTATAAATTAAAAAAAAAAAATTACCGCATTTAATCATAAATTTGCATGTTGTCAAAATGGTTAGCTGTACTACATGTGGACGATCATGAACACAAAAAGCCAAGACTAGAGGAATAACTTTTCATTCGTAAGTATTTTCCATTCATATTATGTAAGTGAATTATACATACTCGTTAGTTATGGACAATCGCGTATTGTCAAAATTTTCTACTATAAGTTCTGTATTGTATTTATTTACATGTGTGTATCATTAATTTTATAATAATAAATTACAGGTGTATAAAATTGTTTGTATCTCCTATCTTAGCTTCTTTTGAAAAATATCAAGATTGGCATTTTTTGTTTTTGTACCGATAACAATTATTTTAATGAATTGCCCTACGCCACTGTGCAGCCCGAAAATATTGTCCGTCATTTTGAAATACCATTCTGGTCTGTCCAATTAGCATGTAAGCCTCCTTCCTTTAGTATTTTTGTTCTCTATACCCACAAGTAAAATCATATGCTCGTAGAATTATATTAGTATTTAGCAGTACCTATGTTGTATGGAAATATATATTACATACGTCATAGCTTATAGTTTCCACTACGTCAACAGGGTCTCTAAAAATTTACTATTAGATCCTTCACAAAAAAAAGTTCAACGACCCCTGATTTATCTCATTCAGTAAATCAGTGTTGCTTAATCTTCTTTCGGTGAAAAGGTTAATTCATTTTTCGCGGACCGGTAAAAAATCAAATAATTTTTATCAGCCCTACGATAAAAGTACATATAACTTAAAAATATATTATAACGAATTTTAAAGATAATTAAATATAATATTGTATACCGTAAAATCTCGCGTATAATACGTTTTTTTTTACCGATTTACCTCATAGAATATCTAGGGTGCGTATTATATGCGAGTAAACATTATATATACAAAAATATTATTTTCCCCGGAAATTGTACTCTTAATAATGGGTTGCGTACTATACACGAGTGCGTATTACAGGCGAGATTTTACGGTAGTTTGTTTCTTTGGTTTAAGCGAACCTAGCAACTTTTAACGATTGAATAGAGCTTTTCAAAACATATTTTTTAGCAAAAGCGGCATTCAATCGTTAGAGAGTGAGCTTATGACAACTTAAGAAAGTAAAAGCTCAGTTTAGTTCCGCTTAAACATTTGTAATAGACTATACCTATTTATAAGTTTTATACAACATGGTACATTTTTTTTTTTATTGGTTTTTGTTTTTAATGCAATTAGCCAGGACAATTCTGTTTAGTCGTGTTGAAAATTCCATGCCCGAACAGGATTCGTACCAGAGACTTTAGCAAAGCAGGGCACATGTGGTACCACTACGCTACAACGGTCGGCACATTTTAGCTTATTAGGCATATAATAATCAATTAAGTTGGTTTTCAACAGTTCCATTTATTGATCAATAAATTGATATAGTTTTTTTGTCAATTTATTGATAACCTTGAAAATAAAAGGATCACTTTATTTTCAATCACACATCAATGTATTGATCAATTTTTTTGAATACTTTTACATTACCAACCGTAAAACATGTTGACGTATTTATCAAAATGAATATATTGAAAAAATGTGCACAAAATTACGAGCTGTGAACAAAACCAAAAGAAATAACTTAAAAATGATGGTGAATTAGAACGTTTGCGGTTCTGTCACATTAGAAAACGAAACACATAATCTATATATTTCTAGGTTATGCTACAACTAAACCGTTGGCAATAACTAAACAGATAAAAATATACCTAGATTTCCCTAAAAAATTGATGAAAAATAGAACTTGTTCTATTTTCAAAATAAATTAATAATTTTTTTCGTCAATAAATTGTTCAATTTATTGTTGAAATTTGAACACTTTACACACATCAATAAATTGAAGATCAACTTTTCAATTAATTGATCAATAAATTGAATCGAGTAAAACCCACTTTAATTTAATTTAATTGAAGTGTTTTTTTCATGGTTTGATAAGTGGTTAAGAAACACTGTTGTAAATAAACGGACTCTTCTAAAATATTCAAGTTTATATATTCATTTATTGTTAATAATTTACTAACAAGGAAATACTTACATGTGTTCATACAATTACTAATGGTAAAATTTTTGGTGTAAAATAATATATTAATACTTCTTACAATAATTTAATTTGTATTTCACAAAACTGTTTTTTTAAATAAGGAACTAGTTCGATGACAATAATCACAACACTTGCTAGTGATAAAAAAATAATTACAAATTATACTTAAACCAATACCACATCAAGAATCCTAGTACGTAACATTATCACTTTATTTCAGATGAACGTAGTGCCATTTGTCCACTAAAAAAGAAAAAATATTGAAATAACATCTTAAATATAATCTAATATTAAATATTTGAAGAGTTCAAGGAAAAAACGATTTGTCACAGAAGATTAAAATTTCTAAAATCGAATATTAAAGTATGTAAACACATCGCCTGCTTATCATTATTAATTTTAGGATTATTTTTATTTCTCAGTGCTATTAAACTTATTTGCTCGCATTACCTACATAATAAAGAACATTGTAAATTAAGGGTAGAAAAAGAAAAACGTTTAAACTCAAAGAATAGTAGACTCTAATGGATTTTTTCGTACAAAGGATATGAGGGGGTCTGGAGCACAAGGGGTATAAGTGACATAAATGCACTTTCCAGAAAATTGACTTCAAACTTCAGTAAGAAAAAAATTCTATAAGCAGTTTAATTATCGTACAATATAGATATTTTTATTAAATCTGCAAAGTTACAAAAGACTACATAGAAGTTGACACAGAACTACTTTCTTACCTATTCTGCACTTAAATGTTTATATGTAGACTGTACTTATACCTCTTGTGCTCTAGATACCTCACATGTAAGTGTGGATTTATGCACAACCAATTAACAATTATAAAGTATTATGAATTAAACAGTGTGGCATAACAATTAAAAAGTAGTACTTATGCAAACAAAATTAACAATAAATATTTTTGATAACAAACATGCGCAGAAGTACTACGAATTATTTTCACGTTGTTTTGAACTGACGTACCAAATCAGAAAGAATAATATCCATTGCCATATTTGTTATTTTTATTATATTTATTTATTTTTTTCTGTAATGTATATTTTTAGCCAGGCGCGTACCTAAGAATTTTTCTTAGGGGGGGAGCTCAGAAGACAAAATTGTTTTAAAGGGGCAGGAATCGGGAAATTATTCGGCAACAAGTGCTGGCCAAAAAGAAAGTGTTGACCTAAAAAAACGGTCCTCACTTCCAAAACACAAGGGATAACTAAAAAAAAAAAGCTATAGAATTCCAGTGTATTCCTTAAGCTGCATTCAGAGCTCTTTAAATTAGTTGACTGTGCTTTGTACGCTGTGGATATGTTTAATAGATTGTTTTAACATTCGAGGCAACATTTACAGCTAAGGAAATTAGTGAGTTTAATAGTGCGGAATCTGTGTGTGTTTAAACCAACTACGGTGGTTTCGTAAAATGTTTATTATCTATTATCGTTTTCCTAATTCGGCTGTCTTAGATTTTTACTAACTAAACCTTACCTAATTACCTAAATTGGATCATATTTACTGTTCGTCTTTGTAATTTTGGGAGAGATTTGTGGTAATCGGCGCGATGACATTTTGTTAGGTCATGTAAGGGCAATGTGACAATGTGAACGTTCTCACCAATGTAGACTGAGATAGCCAATATGTTTATATATGTTTATATATTAAAACAACTCACTAACTAGAAGTTTATAAAACTATCCACAATCGACAACGCATAACCCATTAATTTTAATTTAATTTTTTTTTGTTAGTGACAATCAACAGTGCACAAGCTATAGTCTATAGTCGACTAATCTAAGAACTCTGAACGCAGCTTTAAAAACACTAAAACCACTTATATTTTTTTGTTTGGTGCGGGCCTGGTTTTAATAGTTCGAAAACAACAATGACATGAAACTAATAACCAATAAAAGCACAGATGCAGACTTGCTGCGCAGTACACTTAAAAATAGTAAAATTAAAGTAAAAACTTAAAGTTGGGTAACTTTTAATGTTAATTGATAATCAATAATTATATCTGTGAATGCACCTATAACAAAACCTTAGTTCATATTATAATTGCTAATTCATAATTGTTAATTGGTTGTGCATAAATTCACACTAAAATGGTACAAAAAAAATATATATCGAATTAAATTCAGATTTTTTAGCAGAAATTAATAAGCGTTTAACGCAGTAAACAACGCAGTAAGTTTTCAAAAAAAGTAAATATATTTCAAAGAAAGTAAAACAGGATTTAAAAAAAATTGAATACTTTAACTGGATTGATAATTTTTCTCTTGAATATAAATTATTAAAATGCTCACTTAAGACTATGACTAATATTTTCGGATGTTTTACAACCAATCGAAAGTATTAAAAAGGTACTGATAACTAACAGTAATATCTCTAAACAGAAAATGACCAATATTGACTATGATCGTACTTCCCTGGACTCTTCATTTGTTATTTAAAAAAAGTAAGATTAGCAAATAACAGGTGTCAGACACTAAAATAAATGATTTAACAAATTTATGACATAATGACATAATGGGATTTTAATATAACATGGTTGCAAATCAAAAAAACCTTTGAAGATAACAAGAAAATGAAAATAAAAGGAAAATAAAAAAACAGCCAGAATACTGCAGGTATAAAATTTTTGTTGTAGGCGAGTTAAAATGAATTGAAATGTCTATTGTTTACATATCTAAACGTCAAAGAATAAGAAATGAAGAAAGAAGAAGACGAATCGGAGTAACCGATGTATCAAATGGAAATGGGCTAGACAAGTTATACGTTCAACAGACGGATGGATTAAACAAATGACAGAGTGGATACCTAGTGATGGACAAAGACACTAAGGTAGACATCTAATATGGAAGGACGAACTGTATTATATACATAAATCTACTCTTAACAAGAAAAAAATAGGATAAGGAATAGGGATGCAACGGATATTCGGCCTATCTGGCCAATTTTACCGAATATCCGGTTTAGCCGAATAATAAAAATAATAATATAAGTTAGAATAGAATTTAACTAGTGTAATATTTACAAAATCGAGAGCACACTGCTTTCTGCAAGATGTTTTTAAAAATTGAAACCAAATTACTATGAATATAATGTTTATTATGATACAATCATTCGCTGTTTACATACTTGTACTGGTTATGAAAACGATAACATTTCTCTAATTGTACAGACTTGCTTAGAAAAAAGTATTGTCTATAAAGTCTAAATTCAATGCGTTATATTTTTTTTTCCTAAATATGTTTAGTATAATCCGGTATCCGGAATTCTGATTAACCCGAATATCCGTTATCCGGCTTTTTGAAAAATCGCTACCCGTTGCATCGCTAATAAGGGATCTAATGTAGGAGGCCTCAGCCTTTAATGGGTTCATTATTATCATTGTCTAAGTATTAAGTAGTACTTTCTTTTAGTACCCTACATCAGGCATGTCCAAGCTTTAATAACGCGGGCTAGCTGCTCTCCGACAGAAACTATTGCGGGATGGGAACAAAAATTAAGACATCCAAAATATACAAAGAGCAAAAAAAAGGAAACCCAAACAAGTTGATAAGAAAAAAAAAAAAATCAGCTGTGGCCACCACAAGACCGACCGCCATTACAAAGTACTTGTTTAAAATACATTCTAGCAGCGGAGTAGAAATAACTTCACCTAATATTTTCTAACAGAGATATTATTTATCATGACCATGAAAACGTTACATATAAGTATGAAAAAAATAGATACTTCCAAAATTTTTCGTTTTATCAAAAAATATCTCAAATAAAAGTTGTTAGTTATTGCTTTTATAGCAACTTTTGTTAAATAATTTTTTTCGAAATATTTCTCTGTTATAAAATATTCGCAAATATCTTAGAATCGACACGAGTAAACTCCCATTTCTAGTCAACCGATTTTTACCAAAAGTTTATCAACTCGTGCCATTGATGTCAAAAGCTTAAATATGAAGTTTCATAAAAATCCTTTCAGCCGAATTTGCTTTGCACGTGTACACAGACAGACTGACAGACAGACAGACGGACCGAAAAACATCATGTTAAAAATAGTCAAAACGTTATGTAGCGACCTCAATTCGTGGAGATACATCGAAATCTCGAAATGTCAAAATCGGTATGATCACAATACCTCCCCGTTATATATGTTTACGGTCGGTAAAAACGGGAAAGCTAGTAAGAAAATAATTATGAGGGCCAAATATATGCCTCGCGGACAGTAGTTTGGCCATGCCTGCTCTATATGACATAATAAATAAATAAACTACACAAAAATTCCGTTTGTACTAGTGCGGTTCACACCAATGTTCATTATTCTAATTTTTTCGGATTTTTAAATAAAGTTTCCAGAATTACATCTTGTTCCTTAATCTACGCTTAAGGCATTACCACTATGCACTACCCATATGTCAGTGCATGTCTTATATCGCATGCAACATGACTCAGCATTTATGAACTTTCATTTGATACTTCACAATGAATTTAAAAAATACATACATTCATCAATGTATTATATTCAACAACCCAGAAATTCGATAAGTTTCGAAACCAAAATCTGATTCCGGTTCAAATCAATATGCATTACATGAAGTTTTTAGATACTTAGATTAATTCCTCTGGGTTACAAAATGTGGAACAATTTTTTTAGCACATTTAGCGCAAAAATCACGGTAAAATGAAGAGCTTTTTAAAAATTATTTATCGTCCATTATACTTATCATCATTTGATAAGCCATTCGAGTAATAAGTTGTTTCTGATATTTTTTCTATATACGGACCAAAGAGCTGTATATGCATGCCAAATTTCAACTATCTAGTTTTAGCTGTTACAGCTGTTCAGCCCACAATATCTACCGTGCAGACAGACGACTCACGGATAGTCTAATACACATACAGATGACAGAATTTAAGAGACGGATACACATACAGATGGCGGAATTTAAGATAAGATGGAGTAAAGGTTTCTGGGTTTTAATAACGAAATCCTAAAAAGTAGCAGAAAATTGAGATCTATGGTTACCATAAAATAAAGTGTATAAGGCACACAATAGACAAATTACACATCTATAATTTTGAATAACAACACAGTATATTTTTAAAAGATACAATAGCTTTTACAAAAACAACCAAATTTAACAACAAAAAGAAATATTTACAAATTGGATCTTGGTTTGATATTCTTGATAAAATAACATCTATCAACTGTAAAGAAGGTAGAGGAAATTAGGCTTATGGTAAAAAAGCATACACAACATAAAAATATGTGATAATTTAAGCCTCAAATGCTTCTCTAGATAAGGGTCTTGCAATTGGTGTCTAGCGACACTTTGGTGTGTAAAATTTATGATTTAAATGATTATACTGCTCATAGTTATACACATCTAAATAAAACTAAAAATTTAAATTGAAATTTATGTCAAAAAATAATCGTCAATGTTTTCATCAGTCCTAATTATTAGTAATTTAATGTCGAAAAAACGGCTGTCAATTATTATCTTTAGTATTCATATTAATTAATAAAAATATTAAAATTTATTAAAGGTTATTCCAAACGTTTAAGTGGAACTAAATGGGAATTTCGTTTTTTTTAGGTTGTCACGAGAAGGGACCTTGCTTGGGTTATTTCATTTTTGACGTTGGCATGTGAAAATTTAAAATTCCAACAGTGAAACATGACAAAAAAATAATTAAATGGGAAATTTGTATTAATAATGACACAAAAAATCAAAATATAAAGAAAATGACGTTTTAAAATGATATTAACCTTAACAAAAAAATGTTTATAGTAAGTATGATTTACAAAGCTAAAACAAAACGGCCAAAAAGCACGATTCAAACGCTGAAAGTAACTAGATTGCAAAATCTAGTTCCACCTAAACGTTTGGAATAACCTATAGCAACTTTCTGTGTGTATAGCTATCCCACCTTTAAGTGGAACTAAATAGAATTTAAATTTTCTTGAGTTGTCAACTCTTTTTTTATATATTGAAGTTGGCTTTTCCCAAACAAAATAATCAAAAGCTTCAATCAATTGGTATAAGTTACTAGATTTGAAAATCTAGTTCCGCTAAAACCAAAGAAACCGCCTATATGTGTACTTTCATATATAAATTTTATTTTGTACTAGTTGGAGTGCCCGTACCTTGTACGGTTTTGTAAAAGTTTATTTTTGCCGTAACATAAATGAAAAGTGAAAAAAAGTCTAAATCTCTTTTGTATATGTATTTGATGTTAAATAAATAATAACTGAGATATTTCCAGATTTTAGTTTTAGGGTGCTCCCCCGTTACTCCTCAAATATTCATTCAATCGAGAAGTATATTAAACAAAAAATATTTTTGTTGTATACAGCTAAGTTTTTGCAGCTAAGTCAATAATAAGGGAGATATTTCAAAAGTTTATCTTTAAGGTGTCCCCCCGTAACTCCCCAAATATAATATAAATGAAAAAATGCATTGAAATAAAATATTATTTTCTTATTATAAACTATTTTTGCCATATAAGTTTTTTTCCGTTAAGTCAATAATAAGTTACATATGTATATGTAGATTTTAGTTTGAAGGTGCCCCCCCCCCGTTTTAAAAAGATTTGTTTTCTTACTATAAACAATTTTTGGTATATATTTTTTTGTTAAGTCAATAATAAGAGAGATATTTTAACTTTCATGATAAACAGTTTAACCCCGAAACAGTCGCCTAGAATGAAAATTTTGAGATGCCTTATGGCCTATGCTCGAACCCTGGTTTTACTCTATCATACCAAATTACGTCAATATATGTCCAGCCGTTTTTGCGTGAATCTCGGACAGACGGACAGACAAAAATAGCTTTATTTCGGTTATTGTTTTATAATCATCTGAAAAGTGTAGAAACCAAATATCAGGCCATAAAAAATAAAAAAATAGATATAGCCTCCAATTTTATTAATATAGATAGATGATTTACTTTTATATATAGTTTGTTTCTTTGGTTTAAGCGGAACTAGATTTTAAAATCTAGTAACATTTAACGACTGAATGAAGGTTTTGATCATTTTGTTTAGCAAAAGTCCAATTCAGTTGTTAAAAAGTAAGCTCCTGACAACTTAAACATATAAAAATTTCATTTAGTTCCACTTAACATTTGGAATAGACATAATTTACAAATTTTTTACAAATATGGATCAAGTTCAATGACCTTACTTAATATGTGGACGTTGTATTTTATTTTTCTGACAATTTTATTTGATTCTATGACTTTTTAACTTAGCTCTGATGAAGATTTAAAATATAAATCGAAACGTTAGAGAAGTTAAAATTTTGTTTTAATTTTTAATTTCTGACCAGTCCGAATCCCATTGCTTCCTGCTCATAAATATGGATGTTATTAATATAATTTTCTTGGACCGACAATAATATCGATTTTACTTGGGAGAACAAAATACCGCATATTGTTACATATTTTCGGTCCGGTACTGCACCACTAGTTGCTCCCTTTGCACTATCAAAGTCGGATATTAAAACTTCTCAACAATAATTATTAAATAAGAGAGATCATATGAGGCAAAAATATTCACAACATTACTTCAATTTATTAAATACATACCTATTGGATCAACTGGTTGTCCTGGACCACTTGATGGACTCTTTTCAACAATATCTGCAGCTTCCTGGTCTGTTATTTTAAATGGACTGCTTTCATTACGTACATTTGCACTGCAAATATATAAAAAATGATATATAAAAATCCACCTTGGCTAGTTTTTGATTTTGCCAAACTAAAATATGTTTTCTATTTTACTCAAAAACGGTCAGCTTAAGATAATAAATATTCAAGTGCAAGTTGATGCTGTATATACTGATTTTAGTAAGGCATTTGACACCATTGACCACGAAATATTACTGATGAAACTGAGTAAAATTGGAGTGTGTGGTAATATGCTGCAGTGGCTACAATCATAATTAACTGATATAACGCAGTATGTTGTTGTGAATGGTCACAAATCTCAAATAAAATATATCACCTCAGGAGTACCACAAGGGAATCACCTTGGCCTCTTTTATTTAATATCTTTATTAATGATATAAATAGTTGCTTTCAGATCTCTAATTTCCTTTTATATGCCGAAGATCTAAAAATATATCAAAAAATTGCTACCATACAAAACTGCATCAATTTACCGATCTTAATAGATTAAATGAATATTTAAAGTTAAATAAATTTAAAATAAATGCATCAAAATGTGCTTCTATATCTTTTACAAGAAACAGAGCTTTTATTGATTTTAATTACCTCATCAACAATGATAAGATTGCCTCTTTTACTAAGGATCTTTTTGTAGAACCGGCAAGGAATTTAAATCATACAAGACTCTTTTGTCCTTATACTGTTCTATGGTAAGTAGCCAGATTGAATTTTGCTCTGTATGTTAGTCACCTCAATGTTATGTTTATATTAATCGAATTGAGAAAATACAGGATAGATTCATCAAACATATTAAGTTCAAATACTCTACTGATATTAGCCTTGTATTTCTGGAAAACAGACGAATAATAACTGATTTCTGTTTTGTATTCAGTTATTAAAACATATTTGACATATTTCCCGATATATTTTCAGTTAATATTACTGTGCTAAAAAAATATTTAAAAGATATTTTAATTTATAAGAATAAGAATACTATATATTAATAAATACTGTCAACTAGTATGTAATTTTTTGTAAATAAGTTGCTACACTATTATTGGGCTTTGGCCTGTTGTGTAGCCAAATTTTGAAATAAATAAATAAATAGGGGCAGAGAAGGTAAGTTATCCGTTTCTAGGCCGCCGGCTATAGATATGAAAGCCACGTGGTACGTGTGCCGTTTCGTCCGGTCCTATTATCCCTGAATAAACAAGTGCTCATTATAAGTATTAAATACTTGAGGCTGAGTCGACCCCATAGCTGACTGCACAATAGCGGAAAATAAAAATCCGAAGGAGGTGGGGGGTTTCGAACCAGGGTCCCTGTGCTCCGTAGGCAACCATCTTACCACATAGTCGCGGCAACTCTTATAAATGCAAAATAGAAAACTGCCACGTGGTATTTCCAAAATACGTCCCCTACCCCATTTTAACTTAATCCATATAACATTCTGTATAATTTTTCTAAATTTTTGTACGGGATTTTTAAGTGGGTTTTACACGATTCAATTTATTGATGTGTGTGAAGTGTTCAAATTTCATCAATAAATTGAACAAATTATTGACGAAAAAATTGATCCATTTATTTTGATTTTTTTTTTTTTTTAGGGAATTCTAGGTATATTTTTATCTGTTTAGTTATTGCCAACTGTTTAGTTGTAGCATAACCAACAAATTCATAAATTATGTGTTTCGTTTTCAAATGCAACAGAACCGCAAACGTCTAATTCATCATCTTCTAGGTTATTTCTTTTGTTTTTGTTCGCAGCTCGTAATTTTGTGAAGATTTTTTCAAGATTTTCTTTTTGATAAATATGTCAACATGTTTTACAGTTAGTAATGTAAAAATTTTCAAAAAAAAAAAAAAAAAAATGATAAATAAATTGATGTGTGTAAAGTGATCCTTTTATTTTCAAGGTTACCAATAAATTGTTCAATTAATTGACAAAAACTTGATCAATTTATTGATCCATAAATTGAACTGTGTAAAATCAACTTTAAGTAAAAAATTAAAAAGTGCGGGTTAAAAACTCGTAGTCAGTGTGTGAAGTACAAGTTTCTAAAACAATGCCAAACAATAACTTAATTTCGAGGTGTTCGAGGAGAAGCTCGCTCTCTGTGTAGAGGAATGCTTCAAGAAGTATCATCAATAAAAATAACTATGATTTACATAATATCTCTAATTATCATAATTATCTATTTAATATTTCTATCTTATACTGTTTGCTCTAGATTTATGATATGTTTACATATGACGCCAAATTCTTATTTCAACAAGTTATTCCTGACGCCAGCTCTCCTAAAAGCACGTTGATTTCCAACGAGTGTACTCGTATCGCATTTTACACACCGCAGCGGTCTACGATCGCCAAGAAGCTTTTTTTACGCACGTACGGGATATTTTTGAGTTCATATATATCTATTTTCTTTATGGTCAGATCTCTGAATTCGAATTAAAAATAGTTTTTATAAGTATTTATTAATTTCAGGGTTTCAGAAATGACTTCGACAAATTCAGACGTAATTTATGAATAAACAATAACTTCTTTTACTGCTTTAAATGCCTCAAACAAAAATTACTTATTGACAAAACTAGACCTTTTTCTTTTCTTTTTTTTTTTAATGTTTGGTCTTAGCTATTGATGGTCATTAACCAGTATATTTTTATTTTTATTTTGTATACATTAGTAATTTTATGACAAATGCAAACATCCATGCCATCACCGGGACTAGAACCCGAGCCCCCATAGTTAGCAGTCAAATGCGCTGGCCACTACGCTTGGTAGCCCTTAACCTGAACCTTAAAAGCCAAGAATTTAAGAAAATCAAAATTTCATTTGGATTCGCCTAAAGGTTTGGAATAGTCTATATGTCGAATATTACTAAAAATACGGCTATATAAAACTGGTGGATGCAGCTTTATATTGTGCAAAAATACAGGAAGAATTTGGATGTATATCGGATTTTTCCGCGCTAGATCGTGTTACATCGGATACGAAGGAGCGCCATGGCATGAGCAGCAATTTTAAAAGAGTTTGGATGAGTACTGAATTTCATCTAACTTTTAAGTAACAGATGATTACGGCTAAGTCCGACGTAGGTTAAGCGACGACAGCCCATATTTCGTGTTACAACCTGTATAGACTTGTTTTGCAATGGAAACCCGTTTCGTTTTTAACTACAAACATAAATAATTCATTCATTAATGGCCGGTTGCTAAAGTAAGAATTATCCCTAACTCGAGTTAAAATCATTTGTTTTTGTATGTTGTAAGATATGAATACAAATGATTTTAACTTGAGTTAGAGAAAACTCTTACATTAGCAACCCGCCATAAATGATGAAAACTATTTTCTTCAAAATATTTATCATTAAAGTATCAAAAGTTATTTTTAACCAACTTAAAATAATTAATGCAGTGATAACAACAAAGTAAACTATAATCAAGGACAGATAAAATAAAATATTTTACCAAGAAATTCCATTTGCTTCAGCTTCCTTATTAACCAATAATTTCCAGAATTTATGTACATCATCAATGACAGTATGGGCAAAAGCGGCAGGTTTAGCTTCTCCATTAAATGCAAATTGATTTTCAGGTTTTCCATCAGGTATTTTATAGATTTTGAACCATTCAACAGAGGCCTTCAATAATCCGGGAAAATGTTTTTCAACATCAGCAATGTCTTTCATTTGGTCAGCTAACGGATCGTTAACATCGATGGCAATAAGTTTCCAGTCAGTTTCTCCTGTAATTCAATGTCATTGATAAATAGTTAATCAATATCTAAAACATGCAAAGTTCATTAGATAAGATATATCATACATCAAAAATTAAAGATAATTGAGCAATTACGCTGCGTTATTTAATATTGATCAAGAGTATTCTTCGAAATATTCAATATTTGGAAGTGTACACTTAAATATTACACTCTTGACTATTATTTGTCAAACAATATTATTTTTAATTGAAGGACAACCAACAAAAATGATTAATTAAGGATAATAAAGACAAAATGTTTTTATTCATGCAACACCTTACATAAAGAATGACATGCGAAAGTCCCTTGACAAGTGGCTAGCTAGGATAGTTCTTGGTGGTAAAATATAACTAGGTTATGATAAAATTTAAGTTTACATAATAGATGTTAACGTTATTAACCCTTTCGCAGCTGGCGTTGCGTTAACGCAACATTGTGAATATGTTCCTTTTACCATTACTGTGATTTTTTTTAGAATGTTGCTATGTTGTTTTGATAAAGGACGGTTCGTACAATATTAATATTTTTTTTTTTTTGTTAAAATATTTTTTAAATATAAGTTACTAGATTGCAAAATCTAGTAACACTAAAACATATATATTATGTATTTATTGAATTAATTGAAAAAAAAAAAATACCGTTTGTAGATCCGCGCAGTTCAAACTCGTATATTTCAACTGTATTTTAAAATCTGTTAATTCATTTAAAATGATAATTTTTTCACAAATATAAAACAGCATGCAAAGTTTAGAGATAATAAATATCAGTCAATGTCAAGATAAAAATCTACAATCAACATGACAATTGATTAAACGTAAAAAATAGTATAATATTATCATATCTCCTACCTTCATCAATGAGTGCTATTGTTCCTAGTATTTTAACTTGCAATACTTCTCCACGCTTGGCAACACGATATCCAATTTCCAAGACATCAATTGGATCATTATCACCCTTGCATCCAGTACCATCATCTAAATGTTCTGGATTTTCCCAAGTTTGTGGCAAAGCACCGTAATTCCAGATGTATCCGTGATGAGGAAAACAATTTGCAACATAACGTAGTTTTCCTTTCTTAACATCTTGTTTGATAGGATTTAATACTTCTTTCATACATATCTACATTGAAAAAAAAATAAATAAATAAGTCTTGTTATTCAGCTTACAATTTGGCTTAATTTGTTTTTCATATTCGGTATTTAAAAGGTGTAAGAAGCCAACATAATACTGGAGGTCTAGGTATATTTATCACATCAAAATCAACAGTTTTTTTGATAATCACGTTTATTCGTTATTTGAGAACTAAGAGCTGTCATTTAATTTTTTTAAACAAAATTTAAATAATTTGCCAAATGTCCCAGCGTTTTTTTTTTTTTTTCTGCATTTGCTTCGTATTCAATTCTTCATTAGATTAATAAGAAATATTTTACAGTGTAGAGTGTAGTGTGTTGTGGTGTGAGTAACTCAGTTCCCAACTATTAAAAAAATATATTATTTTTTATAAAAAATATATTATTTTTTTAATATTTTTAATTCCAAAAGAAAAAACACGCACTATCTTAGCTATAAATACAAAAAATCCATAACATTATTAGCCATAATTTAACCATGAATTAAAAAAATTATTATTAAACTGCCATATTTTTCAAAAAAACAATTTCATCAAAAATTCATCTCGTACGTTTCCGGCTCAGATACATTACCCACAATTTTTTCAGATTTTAGTTTAACTCTTTTTGATAAAAGGGTGCGGGACAAGAACTTTTGCACATTTTTGGATAAATTCGCATTTCGCGAAACGATTTTCAAAAAAACTATCTATCATTCCGTAATCTACGTCTTAAGAGCCTTCTTTTGATACCACACAATAAATTTTATAAAATATTTTTTTTATCAACAACACAAAAAAATCGACATTTTTCGAAAAATTTATCTGATCAAAAATTCCTGTTGAACTATTTCGGTTCCCATCAATGTTCATTACGGAGATTTTTTTTAGATTTTTAGATCAATCCCTTTGGAAGATAGGGTGGGGACAAAAGTTTTTACACATTTTTGGCAAAAAATCAATAAAAAAAAAAATTATTTTTCAAAAGTAAAAATGTTTGTTGATCCAAGCATTAGAGGTTTCATTTGGTATACCACTCAAAATTTAAAAAAATATTTATTTTTTTATTAAATACATATTTGTTTATAATTATCCCGCGCTGTATTTTTTGAACTCTATAGTTTTTCTATATGTGGATCAAAAAGTTGTACAATTATGCCAAATTTCAACTTTCTATGTTCAGCCGTTTACAATTTCTACCGTACATAAAGACAGACACATGGGTGATGTTACAAGGGTTTTTTGGTGGTCATACCTACAAAACCCTAAAAACGTAAAAATTGAACTCAAAATAAAACATTAAGGATCGGTCTTTCCACCTTCTGATAAACTTCTGGGTAACTATCTGATAGATAAAGTTATCTGATACTTTATCTGTCGGATAAATGTCATCCCGTCTTTCAATTCATATTTATCTGTCAGATAGTTATCTGACGGATAATGAGACTTACATATTGAATCCTCAGATTGGTAACACTGAATGTGTAACTGAAATAGGCGTTGAGAAAGAAGTTTTTTTTGTTTCTCTATGGAAATAAACAAATAAATTGGTAAACTGACAGCTGTCGAGCCGTTTTTTTAGGGTTTTGTAGGTATGACCAAAAAACCCTTATACCGTCATTTTGTCGTCTGTCTGTCTGTCTGTTCGGTAAAAATTGTAGCCAAACGGCTAAACCTAGAGATTTGAAATTTGGCATACTTATACAACTTTTTGACCCGCACATAGAAAAAATACTAAAACATCTAAAAAACATATCCCCTAAAAATATAAACAAAAATGTGGTCATCGAAAACAAAAATATATTTTTTTAATTCTGAGTAGGGTATCAAATGAAAGCCCTTAATACGTGGATTAACGATCAAATTTTTATTTTTGCAAAATAAATTATTTCGATGCGATTTTTGCCAAAATTGTGCAAAAAAAATTTTTCCCACACCCTGTAGCCCAGATGGTTTAAACTAAACATCTAAAAAAATTCTAAGTTATGTATATTGGTGTGAACCGAAATAGTACAACAGGAATTTTTGATCAGATTATGTTTTCGGAAAATAACGCATTTTTTGTGGTTTTTGGTTCACAAAGTACAAAAGTTATACCAATGTAAGACACCCATATGCAAAGCGTGCGATAGCGTAATGGTTAGAGCACTGGTGTCGTAAACTAAAATGCGCTGGAAACGAAGGGTTTCGAGTTCGAGTATGGAGTGAATTTTATTTTTTGTTTGTTTTTTTTGCATTTTTATTTTTTTGTTAAAATTCTAGTTATATTTTGACAAATGTTGCATTTAATTTTTAAGAGCGTAAATTTAATAACCAGTCTTATTATATGATTAACAGACGATAAATTATTTTAAAAATATCGTTCATTTTGCCGTGATTACTACAAAGTAAAATTTGTCCTACACACTCAGCATGAAACCCTGAAATGTGTGAATATTCACACTTCACATCAATTTTTTTTGTTATTGTCATTAACAAAATTAAATTTATGTATGCATTATACAATGTTTTAGCAATTATTAATGTCGTAAGCATGTAATAAAATTGGGGGAGTGAAAAATAGATAGTAGATATTAATAATAATTGTTCTACGTTTATTTAATTTTTTAATTTTATTATGATTGATGTAAATACAAAATAAGTTATAATAAATTTGAAAATAGGAAATTAAATCACGTATTCTTTCATTTTCATTTCTCATTTCCCAGAGTTAAGGCATTATTTCTACAAATAAATAAAATTCAACAAATTATATTTTTTTCAAGTCCATTTTGCAATTTATTGTTCCCAGAAATCATTTAATTTCTAACTTTTTGACAATGACAACATTTATTTGTTACTTATTCGCTACTTTGACTACTGAATAACTTATCTGCCAAATAGCATAGTTTATTCGTAGGAATAACTTTATCTGAAGGTGGAAAGACGCTTTGTTTTTATCCGTCAGATAACGTTACCAGTCACTTTATCTGAAGGTGGAAAGGCCGGCCCTTAGTAAGGTTTCAAAATATTTTAATTTATTAATACGTATTTCGGCTTATGAGGCCATCATCAGAATACAAAGAGTTTACAAAACTGCACAAATATACACTATCATCAATAGAGCAATTAGGAAAAACCGAAACCGAATTTTCTACAAAAATTTAAATAAAATCATTAGTAAAATTCAATTCACGGTAGAAAAATAACAAGATAATAAAATTATTTTTTTGGATGTCACTATTTCTAGGAATCGCAATAACTTTTCATTTAGTATTTATAGAAAGCCTACTTCAACAGGCACCATTAGGGATGAAGGGATGATGGAAGGGATTTCCATCATCCCTTCATCCCTACAATATAAAATTATCTGCGTTACACAGTTATATACATAGATTAGTAAATATTCCTTTGTCTGAAACCGATCATAATAGAGAACTTAGTACTATCTTACAAATTGCTAAATCCAACGGTTATACCTCTACTATAGTACAGTCAGCGCTCACTTAACGTACTTAATGCGTTCCCAATGTGTTGTTCGTTAAGCGATTTGTACGTTAACCGGATGGTGTATTTCCATATAAATGTACATGATTACGATTTTTTGGTACTCACATTGCTTCTCCATGTCCGTACGAACGTACACTCGTCCGCATGAAAGTACACTTTGTCCGCACAAACGTACAATCGCCGCTTTGTAAATGGGCATTCGCTGGGAATTTGTGAATTATTGCAGAAATAGAGGTTGAAAATATTGTAGAATTAATAGATAATTCGGACCCTGATTTGGAAAGAAGAAACGATGTAATTCGGAATATTCGCAGTAGTACCGCTTGTTACAAAGTTATGTATCAGGAAAAGAAGAAACGATGTAATTCGGAATATTCGCAGTAGTACCGCTTGTTACAAAGTTATGTATCAGGAAAAGAAGAAGGCTTCAGTTTAATTAATTGTGGACAAATGTTGACAAAAAATACCAACAATGGATAACTTTTGTATGAAATGCTATTTATTTATTTTCTATTCATTATATTGTTAGTATTTTTTGTGAATAAAAAAGTATATAAAATTTTATAATCTATTCAGTCATACGCCCATTTTGTTTGTCCGTCAAAATTCGCGTGTTACGGAAATCTACAAGCATTTTCGCCGACGAGTCCCAGTGAAGTGTACGTTCGTGAGGATATTTGTACGTTCGTTCGGACATATTGCCAAAATATATCTGTACGTAACATCGAACGTACGTTAAGCGGCCGTACGTTAAGGGAGCGCTGACTGTACATAATATCCTTAAGAAGAAAGTTAAAAAAGTTTGTTAAATAAATGTTGGCCTCATGGTTCTCCCAAATCTGATAAAATATACAGGAAAATTCTCTTTATTGGTTCCACTAGCTTTACAATAGGTAACCAATTGAGAAATTGCCACGTTCTTCCAGCATTTTACAATATGTTAACTTTAGGAAATATGTTAATTAATAATAAAATTGATCATAAAGATAGGTTGGATCATAGTGGAGTATATCAAATTAGTTGTAATAACTGTAACTTTATTTATATAGGTAGGACTGAACGCAATTTTAACATTAGAATATCAGAACACATCAGAGCCTGGGAGCTCAACAATAGTAATAAATCTAATGTCGCTAACCATACGATTAATAACCATTCGTTCAGTTTTAGTAATGTCAAAATATTACATGTAGAACCCAAAGGATTAAAATTGGATGCTTTAGAAGCAATAGAGATTAAGAAAGCCAGTTCCAGGAACATGGATTTAATGAATGAACAATTAGATTTTAGTAATTCTCCGCTTCTAGCCCAAATTTAACCTTTTGGTTTTTCCTAATTGCTCTATTGATGATAGTATATATCTGTTCAGTTTTGTAAACTCTTTGTATTAATAAATTAAAATATTTTGAAACATTTGAGTTTTTTTTTTATTTTGAGTTCTATTTTTTCAATATGTTTCAACGAGAGCCTACAACTGAATCTATTAATATTACTAAAAACGTATATGAACAAAACTATTCATAATAAAGAATCTATGCAATTTTCTTAAATTACTAGCTGGTGTATTCGTACCACGTACGGTTTTTGTAATGTACATTTTTGCTGTAACTTAAATGATAGGCGAGATATTTCAGTTTCAATTAGAACACAAAATAATTGTTTCTTTATTCTAAACCATTATATTCTGATGTAAATCATATGAAGTAAATAATAAATTAAATACTTTGTTTATAGGTAGCTCGCACTATATCTCCCCAAATATATATCTTATTAAAACTACATTAAACAGAGAGGAATTATTTCTTTTTTCATATTCATTTTTGCTGTTAAGTAAATGATAAAAGAGATATTTCAACCTTATAAGTACCACTCCCCTTGCCCCCTAAATAATCTTATCAAAAACTGCATTGAATAGAGGAAAAAATCCTGATATACATTTTTGATGTGAAGTAAATAATAAGTAAGATATTTTAAAAGTTCAGCTTAAGAGTGCCCCTGAAATTTCCCAAATATACATCGAAATGAAAAAGTGCATAGAAAAAAAATATTTGTCTTCTCATTATAAACTACTTTTGTCGTATATAATTTTGCAATAAATTAAAAAGTGAATAATAAGGGAGATACATATATGTACATTTTAATTTTAGTAAAAACCCTGTAAACTTCCCAATTATTCATCTCATTGAAAAAATGCATTGAACAAAAAATAATAAGAGAGATACCTGAAACACCCTCCTAGAATAAAAATTTTGAGTTGCCTTATAGCCTATGTTCGAATCATGGTTTTACTTTTATCATCAATTACGTGAAAATGTGTCTAGCCGTTTTTGCGTAAATCTCGGACAGACAGACAGACAAACAAAAATTGATTTTTTTGCAGATATTGTCTTGTAATAATCTAAAACGTGGCAAAACCAAATATAAGACCAAAAAAATAAAAAAAACAGATAAAACCTCCAATTTTATTAATATAGATTATAATAATTATTATATATTTTAATAATAATTCCGATCAGTAATAAGTAATAAATTCAAATTAATAATAAATAATCCGCTTGAATTCAGAGTGGGCCCGAGGTGTTGAGCCTTGGAAAGAAGATAACTCTAATATCACATGAAGCAAATCAAAAAGTAGGTATATCAATAGTTTGTTCGCAAATTTAAATTAATCTTTAATCAAATTATTTAATGGACCTCAGAAACGGGACAATCCCAGTTTTCCGGAGCTGTTTGACAAAAAATATAGCTAGTACGGGTATGTCAGCTTGTATAATATATTTTTGTGAAATTTCAGAAAAGTAAAAGTGTATTTCATCAACTATTTATAGTTGGAGTAATACCTTATTTTATGACAGGTCTGTTCAAAGAGTATTTCCAACGATTTATTATCTGCTGCAAATCCAAAGTAAATTTAATGCACTTCTACAACCTCTACGTGTGCAGTTAACAAACTGTTGGAAATGACTGTACAGACCTAATACAACGACAATATCGAAGTTGTTTCACACAAATTTTAAGAACAAGATTTATGAATGGTATAATGTAATATACATAATTTTATAATTCATACCTCCATTTTGGCATTGGTCCATCTTGGAATTTCAACTAACATATTATAAATTTTCTTGGTACAATCGACATAGAGGGGAATGTCGTGTAGAGGTGATATTGGTCCATTACTGTCCTCTATAACACAAAATTATATTAACAAATTTCACAAGTATAGACATTAAATCAAATTCAGTTATAAACTAAACTATAAAATAACGTAAATTAAAATAAAACTACACAAATTAAAAATCCATATGTCTAATGTAATAAGGTTAAGTTAATAAAATTATATAATTAATACCTATATAAACTCTGTAGTCTATGGTATTTGGGCAACCTCTTTCTACTGCTTTGAACATTTTGTTTTTTATCGGATTATATGAAACCTTATGTTGAAAACGACCTGACTGATGTGACACTAACCGCACACCGGACCGAAATGCGACTTTTCCGCTAGCTAACGCGACGAACACGTGTGATAAAGCAATTCGAGACATTACGCCATCTGTTAATAAACCGGCTAGATAGGTAAAAAACCATTAAGGAATGTACAAGTTTCAAAGGTTACACAAAACGTAATGACCTTCTCTTTCTTCCTACTTTCACCTGGTTTTCATACTAATTTATATAACACTAACAAAAATGTTTATACTTTTTATATAAATCGTTGTATTTTTATAAATATGTACATCTCAGATGATGTATCCTAACTATGGACGCCTAGTATACTAGTGGGTACAAAGGTTTATAAATACTTATCACAAATATATTACAACAATACTTATAATATCGAAAAAAAAATATTTTAAAAATTATATCTATGACGTTCTTATCACCTGCGAATTATATCTACGTTTACTTAGTATTAAACACTGAGTTTTCTACAAATTAATTCTAATTGTAGATAATAACTTATTTTTTTTTTTTTATGGGTATTGTGTGTATGTTTTTTCTGTTTGGTTACATGCCCCTGTAATGTATGCAATCATTATACATATTAAGTGGTTGCATTACATGTCGCTGTTTTCTTGTGTTTTCTTGAGTATTTATATCAATAACAAAATGCGTGGATACATTAATCAAAGTATTTTCCTTCGGAAACTACGGCCTTTTTCCCACTTTTCTGGCAGTCCTTTCAGCAACCAAATTTTCGACTTCTCTGTAGTTACGGAAATATCTTCCAAAGCTTGTTATTATTTTTAGTAGGAGGTTGCATTGAAAGCCGCTGTTCACTTGTAAATGTTTCTAGGTTCGTACGTTGTGGGCAGAGACAGATGTCTCATTGTGAGTATGATTTACAAAGCTTAAACAAAATGGCCAAATTGGCTTATTGGCCAGGCCAATAAGCACGATTCAAACGATGAAAGTAACTAGATTGCAAAATCTAGCTCCGCCTAAATGTTTAGAATAGCCTATAAATTGTACCAATTCTGCAAAAGTATTGCGGGTTGCGCACATATGCGTAACAGGTAAATGAGAGGATAAATCTGACGCTCGATTGACACATATACGCATGCGTTCCAGTGTAGCGGGAAACGAAGATGAAACGAGGAAACCACTGTTGTGTTTACATGTACTTACACTGCAGCCCAAAAGTTTCCGGACAAGAAAAATATTTATAATTTTTTAGTTAAAAGTCAAGTACAAAGGTACTAATAATGTTTTAATATTTTTTTTTCATTTCTGGTTATAATATATTTAGTATAGAAAACATTTTGACATAATATAGAGATAAATAAGCAAAAGAAAAGCACATAATCACTAAACTTTCTTTTCGTCAAAAAACGAGTCCTTTGATTCTAAAAGTTTTTTTGTAATTTTTTGCAATCGATCGATTAATTTTTGAATGGTTTCTGCAGAAATTGCACCCCATGACTCCTTTAAGATATTCCATAACTGATTTTTGGACGTTGGACATTTTTTCGAACATTTCTATCAAGTTCCTCCCATAGTAACTCGATTGGGTTTTAATCGGGAGATTGAGCTGGTCAGTTCATATTTTTAAGGATTCCTCTGGCTTCTTGTTCTTGAATATAGTCGCGACATAATCTAGAACTATGTTTTGGATCATTATCCTGCATGAACACAAATCCAAGACCAATTAATCGTAAGCCAGATGGAATAGCATTTTCTTCTAATATTTTTTTATAATGTTCTTTTCTCATTATGCCGTCAAATTTCAAAAGATCTCCAGTGCCAGTTGAAGAAAAACATCCCCACACCATCACAGACCCACCTCCCTGTTTCACTGTTGGAACTACACACTGTGGATCCATCTTTTCTTTCGCTGTTCTTCTAACATAGACACGTCTTCGGTTACCGAAAACTTCAAATTTGGACTCATCTGTCCACAATACAATTTTCCAATCTTCTTTTGTCCACAACTTGTATTTTTGGGCCCACTTTAACCTTTTTTTCTTGTTTGCTTGCCTAAGCAGAGGTTTTTTTACAGCAACACGACCAAAAAGCCCTGCTTCTCTGAGACGCCGTTTTGTCGTATTTACAGATATTGCCTTTGAATGACTTTCATTAAACTGGGCGGTAATTTCGGGGGCTGTCAGTCTTCTATTACGTTTACTCATTAATACAATTGTCTTATCTTCACTTGATGTTGTGGTTTTAGGTCTTCCTGCTCTTTTTTTATCCGCAAAACTACCAGTTTACTTTCCAACGTTTGACAGTATCTTGAACAGTACTTTCTGGAACTTTCAATTTTTTCGAAATATCACGAATATTGTAACCTTCTTTGTGGAGAGTTATTATTTCAGAACGCTTTACAATAGTTAAATTGGATTTTCTACCCATTTTTTTAATAATTTGTTGAAGTTTATTTGAAATGAATTTTCAATCCAATTCTACGTCTAATCTTCACTATACCAAGTTATAACTGAAGTAAACTAAATGAATATAGGTTCAAATCATCATAGTATATCATATTTAAAATATCTACATTATTTCTTAAGTGATACGCACGTTAAAAGTAATGTTGATAAACAAATGCTGACAGCGGACGATATCTATGTAAAATAACCATTTCGCTAAGTAGGCATATTTTGTATTTATCGTTCATCATTTCGTTCAAACTTGCTCTAGAGTCTTACAAAATGATCATTGAATTGTTTTATAAAAATATTTCAATTGATTTACAAGAATATATATATTTTTTTGGTATTTTAATGCAAAATCATGTCTTGTCCGGAAACTTTTGGCCGGCAGTGTATATGCAGCGCACACATTTTTAAATAAATTGAAAATGTCTGTGTTGTGATTAATTTGCAATAAAATATTTTCAAAACAATATAATTGAAATTTCCATTTAAAAAAGATTCATAAGATAAACTTTAATGGTAATCAACGAATATGGCGAGGGGTTTCCTGCATCATGTATGTTTACAACCAGGCAGGACACTACTGTTCATGATTTTTTTTTTTTCTAAAAATTTTCAAAAAATCGTTTTAATAAATTGCAATGTTTTTATGTCCGATATAAATGAAGTGTTTTACAATGCCTTGTGTGCAGTGATGGGCACCAAACTTTAAAAACTTTACAAATAACCCTTGAAGAATCAAAATTTATAGAAATGTTACCAAAAGCAATAGTATTTTACTTTCAGACAATGACATGCAAAAATGTGGTGAATATTTTTTTCACATATTATTATGAGAAGCCCAATCTTTGGGCTTATACTTATAGAAAATGTTTAGAAATTAACAAAGAAAAGAAAAAACTGAAATACAAATTAGATACGACAAAATTTTAACCAAGTAATAAAAAAATTAATAAACAAATTTCTGTATTTAGTACCAGGAAAAAAATTAAGAAGTCGTATATTTTAAAAAACCGACAACGCAAGAGTAAGAAAATATTATTGAAAAAATACAAAAGTAACTTTTTTTTGTCTTAACTGTGTGAGTACTTACACGTACACACGTGTAATTTCATTCATTTTATCTCCTTTGTATTTATTTAAGCAAATTATAACTTAAGAATAAAATGACTTAAGATAACTTAAGATTAAGAATAAGAATAAGAATAATATTTGTTGCTTAACAATAATTTTATAACTATCGACGACACTGTGATATTTGTTCCTTTTTGTTTTTTCTTGTTTTGTATTATTGTTCATATTAGCTACGTGCTGTTCTATTAAATAAATAAATAAATAAATAATAAATTGATGATTATTATTGTCTTATTATTGATGTATTAATGATAATCTTAAATATATCCACAATAAATCAGAATATTATATTTTTAATCTCCGCTCAAGATCATTTCGAAGCATCCTCTCATGACAGGTAATGCCGCACTGATGATAAGTAAAAGAACTAGCTAATATTGCTGCAACCCAACAAACAAGGTAGTTTTGTGGGTAATCGACTTGCAAGGCGAACGCATGTCACAGATGGTGTCACACCGCTGGCGCACGCCATTTATCTCGTAAGTTGCTGCTTTTGACATTTAGAACTGTGATTATGTTCTTAAAAATAAAATAATTAATTAAAATTATGTATTTGTTGTTTTTTAAGATATAATAAAAAGGAATGTGAAACTTTAAAAGTATAGTCCGTTCAAAGGTGAGAATGCAGTATTGCTCTTATGGCAAATGGGAGCGGTGTTGCCAAATGTTGTAAAAGTGTCAAATGTGTCAATTATAAGAAATGAATAATAATATGAAAAACTCATGTGATTTACAAAAATCAACTCTTATAAAACTCAAAATGACACTCAACAAAAACAAATGCCCATTTGTATAGAATACTGCGTCGTTACAGATCAGCGCGTTTTAGAGCTGGCAACGTCGACAAGCAAGAAAAGGATAGCGTCATTGTGTAAACCCATTAGAGCTGGGGTCGGCAACCTTTTTGTAAATAAGGGCGCATTATAAATTCAAATGTTATTGAGGGCGCATAAAAACGTAAAATATGTAAACACTTGTGGTTCGCAAGGTCGTCTAATCTAGCGCTGATCGCTCAAGTCGAATCACCAATAGATGCGATGTGGATATTGGGCTCAGTATGTGTGTGTTTCGATAGCGAGGGCGCATAAAAATCTCACCGAGGGCGCCGTGTTGCCGACCCCTGCATTAGAGAGTATGAAAAAGAACTACTCCATATGTCCTGTACTGCATACTCACCTTTGTAAAAAAAATAATTGGCAAAAAAGTTCCATAACATAGGGTACTACTCTACTACCAAGATTATTAAAGTACTAGCAGACCCCTTGCCAACGACGTTGGCAAACTGATATCGAATAAAAATCAATGTACGCAGGAATTAATTATTAAAATTTGCATGATTCTGCGTATATTAACAAAACAAAAACGTGTCTTGATTAAACCCCTTTTAAACATTTGACATTTTTAAAGACCGTATTTTTCTATACAACTAAAACTAAAGGTAAATTGGATAATCTTTGTGGATATGAAAGGAAATAAATACCAATGTTTACAAGTATTAATTTATTGAACATATGTTAACAATTATACCAAAAATATGTTTTATGATTTTTTATTTGTATTCGTAACTTACATGCAAATTTCTATTTTTCTGTAGATCAATTAACTGATCCATTTTTAATAACTTTTTAACCAAAATTTTGAAATGCAGTAGAGTTCTTCGCTAAAGAACACACTGCTCAGCTTATGTGTTTTATACTTAATTATATGTAATACAAAGCAATTCCACTGAAGAACATATTTTTTTTTAAAACTTATCGCTGTTTAACATATAACCATAACAACTTAACTAATATTGGAATAGGTATAAAATTATGCGCAGACATGAGGTCATATTGGGACGACATTATATTAGTTCTTTCTTCTTTTAAAAGTTCCCTGTATACCAAAGATGATATAGTAATGAATGCGCTATTCGCATGTTGACAAGCGCTGAAGATAAAAGAGTGGACAGCAAGAGATATAGCACTATACTGTGTATTATCATTTTCTCTTTCATCCTAGTCTATAACTATACACTTTTATGTTGTTTGTAGCGGTATTTTGAACACATTCTGGCTATTTTTACTTTGATATTAATGATGTATTGTCATGTGTTATTTCTAGACCGATAACCATATTAAGTTATTAGTTTTCAAAGCTCTATTTTGTAAAAAATCAGATTTTGATGAAATCTGGTTATTTTAGAACTAAATTATCTTTTATAATAAACGCCTAGGTTGCGTATAGAACAGTAAAGTAAGACTTTTTGATCTCCTACATTATATAAAAGTTACGTGTTTAGCATAACATTGTGATTAACCCTATTAAGCCGCATTCAGAGCTCTTAAATCAATAGACTGTAGATTACGGCTTATAGTCTGTTGGTTGTCACTAACAAATTTGTCATATGGTAACGCGTTAAACCATTCAGACCTCTAAATTTAATACGTTGTTCTTTGTCGATTGTGGATAATTTTCTAAACTTATAGCTTGTGAGTTGTTTTAATGAGACAGACATATAAACACATTGGCTATCTCAGTCTATCAGTGACACCGTAGTTATCGTATGCCTTTACATAACCTAACATAATGTCATCATTAACAGCTCATGCTCAAAATTACAAAGATGGACAGTAAATATGATCAATTTAGGTAATTAGGTTAGGTTTAGTTAGATAAAATCTAAGACAACAGAATCATAAAAATGATAATGCATATAAAACATTTTACGAAACCATGTAGTTGGTTTAAAGACACACAAATGTCAGACTATTCGTAACCCATTAATTTATAACTGCTGTGTACAACGTTAAAACAATGCATAAAAACATAACTCACAACGTGACAATGAACAGTCTACAACGTGTTCTCTGAATGCGGCTGTATCCTTGTTTAAAGGACGTTTTAAAATATTAATTACTCTAAGCAGAGACAACCTTGGCAAAATATAATTAAAATAAAATTTACACACACATACATGCATTATTTTTTACATGTGTGAAAAAGATAAAAAAAAAGAAGGTTTATTTTTAACAGAGTACCCATAAAATAATAATATTATAAACAATTTCCACATTTATAAAACTAAGGCACTATAGTTAAGAAGAAAATACAGTAATAACATGAACAGTGCGAACAATTCGTTCCAAAAGTGTTACGCACTATTTGAAGTATGACATTAATGGATTATATTTACATTGTTGATGCAACTGATTGAATATAGTATTGATAAGTTACATTACCGGTGGCGGTGCTGTGATCGAAGGAAATATGATTGACGACAGTAGTACTTAGCCGCAATGGCAGAATTAGACTTTTGGGGACGTAAAGATAATAATAATTCTGGGGCCCCTGAGTTAAGGCAAAAAAACTTTAATTATACGAATATTTTATTTCAAAATTTTACTTAAGTATACAGAGTGTTTGTTTGAAACGCCGCACTTCGAATAATTCCCTTATTTTAAGAGAAACAAAAAATTCTTCAAAAGAAGAATTAAACTAGACAAAAGGGCCACTTAAGGACTATAATAAGAATTCTGCATCACTTCCGGCTTCAGCGGATATTGTTTTTTATCTAGCATAGAGAATCGGTAATCTAATTTGTTTTTCTTGAAAGTAGATTAAATCAGCTTTACAAGGATATCAAAATATCATACTTTAATTTTAACCATTTCAAAATGGCGACCATTTATTCACAAAATAATAAATAACATAAAAATCGTAGAAACTAAATTATAAAAAGATATAACATTATGTAACTAGGATAAACAATAAAACAAAATATGACTAAATTTAGTAATAAACTAAGGAAACTTTACAAATGTTCATTATGACCGCCGTTGTTATCCACACATTTTCTCATTCGTAATAAACTCTTCCATTACATGTAGAACGATATACTCTTGAATTTCCTTGATGGCTGTTCTTACCCTTTGCTCTAAGTCTTCTAACCTTTACCTTCAGGATACCTTTCTTGGTAGAGTTGCTGGGCCCGAACAGAATTTATTTGACATTTCCCGAATGCCAGAACCATATCTGTCATTTCTTCATTTGAATAACGTACGTAAGCCATAATTACAAACGATTTGATGTTATCACATCACCTTTAATATCAAACTCGTACTAAAAGTCAAGAAAATTTGCAGGTTTTATTTGGTTTTTTTATGTAACAAAATCATTTACAAAGCTTGCTATGTTTAACTTTATACGATTTATGTTATTTATTATTTTGTAAATAAATGGTCGCTATTTTGAAATGGTTAAAATTAAAGTATGATATTTTGATATCCTTATTAAGCTTATTTAATGTACTTTCAAGAAAAACAAATTAGATTACTGATTCCCTATGCTAGATAAAAAGTTGAAACAATTTCCGTTGAAACCGGAAGTGATGCAGAATTCTTATTTTAGTCCTTAAGTGAACCCTTTTGTCTAGTTTAACTTTCCTTCTGAAGAATTTTTTCTATCTCTTAAAATAAAGGAGTTATTCGAGGTGCTTCAAACAAACAGCCTGTATACAATATACGTAGGCCGCTAGAAAATTTTGTCGTGCGCTAATATAAATAAACAGCAATATCTAATTTCTACCAATTTAATCACAATTCAATCTGTGTTGAGTTTTTGTTTAATAAAGTTGGAGAAATGCTATCCATGTCGAGACAAGATTATCGTCCAATAATTTTGTATAATTTTAAACTTAGTTTAACAACTAAAGGGCGCTATGAAATGTTTGGTATATTCCATGCTCATTGTCCATTTTTAAGGACTACTCATTGTATAAAAAATTGGTCCACGTTCTGGGCGACCTGAGGAAGTGGTACTTCCGGAAAATGTAGCTGCTGTTAAACTGACAAAAAAAAAATCGCCATATAATATGCCGACAAAGAGAGGAAACCCTCAAATTAATGCACAAGCTTTACAATTTTACATGATAAATTGTATTTTAGAAAGATTTGTACACTTTGGGTACCCCATAATCAAAACAACACCGCGCTCATGTTTAACAACATTTTTTGGAATATTAAGGTTTACAATTTCTATCCTCCATAACAACATAAATATCTTTCGTAAAGTCCAGATTTTGCCCTATGTTTCCTTATGTCAAAAATGATCTAAAAGTTGCATGAGATGAAACTTTTAATGCTGTGCCCTTTGAAAAAATGTTTGATGAGTAGTTTCGACAAACTTTTAAGTGTACAAAGTTTGATGGTAATTATTTTGAAAAAAAAAAATGTGAAAAATATAGTTAAACGACAAAATTTTCATAATGCTCTGCGTAATATTTGCTTAAATATTGCACATACTGCGAAATTTATGTATAAGTTCGAAAGACGGTTTGAAGGACACTTTTGGGGGCCCCATAGCGTTCCAGGGTTCGACACTAGCTTAGCCGTCAATTTGCACATAGCGAACAGGTTAATTTAAGCGTAATACCTTTATATTTTACTAAAATGGGAGTAAATATTGCGACATTTTATAATTTTCAAGCGGTACAAATGTACCGGGTGTACAAAATTATCTAGCGAAAATTTGGTCTTAATATTAATTTTCCCCCCATTTTGCCAGGAAAAGTAAAAAAACTGAGAAGCTTATCTTTGTCATTTCTTGAATGACAGCCAAAAACACTACAATTTGTTTTGCTTTTATAGTTTTTCACAACTTCTGTCGACAATGTAACAAAAAATCGTAATATACGTCAAATATACGTAATAAGTTCAAACTGTACTGCAGTATTTAGTACAGTAATTTAGCCACCAGTTAACGAATTCGAGCGCGTCACTTCTTAATAGCAATATTTTGACTTACGTCCATTGCTCATATGTTTAATTTCAATAACAAATCCTTTTTGACTTACATCCATACGCATTCCGCAAACATCCGACAAAGTTCGAGTTCGACTACATCAACCAAAGATCTACTTAGATCCTTATTTAGCTTTCGCACGTATTATACACGTTATTGTGTGGTTTCGCTGGCCTAAATGAATTTGCAAACTAAATAAAGTCTTTGCTTCGACATTCATAAATATTTTTTATTTACATCCAAGCTTCAGTACTTAACTAGACATAAGAGCAAGGGCATTAGGTCGTTTTCAGACACACATCAACTAAACCGGTGCCGCTGATGTCGACAAATCGGATGCCGGGGCACATACACACATGTTCTTATTATAGTATCCTGGTGCGTAATACTACGAGGGTTATTTTTAAAAAAATACTGTAGCTCTGTAAATTTCGTACGCCCGTAGAAACGCGAACACGCCGTCTTCCAGCATTGCTTGTGCAAGACGCCATTTGAAATCGTAGTGTCACTTTGTACAATTGACACTGTGAGGTTAAAATGTTAAAGACAATTGAGCGGCCCGTCGACTGTGAAATACGGTCTGTTAGTCGAGTTTATGCCAAAAGGTAGAACAATAAACTAAACTGCGTACTGCACGACCTTAAGGAACCTTAGCCGCGCCATACAGAATAAGCGACGTGGCCTACTGTCATCTGGAGTTTTGTTGTTGCATGACAATGCACGACCTCATTCAGCTGCTGAAACTCAAGAGTTAATCAGATCATTTAGATGGGAGCAAATGAACCACGCACCGTACAGCCCAGACCTTGCACCGGGCGATTACCACCTAAATCAGTTTCTTGGCGGTCGGCGGTTTAACACCGATGCAGAAATGAAAACAGCGGTTGAAGATTGGTTGTATTCACAGGCGGCTGATGTCTATGACGTAGGCATAAATAAACTAGTAGGGCCCTATGATTAGTGTTTAAACAAAAATGGAAAATATGTAGAAAAAGAGCTTAAAGTGTAAGGAGTAAAATAAAATAACGTTTTTGACAATATCTTTAATAGATTCATTTTTATTGAATAACGGACCTTGCTTAAAAAATAACCCTCGTATATTCCAATCGTTCCACGAGAAAATCAAATTTATTAGTACTCATAAAAGTAACTGAAGAATTTAGATCGATCCACTTTGTTTTCGAAAGAGTGTGCAAAAACTACCATCCAAGTATATGACAGTCAAAAGGGAATATACATAATGTTGTCTTTTGTATTTGCCTCTTCGGTACTTCCTTCTAAGGTACAATAAGCCAAGGAGATAAAATCTGTTGATAGCAGCACACATGTCCGAAGTCTCAATCGCACAGTCGATAAGGCGTGTGTGAGCAACTGCAATGTGTAGCATTTTATTGCAAAAAAATATATTTATTAAGATTTCTTTAGGGGTAGAACAAATTACATAATTAATAACACCACACTATCCACGTTATCTCGAAATAAGGCCTGACTCCTAGAAAATTTCTGCCATCGCGGGTATGAAAAATCCACACAATGTAAAGGAAGTACTTACCTTCCTCCAGACAGGCTCCTGGTTCCGAAGATTCGTGCCTGATTATTCAAGCGTCGCTCGTCCACTCAGTGAGCTCACCAAAAAGGGCGTGCAATGGCATTGGGGACCAGAGCAGGAACAAGCATTTACTGCGCTCAAAAGGTTGCTGACAACGGCACCGATCCTCAAACAGGCTGACCCGAACTCACCTTATATGCTCCGAACTGATACGAGCGGTTACGCATTTAGAAGGTTTAATTTTGTAATCAACATGATCAGTTTTCATCGGTACAGAGTTGATTGCAGACTGTATTATATGTGAATGATGTCCGAGTGTCAGGATCTTTTGGGCTATCAGGTGCATCTAAAGAGTTTTGTTGATCTTCTTTCATATGTTGTATATTTTATCTAGATGATCATCAATTTTAGAATCATCGTAATTCATAGGTTGTGAATGATCTGGTACTTCCAATTTCGCAGGTTTCAGATCAATACCAGCAAACATATCGTCATCCAAACCTTGATTTGCAGAAGTTGCAGGTTTGTTGGAATGAGGTGGAGCACTTTGTCCTCCAACATGGCCACCAGTTAATAGCCTGGATCAGCACCCTGTAGAATATGCCTGTCGATTTTTGACGTTTGTCGAAAGAAATTACAGTACCACCGAGCGCGAAGCTCTCGCGGTACTGTGGGCAATGGACCGTTTTATGGAGTGTGGTGTTATTAATTATGTAGTTTGTTCTACCCCAAAAGAAATCTTAATAAATGTATTTTTTTGCAATATAATGCTACAAATGGCTAATCACTGTTGTTTTTTCACAGACACCGGTAAAATCGCTTCCGGCACTGGCTGTAACCATTGGAGTCTTTCACACAAGCCGTCATCGACTGGGGTTGTAACATCGGACATATGTACTACTATTAACAGAAATTATTTCCTTGAGGTATTGTTGCAGTTTTGTTTAATAACGTTAAAAATAGAAGTAAAAACTGTATTCTCAAATTCTGCATTCTCAAATTGTGGTAGCTGAAAGGCACGGCACATGCTCGATGCTGCTGTGATTTAATATGCATAGCTGTTTAGGCACAGAAAGATTAACTTAATGAACTTCAGTGCTATGCCTCTGTTAATATATGCTATGCGTTCGTATTATTACAGAATGACAGTCCTAAAAAGCGTCTTCATTATGTTGTACGACTATGTTATGAGCTTAATATAAACGTTGCTCAACAAGCAGAGCCGGCGCTAGCTCTTTTGGTGCCCGGGGCAGACCCTCCAAATTGCGTCCTTTTGTTACAATATGCAGTGGCGTACCGAAGGGGGGGGGGTTAGGTGCTTGAAATCTTATTTAAAACATATTCTTTTGATTTAGATGATTGCAATTTAAATATTTTTACATTTTAACCTAATACTAATTATGGCTAAGTAAATTTGCTGATACAGTGGTATCTCGACTTACAAACCTCTCGAAATACGAACTTTTCGAGGAACAAATTATTTTCATATCCTATTTTGACCTCTAAATACGAACCGTGATGTTTTTCTTTTTAAATGAATCGAAGCCTGTTTTACATTATACTTTTTTAAATTTTTTCCTTAGTACTAGAAACAGGCTACTACTCCTGAACAACAACCAGACTCAAGAAAGTGTTCATTTTTACAATTTAAAGGAAGATGATTTTTATACTAATCATGTGAATCAGAAAATTTCATAAATAAAAATTAATATGTAATGGTATACAAAATGCACATTTATCGTGAAATAATGCTTCTTCTCACTCCTTCTCCATTTCTTTACATTTTCTTCATTTACTGAAGATAGTTTTTTAAAAATTTTTAATCTGGGAACGGATTAATTGATTTCCAATTGTGTTTCTAGATACATACTTTTTAAGATACGAACCGCGGCCAGGAAAAAATTAAGATTGTAAGTCAAGGTGCCATTTTATATCTAAATGTGCCACCAAAATCGGTTATAGATGTTTTCAGATGTGTAATAAAGTTAATCAAATATATTTCTATGAAAGCTGTTAAAATTATTAGTTACCAATAAACAACGTACTGCCGAACGATCATTTTCTACGTTAAATTATTTAAAAAACTTCCACCGAAACAGCGTCTTCAACAAAAGATTGAAAAATGGACTTTTTTTGTTATTTATATAAAAATATATGCATAAATGATGTTTTATATATTTTGCAGAAATCCAAAGGAACACTGAATATTATTATATAATCAATAAATGTGTACAATCAATTTTGTATTTAATATGTACGAGACTGATATAGAAATGAAAATTTATATTTTTGATCTAAATAAAAATAGAAAAACTTAATAAGAATATGTATATCTAAGTGTTTGTTTTGGCGCCCTGGGCCTGTGCCCCTGTCTTTCACCGGCTCTGTCAACAAGGCTTTAATGACCTAATGCGTATACATTTTTATTTTTAGAGCAAATTATCACTCGCACTGTAGTGAATTTCGTATTGTTTAAATTCGTACTGTACGAGTTATTACTGTATTGTATTTAAATTACTTCAATGACTTAGGAAATGGTTTGTCAAATATCTCGGTATAGTCTAATTCTATTTTATAAAAATGTCTATAAACAGGATCATTTTCATTCAATATATTTTGTTCATTTGTTAACATTTCTTCTAAAGATACCCTTATAGATTTTATAATAAATAAAAAGTCTTGGAGCAGCGTAAATTCTTGACCTTGTTTTAAACCATTGTCCTTTCTAATCGCTGTTATGATACCATGTTCATAAAAATCCAGAGCATAGGCGTTTAAATTTGCATTTATACGTATGACTGGTATTATTCGTAGATTACTGCACACCTGTGAAATAAAATATCATCAAGTCGGTCATTTTAATAACGCGCAGGGACTGAAAACGAAAAAAAAAATACCGTTCATTTCCGTTTGGAACGAAAACCAAATGTACCGTTTAGCTTTTTAAGTACTCTCTATTCCTCTGAAGCTGGGTCCCCTGAACCATAGTTAAAAAACTGGTTTTAATATTATTAACAATTAGAAAATGATACTGTGTTATACATATTACTTATTAATTAATATATAAATTAAAATTCTACTAAAATCAAAACCTATCAATAATTGATAGAAAGATGTTTAGTACTACTAGGAGCATATTGCCGAATAGTAAAGTCCGAAAGTATTCACATTTAAAGGTCCAAAGGAAGCCAAATGATATGCCTATAAGAAGTTTTATCTACGGGAGACGATATGTAAATTAATTAAAATTATTTTGTTTTTTCAAGCTTTTAATCCCCTGAATACATGGTGTTTGTTTGAAACGCTGCACCTCGAACAACTCCTTTATTTTAAGAGTTACAAAAAATTCTGCAGAAGAAAAGTTAGACTAGACAAAAGGGCCCACTTAAGGACTATAATAAGAATTCTGCATCACTTCCAGTTTCAGCGGAAATTGTTTCAACTTTTTATCTAGCATAGGGAATCGGTACTTTATTTTATTTTATTTTTTTCTTGAAAGTACATTAAATCAGTTTTACAAGGAGTTATTCGAGGTGCGGCGTTTCAAACAAACACCCTGTATACATTTATGAAATTTAATGATTAGGTTTAGTAAAATTAAAAGAATCAGAATAAGCTGGTTAGTAATAAAAAATTTAAAACCGTAATAATTTAATAATAAATGTCTTTAGAAAATATATAAAGCACAAGAAAATTTTGTATTTCATAATTGTTCCTATTATAACCTGATAAAAAGAAAATAGGTATTTAAAAAACAATGTTTATGGACTCCCTTACTGTATTAATCTATTATTCAGGTTTACGTCAAATTGTAAACTAAGAAATATTAAATTAAAACAGGCATTAAATATTTCCTCTTCGTTCTTGACAAAAAATAAATTAAGTGCTTTCTGTTTTTGGTTTCGTTCTTTAAAATATTTCGGTTAATATCATTATTTCGTTTTCGTTTCGTTCTCAGACCCAACAGGGTGATAATAAAATGGAGCCATGACGTTAGCGATTTTATTGTGCCATATTTTAAAAGCTGTAAAACATACTAATGCAAAACTTGTAGAGTTATCTGTTGATGAAAAAGTGAACTGTCAAAAAAAAATATTTCAGGTTAGGTTGTACAAAAGTAATGGAATTTTCTTATAACAACGCAATAAAAAAATATGTTTTTTTAAAGTTTAATAGTTCAAATTTTCATCAATAGACGGCTTAAGTAAATGTTTACATTAGTAAGTTTTATAAAATGATGTTTGCAAGGCCGCACAGTAAAATGGCTGACGTCAAAGCTCCTTTTTACAATCACCCTGTATATAAGAGATTTAAACAGTCATTTTCTGTATTGAACTTATAGTCCATTCCAAATAAGAATAATGCAGCTAGCGCTGCGAACTGAGTACGATTTACGGACTGCAAATGCTGTATTGTTAGTAATTTGAATTAAAAATATATTCATAGAAAATTCAAATCAATAACTATTATCTGTCTCATTCTGTAACAAAACAACGGCAGAAACTATGTATGTCGAAAAGTAGTGAAAATTGTGTACAACAAATGACAATAAAAATTATTTACAAGTATATTCTTGTATTTTCTTAATGGCCCATCTTGTCCGGGAGGCAGCGTTGCATTTTTGATGGTCATTTCATCCCGCTTAATCTTTTTTGTAATTGATAGTTTAGATATGGCTAATAATCGTAACAAGCGTCAGCCGCCAAAATCGTGGTGGGGCTCGTCGTGAGAAAATGTATGTCTTAAAAAAAAAAATCCAACTCATTTCAAGCCACTTGAAAATTTGCAGTTATTGTTTAAATAATAATAATAAAAATGGCAGCTGCGTGCGTAGTGGGAAACTATACGTCAGTCGCATGTATAAACCTGTCATAAAAAAAAATGATATAAATTAATGATATAATATAAGTCATTTCAAATTCATTGAAACTTATACATCGAACTTATTATATAATTAGAATAATAAAAACAACAGTCAGCTGTTTGCACAATGGGGGTAAGACCGTCAGCTGTGGGATTATAATTGCTGAGCGAGCATTAAGCCTAAGCATTTTATAATGTAATCAATGATGTAACTGACGATCTTTACCCCGTTATGTCGGCAGTGGACAATCTTTTTTATTTAATACTAGTAGACCCGTTGCCAACTGTGTTGGCAAACAAATCATTACCTTAATGTGGTCATGTGGTGGAAACTTGCTCGATACCTCAGACTTCTTTCTCTAGCCATACGCCTAATTTCATCCAATTCAAATTGAATCAACCCTTCGCCCATTATTAAAAACTGAACAAATAATGAGTATTATTCCGAATTATTTATTCATTAACTTTTTAAGATGGGAAAACGATTCATTTTCACTCGTGCATTACCTTTATAATAATAAAACTGAAAATGATTTGAGACGTTAAATTTAAAATATATTTTCCAATTACTTATATAATATAAAAATATGCACACGGAAAAAAGCGCACATGAAAACATACACACACGGAAAAAACGCACACGGAAAAATACACACGGAAAAAAGCGTACTTACACTATATCTCAAATCAGTTTGAAATATACCGTGAGAAACTATTAGTCATATTTCATTTTGAATAATGACATCTTAAATATTTTGTAAATATAATACTAACCTAAAATAATACAAACATAACCCAAAATTGTAAATCCTTTTTTACAATATAACCAAGTTTCTAAAAATCAGTAATACACTATAAAAATCACCAAAATAACCAGATCTATGGTCTATTTCAAAGTAGAAAAATGTGTGTAAGAAGATAGGAGCTGTTTGTCCTTGCTTCGGATTTGTTTTAGATCGTCATCCCTATTACACTGTTAAAATATTGTTTTTAGTCCAAGTTGGCAGATGTTCAGTGTCGTACATTGGAAATATATATTATTTATATTATTTAATTTTTCTCATATATTTTGTTATTATTTACATATTTAGACTTTTATTTATATTCTTGGCGTAGATTTTATGGAGAAAATTCTCCATGTAATTTGTTTTTACGCAGTTATATATTTTTTAGGTTATCTGACATATAAATATTTTTTTACACTTAACAGATCAAATTTAAATCCAACAATTAACAGATCAAGATAGAGGACTAATGTGAGGCCAAAAGACAGCCCAGCTGATACTGCCCAAAGAAGAAGTTATTGATATAATTTTTAGACCTTCATAAATACATATATTTTTAATTTTTATTTACAATAATTATTTAAATAAGAAACTTTAGCTCTGAAGATATATTGTTTGTTTTATTGTTTTATTTAAACTCTTTTAGCCAAATCTCTCTTTTTATATGTAGTACATAAATTTTACAATTAATATTTTTTTAACTTTTTCAAATTCCCCATTAAACTGAATTTATGTCGTATAAATAACGTAAGTGTATTATTTGCCTTGTTTATTTCAATATCTTATTAACCTTTTATAAATTTTAAAAAAATCATTTGCTAACCCAGTTTCTACGCCCATGCCCTAGTTGTAACTTATTTTAAATTTTCCGCTATACCGTTTTTGTCCTGTGTAAATCGTACTCGATTCGCAGCGCTATCTACTTTTTTTTAATTTGAAATAGACCATACTTTGTTCTTACAAAAGTGAACTGCTTAGAACTAAAATATGATATTATTTATCAATGGTCAATGACATTTTAAGGAAGTGAAATTTTTTACCATGTTTTAATACCCACATGACTATTTCAAAGGTGCAAACTATTGAATGTATCAATTTGTAATTTTTATCAAAATATTTTAAATATTTCCAACCAGTTTTAAATTCACACAAATAAGTTGTCACCTAGTGACAATGATATGAATAACCAAACTCGGCCGGTAATTCTTGGTAAAAATTATAATTTTACTCAATACATTACATTTACATTTTTAAAAATTTAAGACGTTAGATAATTTAAAAAGTTAATCGTAGAAAAAATAATAAATCATTAAAAAAATAATAATGAAGAAAAGAAAGTCACATTTTTCTTACTTACTTTCATCAAAGCCAAATATTTTTTAAAATAATTATTTTTCTGCTACTAATAATTTTAATTTATATTCTTTTTGTGTAAACAAATCAATTAACAACTATTATTATTACGCGTTATATGTCAATATAAACTCGGTGAGCTTCGGAATACTTCGTTACATTTCGGGACCTTGCTTCAATTGTTTTAGATTTCAGACAACTTCCACGCACCCACGCAAGCATAGACACACGTTGGCGTATTATATTATAGGTAATATGTAAACTATTCATTATAAAAATATCAAGTAGCTTGAAATCATTTTAGCTATAATTTCATTGTTTTAATCAATTTTTTACCGACCGCCAACATATATAAGGAAGGTATTGTGATCATACCAATTTTGACGTTTCGAGATTTCGATGGATCTCCACGAATTGAGGTCCCTACATAACGTTTTGACTATTTTTAGCATGATGTCTTTCGGTCCGTCTGTGTACACGTGCAGAGCAAATTCGGCTGAAAGGATTTTTATCACTTCATATTTAAGCTTCTGCCATCAACGGCACGAGTTGATCAACTTTTGGTAAAAATCGGTTGACAAAAAATGGGAGTTTACTCGTGTCGATTTTAAGATTTTTGTGAATATTTCACAACAGAAAAATATTTCGAAAAAATTTATTGAACAAAAGTTGCTATAAAAGCAATAATTAATAACTTTTATTTGAGACGTTTTCTGATAAAACGAAAAATTTCTTCAAGTCTCAATTTTTTCATATGTAACGTTTCCATGGTCATGATAAATAATATCTCTGTTAGAAAATATTAGGCCAAGTTATTTCTACTCTGCTGCTAGAATGTATTTTATATAAGTACTTTATAATGGCGGTCGGTCCTGTGGTGGCCACAGCTGATTTTTATGTTATATCGTGACACCGATTTAGATAGATCTAAATAATTAAATATCATTTAAAAAAAAAAAAAACTACGAAATTTAACTTGAATTGATATTAGGCGACTTGCAATTTTTATAATTAATAGTTTACATATTATATTAAATAAAAATGATCGTCAGCTGCCGACATAACGATGTAAAGATCGTAGTTATATCACTGATTACGTTATAAAATGCTTAGGCTAAATGCCCGCTCAGCAATTATAATCCTTCAGCTGACGGTCTTACCCCCATTGTGCAAAGAGCTGATTGTTGTTTTTATTATTCTCATTATATAATAAGTTCGATGTATAAGTTTCATTATTTTTTTAATGACAGGTTTGTACAAGCGTCTGATGTATAATCCCCCACTACGCACGCAGCTGATTTTATTATTATTATTATTATTATCACTTAAACAATAACTGTGCTTGATATAACTTTTGGTTTATATTTTTATTTTTTACCAGTTATAATGTAATGTATAATTACATTATCTCACTACCAGCCCCACCACTACCAACGCAGCTGATGCTTAGATCATCAACTTACTACCCGAAAAGAATAATTTCCAATAGGAATCTATCGGGATGAAATGATCAGGTCACTTGCAACGCTGCCTCCCGGACTAATCGAACTCTGTGGATTTAAAATTTTTCAAATTTTCGGGCATTACCTGGAACCTGCGTGGATCGTATTTATGCAGAAGAGAATATTTGCAAAATATACGCAGTTCAGTACATCCAGGACATTATTTGTAATGAACTATATACAAAAAGAATTAACAATTGGCTTGTTTTTTGTTACACTTATTTTACCTACTTATTATACTTACACTTTTCCTAATGGTATTCATTACGTAAGTTTTAGTAAGTATCTTCCGATCAGTGTTTCCGGATAGAGCATCAAAAGAAGAACATAATAAAGTTGGTGAAAACATTTTTATAAATTTTCTGTGTAGGCATCCTATAAATCACAAAAATAAATATATTATCATAGTTTTAAAGGCTGATTTGGGAACTGTTTAAGCATACTAAATCCTGTATTATAAGAGATATATGCTGTTCACTTTTGTAACAAACTAAGAGAAAATTTTGGTTTCAATAGTTTGCACCTTTGAAACTGTATGTCATGTTGGTATTAAAAAATTGCAAAAAATGTCAATTTGACATATGTATGTCATAATAAAAAATGATATCTTAATTATAATGATCCTAACCAAAAAGATCTGAAGTCTGAATTACAGCGCAAGGAATTTTTTTAAATGACATTTAAAGTCAGTAATACACTACAAAAGTAACCAAAATAACTAGATCTGGTTTGTCCTTACAAAAGTGAACAGCATATACGAAGGAATTTATTATTTACTTTTATTATTTCACGTTTGCGGCCTTTGCTACCAAGGCAATTATAATTTTTCGTATTGTAAATTACATGCCTAAACAGGACTCGAGACCTTAGCAACGCAGTGTTTACTGTTACCACTACGCTACGCCGGTCAGTTATTTCAAAAAAATATCATATTTAAACACATATCCTTATTCTATTGCATAGAAAAAGTGATTTTCTTTAATGAATCATAATGGTACTATGAGTCTAAACTCAAAAATAAAAAATTATTAAGACTGGATTAAACAAGTTTTTCCCAAGTAAAACAAACATAATATAGTTCACGAGAATTTAGATGTCGATTGATCGCCAGAGAACCATTAACAAATATATTGTCACAAGGCCATGGTTAGAGGTCGCGTACATCAAGGTACGAATTGTGAAATATGGAATGAGCAATTTGGTTATTGTATGTCAACTGAACTCAGGGACGTAGCCAGGGGGGGAGGCATAGAGGGCATTTATAAAATATAATTTAGGTTGTTAGAAGTTTTCTTCACGGGAGGTGAAGAAAATTTATAACTTTACCCGACTTTTATTATTTAATATACAGTGAAACCTCTATCTATCGTTCCTCGAATAATAGTTTTCTCGTATGTGTCGTTATTTCTTGCGGTTCCGAATTAATTTCATACAAGACACGCAAAAATAGATCGCTTCGGTCGTTTATCTATGCATCATTTTACCGCATTAATTGTTTAAATTACTGTAAGATGCCGAAAAAAATGTTATTTGTAACACAAAAGCAAATGACGATGAAAGATTATATACAATACAAAGTATTTTTTTTTTGTCTGCATGCAGCTTCCTTTTTACCGACCGCCAACATATATAAGGAAGGTATTGTGATCATACCTATTTTGACATTTCGAGATTTCGATGGATCTCCACGAATTGAGGTCCCTACATAACGTTTTGACTATTTTTAGCATGATGTCTGTCGGTCTGTCTGTCCGTTTGTCTATCCGTCTGTATGTCCGCCCATCCGTCTGTGTACATGTGCAGAGCAAATTCGGCACAAAGGATTTTTATGAAACTGCATATTTAAGCTTTTGACATCAATGGCACGAGTTGATCAACTTTTGGTAAAAATCGGTTGACTAGAAATGGGAGTTTACTTGTGTCGGTTTTAAGATTTTTGCGAATATTTAGCAACAGAAAAATATTTCGAAAAAAATTATTTAACAAAAGTTGCTATACATGCAATAACTAATAACTTTTATTTGAGACGTTTTTTGATAAAACGAAAAATTTCGGAAAATTTTTGTAAAATTATTTTTTTTTTTGTATTAGTCTCAATTTTTTCATACATATATGTAACGTTTCCATGGTCATGATAAATAATATCTCTGTTAGAAAATATTAGGCCAAGTTATTTCTACTCTGCTGCTAGAATGTATTTTATACAAGTACTTTATGATGGCGGTCGGTCCTGTGGTGGCCACAGCTGATTTTTTATTTTGTTACCATATTTTTTATTTAAACAAATTGATTTATACCTGAAACATGTATCATTTTTAGAATATGTATGTATGTACATATTAAACATTTAAATATGTATTAATGTGTTTTTTCTATATTCCCGCATTCATTGTTTTCCCGCATCCATAATTTATTTCAATAGATCCCTTCAAAAACGATAGATAGAGATTTCACTGTACTACAAAAGACCTAGAACGCTGTTATTTTCTACTTTAGTCATGTAATTAAGGTCGACCAAGGCCGGTATCGACCAATTTAGAATATTTTGTTATTTTTGCCTCCCCCCCCCCAAGCTGAAATCCTGGCTACGTCCCTGACTGAACTACTACTAACCGGTTTGATAAATACTATTCGTTTATGTTTTATTGATGCCAAACAATTGCATAAACAAGTAATGTTTCCAAAACAAGGAAGTAGAACTGTTCCTGGTTTACAGATACAAAATGGTCTATAGTGATATAGCAGGGGGTTAAGTAGTTAACTAAGTCAAGAGGTAAGCAGTAACCAGGCTACCAGAGTGACCTGCGCTGTCAGTACCGGCCCAGCTGTGCAAATTACCAAGACGAGATGTGAGTGCGGGTGCGGATGACGGGACTTTTACCCATATTCGTTCAATGCGGATGCGGATATGGTTCGACTGGTCCCGAGGTCGTCGCGGGGAAAGGCCTACCAGCAACACATTAAACCCTCAACGCTGCAACATCAGTCAAATTGAATATATTTACGATGTACACTGACACAAAATAAATTGTTATAGAAACTACCATGTTTATATTCCACCCCGTGACAATATATCTATTTCACACAATTCTATGTAATGTTACGTTAATTTATTATTTAAATTATCGTTTAATATTTCTTTCCTTGTCGTAACCATTTTGCGATATTGCTCGCTCACAAAGCTGATTTTAGTGTCGCTCGAGATATCTATCGGCGCACGTTTGAACGAAGTTTCGGGATTATTTTATTACGCATACAGTTTTCAACTCTACGCCGCTTTTCGTAATAAAGTCATAAATATTTTAGTAGATAATTGAAGGGATTTTTGCTGAGAAATCGCAAGTGGAAATCTTTGGATAATTTGTCACATGTTCTAATAGTCTTGTATAATCTATTATAGTCTTCTTTCGTTGGTTTGGGTACGATATTCATTCGTTCTCACTCTTGAATAACATCTCGGAATATTATATTTTGGAGGATATACATTTTTGAAAGCCGTTTTATCTCGAGTTTGACTAAAACCTTATTCACGTGGATTACTGGAACCGAGCTACCATGTGGATTGAGATTTTACATCATCTTTTGGAGTAGATACGACCCATCATTTATATTTGGGCCTCCAAGACATTCAATTTCGAAGTCAAGACGTATCTGATATCAACAACGATTTGTTATTTTATTACTGGAATACTGTCAGATGAGTATATTTAGCATTGTTTTCGTAAGTATATGAGATTGGCTTTACTTCAGGTTACTCTTATATTGTATTATGTAGAGATAATTTTTGAAATTTCATATTTGGAAACAGTAACATGAGGTTAAGGTTTCGTCTACAAGCAGAACGATCCTATTTAGTATTGTAATTATTTTCAATGTGCACATATGAACTTAAGACAGTGTATTTATTATTTGACAGTATGATTAATAAGTACGTTACATATTTTGTTGCCATTCTGTTATTTCCGTAATGCAGTCTCGTGTGACAGGTATTCGATACCCAATACGTATTGCCATCATATTTGGTGAACATCTGAAATTACGGATGTTTCCCATGAACTTGTACTTTGTATACTTAGGAGGTTACGTAAGGCAGCGTTTCTCAACCGGGGGACCGCGAAGTCTTCGTCAGGGGGCCGCGAAGTCATACAAGATCAAAACATGAAAATATAATAAATTGCACTCAATCTTGTAAGATATAAATTTTATTCATATTTATAAATACGAGTATCTTATATTTATATTCATAAAAATATACCTTTCATAACATAAATAAAATAAATATCCTATTTATTTTTATACATAATTTACTAATTTTGACAACTAATTTAAACTACAGTCAATTTCAAACGTTTAAGTTGTTACTAGCTAACTTTATAATCAATAAATGGGCTTTTATTAAACAAAAAGATCAAAAGCTTCATCCAATCGATAAAAATTACTAGATTTGAAAATCTAGTTCCACTTTAACCAAAGAAACAGACTATATCAAGATCAAATAAATTGTATGTGTCGGTTGATGGGTTTCGTTGACAATCGTTCGCGTTGGAGGTACTTCAAGTATTTTCAAATTGTACTTTGAAGTAGGTACGACTTGAAAGTACAATATTTTTTATTATGTATTTTTTAATTGCTCTCCGAGCTACAGATAATCCAAGAGTAAGGATGTGAATGTGTTTAAATTAAAATGGAAGGCACTTTGAACACTTGTAAATAAAAATACTTTACTTTCAAGTTGTCATTTAAAAATATCAGTTTTTTGTCGACCGTAAAAGATATCAAAAAAATGTTTAAGTAAAAGTTGTTGAAAAACTCTATCCAAAGATATCCAGTATAACATACGTTCCCATTTAAAAATTCGAAATTGTTCTTGATAGTCCTGTACTTTCGATTTTCTGGGTCTCTGGATTTTTTAGTCATTTACTGCTCATTTTCTGGGTTGCGGGTTTCAATCAAATGTTTGTGTGGTGATCTTATTTTATTCTCTTTTTATAATATGACCTATATATCCACATCCATTTCCTTTTTTTCACTTTTACTTCAATTACAATAATTAAAAACTGTTACATACGGGCTTTATATATAATTTGCATTTACAGGGTGAAATTGATACATTTATACACAAAAATATATTATTATTTATTTCTCGTACGTTTTCAGGTATGCCGTGTACTGAAATGGGAACAAAAATTAATTTCAAATACATGATTTTGTTTGTTTGGTATTCACAACAATTGACAAGGCAGAAACCCTTATGTACGTCTATGTAATCAGCTGTTTTCTCGCGCAGCATTGATGACGTATTTTATGATGCCCTGGCATGAAGTTATCCTGAACGTACTCTAAAACACTTCCCCAGAATAGGGTTGGTTGGAGCCCTCTGTACCCATGCAGTAGAACGAACATTATATATGTAACAGTTTATACATTGATAAATTCCATTTTAATAATTTTCTGTATATAATCTGAGACATTTATAATCATTTTTCATAAATTTAGCGACATTGTTTATGATTTCTCTCGCTTGGCTCCGAATTGGCATACCTTGGAAGCCCAATCTTTTTTTTGGCGTCATTTTCACAAATAACAATAATAATAACACACAAATATAACAAAAAAAAACAAACAACAAAATTTAACAAAGAAAATAAACAACAAAATTTAACAAAGAAAACAAACAACAAAATTTAACAAAGAAAATAAACAACAAAATTTAACAAAGAAAATAAACAACAAAATTTAAAAAAGAAAACAAAAACGGAATTAAGCAATCAAAATCGAAATATACGCGTAATCACGAACAGATCAAAGTAAGTGACGCCACTGAAATGTATAAAACCAGTTGTCGGTAATGACATGGACGAAATTTGGTTTCTGCGCAACCCAGTTGGTAATATAGACCTGGCATGAAGTTATCCTGAACGTACTCTAATAACTTATTATAAATATATAAAAAATAATAAAAACACTTTGCGCACAGGAGACTTTAAAATTCGCCGAAATCATAGTGCTAATAACTAGCGATTTAGGAGACATGATACAAATGTTGTGTTAGTTGAAGAGAATTTGTCAGTTTCTCGGTTATAGCAATTAAATAATAGCACTTTTAAACATTCTTACCTAATTTTTCTTCATAATCTTCTTTTACTTTATCAACTGCTATATCAATTTTTGATAATGGTAATGTTACATCTGGATCATAACAATTTTTTGCTACACTCTTGAAATATTGATTAAAAACAAATAGAACTTGTTTATTATACATACTTAAAGCCTGAAATAAGTTTAATAACGTTAAAGAGTTAAAAACATTACGAGCACACTCTAAAAATTAGAAATTCTTCATACAAAACAAATAATATGAAATAAAATTAGTTTCGCATGTTGGGTTAGATGGGCTATGAGTCATTTTGCAAAAAACTGTTTGGGTATATAAACTTTTAATTGTTGATATCACTATTTTGAATTGTCTACTTCGTAAAACAACGACCTTAATGTCGTTCGCGGTTCTAATAGGAGAAACTTGCTAAGCGCCCTGACATCTGGTGGCGATTTTCGGAAGATACGAAAGTGACATTGTTTTATATATATATATATATATATATATATATATATATATATATATATATATATATATATATATATATATATATATACCTAATATAATACCTATATATATATATATATATATATATATATATATAGGTATTCTAAAAAAAACAGTAGAAAATATATAATCGAATCGTTAAGATATGATTTACAATCTGTATTTGGAAAAGGTGCAAGTATTTCTTTTGAATTACACGTTTGTACTGCTTTGCGATATTTCAGTAAAGGTTCATATCAACAAGAGATCTAACATAACTTCACGAAAAGTTGAGTTATATTATATGTAAACTGGTCCATACTTTAAGTGCACCCATAGAGCACAGTAACTCCGCTAACATCAACAAATCATGTGTCTTAGTGGTGGAGAATAATCGATAGCACTATGGATAATTATCGATGTTTTTGACTATCGAAAATCATCGATTATTTTTTGGAACTATCGATAACTTGCGATAGTATTTTAAAAGATTAAAACAATTTATTTAACTTTTATTTTAAAATCGGAATCACCAAGCGCTTGTGCACTTACAAAAAAGGGCTACAACAGAACTTCTGAGTTCTTTTTAAACACTTTTTTGGAAGTGAGCAAGCGCTAGGTGATTCCGTTCCGATTCTGAACTGTGTTCAAACAAACCTTATGGTAGGATATTGTAAAACAACAAGCCATTGAGAGCAAAACTCACTCGGCTTCCCCCGTTTCTCAATATGATATAGGCCGATCACACCGAATAGAGGCGCTTTTAAGTTGAGGCGCATATTCACAGTTGATCTGTTGTAGCCCCAAATAATATATTTTAATATTATTATTATTATATTTTAGTGTGCCTTGTTTACATGTCAACTGTCACTGTGACAGTAACTGTGGCATTTGTTTAGTAGTTGTTGATTGCATATTGTGAATTTAACGTCAAAAAATATTATGAATAATATTCTGATTTGTAGCGATTGATTTCCTATTGATTTCTAATAAATATAGTGTTGTGTTTTATACGTGTTATTTTATTCATTTTTTCCATGATCTGTTATATTCACTAAAATGATTCATTTCTTTATTTTACGTATTTCGCATCACTCTAGAAGTTCTTTACTAAAAGTTTACAAAAAGACATTTTGCGGTTTTGGATCTCTAGAACTACATTTAATTTGTATCTTAAATTTACCGAGGGTTCATGTATTTATATAAATAAAAGTTTTTCTTGTTTTAATTTCATTCATTTTTCAAACAAAATCTATGCAAGAGGGGGAATTTTAAAAGAAATGGCTGACTATTGAATATTAGCGATAATTATCGATAGTCAAGGCCCACACTATCGATAAATATCGATGGCGTCCACTATCGATGTTTCTCCACCACTAATATGTCTCGCTTTGACACAGTAACAGAACGATATGTCGCACTCTCTTCATATACGTCAAATTTAGTAAAACAGTGTTGTCACGTACCATTTTATAATTAACTAAAATGAGCTGTTAGTGACATTTTGAGAACAAAAATAATAATATTATACTAGCCTATTTTACTCAGTGAAGCTTAGTTGCAGAATTAAGTAAATGGTTATGAGCTTGGCCCATTGACTTTAATAATAATTTCTTATGTAACTGATTACATTTTATGTACTTGACATGTCCAATATTATTGGTATAATCTGTCTCAATTTGTAATACGAAACTAAATCTGGTTACTTTGGTGACTGTTGTGGTGTAAATAGACTTTTTTGAAACCATGTAAACTTGTAAATCTGGCTTTTACATTTTTTAGTGAAGTTTCATTATACTGAGGTTATATTCACTCAAAATCTACATGTCAGATACCAAATTGACATGTCAAAATTGTGATTGACATGTCAAATATTTTGAATTATATACAAATATTTATTTCATTTTATTTCGCTTATTCATATTTTCTGTTCTGGTTGTATAAAATATATTTCAAATACTTGTCAATTTGTGTTTTATACAATTTGTGTTAATAAGTTGACATATACGTAATTTAATGTCAATTATGCATTGTCAAATATTTTGAAAGGTGTACTTCAGAATTACCACCCTAAGATGATATTTTAAATATACAACATAAAAAATGAAGTTTCCCTGTTAGTTTCGTATTACAAAATGAGACAGATAATATAATCTACTGGATAAATAAATTATTATTATTATATCAGGCGGAATTATGCTGAACTAAGCTAATAGACAATGAATCGACATCTTTCAAGATGTTCAGAAGATATCCCTTATTATTAATGGAAATAAAATATAAAAAAATACAAATCAATAAAATAAAAACATATTTAAATACCTTCTTGATGTCAGATTACAATACGTTAAAAAGTTGATGTCTATTAGATTAATTTCGATTTTGCCACACTGGCGCTGCCATCTTAAAAAGGTTTACCTATAGATTGTTACTAATTTTATTTCAGACTGTTAGTTTTGTATTAGAAACTGTGTTTATAATCATATTAACGGTTAGTACTTACTTTTTCAATGCTGTCTGGTAAATGTTCCAAAATTACTTTTGAATTATCAAATTTCGCCTTTTCAACATTTTTCTTTAATGGAACGGAGGTAAATAAGTGACTTAACACTAAGACAAGTTGACGTTGTATTTCCCTGTCAGTAAGCTTTTTTTGCGTACATATTTCGCGTATAGCACCAGACTGCAGCAAATAAATAAAAGCAAAGTTCCCAGGTTCATGATAATGTAAATGTGTTGCAAGACCACACCAATTTAATGGTTCTGCTGAACTGCTTATATATTTCTGAAAAGTTACAATGAATATAAATATATTTTAGGGTTTCTTTCGTATCTAGTAAATTACATTTACATTTTACAATGGTTTTGTCAAAAATATACGTGTTTTTATAGTTTACGTTTATTAATTTAAGTATTAACCCTTTTGCGTTTTTTGGTTTTCTAAGATACAATGAATTTTATGCAAATGAGTTTTTATTTCACCATTATAGGGAATCTAAAGATAAATGCCCACATAGCTCCTTTTGCTGCGCAGTATTTTGAGTTGCAGTTTTAAAAGTTGCGCATATTTTTACACACGGCTGGAAAATAGCGAGCAGTACACAATTTAATGTACTGCGCAACTCGAAAAGTTGTGCGTTTAATAATAAAAATTGCAAACCTTTCACACACGTCCATTGTTGCCAGACGTCGGAAGCTAAAATACCGTACATGCGCATGAGAAATTACCGTATTTGATTCAAAATTACTGTAAAAAAAAAAAAAAAAACAAAATGTGGCCAGATTTGGTAGTGAAGAACAAATAAAGAAGCCCGTACCTACATACAAGTTCTGGAAAATAAGGCAGTAAATAAAGTATAAAATATCAGACTGTTTAATCTCATTTTACGTATTAAAGGATTCCGCAAATCAACGCGGCCACGGTGGCGATTGAAGGCAACGTGTGTAATACGATAAGAACACACATATAAAAACGTTCTATCAGAGAACGGCGGCTAGTGCTGCGCTCAGTTTTGCGATAGCCAAGCAGTGGCAGTCAAACTTAACTATTTGGGACAAATTTCAGACAGTTTCCCTGTTTTATATATCTATAGGTGCCAGACGGTGTGCTACCGTTAATTCTGACGCTGGCCGTAACATGTAGCACTAGCTGACACTTGTACTTGTGTACCCTACGGGCGATGTGGCAATGCTGGCCAAGTAAAAAAATAGCTAACATGGGCCAGCGCTTGTAAAATGGCGTCTGACAGTGCAAGTGAGGTTATGCTCGCAGCTTCGACCTTGCTTTTGATATTTAAATTTGACTAAAAGTACAAAAAAATACTTTTTACTTTAAAGACTTCATAATTACGGAAAAATGGTTATAACCTTCATTTTGAGCACAACACTCTCAACTGATGTGGCGACAAGTGTGTGAGCGTCGTGTGTACGACACCGATATTGGTCAAACTCCTTTGACTTGTGATAGAATACCGCCTCGGTATTGTAAAAGTAAACCGTACATTTGTTTAAATTACCGTTCTTGTACGGTAATTACTGTACGTCTGACAACACTGCACACGTTACAAGTAATGAACATTGATGTGAATCAGAATATCATGTGATTTTTTGATCAGATTATTATTACTATTATTTATCATTTTTTTTTTTTTTTGTTAAACTATGTATTAAGAATTAGGAGAACCCCTAGGGTTCCGAATGAATAGAGTTTCTATTATCCATGGAAATATTTGGTATATGTCTGTTTCATTAACAACTAAATAATAATAATATAATAATAGGTTTACAACGTCTAGATAGGCGAATAGGGCAGAGAAAGTAAGTTCTTTCATAAATAACTGTTGAAATTTTATTCTTTTACCTATTATTCTTGTCAAGTCTGCAAAACTAAAATAAAAATAAGGGACTGATCATTTGCAATAATCAGAATTTATGACCACGAATACTAGAGGAACAATGACTCACTCACGAGATGAATACAAAAATTAAACGAACAAAGTAGTCGTTATTTGGCTATCATTGAATAAATATATATAAAAGCCACAATATATTTTTATTACATGATTTTTCAATAACCCATATTCCAACAAATACTGTCAAACGCAAATTCCTTAGCTTCCACTAAATAATTTAACTATAGGCATTTACGTTTAATCAACCCAAAAGATTGCTCAGGTTGATCTGGAGACGTCACAAGATTAGATCGGATTGCTCAGTTTTTGTTAACATTTTAGAATGAGGTAAAAGATTTTTTGTTGAAGAAGTTAAATTATATTATGTATGATGCAAACGATAATGGGCAAAAGCATCAAAATGAAAGAAAATGGACATGTTTCAAAATAAATTTGTATTCCCCAACAACACCGCAGTTGTCTCACACAGCACTTATTTATTCCATTTTGTTTGGCTATGTCTACATCAGTTTGAAATTGGCTGTGTGATTCAAATTTATTCGCGTAACCCACCACAGAATTAAACCCAGCAACCCTGCTAGATTATCGGTTTGTTTAGAAAGATGGTTCTATGGTTTAGAAATGCTCTGAGCGTTCTGACAGATCAGTCCGGTGGACTAAAAATAAGCTGTTATGTTCGATACGACTGACTTTACGAACGAATCGGAAGCACGTAGATCTCTTGGATTAATCTGACTAACTAAACGTAAACGAATTATATGTTCACAACTCCAATTAATCTTCAAATAAGTCATGCTTCCTGACAAATGTTGCGCGCAATCCGCTGCAAAAGTTTCAGCCAAACTAATATTTTATTTGCAGCTGCTACTTTGAAAATTTCTTGTTCTGAGACGTATGTTTTTACAACCGGCACTGCAAGAAAATGCTGCAGGCTGCGATAAGGAATACGCTACTTTTCGGGATGCACCAGTGTTCACACGATGCAGCACTATAGTTCTACAGCAGGGGCGACCAAGCTTTTGATCACTGCGGGCGACCTTTTTTTAAATTATAGCCGGCAGTCTACCAACATCGTATGTGTTAAGTGATCATAAGAGAAGTATTTATTTAAAGCCAAAAAAATCTAAATTTAAAATAAACATAGATGTTTCTAATACAAATACATAGTCAATATCAAGTTATTTCAATAAGAGAAAATTATGATTTCTTCTCAAAAACTAATTAGTTTATAAATAAAACAATATGTTATTTTATTTTTTTATTATCAATGCGAACAATGTTATTGTAAATATATATTAACTACTAGCTGAGTACCCGTGCTTCGCTACGGTATACTGACGGACGCATTAGTGTAAAATCCTCAGTTTGTTTTTAAACATGTGTATGGGTAACCTTTGTAAGCAAAAACCTAGTCGATATCTCATCTGTCCTAAGAGATATTGAGGAAACCATGAAAAAATATACCCTTTTACACTATATAGGGCTCGAACTACTGAGTAAAAAAAAACTGTAAAACTTTTTAAACATTTTAGAAAGACATATATATGTTAAAAGGAATATTATAACTCAACAAACGAAGAAAATGCGAAGAGTTTTATAATTCTTCTCTAGGGGTTGATTAGGGTATAATTTTAACATAACTTTATATTTTTATGGGTAACCTTTGTAAGTAAAAACCAATTCGATATCTCAATGGTCCTAAGAGATATTGAGGAATCCGTGAAATCACATTTCAGCCAATTTCACCCTCTTAGGGACCGAATTTTGAAAAATTCCATATTAGTGGGTGCTTACGTCATGGAGGGAATATATTTCCCAAATGTCTGTATGTCAAGAGACGTTCTATCGAATAAAAATACCAATTTACCCCGTTAGGAAAGAAATTTAAAAAACTGTAAAAACGCTTTCTAAATATTTTGAATAGAAACCTATGCACCAAAATGAAATGTTATAACTCAGGAAATACAAAGGTTTCTATAATTCAACCCGAATGTAGATTCACCCGTTTAGGGGTTGATTAGGGAAAAATCCTGAATAAAAAAAATAATGTATGGGTAACCTTTTTAAGCAAAAATCAAGTCTATATCTCATTAGCCCTAAGAGATATTGAGGAATCCCTGAAATAAAATTGCATCCCTTTTCACCCCTTAGGGCTGGAATTTCATAAAAACCCCTTCTTAGTGGGTGCTTACATCATGGACGGAATATAATTACCGAATTTCATGTCTCTATGTCCAAGAGATGTTCTATCAAAAATGAGTGTTATAACTCAACAAAGATTGGAACTAAGAAACTGGAAATACGAAGGGTTCAATTTAGAGGTTAATTAAGACAAAATTCTGAATTCCTATGTTATTTAAACATTTGTTTAGATAACCATTGTAAGTAAAAACCAAGTCGATATCTGATTGGTCCTAAGAGATATTGAGGAATCCCTGCAATCATATTTGACCCCCTTTTTAGACCCTTCGAGGTCAACTTCGAAAAATCTCTTATTAGTAGGTGCTTACGTCATGGAAAGAATATACTTTGCGAATTTCATGTATCTATGTCCAAAAAACGTCCGATCGAATAAAAAAAAATACCCATTTACCCCTTTAAAGGTGAAATTTTAAAAAACTGTCAAAATTATTTCGAGGTATTTTAAAAAGACACCTATGTGCCAAAAAGAAACCTTATAACTCAACAAACACAGGAAATACGACGGGATGTAAAAATCACCCCGATTGTAGATTCACCCCTTTAGGAGTTGATTAGGACAAAATCCTGAAATAGGTTTTTCGGCATTTGTATGAGTAATCTTTGTAAGAAAAAACCAAGTCGATATTTTATTGGTCCGAAGAGATATTAAGAAATCCTTGAATTGACATTTCCCTCCTTTGCACCCTTAAGGGATGCAATTTTAAAACACTGTCAATATTATTTGGAAATATTTTAAAAAGACACTTATGTGCCAAAAAGAAATTTTCTAACTCAACAAACTCAGGAAATACGACAGCATGTTTAATTCACCCCGATTGTATATACACCCCTTTACGGGTTGATAAGGACAAAATCCTGAAATAAGTTTTTCGGCATTTGTATGAGTAATTATTGTAAGAAAAAACCAAGTTGATATCTTATTGGTCCTAATAAATATTAAGGAATCCTTGAAATCACATGTCACCCCTTTTCACCCTTTGGGGCTGAAATTTTAAAAAACTGTCAAAACCATTTCGAAATATTTTAAAAATACTAAATCTGAAATAAGTTTTACGGCATTTGTATGAGAAATCTTTGTAAGCAAAAATTGGACCTAAGAGATATTAAGGAATCCTTGAATTCACATTTCACCCCTTTTCACCCTTTAGGGACATAATTTTAAAAAACTATCAATACTATTTCGAGATATTTTAAAAATACACTTTTGTGCGAAAAAGAAATTGTATAACACAACCAACACAGGAAATACGACGGGATGTATAATTCACCCCGTTTGTAGATTCACACCTTCAGGGGTTGATTAGGCAAAATCCTGAAATAAGTTTTTCGGCATTTGTATGAGTAATCTTTGTAAGCAAAAACCAAGTCGGTATCTTATTGGTCCTAAGAGATATTAAGAAATCATTGAATTAACATTTCACCCCTTTTCGCCCTTTAGGGATGTAATTTTAAAAACTGTTAATACCATTTCGAGATATTTTAAAAAGACACCTACGTGCAAAAAATAAATTTTATAGCTCAACAAACATATGAAATACGACGGGATGTATAATTCACCCCGTTTGTAGATTTACGCCTTTAGGGGTTGATTAGGACAAAATCCTGAAATAAGTTTTTTGGCATTTGTATGACTAATTATTGTAAGAAAAAACCAAGTCGATATCTTATTGGTCCTAAGAAATATTAAGGAATCCTTGAAATCACATGTCACCCTTTTTCACCCTTTGGGGCTGAAATTTAAAAAAACTGTCAAAACCATTTCGAAATATTTTAAAAATACACCTATGTGCCAAAAAGTAATGTTACATCTCAACAAACACAGGAAATACGACGGGATGTAAAATTCACCCCGATTGTAGATTCACCCCTTTAGGGGTACACATATGTATGTGTAATCTTTGTAAGCAAAAACTAAGTCGATATCCCATCGACCCGAAGAGATATTAAAGAATCCGTGAAATCATATTTCACCCCTTTTCGCCCCTTAGGGGTTGAATTTCGAAAAATCCCTTCTTAGTGGGTGCTTACGTCATGGAGGGAATATACTCTCCAAATTTCAAGTTTCTAGGCCCAAGGGTTCGGGCTGGGCGGTGATGAGTCAGTCAGTCAGGACACTTGCTTTTATATATATAGATTATTTGTTATGTCGTATCAGAGGACGCGCTGGAAACATGACATTGCATATTTTCGTCAAGCTTTTCATATTGTGGTTTATATGCACTTATAGCTATTCGTAAACATGCAGCCAAATGGTCATCAGTCAAACGCGAGCGATGTTTTGTTTTCATTGCATTCATGGTAGAAAATGTTGTTTCGCAGAGGTAAGTAGAACCAAAAAATGATGTTAAATATGCTGCACATCTCCATAAATATGGATATTTTTCTTCACAAAGTAAATTCCAATAACTATTTTGAGACGCAGCTCTTGATTTCAAAAATACATCGCATTTTAACTTAAGGATTTCGTTCTCAACTAGTATTTGGTCCACATCCAAAAATATTTTTAATTTTATTGATATTTCTTCTTTGTTTATTTCATCATTGAATGAGAATGACATGAATAATATTATATCCTCTATTTTTGAAATATTTTTAAATCTTCTTTCAAACTAATTTCATAACAGAGAGCTGTAGAATCTACAGCTTTTTGATGTGCTGCGCTGCAAAAGCAGCTGTGTGTAATCTTGCCTTAAGGTGATTTATAGCTTTTTTTTCAATTACAAAATGCTTCGTTTTTTCAAAATGGAACAAATTATCCCATTAGTCCCAACAAGAACAAAAATCAACTAAAATGAATATGTATACAAACAGAAAGGTCTTTATTATAAGTAAGTAAACAGGCAATAAAACAAAAATTGGCTGTAATAAATTCCAAAGATACTCAACCGTCTGAGAAAATCGAGATTATTAAGATTTTTGATAGCCAGCTACCGCTAGCATGAACCGCTATGAATATTGAAAAGACTGAACTGGTTAATATACCGTATATTTGGAAAATAATATCCCAGTGGTTCAGTTGAAATTTGCCTTGGGACGTGTTATCCCGTTAAGGCGGCGCACAACTATAGGGTTGTTCTCAATAGTTTCATATACAAAACTAATAATCGGAAATAAAATTAATAATAATCTATATATCAAAATTTGAAGCGAATTTTTATCTATCTAATAGGATATTTTAAATTGTAGAAAAAACTGTTGTTATTGTAAATAACAAATTGCATTATAGACGCCATCTTGTAAGCTAATCGACGCATATTTGCGTACGATGCGGCAAATTGTAGCTAAAGCTTCATTCTACAAAAAGGTTTTTAGCTATTTTGTTCTATTGTGAAAAATACTTATAGTTATTGTACTTGGTAGTCTATATTTGCCGCCATCTTGAATCTGCCGCGGTTTTCAAAATAGGTGTTACGGGTAAAAATGATTTAATTTTTGTGAAGAATACGTGTACCAAGTGGCATTTCATTATCATCAAGTATAATATTTTTCGACGAGGGTTCTAAACTATAAGTAATGAAGTCGAAAAAAATGTTGACGTATTATTTGAACATTTCTACACAAAACTATATAAATATAAAAGTTATTTGAAACCCATAAATAGAATTAAAAAATTACAGAACAATGTTGCTGATGTCAATTATTAAGTTATTAAGCGATAATATTTTTACAAAAAATATTTCTACAATTAAAAATATTCTATTAGATAGATAAAAATTCGGTGCAAAATTTGATGTATAGATTGATACTAATTTCATTTCAGATTGTTAGTTTTGTATAAGAAATTGGTAACCTCTGGGGGTTTTACGCAGCCTTAAACTCAAAAGGGTTCAATTTTTTTTTTTTTTTGGAAAAATCAAAATAAATAGATTTTTAAAAACTACTTTTCGTTTCTTAACCTTTACTTAATAAATAAATTATCAAAACATAATTATTTTTTCAACGATCAATTCGATATTTTTCAAATATCTGATAAAAAATTTAGTTTATATTATTTCAATTCACATTAATATGCACTACTCTAATTTCGATTAGTTACTTAACCTCTCTGGAAGTAGAGTAACTACATGCTTGCCTAGGGTGACCATTCGTCCCGCATTTTGATTGGGTGTCCCGCATTAAGATACGTCCCGCATTCTAACATTTTGTCCCGCATTTTAACATTTTGTCCCGCATTGTAACACTCTTATATTTGGGAGAAGTGACGACCTTTTTTTTGTTCCGTCCCGCATTGCTTTAAGAAAATGGTCACCCTATGCTTGCCCCCACCCACGTAAAAAATTTCCCCCTCTTTTTTTTGTTAGTTAAAAAATGAATAACGTAATTTCCTACACTTCCAAATTTAAATAAAACTTCCATCTTTTTGGTTTCAATTCTGTAAACGATTCGTATATTTTTTTAGTTTCTGGATTTGTTTTTGTTCTTTGGACATAATATTTAGATCATAAAACCGTTCCTGATCCGTGGTGATTCTTGAACAGTTATTATATTAATTTAAGTGTAATGATGTGACGTGTTATGGTTGTTGCTATCAGGTTTGCATAGTGGTAACGTTGTTCGCCTATCTACGGATATCTCTAAATATCTCTAAAATAAACTATTTGACTATTTAGAAAAAAAAAAACTATTACTTTTTACAATTATTTTACAAAAAAAAAAAAAAATACAAATGTTCGATCAAACCACCAACAATTAATAACAGTTTATTTTAGAGATATTTTGTTTCTTTTTTTATTGTTTTCAAAGCTTGCTACGTTCAACTTTGTAAAACTTATGTTGATTATTATTTTGTAAATAAATGGTCGCCATTTTAAAATGGTTAACATAAAAATATGATTTTTTGGTGTCATTGTAAAGCTTATTTAATGTACTTTTACGAAAAAAATATAAAATTACCGATTCCCTATGCTAGATCAAAGGTTGACATCATTTCCGGTGAAACCGGAAGTGCCTCAGAATTCTTATCTTACTGTTCTAGTCTTATCTTACTGTTCTAGTTTAACCTTTAGATGGGCCTTTTTGTCTAGTTTAACTTTTGTTCTGAAGATTTTTTGTATCCTTACAAATAAAGGAGATTTTCGGGGTGCCCCGTTTCAAACAAACACCCTGTATACAAATTTGATGATAATGACCTGATCAAAAATTCCATTTAATAGAGCTCATTCAACTTAACTTCAGCACAGGGTATCATAAATTACGTCATCAATTCTGCACGAGAAAACAGCTGATAACATTGACGTACATAAGGGTTTTGAACAATTGTTGTGGATCCCAAACACACAAAATCATGTATATCAAATACATTTTTACTCATTTTAGTACACGGTATACCTAGGAACGTACGAGAAATAAATAATAATAACGGATATAAACAAACAACATCGCACAATACGCGTAGTCAAAAACAAATTAAAGTAAGTGCCGCCACTGAAATGTGTTAAACTAACTGTTGATAACGTAATGGACGAAATTTGATTTCTGCGCAACAGAGTCGGTAACATCAGCCTGTGATGAAGTTAAGTTGAACGAGCTCTACTACAATTCACATTAATGTGTATTAATCAGATTTGTATGATAACTTTTATGGATTATTTCGAAAAATCGCATTAACTCTTTGAAGCCGGAATTAATTTCCATGCATTAAAAAAAATATTTATATATATAGAATTACATTAACATATGATTCGGAAATGTGAATATGCATGTCATATATTTTTCAGACATTGGCTTCATACTTCAGAGACTATTCACGGTCTGGAGTCACCAGAAAATTTGCTATCAAGATGAATAAATCCATTTAGAGTAAAATGAAGCAAAACAGTCTTTTCTTGTCATGGAGCAATAGACCGACGTCCAGTGGCGGCGCTAGCTCTTAAAATCTGGAGGGGCCAGGAATATTTAAGTAAATATGGATGGTGGGGGCAGGAAATATATGAGGCGGGCATTATTTTTTATATCGTTATTAATGGACAGGTGAAAACAAATGATGACCTAAAAAAAAATTCCTCACTTCTAAAACAAGTGTGACCTAAACAAAAAAAAAGCACACACATTTTGTCCAAGTATTTCTGGGGGGTCGAGGAGGCTACCCCGCTCCGCTGCCACCACCCGCTAGCGCCGCCACTGCCAACGTCGCAAGTAGAACTACTTGAAAACAGTTCCCGCAAGCGCTATGAGGTCACGTGAATTTACGTTAGTCTGTTGCCGCTTGAACGAATAAGCATGAAAGCACACGTTGTTTGTGAAAGAGGACACATTTGCGCATCTACATATGCATGTGGCTACAGCGTAGACTCATTAGGCGTCTGAGTAAAAATTATTTGATGTGTCCCCACAGCACGAACACTAGGACACAAAGGGTTAATAAGAGTTTTTAAAAATTACTTTTTGTTCTCAAACCCTTCAAAAGCTTTGATTTAATACCCCATTCAAAAAGTTCTTATATGTAGGTAAAAACTGAATATACATGCAAAATTTAAACTCATGTTCAACCGTTCAACAGTCAAAAATATTATGTATAATTATACAAGGGTTTCATAATTACACCTACGAAATCCAAAAATAAATTAAAAATATTACAAAACTTACCAAAAAGACGTTATAAAGAGTTAAAATACTTACTTGCATAATTAAAAATTGTAAAGAAAAACTGAAATAATGTTTAATTTGTTCTTTTAGTTTCTTTATCTGTCGAAAGAGCATGCAGTTTTCTAGCATTGCTAAAACTCTAGCCATAGTATATTTCGTAGCTTGCTCAGATTTTTTACCCCTCTCTGTGACATCTGATACCAACAGCATTAACTGTAATACATATGTTACATTTAACGGAAACGTTCCACGTATAGAAGGTAAATGTGCCGTTAATAAAGTGTGTTGTTTTCTATAATTTAATCCAAAAAATATAACATTCCCCTCTGTGTCATATCCACGTCTTCCTGCTCTTCCAGACATTTGGTGATATTCAAGCGAATTTAAATAAGGAGAATTTCCAGCAACTACTACTGTTTTACAGGGCATGTGGATACCTAAAATCAAGAATTTTTAACATAATACACATAAAATAAATAATAATTTAAATATAAGGTAAATGTGAGCGTTTAATCCTTGGTAATCCAGGTGAAGGTGAAATTAAGTAAAATTATGAATTTCGACGACTACAGTTATTTTAATTTATTTATTAATATACTAATGGAAAAAAATCTGTTCAAATAAAACTATCATTACCCCGAGTTATATCGGGGAACGTGCCGGGGGCTTGAACTGTAGTCCATATGCTACAAGGTCAGCAGAAATTGGTACAATTTTTATACAATACTAGCAGATTACATGGCTGCTCGGGGAGTTGAAGATAAAATTTGTCAACCACAAAAGTAATTAATTTTTAAATTACTTCATTGTAAACAATATTGGATTTTTTTTTTTTTTCGTACAAATAAACATTTTTTTTTTAAGATTGCCTACTCTTGATAAAGCGACATAATTATTGTTCAAGTGAAAATACATCTTTCCAAATATGCTCTAACGAATCGACTGACAGCATCGACTAAAACATTTACCCAGTCAAATGATAAAACTGTTTTAAACAACTAATTACTCGATTCAGATAAGTTAAACTGGAAACCTGTCTTCGTCATAACTTTCAGAATGTAATTTTAAAACGACACCTCAAACGTGAAATAGAGTAGAAATAGTAGAAATATAAAAATTGTGCTCTAAAAATTGGTATTTGGTTTATTTTTGTAGATAAATTTGAATATCAATATCTTCTTAGGTATTTTTGAAATTATGATGTTTTACACACAAAAAGGATTGATATAAGTTGTACTGAACAACAGTGGCGTATTCAGAGGGGAGGGGCACTGGGGGCACATGCCCGCCCTTAAGGTCCAAGGAAATGAAAATTTAACATAATCGTACAGCAAAATAACTTATGCATTTTACAATATATAACTATATTTTATTATGATTATAAAAGATATCAAATGTAGGTTTTTGATACATGGATTAACAATTACCTTTTTTTTATCAACAAATAATGGAATTATTATTTGATATAAACATCAATATCCCACAGCAGAGGTGTCGAACTGATTTGGGTAGCGGTCTATATTTCATACAAAATGATAAGCAGTGACGGAACTTTAAATATCCCTAAGGGTTTCTTGAAATTTTTTTATGAACAGAAAAGAGGAAGAGAGTATATTTTACATTTTTAAATATATTTTTCCCCTAAATAAGTTCAAGTGTTTTTCATTAAGGCTTCAGGGGCCACAAAAAAATAGGTTGAGGGACGTAAGCGGCCCGCGTTCCCTCTAAATTTGATTCGGCCATCCCCGAGGCAAAATCCTGGCTGCGCCACTGTATATGGTTGTCTCACTTCGGGTGAAGTACGGAAAGGGGAAAGGCTACATGTATTTCATTATGCCCAGTAAATAGTTTGTGGAAGTTCCTGTGATATTTATAATTGTAATGTTTAGTTAATTGTTCTAATATAAGTTATAATATATACATATTTTTTTGTATTTCTTGCTGTTTATCTATTGCTGTACAGTTGATAGTTTTTATATAATATAAATTCAAAATTATTCTGCATAGACAAGTCATAATATTACAGCACAAAATAACTGGGAAAATTAGTTGGTTAAAAATTTTGGCGCACAGAAACAATGGCTATTTTCGCCTAACACAGCCAATCTAAATAACTAGATTATATATTAACACTAGCTGAAAACCCATGCTTCGCTACGGTATATTGATGGTATCATTAGCACAGGAGATACGAAGGGGTTTCTCTCGAATTTCATGTCTCTTTGTCAAGGGACGCTCTATCGAATAAAAAATACCAATTTACTCCGTAAAGCATGAAATTTAAAAAAACAGTCAATCGCTTTCTAAATAGAAACCTATGTACCAAAACGAAGTGTTATAACTCAGGAAATACAAAGGTTTTTATAATTCACTCCGAATGCATATTCACCCATTTAGGGGTTGATTAGGGCAAAATCGTGAATTTCTGTTTTAAACATTTGTATGAGTAACCTTTGGAAGCAAAACCAAGTCGATATCTCATTGAGCCTAAGAAATATTGAGGCATCCCTAAATCAAATTTGACCCCATTTCATCCCTTAAAAATCGAATTCAGAACAATCTCTTCTTATTGGTTTCTTAGAGGGAATGTAAGCTCCGAGTTTCATATCTTAATATCTATTGGATTTTCTATCGAATAAAAAATACCAATTTACCCCTTTAGGGATGAAACATAAAAAAACTGTCAAAATACTTGTTTTTGAAAAGGTTTTACAACAAACAGGAAAAATTACGGGTACTATAATTCATCCGGTTTGGAGTGGATTGGGACGAAATCATGATTTTTTTTTTTAAATTATTGTATGGTTGTAATCATATTTGATCCCCTTTTTAGTCCCTTGGAGGTCGACTTTCGAAGAATCTCTTAGTGGGTGCTTACGTCATGGAAGGAATCAACTTTGCGAATTTCATGTATCTATGCCAAAGGAACGTTTTATCGAATAAAAATATCCATTTACCACTTTAAGGGTGAATTTAAAAAAAATGTCAAAATCATTTCGAGACATTTTAAAAAGATACCTATTTGCCAAAAAGAATTGTTGTAACCCAACAAACACAGAAAATACGACGGCATATATAATTCACCCCGAATGTAGATTCACCCCTTTACGGGTTGATTAGGATAAAATCTTGAAATAAGTTTTTCGATATTTGCATGGGTAATCTTTATAAGTCGATATCTTATTGGTCCTAAGAGATATTAAGGAATCCTTCGAATCACACCTCCCCTTTTCAGCCTTTAGGGGTCAAATTTAAAAAAACTGACAAAACCATTTCGAATTATTTTAAAAAGACACCTATGTGTGAGTAATGTTGCAACTCAGTAAAAACGAGGGGATGTATAATTCACCCCGATTGTAGATCTACCCCTTTAGGCATTGATCAGGACAAAATCCTGAAATTAGTTTTTCGGCATGGGTGGTCTTTGTAAGCAAAAACTAAGTCGGTATCGTATAAGTCTTAAGAGATATAAAAGAATCCTTAAAATCACAGTTCACCCCTTTTCACCCTTATGGGGAGAAATTTTAAAGACCGTCAAAACCATTTCAAAATATTTTAAAAAGACACCTATGTGCCAAAAAGGAATGTTGCAACTAAACAAACACACGAAATACGACGGGTTATATAAATTCAACCGAATTGTAATTGATTAGGATAAAATCCTGAAATAGGTTTTTCGGCATTTGCATGGGTAGTGTTTGTAAGCAAAAACCAAGTCGATATCTTATTGGTCCTAAGAGATATTAAGGAATCCTTGAAATTACATTTCACCCCTTTTCACCTTTTAGGGGTGAAATTTAAAAAACTGTCAAAACCATTTCGAGATATCTTATAAAGACACCTATGTGCCAAAAACACAGGAAATACGACGGGATGTATAATTCACACCGATTGTAGATCCACCCCTTGAGGAGTTGATTAGGACAAAATCCTGAAATACGTTTTTCGGTATTTGTTCGGGTAATCTTTGTAAGCAAAAGGCAAGTCGATATCTTATTGCTCCTAAGAGATATTAAGGAATCCTTCAAATCATAATGAAATTTAAAAAACTGTCAAAACCATTTCGAGATATTTTAAAAAGGCATCTATGTGCCAAAAAGTAATGTTGCAACTAAACGAACACAGGAAATACGACGGGATGTATAATTCCCCCTTTTAGGGGTTGTTTAGGACAAAATCCTGAAATAAGTGTTTCGGTATTTATATGGGTAATCTTTGTAAGCAAAAAGCAAGTCGATATCTTAATGGTTCTAAGAGATATTAAGGAATCCTTGAAATCACAATCCACCCCTTTTCACCCTTTAGGGGTAAAATTTAAAAAAAAAACTGTCAAAACCATTTCGAGATATTTTAAAAAGACACCTATGTGCCAAAAAGTAATGTTGCAACTAAAGGAATACAGGAAATACGACGGGATGTATAATTCACCCCGATTGTAGATCCACCCCTTTAGGGGTTGATTAGAACAAAATCCTGAAATAAGTTTTTCGGTATTTGTATGGGTAATCTTTGTAAACAAACAGCAAGTCGATATCTTATTAGTCTTAAGAGATATTAAGGAATCCTTGAAATCACAATTCACCCCTTTTCACCCTTTAGGGGTGAAATTTAAAAAACTTTCAAAACTATTTCGAGATATTTTAAAACAAATTGGAATAAAAATCTGTTCGAAAAACTAAACAGATACAGGGTGATGATAAGACGTTGTAAAAGGGCCAGTTACCATCAGATATCACTGATCAAAATAAACAACACATTAAAATAAAATAATTGAGAAAAACGCAATTTAAATTTATAAATTTTCTTCGTTTTAGACCTTGAAAATTTGTTAATTTGGGATTTTTTTCAGGAAATTTCATATAATATATAGATTGATTTACTGAAGATAATACTTATAATAATTATCGAAACCGGTCTATTCAATCATTTGAATTTTTATTATACATGACCTATTTCCTGAAAAAAAAAATCCTAAATTATTAAATTTATAATTTTTTAAAAACTCGTTGTTATAAGAGTGCTATGAATGATAATTGAACACACTTATTTCGTTTCATTACTTGAGGTTAGTCGTAATTTGTAATTTATTAAGAGCGTTAAACAGCTTCTATCTTCTTACATACTGAATTCTTGTTTGAAATGTATTATCATTTTGATAGTTCTCAATAATTCTAATAATAATAATTAATACCATTTATGTTTGTATTAATATTTCAACAAGAAAATAATTTTACTCATGGCGAAGAAATTATTGGGCCATGTTCATAATCTTTTACTGAATATTTCAATTAAGCGTTACTTGTTAAAATAAGAAAGTGTGATGCTAACGTTAGAAGCAGTAGCGGCGCGTGATTTGAAAGCGGGGGTGGGAGGGCGTTGCAACTTTCGAAATTTACAAACACATCATAAATGCGTGGTTTGATAAAATTTCGAAGTTATCGTCAAAATTAAAAAAAAAAAAAAAATAAACATGAAAAAATATTGTTTATTATCCAAACTAAATTTTCAAAATTTTCATTTTGGTATATTACAAAATCACTTAAAAATAAAATCCATTTTTCTCGTCTTGCTTCCAGCGAAAAGGTCAATGACATTTTCTTGAATGTCTGTGCGACTGTTGAGTAATTTTTTCTCAGTTGAAATCATTGCAAGTGCATGTAACCTATCCTGATTCATTACCACACTACAAACTTAGCAAAGGAATGTATGGACATGATAGGACATATGTCACTGCGAGTGTAAATGCTTGCGCGCGCATCTATATACGTCATATTTTGCTATAGGGAAAAATTGCTAAGCGATATGACATCTGGTGGGATTTTAGGAACTAGAGAAATAGACATTCTATCGCGCTTTTTTTATAAAAAATGTTTGCATAAAAATATAATTGCATAAAAAAAAGTATTAATATTGTAGCAAAATTACAAAAACCACCAGTAAACATTAAAATTCACGTTGTTTATATGTAACGAATGTCTATATTGAAGGTTCCAAGTATGCCACAATAGCGCTGCGATCTTAAAATACTTCCCCTATATGATATGACACTGTGAAAAACACAGTTCACCTAGCCTTCTTCGCTCTTCTTAGTGCTGGAACTTGCAGGAGCGGTTCGCGTGTTGCTTGCAAGATGTATGTTTATTTATTTTTTTATACAAAATATAGAGTATAAACAATTGTTGATGATAAAATTAATTATTACAAGCAAATATGAATAAATTAATATGTAAGGTTCGCGACCTGTTGGAAGTAATGTCCCAAAAACCAGTGGCGTATCGGCGAAGCGGGGGCCTACTTGTAGTAGGACGCCCTGTTATGTGAATGCCCTAATGATAATTGCACAATTATAATGAGCAGCCACTGACTACGATATAAGCTGATGTCATATATAGTTGAATGACATGTGGTGGGGAAAAGCTCTTAAAAAGCAGATGAAGGGACATGAGAGGGTTGGTCATTGCAAGTGACCCATCAGAGGATGGTCGCTGCAAACGCCCCATCGGGGGATGGTCGTACCTAAAAGCCTCAATGGGCTAGTAAGATTCGTGTTCGGGATTTTGAACTTTACGATCCATCCTAGAATATTCAGAAGTGAAGTGCTTTTCTGTTCTGTTAAGAAATTGAGTGACTAAATTGTGTGTGTTTGTGATACATATTTGGATTAGCTGTGTCACCTCAGAAATGATGTATGTATGTTCTATGTACTTTCTTTAATTGGGCATGAAAAATATTCAAATTATAACTTTAAATTACTAAATTGACGTCAAAACGGACCTCCAAACTATTCTTCGAACATAATGTTTTGATTAAATTTCACAGACCACACGTAGATTTAAGTTTTGTATATCTTTAGCTTAATAAACCTAGTTATAAGTTAAACTTATAACTGTTGCTTAATTTCAAACAACCCCCACATTCTCCTGTCCGGGTCGAACCCATAATTTCCAGGTTCCATGAGGGAGCTGTAAGCCAACCCAGCTTAATTGGGGCCTGAGAGGTAAGTGCCCACCGCTCGGGGTCTTACAAATAAATATATTTATATATCGACAAAAATAGGGGGTGCTACAGTTCCGCAGTGTCTATACACGAGCCGCCCCTGGTTAAAAGTGTTCATAATCTCCATACTACGATCTTTTAACCACGTTTGGAAACGTTTTCTGTTGTCGATAGAAAGAGATAGACATGGATTGTACAACATGTTAAAAGAGATGGAAGATGCGTTATTAACTTTTACTATTATCGCGCTAAAAACACAAACATAACCTTGTTTCTTTGAAAGCATTGGGTGACGATTTTATTATCGTTTTTTTTTTTAACAATAAATATGAATATTTTAAGAGAATTATGAATAAAAATGTAATAGTACCTAACTAATTATTCATGATATTAACTAGTGTTGATATGAACCTTTAGCAAAATAACGTAAAGCAATACATATTTGAAGTTCAGTTAAAATATTTCCACCTTTTGAAGATACCGGTTTTATAACGCCATTTGAGATTTTAATTAGTATTTTTTTTATATACCTTTTGTAAATTTAATTCTGCACTTAATGATTCTAATACATTTTTTCTTTTATTATAAAATTTTCTTAGTAAGTGATTTCGTAATTCGGGCATTTGACGAACATCCCGCAAATCTCTCATATATACGATTAAAATCAGTCAGTATTATGGACATATCACTATTTTAATATCATTTAATACAGCTTCTCCGCGCTTCTAAATATGTACTACTAAATTGCAATTTACTAGACATTGTTAAGCACTATTAATAATAATTCTGTATTATGAACATCAATTTTTAGTAGCGCTTAGTATACTTGTCTTAGTAGTGCTATTAAGATTTAGTAAAAGATTATGAAAATGGGTCGATATTTAAGGTGTACATGTCATACTAATGCTGCGGTAAATATGTACAAAGCCCGCCCAAATTCCCAGCCCGCATTACATTAGAAAATTGATAAATAAACTGACAAAAAATTGTAACATTGTTATCATTCTAAGCACTATTATTACGAGATTTCAATAAATTTAAAATAAATTTAAGGATGTGGCTATTTATACATATTGTATGTGTACGCAATTTGCTATTTATACATACCGTATGTATGCCCAATTGGCTATTTATACATACTGTATGTATACGCAATTGGCTATTTATACATACTGTATGTATAAGTTATACTTATATCAGTTTGTCCTGTCATACAAATAGATGTTTCCTTTGGATTTAATGTTGAAAATTATAAAGTTTTAGGATTTTGTTACTATTCTAGTATCATCGAAAAATCGGAATTTGCATCCGTAGCATTTATTGCTAAAGAAACATATTTAACATTCATAAATTGTATGAAGAAATTTAAAAACATTTGTAAAACCAATCCGTCCATATTTTTAATTGACAAAAATTTTACCGAAATGAAAGCAATAAAAGACATTTTTTCCAGTGCAACCATTTTGATAATTGTAATTTTTGAAGAAAATTCTATTGATGATTTTGATGATTGTCCCAACAAAATATTAGCACTGAGTATAAATCAAAATATTGCAGATATTTTATCAAATTATGGAACCCAAACCTTCAACAAGTATATAGAAGAATTAAAAATAATCGAAACAAATGCAAGAAATGGAATATCTCTTTTTGAACGTGAGAGAACTCAGCTTAAATCAATTGAACCTGAAAATAGTCAGCTTGGATCAATCGAACCTGAAAGTAAGCAACTTAGTTCAACTGAAAATCAGGATCAATTGAACACTGACGAAAAATAAATATCATGCAATAATGAACTTTTTAAATCAATCAAGTGAAGCATGCAAAAATTTAAAATTTAAAACAAAAATAAAATCTAAGGGGCGTCCGAATAAGAAAATAGGACAAATAACATACATATAGAATAACAACCACTAATGTATCTAATATTATATTGAATTTACTTTATTAATAAACATATTATTTACATGCCTTATCCTTTAATGAACTTTACCGTAACTTAAACAAACTTAACTTAACAAAAATTAGTAATTTATAATTGTATAGTTTTTATCAAAATAATTTTATGTATGGGTATAACTTATACATACTGTATGTATAAATAGCAAATTGGTTATACATACAGTATGTATAAATAGCCAATTGCGTATAAATACAGTATGTATAAATAGCCAATTGGGTATACATACGGTATGTATAAATAGCCAATTGCGTACACATACAGTATGTATAAATAGCCACATCCTAAATTTAAACTGCATTTTTCTTAATTATTTTGTGATGTAAGGCTGTGACTTGTTTATATTGTTGAATTCAGAATAAAATTCTCTTTCAAATAAGCGTTTCCATTTAAAATAAGAAAAGGTAACGAATCGGTTAGAACGCCGGCACGAAGACAAAATTTCACAAGCCACCCGTCGCGAGAATTTATTTGAAAGGGGTTGCCTTCGTTTTTCTTTTTTTCATGATTTTACAAGGGGTATTTTAAAATAACATTTGTTAAGAATTCAGATAATAAAATAAAAATTAGAAATCTTACGTTACAGCACGTATCTTTAGAAATATAATGAACCATTTAAAGATCATTGTTCAAGAAGACATTTGTCCAGAGTTACTGTTTAATAACTTTGAACATTAGCATCTTCTTGAACAATGCTTAAACCCTTTTTCTTAGAAATGCGACTAGACTGCTTATCCTAGACTAGACTCCTATCTCTCTGAAGACAAGATCAGGCAGTATACGGTCCGGTTAGTGTTAAGTCTAAGTTATTGAATTCGTAGAGGCAGTGTGTCGGCATTCTGGTGGTCTACCCGATTCTCTTTGTTTTATCTTATCATTATTTTCATACATATATATTTAACATTTCAGTCTAGTCCGAGCGCTCGTCCGATGAGCATCTTATCTAGATATAATTAGTGTTGTGTACGATTACATTTAATTACATAACAGTGATTTATTAACGTAGAAAATAGTGTGATTTCTTTAAATTTAAGTGTATAAATATAAATAACGGAAAGATTCTAGCTTCTAAACAATTAAATAATACAAAATGAGTGTTAATACTGGGGGCCCAGGGCCCCCAGGCAGTGAGTTAAATATCGGTACTTGTATGATACAAGCAATGGAAGTAGTTAATGGAAATATTTCCTCAATTCAGCAATTAAACCATAATACAGAATTAACACAAAAGAGACAGGGAGATAATCTTCAAGGTTCTCGCCCCAACAAAATGTCCAACGAAGGTCCAATTAAAGAAAAATTGCTTAATGAGCCGGTAAAAAATATAGTTATTAATAATCCCAACCCAACTAATAATAACTCGTTCATAAATCGTTCACCCTATGATTTAAACAAATTAAATAGGTATAGTAATGTAGACAAAGGCCCGTATTTTGTCCTAATAGAAAGTAACGGTGGCAACATTGGTCTCCTTCATAGAATGAGTTTGGGGAAATTAATGTTTAAGAACTTCAACCTTGCTAATAACGAAATAATTAACATACAAAATTTGGGGAAAAATAGGATAAAACTAACAGTTCAGAACGCGGTAATAGCTAACAAAATTTTGGATGCAGAAATTCTACCTAAAAATAATCTCCACGGATATATCCCGGAAAATATTCTATATCGAAAAGGAATCATCCGTTATGTCGATCCTTCATTAACAATAGAAGAAATCAAAGAAGTGATACAAAGCAACGTGACCATAAGTAACATACGCCGTATTACAAAAAATATATCGACAAATAACACCCCAAATATAGTCAACACAGGGACAGTCGTTATTTCATTCCGAGGACAATATTTACCGGAAACCGTTATAATTTATGGAGCTAAGTGCGCCGTTCACCCGTATGTATATAAAGTTACCCAGTGTTCTAACTGCCTACGATTCGGTCATATCTATAGGCAATGTAAAAGTGCTTCACGTTGTGCTAAATGTAGGGAAGATCACGTGACGGAGTCCTGTACAGCAACAGTGACGGAAATCATGTGCCTCAACTGCAAAGGACCACACCCAACAACAGACAAACAATGCGAGACATATAAAGATCAATTATTAATTAAAACTTACATGGCTAAAAATAACGTTGGCTTCAAAGAAGCCAAAGCAAAATATAAATCGTACGCAGACATTACTTCTCAAGCTCCAACATTAAATTTTTCAAATTTCCCCCAATTAAACTTAAAAAACAGAGTTAGCGCCCTACCAGAAATATTTGACTCACCGGACATTCAAACAAATACAAGCGCCACAATATTCTCAAACCCAAGAAGAAGATCTCCATACCCCCAACGCAATTCGATCAGACCAATTCGACCCGTGCGATATTCTCCGTCAGAGATAATTAAACCTTTACCCTCCACATCAGGAATTAGCAATCCGTACCCACCACAAACACATTTACTGGCCCATAATCGACCGAATCTGCAAAATAATAATACTAATACAGATACAGTTAAAAATTATCAGTTATCGCATAGAAATTATGTCCAATCTCCTATTAGCTCACAAAACTTAGGTAACCTAAATAATATGTCTAATCTTCCAGTAACTACAGACCAGCTCAAGGAACAAATTAAATCCGTCCATTCACACACCTAAATATGGATACTTTTAATATCCTTCAGTGGAATGCCCGATCCATTAGTGCTCATAAAGCCTTTCTCGAAACCTTACTTATCTCGAACAAAGCCTCAGTTGCTCTAATATCAGAAACATGGCTACTCCCGACTGACAAGTATAACATTTCAGGCTACAATATAATAAGAAACGACCGCCAAGATGGTTATGGGGGATGTTGTATACTCATTAAAAAGGGTATACCGTTCACCATTATCAACGTTAATTCCTTAGTTTCGCACATATTCCAAATTTGTGCCATTACAATACACCTAAAAAATAAAAATCTAACAGTAGCATCGATCTATTGCAACTCTAAGCATCGAACAACGAACATCTCTTGGTCTAACCTATTTCAAGCTTTTCAGTCCCCCTTTATCCTAGGGGGAGATTTGAACATGCACCATATTTCTTGGGGCTGTGAAATAAATGATTCCGAAGGCAATGAATTTCTGGAAGCAATCAACAACTGCGAAATGACTATATTAAATGATGGATCACCGACTCGTCTCACTCCTCCTCATGAAAGAAAATCAGCCGTCGATATTACTGCCTGTTCACCAGCATTATCCCCATCTATCAATTGGTCTACCATAAACCACACAATGGGCTCCGATCACTTTCCTATCATTATTCAAATAAATATTCCGTCTAATAACAAAGTAACGATATATCCAAAAACAAAATGGGATATAAGAAACGCAAACTGGCTAGAATATTACTCCATATCCGATAAGCTATCCAAAGAGATAAAGCTAGCAGAATTTAATATTTTGAGCCCAGAACTTAAATACAACATAATAATAAATCTGATAAATGAAGCAGCAACCAAATCCATTCCAATAAAATCCCCAAAAACTATAAACGCATTTAAATGTCGACCTTGGTGGGACGAAGATTGTAAAAGCCAAACAAAAGCCACTTATTCAGCTTTCGAAAAATATAAACAATTGTCTAATATTGATAACTACATAGAATGTAAAAGAGCAATTGCTAAATCAAAATACTTATTTAAACAGAAGAAAAAATCAACTTGGCAATCATTCTGTTCCTCAATTAATAGGACCACTAGCGTTTCAGAGACATGGAAAAAAATAAAAATTCTCCAAAAAAATAATAACACAAATACACACAAATCTATGGCTACTAATTCGGAATGGATAAACCAGTTCTTTAATTCTATCACCCCTCCATCATGTGAAGAAAACTATACTCAGCCAGACACCACTATCGAACAAAAGAATGACTTTCTTGACAGCCCTTTCACAATCAATGAACTTAACCATTGCCTTAAACACACAATTAACACGTCACCTGGCTTTGACAATATCCACTACCCTATGTTAGCAAACCTGTCTTTAAATGCAAAATCACTTCTTATCAACGTAATTAATGATATTTGGATTAACAGTATTTGTATTAAGGAATGGTCTACTCAACATATAATACCGATCCTCAAGCCCAATAAAGATCCTAATAAACCCGAATCATATAGACCAATCTCCTTATTTTCTTGTGTGGCTAAAACCGTAGAAAGACTTATTAAATCCCGATTAGAATGGTGGCTGGAGAATAATTCGTTACTCCCCTCATATCAATTTGGTTTCAGGAGAGGTAAAAATACGATGGATAACCTTACCACGTTAATAACAGACATACAGTTAAACTTCTCTCGTAATTATTATCTGACATCGTTCTTCCTCGATCTAAAAGGGGCATATGACCATGTTTCTATCAAACATCTTCAACAAAAAATGATATATATCGGTATTTCAACTCGAATGACCACGGCTATCATTAACCTAATAAAAAATAGAAATGTTTATATAAAATACCAGGGAGGTCTAATAGGTCCCAGGAAGACCTGGTTAGGACTCCCTCAAGGGTTGGTTTTATCTCCCCTATTATTTAATATATATACGTATGACATTAAATACTTATTTAACCCAAATATCAAAATAATACAATTTGCAGACGACTTCTGCTTCTATACTTCAGAAAAAAATTTAATGCAAACTCGATCTGAACTTAATACAGCCATGCGACAGTTCAACCATTGGGCCATAATAAACGGTTTCAGTATATCTCAAGAGAAGTCAGTTTTATCGGTGTACACTAGACGTCGACACTCAATTCCACAAAATATGACTTTAGCAGGTAAATCCTTCAAAATCTGCCCAACCGTTAAATTTCTGGGAATGCTTATAGATTGCAAATTAACCTGGCTGCCTCATATTAACTATACCATCAAAAAATGCGAAATTAGGATGAACATTTTACGCACAGTGGCACACATCTCTTGGGGTGCAGATCCAAAAACTATGCTAATGCTGTATAACAATCTCATACTATCAATAATAGACTACGGTAGTCATTTGTATGGTAGTGCTCCAACGTATATTACTAAAAAACTAGACACAGTGCAAAATAAAGCCGCTAGGCTAGCTATCGGTGCCATGCATTCCACCCCAGTCAATGCCCTATTGGCCGAAACTCATGTCATGCCTCTTAACCACCGCAGGAAATTACTGTCCTTCAAATTTATGTTACCCAGAATGTTACTAGGGACTAAAATAAATATTGCCTCCTTGGCAACAGAGGTTATGACATCAAAATATTGGAATCTAAAAAAGAACCCCCCACTAGTGGACAGTGTTCTAGAACTTGCCAATATTTTAACACCCTTAAATATCCAAAAGGTCATGCCTTGCTTTACCTACACGTATGGTTTATCGCTACCTAACAACTATTTCATTAACGACCAAATTCTACCTACAGAAAACGATCTTTTTATGGATAAAATAGAAAAACTTTGGCCCAATGGACACTATCTTTTTACGGACGCCTCGAAATCCGCCGAAGGGGTAGGTTGTGCATTCATCGATTCGTCAACTAACTACCTAGAAAAATATAAACTGAGAAACAACACATCAATATACTATGCGGAAATGACAGCCATTAAAAGATGTTTGCTCTACATTTGGCAAAACCTACCTAGAGGGCAAAAATATATTATTTTTTCGGACTCCAAAAGTATCATCCAAAAATTAAAATACCCAAACTTTCACCATAAAAACTCTGCTTCTTTGTACGAAATCCTCGAACTCACAAATAATATAAATCAGTACGGTACAGTACTAAAGGTTGTTTGGATTAAAGGCCATGCTAACATAAGGCTAAATGAACAAGCAGATATTCTAGCCAAAGAAGCCATCACCACGGGGACAATCCTAGATAACCCTCTAGAAGTCCCGGATATATATACGAAATATAAGAACACAATAATATGCACATGGGAACAAGAGTATAAGCAATCAATTCAAACCAAAGGTTCGTACTATGGCACTATCCAAACTAAACTTCCACACAAACCTTGGTTTAATTCAGACACCAGCAGAAAGTACATATCCACCATATGCCGCATGCGCTTTGGACACACATACTGCAGACACCATCTCCATAAAATAAACATGAGCCCCACTTCCAACTGTACTTGTGATAACACCAGAATTGAAGATGTGAACCATATTGTATTCGCATGCCAAAAATATGAAAACAACAGGAACCAGCTATACACAAAACTGACATCCCTCAACATCTCACTACCCACAAACATACAACATTTACTATACCTAAATAAAGAAACAGTATTACTAACCATTTTTAACTTTATAGTACAAAATAGAATTAAGCTGTAGAATTAAGTTATTATGTAAGATACAATGTACTGGTTAATAGCCAGAGTAGCTAAAACCAATAAATATATTTATATATATATATATTTAACATTTAAACTAATTGTAAGTATTACTTTTAATTAATCAAATTCATTAATTTTAAACCTTCACTTTTAAGAACTTAAGTGTACAGCTAAGATCCAAACTAATTACAAGATTACACATAATATATGCACATATCGTAATGATGAACCATGGATAACACTCACGCCTACTACCCGAACACTACTCATTTCAGTTTGAGATTAGACTTTATATAATATCACAGGCTCGCTATCTAGTGGACAATAAATGGTACGTTGTAAAGTAACGTATCGGCTCGCTAAAAAAGTTACGCAACGTATTTTGAGAACAACTGGTCGTTAATATTCTCTTATAAAATGGAAATAGTTGTCTAATTTAACCAGCCTTGTAGCTATAGTTCTTGAGATAACAATGGTGTACAAATAAAAATGGAACACCTGTATACATCACGAGTTTATTCAGGATAGTCAGGTAAGCGGTAAATTCCAGAAGATAGTTTCGAAGGCACTAGTAATTCTAAACTTAAGTAATAATATTTTCAAAAAATGATACTTTACCTAAAGCTAGTGTTCCAGTAGCAAAGACTACGTTGAGTACTCTGAGTCGGAAGAGCATTTCAACTGAACTACGAACAACATTATTGCATCCAGCATGATGGTAACTAATTCCATAACGTAATCCTTGAATAAAGCTACTATTATCCTTGTACATACGGCACAATCTTCTTTGTATATACTTTATGTCAGTGCTAGCAACACCTTTGCCTAAAAAATAATCCTTTTTAATTACGACCATCAAATAATAAATGCATAATGTATCCAACTGTAAATATATAATGCTGTTCACATTTCAACAAATGTAAAAAAAGTGACACGCTTGCGTGCTCACTCCGAAAATTAACATCTTTTTATACAGCAAGTTTTTATTTAATAAGTTACTTCGTTAAAATGTTTGGCTGTCAGCAATGATGACTATTTGCGCCTCTCACAGCCCAACTTTGTAACTAGATTATTATTTTATTAACTGATGATTCGGTAGCCATCTTGAAACGTCAATTCTGAAATTTAACAATTGACATTTTTTTAAATTAAATTTACTAATTTTTCAATGATAAAACTATATAGTTGTAGATAAAATATTGTATTTGACTCGCATATAATTTCAATCGCAATATTTCACTCGGATGATAACAATACTCGCCTATGGCTCGGATGGTAAACCTGCAAGCTTGTTAAATAAAAAACTATTTTATAATAACAATACTATTTAGGATTTCAAAATGTGACGCATAGGGTCGAGAAGCCAACTTTTGTTTCTAGACAACATTGCATAGTACAATCTGTACATATTACAGTACATGACCATTAAATGAAAGTTAAAATTCAACCGTTCAAATTCTTGAAAAACAAATCACTTCCGCATTTCACTGTACATGAAAACAGCTTTTAACCAATTCTTCTACGGTGCATGAACACATCTTTAAAGCTGTTTTCTCCACATAAAATCAAACCATATTATATCTTCATATGTCATTTAGATTTATATAGAAACTGCCTTTAAATACCAATTTTAAGTAACAATTATTCTTTGACGTATGTTAATGGTTGACGAAAATGGAGGCCTCGGATTTAACCGAGACTCCCACTCCCGTATTAGCCTTTTTTTCTACAAAAAAAATAAAATAAATAAAAACCATTGTTCCTTAATACAGAGTGATCATAAATAATTGAAACGTGTTTGAATTTAGCGCATTGACGTGTTAGAAATTTTCATCTCATTAGGCGTCTACGTTTAGTCAATCCACCAGATTGCTCAGATTGATCTTTCATATTTTGTTAAGTTATGTTTACATCACTTTCCAATTGGTTGTAAGATTTAATATACCCGCGCTAACCCCCACCACCAGCAGATTATTTTGAAATGGTCGGAGTACTCCGGCGGATCAATCGGATGGACTAAAAATAAGCTAATGTGTACACTCCAACTGACTTTACGAACGGATCGGGAGCACTTGGATCGCTCGGATTAATCTGGCTGACTAAACGTAAACGCCTAATATTTATATCTTAGAGCTCGTTCAACTTAACTTCAGCACAGGGTATCATAAATTACGTCATCAATTCTGCGCGAGAAAACAGCTGATCACATTGACGTACATAAGAATTTTAAACAATTGTTGTGGAAACCAAACACACAAAATCATGTATTTCATATACATTTTTACTCATTTTAGTACACGGTTTACGTTGAAATGTACGAGAAATAAATAATAATAACGGAAATAAACAAACAACATCGCACAATACGCATAGGTAAAAACAAATCAAAGTAAGTGACGCCACTGAAATGTGTTAAACTAACTGTTGATAACGTAATGGACGAAATTCGGTTTCTGGGCAACAGACTCGGTAATATCCGCCTGTGATGAAGTTAAGTTGAACGAGCTCTAGTGCGTTGTCGTGTTAGAAATTTTCATCTCAATGTTTATAACTTAGCTGTACATGTCACATTTGGCCATAAACGGACAGATATTATTTCACACTGACGTTTGCATATTTAATTTTACGTTTTCTATCAGTTACCAGTGTATTTGTAATAAGAAAATACCATTTTATTGTCACTTTTGTACATATTTCATTAATAAGCATATAATATAGTCAAGTAAACAATAGTAAATATACTGTGGGAGAAACTAAAGAACGGCTGAGCGGTAATACCCTTTTCAAACGAGATGTTTAAGTTTCAATGTTAAAGTGAAGGTGAGTTAAAGTGTTGGTTTTAAAGCGTATGGTCTCGGTTTAAATCAAGCAAACTTTAGTATGCATATATGCGTGTTAAACATAGTCCGCATTGACAAAATAAATTCTATTATAAAAAAAAAATACTGTTTGAATTTGTGCTGTCAACATTTTGTATTATCATAAACAAGAATACTGTATTATATCGACGCTATACGAAGTTTATAATTATTGTTATAATTAAATTATTTATATTAATAATGTATTTAATACAATACAGAGCTATAATAATTGAGATAAAATGTATCGCCTTATATGTTAATAGAGTTGTAATATATTCTTTATTGTAGAATGAAATGAAATATCCGTATTTGTTTTTAATAATTCAAAATGTCCGTCTGCGCAGACAGTTCAAAACTAGTAATTTCCTGACGGTAACTTAAGAACAAAATTACTATAACAGATGGCAGCACCGGAGATTTAAACATTAAGACCCGGTCTTTCCACCTTCAGATACAGTTCCAAGTAACTATCTGACAGATAAGGTTATTTTTAACTTCATCTGCTGAATAAATGTCAATACCAGTCAGTGAATCCAATACGTCAGTCTCATTATCCGTTAGATAACTATCCGATAGATACATTTTTATAGAAAGAAGGGATGACATTTACTCAGCAGATGAAGTTAAAAATAACCTTATCTGTCAGATAGTTACCTGGAACTTTATCTGAAGGTGGAAAGACCGGGCCTAAGTGTGAAAGCATATCGCTGTTAAACATCGGTAAACTTTCACTCGTCTTAAAGTTCTAGTGTGAAAAGGGTATAAGAGGGTGTTTATGACGGCAAAGGACAAGAGTATCTGATTTTTGGACAAAACCATAGGCGTACCGAATTTAAATAACCACTGCACTTAATAGAAAAAATATGAAAAATATGAACAATACGCCCTGACGCTACATAAGAATATAATAGAACACCAAAATAAAATGTATGACATATAACCAAAGTCTAAAATTGTAATATACCGCAGTTTGTGTTGAACAGTTTATACATCTAGCTAATGTGAATTACAAAAATATTGTTTACTACGTTCTAAATAGATAAGAGAACACACATCGGTCTTCTACCGTCATTATCCCTACCAGTTTAGTTAACTAGTTCGGTAATGGAAGGAAATTCTTCAAACTTTTGCAAGAATAAACTAATGATCAACTATTCTAATACAATTTGTAAGTTTTGCAATGCGTAGAAGGAAATCAATAAAGCAAACGAATTATTTTTCTTTGGCTATGGTCAAATAGTAATTTTAATTACATTTTTGGGCTGGTAGGTGCTGGGTAGGTTCTTCTAATTTTATCTCATTCGATATTAGTATTACAGTAATTTGTGATAAATTCTTCACAATGACATGACTATCAAAATACTAGTATCGAGTGACATAAAATTAAAGGACCCTACTATACATTTGTTTTATATCATTATGTAGTGAGTTTTATTTTATTTATTATTTTTTTTTTTTTTTTTTTCGCACACATATTATGGGTAACCAAAGCCATTTTCAATCTCTATGTTTTTATACCTTGAAATGAATTATTGCTATCTAGTAAAATTTTTACTTCTGCTTGTGGTAGCATTGGTCTTTTTGGTTTTTTATCCATGGGATCTACCACAGCTTTTGTTGGCTTATCCTCTTTTCTTTGCGTATCCTCTTTTCCTTGCTTATCCTCTTTTCTTTGCTGCAATTTCTTTTGTATTTTTTCTTGTTTATCAATCTTTTTTTCTTCACGTCTAGAGACCGCAACCTGCAAATTAAAAATATAGTAGGAGAGACTCGAAAGAGTTGATACACTGTCAGGAATGACACACCTTTAAATTGGCTCATTTAGTAGTTTGCGTGAGTTAAAATTTTGTCAGATTATGTCATAAAGTACTATCACTTATGACTATATTTATAAAGCTGATTGCCAGATACATTTGTTGTGCTAAATCAGGGGTGGCAAACTGGCGACCCGCGGGATGCATGTGGCCATTGTTTTGCATTTTTGTGGCCCCTAATGACTACTTATACTATAATAAATGTTTATACTATGTGTCTTCCACAGTATAGATATTTATTTGAACGAAAATAATACCTCGTGACAGAATCTGTTCGGAACGCGGCGTCAAGACCTCGGCAAAGGGCGAGAAACCAATAGCCAACTGTTACAGTTAGCCAAGGCCGTGTGATAGTCGGTAGATCGGTGATTCCAAATAATATAGTCGTAAGCAGAGCTTTCAAGTAGCACTTTTCTATAGGTGCAACTGCTTTGTAATTGTTATTATTTAAATGTTATTTATTTACTTCCTTTAAGTAAATATTCAGAAAAATTGTGGAAAATGAAAAACAAAATGGGTAATAATATAAATATCACAACATATCGTGCGGCTCGCGTGATTTTTGCTTGTAGAAAAATGGCCCGGGGCCAAAATGAATTTCAAACCCCTGTGCTAAATGATATTTTGATTTCGTGTGCTAATTGTCAGTATTTGCTGCATGTGTATCTAAGGCTATTTTATTTATCTTAAAATATATATCAAAGTATTGTAAAAATCTACGGTATCCGGAGAAAAATCTCAAGCCTCTAAAACGTAAAGATAACTCTACGTTATTGTAGAGAGAACTCCACTGTAACACGAAAGCTTGTGAGTCTTCTAACAGAGAGTTTTCCTCTGAATTCTGTTACAATTAGCACAGGACAAGGATGTGTTCTTACGCCTAGTCTGTTTAATATCTTCCTAGCAGAAGTACTAGTATCTCCAAACGGCAGAACCAAGAATCAGATTGACCACTTAACCATAAACAGGAAATGACGCCGTTCCTTACTTGACGTGAGAAACCGCCGAGGCGCAGACATAGTGACCATTATCTTATAATCAGAGAAATTCGACTAAAAATAGCTTCAGTTAAACAGCGGCCACTGACTTCATCACGCAAATATTTCAATATAGAAAAACTTATACACCCAGTAAGTCTCAATGCATATCAAGAAGATATAGAGAATGCACTTAATAAGATCCCATAATGTAATGATCTAAATGCAGTTGCAGCTACATGGAACAACATAAGCAATGCAACCCTAACCTCTGCTGAAAAAACTCTAGGTCTCAAAACCGGCTCACGGAAAAAATGGATCTCCGATGAAACATGGACTATGATACAGGAGAGAAAAGCCATTAAAAGCAAATTGCTTACTGCAAAACTAATAAACGCATGCATCGGGAGCAAGCTGGTTTTCGCCATGGCCGATCCTGTATTGACCACATAAATACACTGCCCATAATTATTGAACAATCAGTAGAGTGGCAGGCCCCACTATATCTGGTGTTCATAGACTTTAAGCAAGCATTCGACAGGGTCAGTCAAGAGGCACTCTGGAATATCTTTGATCATGTTGGGGTCCCTACTAAAATAATTAACCTCATAAAAGAACTATACCGTGAAGCAAGTTCGCAAGTTGTGCATAATGGGATGAGAAGTAAAAGTATTGCCGTTAAAAGCGGAGTTCAGCAAGGCTGCCTACTATCTCCTCTACTATTTAATACCGTGTTGGACTGGGTTCTTCGTAATGCTCTCACAGAACACAGAGGCAAACAGTGGGACTTCCAAAACCGTTTGGAAGATTTGAGCTATGCGGACGATATATGCCTTCTGTCACATAATTATGAAGATATGCAAGCCAAACTTGAAAGTATAAGTACTTTGGCAAACTTAGTTGGCTTATGCATAAATTAAGCGAAAACCAAAGTAGTGCAGATTGGTACCAATAACATCAACAGATTTTACATTAACGACGAAGACTTAGAAGATGTGGAAGAATTCTGCTGCCTCGGTAGTCCAATAACGAGAGATGGAGAAAATACAAGGGACGTAGACAACTAAACAACTAGACAATCAATACTAAACGCTCAACAAGCATTCGGCTTGTTGAAAGAAGTCTAGAAATCCAATAAGATCTCTCGTAACACTAAGGTACGCATATTTAAAACCAATGTAAAATCAGTTCTGATGTATGGCTGCGAAACTTGGAAAGTCACTAAAGAAATTACCCAACTCCAAGTTTTTATTAACAGATGTCTGCGCAGAATTTTTCGCATTACTTGATCAGATCATATTCCTAATACTCATCTTTGGAAATTGACAGCACAAAAACCTATCTTCTTGGAAATTCAGGCAAGAAAGTGGCACGTGATTGGGCATAACGTCCGGAAGGCAGTAAACGACATCTCCAGAATGGCATTAGAGTGGAACCCTCAGGGAAACCGTCGTAGAGGCCGCCCTGTATCCACATGAGGGAGAACGATACACAAAGAATTTAATGCCCACGGAACTACCTGGCGCCAGGTGAAGAGGCTTGCTCTTCACAGACCCCGATAGCGCGAGTTTGTAAAGGCCCTCTGCTCCAGCGAGGAAATCTAGGACACAATATATAGAAGTACTAGAGATAGCCTTTTGTGATTACATCGACGGAGTCCATATTCGACACAGACGGCGGTCTGCACAGCTATCTCGTTTCAAGGCTGTATCTAAGTTAAAGTACGGCATGATTCAACAAGCTTTGTACGCCGACATTGTGCGTTAGTATCAAGTAGTCTTCAGGATCTGCAAGATAACCCGCTTGGCTACGTCAAGCACACGGTTCGGATTCAAGATTAGTCTGTCGAAAACAGAAGTTATAGCCAGATCTACTAATGGTACTGCAATACCAATTTCTTTATCAGAGACGAAGTGTTGAGGATCACGAAGACCTTTAAATATTTAGATAGTGTACTTTGCAACGATGGTAATCTGGACTTGGAGATAAATAATAGAATGTGTGCTGCAGCTAGAGCTCATGGCAGCTACGGAAACGAGTCTGGCTAAATCAAGATTTGAGCTTGTAAATTAAACTGAACGTGTATAAATCTATCGTAATACCTACATTGCTACATGCATCTGAAATATGGATCCCATATCGATGGCACATGCGTCAGCTGGAAAAAATCCATTGAAGATGCCTACGAACTATTTAGCATATCAAGTGGCAAATAGATAATGTAAGAGTAAAGAACGAAGCCCAGGCGTGCAGTATAGAATCACTGTTAGTCAGAAATCAACTGCGATAGACAGGGTACGTTGTACGTATGTTGTAACAACTGTTGTATCGTGAGCAACATTAGTGTTTATGTGTATATTAGTGTTTATATGCATATACACATATTATTATTATTTATTTTGTGACTTCCTTAGTCGGATATTTTTTTTATTTTTTTTTATTTTTATTTTTATTTTTATTCTATTCGGGGAATAAAACAGAGACAAGTCTCCTACAAATTCCCACACATTACAAAATTGTACAAAATGTAAAATACAATCTTTAAGAAACAAAAGTTGACTTCATGGAGTCATCAGAAAGCCATAATACAAATATATAAAGAAAAAAAAAGATATAAAAGTAATAGATAAAATAGACATTTATATTCACAAAAATCAATAGGAAATGATATGTACAAGTGACAGTTACTGAGGGAGTAAGGATCTAATTTCACATTTAAACTGTGAAAACGATAGGAAAATATATCACTACTATTAAAATATTTATCAAAAAGAATCATAATTTTGTTCAGTGGTGAGTTTCTATCCGCGTTAGTATTTCTGCTATTATAATAAAAAGTATTGTTTCGCCATGTTGGGATTATTATTACTATATTATGTAAGGCTATAACTTTTGATAAACTAAATATTAAAATTTTAACTATAAAAATGTTGTTGCAAAATAAATACTCACACATATCCTGCCATATAATAATAATAATAATCAGAGCCGGCGCAAGGGTCTGCGGCGCCCGCATGCAAGATCGAATTGAGCGCCCCTAGATCAACAAAAAAGGTCCTCACTTCTAAATTTCAAGTGAAGACAAAAAAAAAAGGTCGTCACTTCTAAATTTCAAGTGAAGACCTAAAAAAAAGGTCATTACTTCTAAATTTCAAGTGAAGACCTAAAAAAAAGAGGTCCTCACTTCCAAAATTAAATTTCGCTACATTACTTTTATTAAGCGCCCTCAGGTCAGCGCCCCCCTCGAAGTGGCGCCCGCATGCCCGTTTGCGCCGGCTCTGATAATAATATATATTTTCACGATTAGTAATAACAGTTACAAATAATACCAATTACAAAAAACAAAACAAAAAATTTTATATACAATTTGAAAAAATAAATATTTCTACCCCGAGGGACAGACACCACTGTCAATCAAAAGATCAGTGCGTAGCGAGAACTTAAGCATTGAAGTTTACAAGTCTGTAAAGTACAGAAAATAAATAGTTATTAAAGTATTGAAATACAAAATAGTATTAAACATCCAGTAATCCAGAATCTAATTAATGTCAAGCATTCCTTCAATTACGTTAAAGCTCAGTTGCGAAACCCATTTTTTTATTATTATTTTTTTTATAATTCAGAATGGTTACATTAACATTATTTCGATTTAAATATATACTAAGATTATTATAGACTTTGCTGGCAAAAAAAATAGAATAGCATTTTGTTTTTGTTTTCCGAAACAATTTCGAGACGGCCTGGTGTGCTACCATGCGTCTGGTAGGATAAGAATGACTCAGAAACAAAACAGAGGCGGGGTTTTATATACTATGTGAAGCTATAGCAAATATGTATAACTGTTACAGTACATTAGTTTCGCTAAATAATACGGTTGACGGATATCTGATAGGTTTGTTGTACATTTTTATGAATCTTTTTTTTTGCAATATTATAAGCTGTTTAATATGAACCTTGGCTGTTCCACCCCAGACCAGAATACCATACTGAATGGTAGATTGCAGGAGTCCAAAATAAAAAGTTTTTAGTTTTATAGAATCTAATATATTGCGTAATTTTTTAAAAGTATTTAATATATAGCGCAGGTTTTTGGTGATTCTATCAATGTGATAATTCCACCTGAGATGTTGATCAATCAATACTCCTAAGTATCTTATTTTGTCCTTTCTAGTTAATATTGAATTACAGTTACAAATCAGGGGATCATCACATTCATGTAATGTAATTGTATCCACATCATGTTGTTTACAAATATTGCAGGAAAAAGTAAGAAAATGAGATTTTTCAAAATTCAAATACAATTTGTTGAAATCCAGCCACTGTTTTATTAGTTTCAAGTCAGTGGATGCAAATCAGAATATTTCTGACCAAGATAGGCCATCTATATATAACACAGTGTCATCAGCGTAAGAGATAATTTTTGAATGGAGATTGAGCTCAAAAATATTAACGTAATTTACAAAAAGAAGTGGCCCTAAAATAGTGCCTTGAGGTACTCCGCAATCAATAGTTCTTTTATTGCTTCACTTATCATTCACTGATGTCTGTTGTTCTCTATCAGTGAGGTAACTGCCAAGTAGTTTAAGAGGTATACCCCTAACACTTATATGGTATTCGAGTTTCCGGAGCAATAATTGATGGTTCACAGTATCAAATGCTTTGGCCAAATCTAAAAAGACAGCCAACGACGCTCGAGATGCATCAAGTGAGCAATAAATACTGTCGGTTAATTTCAATAAAGCGTAGGTGGATTTTCCAGATCTGAAGCCAAATTGGTTTTCAGACAATATACTGTGATTGTCAAAAAAGGAGGAGAGTCTATTATACAGTATTTTTTCTAACAATTTCCCAACCGTGCTTATTATATTTACTAAAATTAAAATTGCGAGTAGGGCCTACTAAAAACTATTTAATCATTTATTTTAGTGTGGGGAGGTTTGATACGTATTATATCTACTCATACTTTTTTGCCTTAAGTTTTAAAATTGCTTTTATACATTTTTCGAAATTAGTTGTATCTATACTTAAATCATTATACAGGGTGTTTACCGGAAATCGCACAGTTTTCAAAAAGCCACAACTTTTTAAATTTTGAAGCAAAAATTAATTTTTTTTAAACAATGTGTTCTACAAACTCGCAATTTTAAGAAAATTTTACAAAAAATTAAGTAGCAAAAATAACATCGCGTAGATGGCGCCCTTCCGATTGAACACATATTTCCAGACGTTCCCTGAAGTTACGCATTGAATCTTGTAACATTTCTCGTGGAATGTCTTGAATTTCTCTTCGGATGGCTTCCTTCAACTCTGGTAATGTGCGTGGTTTTTCAACGTAAACACGGGATTTCAAGAAACCCCAAAGAAAGAAGTCCGGGATCGTCAGATCGGGGGACCGGGGGGCCAAGGAACATCTCCAAAACGAGAGATTACTTTTCCAGGGAAAGCTTGTCGGAAACGTTCCATCGAAATTCGAGCAGTGTGGGCCGTAGCCCCATCTTGCTGGAACCATATGTTTCGCATTGCTATACGACGGCGAAGTGCAGGAAAGAAAAAATTATTCAACATTTCCAAGTAGCAGTCTGCCGTAACAGTAACTGCCTGACCGTTATCGTTCTCAAAAAAATACGGCCCGATGACCCCCACTTCACCTACCGCACACCACACCGTCACTCGAGCACTGTGTAAAGGCATCTCTTGCAACATTTGTGGATTTTCTGAACACCAAAATCTAAAGTTCTGCTTGTTTACAAAACCATCCAAATGAAAAAGAGCCTCGTCGCTCATGAGTAAAACTGCATTTTCGTTTTTATCCAAGATTGCCATCATTCGCTGACAAAATTCTAAACGCTGTCTGTAATCACCAGGGTTCAGTGGTTGACATACCGCAAGCTTATACGGATGGAACTTGAGGTCTTTAATCAATATGTTTCTTACCGTAGAGGCAGAAATGCCGAGGTTTGAGGCTCGCTTCCTTAGCGAACGGTTGAGGCTCTCCAACGAGCGACGCGCACACGCTCAACATTCTTAGGCGTACGAACGGTTTTTGCTGGCCCTGGAGTTTTTTTTTTTTTTTCATCAATGATCCAGTTGTGTTCACATTATGCATCCACCTCAAAATTGTGTTACGATCCGGAATCGGCCCACGCGGCGGAACATTGAAGTGCCGGCGAAAAAAAAAAAGTCTCGCTGGGTTTGGGTCACGGACTCACCGTTAGCGTAAAACCGTCTCATAACAAAAGCGCGGTGCTCAAGGTCCCACATCTTGAGTGTAACTGAAACTTCCAACTCCCCTCTACACAATAGGACCTTCCCAACCGCCATCCCCCACTACTTGCCGTGTACTACCCAATACAGAAACATGCGGTTCCCAGTAAACATAGGGCATGAATGTTCACTTCGTGACACTGCCATAAGTTAAAATATAATTTGAAACCAACTAAGTTTGTTTTCTGTATCTAATTTATGTGTTTTACGGTAGTGTATCATACCTCCCATATGCAGGGAGGATTGATACATTTTGCAACAAATGGATAAATATTTATTATTATTTTTGTGATAAATTTACACGTTTTTAATTATCTCTAGAAACGCTAAACGTTTCGCCAATGGTTAATTGGTTAATTTATTGAGTAGATTTATCACAGATCCTTTAGATATCTGTTCATTCTTTTTTTTTTGTTGCTTTTATTGCTTATTTTTGGACCGCCGCTTTACACGTCTTTATATTCGTTATCTATAGTATTATATAATACGGACTATTCCTTGAGTGATTTCTTTATTGGAGATTTTATTACTCGTAAATACCACAATATCAATTTACTTGGACGATTACCGCCAACTGCTGCTCCATTTACAACTGTTGCGACATTTCTTAATGTACATAATTTAGAAATTACACTGGAATATCAACTGAGAAAGCCAACGAACCACTGGCGAACCGGTGAGAGTAAATAATTAAATAACTGTACAAAAAACTGAATAAATCGTTACTTATATTAAAATATTTAATGTTTTGTATTTAATACAAAAATTATTTGAAGTAAAAGTTGTAGATTCTTATTGGACACCCTGGACTATGTTTTGATTATATATTAGACTTACTTGATTATTCTCCAAATAATTTGTAATTATCTGCGCCATCATGGTGATTAAATTTCGGTTATATGAAAATACAATAGCTGGTAACATATTTTTTTTCTTCAGTGATAACAGCATGGAGGTGATATTTTCTATGATATACTCGATATCATTTTGTTCAAGTACAATAGCAGATTTTTTTGGTTTTAAATTACGAATAGTTTTCTCGAAATCATCATTTTTTTCTTTATACCAGGAAGTAAGCAATTCAGACAGTTTAGTTTCATATTCACGTACAATATTTCTTGTTATAAAACCTTAAAAAAATACACTTTTATTAAAATTAATATTCTGGCGCTTATGATTGACGAATAAATTGTGTTTAAGAGCTAGCGCATAGGCAATTTTTTGGCAGTATCTACGAAGAAACTGCTATGATAATTAAGTTAGCGCACGAGAAGTAAAATAACCACAAATTATGTAAACAGTAACGGATATTTGAAAATTTTGAATTTAGACATTAAATTATGAAATATATGAAAATTCGAAAATTTCAAATATTTTCATTACAGACATTGTATTCTATTCAATGATACTCTTAAAATACATTTCAGTTTTGTAGCTCTAGAACTGAATCAACAAATTTGAAATCTATTTGAATAATATTTACAAATTAGAGCAGTCAAACTTGGTTATAATATGGATGTTTGTTTGAACGAGTTTACATTGACGTTTCTCAAGTTTCCCTTTGATACACTCAATTCTTTAAGTCTGAATTCGTGTCGTCGTCTGTTGCACCTTCTTATATTCCACAAGTTTGCCAAACAGATAAAATATGTACAGTATTATCAGTGCTATACAGGACCGTCTTATGAATTCTAAGGGCCCTAAGCCATAGGTATTTAACGGGCCCTCCTCCCAGGAAAAGTCAAGTCAAATTAAGAAAAAATATTGCAACTTAAGCGATTACAACGATTTTGAGACCTAATTTTTAACCTTGATTATTCATTACCACTATATTTAATTTTACTAAAATTATTGGTTGATGCAAAATTAACGACGATTTGTTTGGAGTTTTTATTTTGAGTTGAAAATGACGCTTGTTTTATGTAATAATTATAAAAATATTCTTCTGTTTTTAGGTGAAAAAAAAAATGCATGTCGAAAATCATATTCATATTCGTCATAGAATGCTCTACCATTTCGAGAAAGGATGGAAAGCGGCACAGTTATTTCGCAATCTCAACAAGCTTTTCGGCACAGGAGCAATCAGTCAAAAACAAGTTGAAAGATGGTTCCACAAGTTCAGGGCGGCCATCGGATTTCGACGATCAGGCGCTTTTGTCAGCCGTGGAAGAGGACGATAGCATGACAACCGTGGAAGAGGGCGATAGCATGACAATCCGGCTACTGGTCCAAGACGTCAATGTCGACGAATCCAAGATCATCCGTCGTCTAAAAAAGCTTGGAAAAGTGTGGATATTGGCTGGATGGGTGCCTCGCGAACTCTCCGACAACAAAAAAGCCGATCGAGAATTTTTGATCGACAGAAATTTCACCGAATTACTGCAGAGAAACGAGCAATCGTCATTTTTGAAGAATCTTGTCACTGGTGATGAATCGTGGTTGCTCTTCAAAAACATCAAAAGAAAGAAATTGTGTATCTCCGGGTGAAACACCGAGAGGAATAGCAAAAGGTGCCCACAGTAAGAAGGCATTGTGGTGCGTATGGTGGGATAGAAGCGGAATCATTCATTGGGAGATCATTGCAAACGGAATTTGCTTTTGGTGGAATGAAGACGATGAGCGTCAACAGTAACGGATTCCGCACAAAAACGACAAACGGCAATTCAATATCAACAACGACGTCTATCTGGCTCAGCTCGATCGTATCCATACTTCATTTTTTTACTTATATACTTATATACAAAAAAAAAAAAAAAAAAAATCGTCAGTTTTGCATCAACCCAATACATTTTACATACATAAATTCTATATTGCCGAACAGGAGTTCATCTGAAATATGAATTTCCTGGTATATTTATAATGTTAATGTTATTCATTTTGTTAAAAGATCAGTAACTTAACAAAATAAAATTAATACCGGCGACCGCGCCCCTTATATAATTAGGCCCTAGGTCATGGCCTCGTTGGCCTAGGCGAAAAAACAGCCCTGGTTCTATAGCCGATCAGCATTGGGTATGTTTTACATGCGTAATAAACATATCGTAAAAAAAAAACATGAGGGTATACGGCTTCGAATAATCCCATTTAACGTACCGAAAAATTAAAAAGGAAAGGGTATATCCTATTTATTCGCAATAAAACAGAAGATATACGTTGTGTACCCTCCACTATAACCCTGAGTATAAATAGTTCATAATAATAATGAAAAAATGTATTGAGATACGTTTATATTAAAATCTTTATCTGTACTTGCTCATTATAGCCGCAATCTCGTTATTTATGTGTTCGTTATAAGTTATAACCAGGTTCGACTGTACATAATGTTTTCTAAGTATATAATTACAAACCAGGAATTTAATTAAAGTTTTGTTCCAACTGAAGAACCGCTCTTTGCAGTTGCCATCTACACATAATCAATGAACTAGAAATATCTCTTATACTTTCAATAATAATAACACTTCAAATTTATATTTTACAAATTCATTAATAGTGTTAGATGTAGTAATTAATACCCAACAAAAAATAACTAATAATTGCTATTAGTTATTTTTGGAAACAAATTTAAGCATTTGAAAAAGATCATAACACTAACATAACCTATTTTAATAGATTCATATAACGAACATTTTAAAACATATAAGATTTATTATTCTGACATTAATGATAGACAAAAATTAAAAATAAAATAATAACAGTGAGAAAAGATAACAGAATATACAGGGAAATGCAACACTTAGGTACACCTCAATTATTTCCTTAATAAAAAGAGTTGTAAAAATATTGTTCAAATAAAATTTATTTGGGGCAATGGGAGCAGCGTTGCCAGATTACTGGAAGTAAATTATTGTGTAGCGGCACACAAACTGTGGTAGACTATTGTATATAAAAAATAGCTACATCAGAAAAGTGGTGATTAAATATTTTTTTAAATAAATAATAGTACTGAAGTTGATAGGATTATTTTATGATTCAAGTTGGTAAGAATATTTTTTTTTTATAAATTCGTGACAGATTTAAAATTCAAGTTGCGCCTAAGCAATTGGAATAGCTTATAAAACATTTTATTAATCAATATATATGCGTTTGCTATTCGTTAATTCAAACTTTTTTTTGTTGGTACAAAATTTTTACAATTGTTACTTTCTTTGATACATTCTGATGCTAGCAACAAAGAATTAATTTTGTTCTACCCATTGCCATATTTTGTGTAATTTTAGAATCAGGGAAACATCAGTAAGGTGCTCTGTCGCAAATAATGCTACATTGTGTTCCGCTAAAAATGTACACAATTTTATTTTCCCGGCTTTCGTTGGATCTTCACATTTTTAAGTCAAAGTACATGGTGTACTTTAACTTAAAATCTATGCCTGTATGAATTTAGCTCTTGAAAAAAAGTACAAACAAATAATCCGTTTTGTTTTGTTAAAAACAAATTCAAATACATACAACTCAAAAACAAAATTTCTCTATAACATGTGACCATAACAGATAATGGTTGTCAAGGTAGATCAGTTTAGAATATATTGAAGCGGCACATAGGATCACGCATTTATTATATAATTACATCTTTTAGAAATCATCCTGTATATAAAATAAAGATTATTTCATGTAAAAAAATAATATATAATAGCTATTTATGCACCATGGGTGTTACTAAGATAATTACGCCAGAGGGCCTTTGGCCCGAGGGATGGAAGTCGCCCGATGGGCGTAATCATCCAGTAACGCCAATGGTGCATACACGATTTTATTTTTCACTTCACATAAAATAAAAAGTAAAAATTAACAGATATTTATACCTATCTGGTAGCCTATGACAATAAACATTTTATAGACAAATAAAAACAAATGATTTTGTTAAATCATTTAATACACCATATTAGTATCTACGTCACAATATTGGATTCAGTGCTGCCGCCTCGCAGTTGGATTCCTTTTATTTGAATTTAGCATGTTGTTTTTTTGTTAAATTGTATTTTGGAAATATAAATTAAGTAAGAGAATGCTTCACATCAAAACTGCAAGTCAATATTTATTTATTAAAATTCTTATTTTATACATTTTAATTTAATATGTCATTATTTTTGCAGAACAATATTATTTTGCACGTTAATTTTGAAAATTTTACGTTAATAATCGTTATTATGACAAGTAACATAACAATAACTGTGTAAACCGTATCTAAATGGTTTGAAGGAACAATATGATGTTTTTATTTTATCCATTATTGTTTTTCATTTACATCTGTCAAAAAACGAAAAAAATTGCAATTAAGAACGTAGCTGTAATGGTTACAATTTGAAGTAAAACAACACACCATTATGCATTCTAAAACAAAATATTAATGATTACTTAGTGTTAATTAAATAAATACTAAAGATATTTCGATTTTCATATTATTTAAAAACGTAACCTATAGATATATCTTCGAATCCTTATTTATATATTTATAAAATCATTATTCTATAATATAAAGTATCTGCACTGTATATATTAGTATATACTTATCAAAAATACATATTTTTTGCTCCAAAACTGAAGATATTTATAAAATTAAGGTAACAAAAGTAATGTCACAACTATTTTAAACCCCCCTTTACAGCCTCTTACCATCACCCTGAGTCTGTTCAAATTTTCGAACAGACTTTTTATATTATTTATTTGTGTTTGTCAGTGCAAGATTTCTTTTATTGAGTATGCGTATTTTTAATGATTTTATCTATTTATTTATTATCTAATATATTGTCTTTAATGTATAGTCTAGTCATTTAAATGGGCTGCGTTAGGCGCAAATAGCCTTTGTTGCTGTGCGCCAAAAATTTTAACTAACTAACTCTATTTTAAACCAGTCAAAAACTTCCGAAGGATTCAGCTCTCAGATGGCAGCACATGTATGTGACGACACACTAATATGGTCTATTGTCAGAATTAATTTTACAATCACAATGAATATGCATGAATTACCCGAATATATCGAGAAAAATGCACAACAAGCAACAGAAAGTTTGTTATCACTTAAATCTAAGCAGAAATATGAAAAAGAATAGGAAACTTTTAGACTTAAGCTTGGCAATAAAAAAATAAGGCACCGGCCGTAAATGAGACTAATATGAATTCGCTGATGGGCGTAAAAAGGTGTTAAGTCTTATCTCCTTACATATGACTTATCTCCGTTTTCGCCCCCATCAGCGAATTCATAATGCTCCGGTTGTATGCATATGTTTAAATATTTCGTATCCTAGGCATTATGACCAAATAACAGCGAAGTGAAAAATAAATGCATTTATAACAAAATTGAAGGAATCTTAGATTCGCCAAAATAATACCATACCATTTGTAGACCTGGAGAAGAAGGACGTCAAATCGAGTTGATGTGTTAGTATAGATGTTAAATTAGTCTTACACATTGCTTTGTATAATTCCATTGTCTCACTAGGAGATAAAAATATATGTTTGGGTATACCATCGTGCAGTTTCATGACGCTTGTTTCTAGGTTACCATATGGATGCAAATGTGTAAGTTCATCATGATGGTATACATATTTAGTTAAATCAGAATGTCTTTCTGAATGAATAATTAACTGAACTTTATATGATTCTGTAGGTCTTTCGCATCCAAGTGCAATATCTTGGTTTTTCTTAAAATTCTCTGTTTCTTGTAACCAGTCATGTAATTCTGTTGGATGTCTAACTGTAGCAGAAAGAGCTAGGAATGGACAGCGGATAAGTGAAATACATCGTTCCCATGAAATACCACCGATGTTTCCAGCTATACAGTGAACTTCATCAAAAATAACATATCTAAGTCTTTTAACCCAATCATATCGACGTGGTGATAGAAGTAAAATTTCTAAGCATTGTGGGACAGTTACTAATATTTGACAATTTGTTGCATACGTCCGGAAATCCCTGGTGAATATGCCGTATACAGATTTACCATCTGGCATATTGGTGTTTTTGAATCTAGCATAAATTGTAGCGGCTACTTGATTGACCAGTGCCTTTGTTGGTGAGACATAAACAACGATTCCTTCAGATCCCTCTCGCAATACACTTTCCATGCAATAATATGAAGCGTACGTTTTACCTGCAAAAAGACATATTAATTTTTTTTAAATTGATTTATAGACAATGAATAACAATTTTTAAAATTATTAATTAAAATTACAATAGTGTACATGCTATCATAGTGAGACTTTTAATAAAACTGATATATGAGCTGCTATCCAGGCGGGTGTTTTGAATACTCAACTAAGCACTTACCTACCCAAGAGTATTAAGTGTGCTTTCCAGTTAGAATGGTACGTTGAACGCTGACTTATCGACAGCTGCCCCCTCAAGCACTAGTACATTAGTTGGTGTTAAAGTCTGGTACGGAAACACGAAGAAAAGACAATTAAAAATATTGGACCCCCCACAAAACCAAGTAATTCGCTTTTCTACTGGAGCGTTCAGAAGTAGTCCCATAAAAAGCATCCAGTACAAATCCGGTCAACCGCCTTTCCAATACAGAAGAACCAAACACGCTATTATCTACCTAACGAACCTACGGTCATTTTTTCCAAACAATATAATCATCCACTTAATCATTCCTAATCATTCTCCCTTACAACAAGACCTAAACAACCTTGTCCAGTCAACAAAAAAGTTTCATAATACTGCGTCATGGGCATCAGAGGCGAGTAAATCAAACTTAGCCAAATAACCTAAGGGAACACCAGCTCGATAAGACTGTCGGGCTATCTGGTAGATATCAGAAGAGGTTTCTAGAAATTATGGCACACTTTCAGGACTATGAGGCAATCTACACGGATGGCTCAAAAATCAGTTCCGAAATTGGGGCAGCAATAGTTACACAAGGAGAAACATGACAATACCACCTACTGTTTTTACGGACTCTCTAAGTTCAGTGGAAAACCTGCAGCAAATGTATACAAAAAATATCATTGTGCAACACACAGAAAGCAAAATACATAAAATCATCCAAGTAAGTAAAGACCTAGTAATTTTGAATCCCGTTCAACCGTGGTATTCCTAACAACGAACGAGCAGATAAAGCCAAAAAAAAAAAATGCCGTACAAACAAGTCAAATCTCAATCAAGATCCCTGCTCTAGACGTCAAAAACTCTATGTTCAAAATCTCTGTAAAAAGTATGAAAACAAAAAACAATAGACTGGTATGATCTATGGCAAGAGACGAACAATAACAAACTACGGAGAATCAAAAGCAACATAAAAAGTGGAATACACTCATAGACAGAAAAGAACATACAGTAATAACAAGACTAATAATCGGACACACAGGACCAGGCAAAATGCAATACATGCAACGACCAGCTGACAGTAAAATTTGTACTATATAACTGCCCGAGCTTTACTAGAGAAAGGGCACTAAACAAATTACCCGCAACATTACAAAAGACACTATCAAATGACTTGGAAGTATCCAGACGCGTCGAAAAATACTTGAATGAAATAAACATTTTTAATAAGTTGTACAAATATATTGTAACCATTTATGAACCAAGTCGCGGGGTGCCAACTTTTCGTAACAATATAAATAGTATTGTAGATATATATTGTAAATTAATAATGTACCAGAATACTAATAACCCATGTTGTTGAAGTATCCGAAATATTTTCTAATAAAAAAAGTCTGATTTTCATAGCACGCAACACAAGTTACAATGAAACACATTATTGTAACAATGCATTTACATATTGCGTGCGTCGTCTGTTAAAAAAATGATTGTACAAGCGCACGCAAGCCGTAGATGTCACAACTGCTTGTCAAAATATGAACGAAGGGTTAGAATCAGAATTCAGGGCAATTGTTTACGTTTGAATATAGTATGAAATATATTCGCATTAAACTGTATAGAACTATGCGATTCACCCTAAAATGATAGAATATCAATCACTGTATCCCCCTACAGTATTTTCTACAAAATTATGATTTTGATGAATAGCCTGCCTTGAACTTGTATGATATATCAACAATTGCAGAATATATTAACTCGTCAGAGTTCTGACACTGCGAGAACGACAGTGTCAGACTGCGTATTTAAATGAATTCTGAGCGTAGATTAAAATAATCCTCTTTGATATCAATTGAAGTGATTGTGTTTAATAAAATTTATATAAAATGTCGAATGGTTACTATAATTATTACTATAGACCGGCAAATATATGGCAACGGTACTTTTAGTAGGTGTTTTTTTTTTTTTATAAAAAGCGGCACATGTGTTATCTGTAGAAATAAAATTGAATTATATATATTTGTTATGTGCCCTGCTGACAAATGGTGTAGCGTATAAAAATTGAATATCTTATCAAAAACTGACCAAAGGCAAAGAAGTGACTGGAATCATCTCGGATATAATCCCAAAATAATGAGGTGTCGTTATTAAGATAAGAATTCATTGCGGTACAAGTGTTTTTTTCTTTTGTTTTTTGTTGGTCTTTATTTCCAAATAGTAAAAAATTTAAAAATGAAAATTTTATAAACGATATTATTTATTATTAATAAATAGTATATACAAGCAAAATAAATGCAATTTCAATATCAATAATAATAATAGTAAGAAATTTTTCGACTTGGTGTGTGGTGTAGTGTTTTTTTTTTTTTTTTTTTTTTTTTCTTTTCTCAATCATAATAATATTAATTTATAATATATATGAAAGTAATAAGTTTTTAATTATTTAAAAAAATCATTAAGTATTTTTCTAAATTTTCATCAGAAAAATTAGTTCTTTTCGATGTATATACTTCCTTGAAAAAAGAAAAAGACGTCTACATCACAACTTATTATTGGTGCATAATTACAAAAAGTATGTATTTCTTTATTTTTATTAAATATTTCCTGATTTGATAATAAATTGATAGAAAATTGTAGTAATACTTGTAGGTCAGGATTTTTATTAAATATACTATCAATTTTTGCAGACAAGTGCAAACCAAACTCGCCGGGAAGAAATTTCAGTTTGTTTACTGTCCAATAAATAATATTTAAAGGTTTTGTTTTTCTAAATTCACTATGGTTGAAGGAAGAAATTCAAAATTAACTTTATGAACTTTAACTCTTCATAAATATTTGGTTTTTGGATAATATTTTTTGATATTATAATGCTTTGAGCATCTTATTATAATATATAGAATATAGGGTAATGAACAAGTGTATTAAAAATATTTATTATATTCGTATAATAGATGTTAGAAGGAGGGTCCTTCCTATTTATTTCCAATTTTTCTCACATATGTAAACAACATTAGCAGACAGAACATATGAATACTGGCATTACCCTTTTTTACCAATCTCCTATGTCAAATAGGCTTTGAGAAAAGAACCTGGTATTCCCAATACAATCTATATATAGTATGCTAATATCGGAGAGGGCGCTTTATAAGTAAAAAAGAAGTTAAAAGAAGTTATTACTGAATTATTCGTTCAAAATAAAGTTTAAAATAGCACGCCTAAGGCAAAAGTACCGTTGCATATATTTGCCGGTCTCTAATTATTACTATTTTAGTTTATAAAATATCAATAATATTTTCATTTTAAAATATCAATATAAAAAGTATTTTTCATATAGTTTGCTTGAGGGTGCTGCAGTGGCGCAGCGCTTATGGACAAGCCCCTGACACAGATAGATGTTTTTAAAAACTTAAGTGACTAATAAATAGCGTTCATGATACCAACATTCTGAAGCCTGTCGTCAACTATTTACGAATAAATATAAAAATTGACGTGAAGTAAAAATTATTAAAAATTTCCGAGTATTGTAAGCATTTAGTAAGTGATAACAAATTGTGGGTATATATGATAAAAATAATAAATTTCGATAAGTCTTAAAAGTATAATCCGCATTCTTCCATCTAGAGCAGTGTTCTTCAACCCGTGGTCCGCGGACCGATGCCGGTCCGCAGAAAATTCCTACCGGTCCCCGAAATATTTTGACCGAATCATGTTGATGCTTCTTCACGAGTATATAGCACATTTTTTTAGTCTACGCAGAAACTAACTTTTGTCCAAACCATGATTTATTTAATATCTACTAGCCCCAATACAACGCCTCTCGCGGCTATTTTTCATACTTCTGAAGAAGCTAGATCTTTGGAATAGTCGCTTATAAGAGGAAGATATAGACATGTTTCCACTTTTGGAAGAATTTTTGATTGCTGCTGTTGTCAACCAGAAAGTCATATTCAACAATAAGTCAACATGTCAGAGCATTAGCTGAAAATTTTAATAATTATTTCCCTGAAAATGAGGATCCTCGTAAAGGTAACCTCTGGATTAATAATCTATTCTTGAAAGATATAAATTCATGTACTTGATCACATAAGTACTTGATCCTCGTGAAAAAGGAAAGCTGATCGAGTTGTCTTGTGATGTCACTCTGGTGTCCAGACATAAAATGCAATCATTGTCTCAATTTTGGAAATCGCTAGAAAAAGAATATCCATCTTTGAGTTATAAAGCTATCAAATTATTAATCATGTTTTCGACTTCCTATTTGTGCGAAAAGATTTTTTCAATCATGTCAATTATAAAAACCAAACAGAGAAATCGAATGGATGTTAACGCAGCGCTTTGTCTGTCAGAAACAACTCTGCAGCCACGTATATCAAATTTTCTAACAAAGAAGCAGCAGCAAATGTCGCACTAAAAATTGTAATTATATAACTGTATAACATATACCTATATAATAATAAATGCTATCTATATTAGTTTTTATTTGTGTCAACTTTCAGCCGGTCCGCGAAATATTGACTCTATTTGACCGGTCCACGGGGGCAAAAAGGTTGAAAAACACTGATCTAGAGACAACAACCGTACTCGAGATGCGCTTGCATTAAGACCCAGCTATAGCTACCCAGTTCTAATCAGTCAGATAAATATTTTAAGCACGGTATTAAAAAAAATCGATAATTTTAGAAATAATTATAAGATCAAAAATTCCATTGATACTATTCCGGTTCATATTAATATGCATTACAGGGTGCGAGACAAGGGATATTTTAGCTTATTTTTAGTAAAAATCGTATTAAAATAAAAAAGACATTTTAATAAACTACTTTCCGTTCCTTAATCTACGTATTAACAGTTTTCATTTGATACCACACAATTAATCCTTTTAAAAATATTTAATTTTCAACGGCACAAAAAAAAATGTTATTTTTCGAAAAACAAACCTAATAAAAAATTCCTGTGGAACTAATCTGGTTCCATACAATGTACATTATTGAGAAATTTTTTAGATATTTAGATGAATTCTTCTGAAAAATATGGTGGGAGGACAAAATATTTTCGACACATTTTTGAAAAATAGATATTTCAAAAATAAAAATTTTATCTACCCAGGCATTAAGAGTTTTTATTTGATAACCTATTTAAAGTTTTAAAAAAATATTTATTCTTTTATTATATACATTTTTGTTTATATTTTTCCCGCGATTTGTTTTTTTAAACTCTATAGTTTTCCTATATTTGGATCAAGGAGTTGTACAAGAATACCAAATTTCAACTTTCTATGTTCAGCCGTTCGGCTACAATTTCTACCGAAGAGACGGTCAGACAGACAACCGGACGGACCTACAGACAGACAGACAAATACATGAGTGACGTTATAAGGGTTTTTTGATCACACCTACAAAATCCTAAAAAATTATATACACATTTACGAGCATAGAGTAAAAGCCCATAGATAATGTACACTTATAATATGTACATAATTTCAGACTCAAATGGCTTACCTGAAGATGTTGGTGCAATAATTAAAGCTGATTGTCTTTTATCGACAATATCGAATAATTTTCTTTGCCAATTATCAGGAATAAAACCTTTAACTCTGGGGTCAGGCGAACCGTCACTGAATCTTTCTAATTCTGGTCCTAAAGATGTCAACTGATATTCAATCCAGTCATCATTATAAGTAACATTGGTGCAATTTTCTGTTAAAGGTAATTGATTTCTTCTTGCTATTTCATAAAAACCAATCATATGTAATGTCTCTGATAATAATTCTCTTTGTTTACTTGTTAACTCTTTTTGCCATTTCTCACTAAGTTGTAGTACCTTCCTGACAGTTAGAAACATATTTTTTTTACTGTTCTCATCAATTTCTTTTTTAGTTAATTTAATCAAAAGTTTGATTTTTAAAATTTCCGCTTCTATTGAAACATCTGGTGTTTCAAATTTGGCTATAAGTATATCGAGGCGGTTTAAAAATGAGTGAATATCATTATTTGAATAATTAGATTTTTTATAATCCGATTTAAAATTAGATAACAATTCTTTCTCTTGCTTTTCTTGCTCCATTAACTTCCCTTTTATATTGTTATCAATTATTTCTTGTCCTTTCTTACTGATTTTATTCTTCTTTTCTTTCTTTTTACTATCCTTGGTTTTTGTATTTGTCCGAATAATTCCATGGGTATCTAAAACCCGTCCCTCTATACTAGATCCATAGATGGTCATATACCTTGCGTGATAAGCCATTTGACGCATGTACCTGCATAAAATATATATGTATGAATAGGTAATCAACAAAATAAAATTGGAAACTGTTTTTTTTTTTTTGTTTTCGTCCTCATATTTCCTTTTATAAATAGCACGGGTACCCGGGTACCCGCTACCTGACCCATTAAGATTGTGCCCGGTTCCGACTTTGAATACCCGCTTCCCGTTATCTACCCATCACCCGCTAACTAACGGGTATCGGGTAATTAACGGGTAGCGTGTAATTAACGGGTATCGTATAAGTAACGGATATCGTATAAATAACGGGTACCGTATAACTAACGGGTAGCGGGTAATTAGCGGGTAGCAGAAAATTAACGGGTAGCGGATAGTAAACGGGAAATTGTGTGAGGTATTTTGTGCATTTATTTATGTGTGACTGTTTTGTTCTCGGTTACAGTACTAAGGATTAAGTATGCGTATTCCATAATGCACCTGTGCTTAGTTTGCTATACTTATGACTAGTTTACACGTTGCCAGTTACTGGCATGCCAGTTGACGTCACAACTGGCATGCCTTTAGCTGGCACTGTTTAGGAATGGCAGTAGCTGTTTTCACGTTGGCAACAACTAGCATGCAAGTTAAGGTTGTTTTCCGACTAATGCCAGTAGCTGGCAATGTATTGGCAGCATTCGTTTACACTTTGTAAACGGTGGCTACAAATGGCGTGTGTTTGTGTTTATAGATCAGTTCTTCAAAGATCGGTTCGTTTGATTTGTAAAATTGTGTGTGAAGAACTTTTGCGTGTGTTGCTTCAAGAGAAGGAAAGAAAAGAGAGAAGGAAGTGGGTACGAGATTGGTTGAATAACAAAAGAATGGGGTCATCAGGAACAATTCTAAAAGGGTTGTATTACAGGGATCCTTAGAAATTTAAATCGGTTATGAGACTTTTACCAGAACAATTTGATGAGTTACTACTCTCAGTAATAATAATAATAATAATTTATTTCTCCATAAAAAGAATACAAAAGAACATTCTGTAGAGAAAAAACAAAAAATGTTAACAAAAAAAATTATACAGTGATAATTACAAATACAAATGTTTTTACATTTATCTTAAACATTTCTATAAAATGAAAACATTACATATCATATATATCTTACACATTTGATATTATATTAAATTATATATAAGTATATTGAAATATTTTAAAATAATATCAAGTTTTTTAATTTTAATTTTTTATATGTCAACATCATCAAAAAGAAATTCATTTATACTAAAGTACGCTGTTGATATAAAGTATGTTTGATAGTACATGAAAATTTTTTTTATTGATAAATTTTTTGTTGCATTATTTAATTTATTATATAATTTAGCTCCTATAAAAAAGACACTTTTTTCGAATGCTGATGTTGAATATGTAGGTAATAAAATAATTTCCCTTCGTGTATTGTATTTTGATGTATAAACCAAAATTAAATTTACTTTTCTTTAAATGAACATATTTGAGAACCGAGTGTATGTAGATGCATGAAAAAGTTAATAAGTTTTGAGCAATAAATATATTTTTACATGATTGCCTATACTTTAATTTAAACATAATTCTTATAGCTCTTTTTTGAATAATAAAAATTTTATTCCAGTCACAGGCAAGACCCCAAATTTCAATGCAATATTTTATTTTAGAATAAAAGTAGCTTGAAGTAAATGATTTTGAGTATATTACTATTTGTGAATTGAGCAAAATATCTCGGAGTATAACAAACTTTATTAAAAGTACGACTGAGTTCTTCTATGTGACATTTATAATTCAATTCTTCATCTATCTGAATACCCAAGCACTTCTGAATGCGTGTTGTTTCAATATTATTGATATAAGCTGAGACATTATCATGATTATAGTTTTCACTATGTTTTAGATTAAAATGAATAATTTTGTTTTTCTTATAATTCAGTTGTATACCATTAACTTCACACCAATGATTGATAACATTTATATTTGAGTTTGTTTTATCAATTATTTCAGGTTTGGTCCTACAAAAAATAGTCATATATGTGTCATCTGCATAAACGATAAGATTTTTATCATTGCAACATAAATCATTAGAATAAATTATATAAAGTAGTGGGCCTAAACCAAACCCTGTGGCACTGATATTTTTTTGAATTTTGGACTTGAAAAATAATCTTCTTTTATGAATTGAGAACTAAATTCTGAAATTTTTACAATTTGCTTTCTGTTTTCTAGATATTATTTTAAAAGATCTAAAGCGGAATAGCTTTAGATCTTTCTGATACCATAGAAATATAGTTTATGACATAATATTTCATGCGCTATAAGATCAAACGCCTTACTGAAATCATATGATAATAAATTACACGAGTATTTTTTGTCTAAACCCATAAGTATCGACGAAGGTAGTTCAATTAAAGCTGTTGAGGTAGATATATTTTTTGAAAAGCCATGCTGATTAGTGCTCAAGATATAATTTTTATTTAAAAATGCGGAAAGTCTTGCATGAATAATTTTTTCAAAAATCTTACTAAAATTTGTTATCATGGATATGGGACGATACTTTGATACATTTTCTTTGTCCTCTCGTTCATAAAGAGGTACTATGACGACATTTTTTAGGCATTCTGGGAAAATACCCTGCTCCATACATTTATTATACAAAATTGATAGAGGTTCAGAAATAAATTCGGAACAATGTTTTAAGATTTGCAGGTATTTCATCTATACCACTTGCATTACTATTTAAGCTTTTAATTACATTGCAAACCTCAACTGGATCAGTAGGTGATAAAAAGATTGAATTATTATTAGGTAGTAAATTGTTATGCAAATTAGTAAGAGATTTTTCAACATTTCTATTTGTAGTTTTTTGATATTCAAAATTAAAATACTTGTTAAATTCGTTGGGATTAGGTTGGCAATATCAACTGGATTAGACATCAATTCCCCTGAGTTAGATCTTAATTTAGTTTTGTCACTATTTATCATGTTTGTGGCATTTTGTTCTTTGCGAATAATATCCCATATAGTTTTAGGCACATTAGAGGAAGTCAAGATACTGTTTTCTATACTCTTATTTTTAGCTAAAAATATAACACGTTTTAAAACAACCTTATATTTTATTAAAAGTGATTTGTTAAAAGGACTTTTAGTGTGATTGTATAATTTAACTAAAAATCTCTTATTTTCACAGGACGTTTTTATACCTTTTGTAATCCATATGCAGGGTGTTTTTCTAGTATTTTGTATTTTAACTTTACGTTTTGGGAAATATTTATTAAAATGATCTGCAAAGACTACCTGAAAATTGTTAAATTGGTCTTCTATATAGTCAGTTTTATTTATATTTTCAAATTTTAATGTTTTGATTGTAGTAATAAATTTGGTTATGTTTTGTTCAGAATATATTCTTTTGTACATATAATAATTATCTTGCTTAGTTAAATTTATACAAATTGCACGTAGTTTGATAAGAAAATATTGTCAAGACAAGCCAATAATCTTGTTGGTTTTTCTATGGTTAAAATCATGTTAAAGGAAAGAAAAATATTTTCTTTTATATATTTTTTTTTATAATAAAGTAAGCCCACTTATTACATATGAAGATACTGTGATGCGTACAGCACTGCCCGCAAGACTTAAGTTAGAAATAACTCTTGCTTTTCTAGCATTTGGAATGAATTACATGATGCTTCAAACGTTTTTTCGTGTATCAAAATCCGCAATTTCAAATTTTATTCCTGAAGTTTGTTATGCCATCTCCACCGCATTAAAGGATTTTAATACGTGCTTTGTTTACTTGCACTGGCACAGGTTATAGACTGGCATGGACCTGTTTACACAGTGCAAGCAGTGACTTGCCAGTCCAAAAAAGTGGTGGGGAAAAGGCCAGCGTGCCAGTGAATCAAATAGTTTTGTTGTCATCGCCAGTGGCTGGCACAACAGGCTTGCCAGTCACTGGCAAGCTCTACTGGCACGCTGACTGGCAACGTGTAAACCATACATTACTTTTCATTTTTATATATTAATTGGTAGCGGATAATTTAACGGGTAGCGGGTAATTAACGAGTAGCGGGTAATTATCGGGTAACGGGTTATTAATGTGTAACGGGTAACAATCGGGTAGCGAGTAATTACGGGAAACGGGAATTTAACGGGTAGCGGGTAATATCGGGATAATTGTAGCGGGTACCCAGTTCCAGAAATTTCAAATTCTCGTCATTCCTACTTCGTTTCTACAGGGTTCAGGTGATTATAAGACTATATCCGCCTCCACAAATGTTTTAATAGTCGCTAGAGGGCGTTACTGTCTGCGTTAAAAACCATTCTTTTATAGTAATTAACAATTATACAAAATATAACCAATGCTGTAGTCGTAAAATCAGTATTTACTATAACATATCGTAAAAATTAGAGAGTATACGGCCACGAATAACCTCGTTTAACAAATTTAACTACTGATTCAAATCAAGGCAGAGTATAACCCGTATACCCTCGACTATTACCCTGAGTATAACACGAAATGTTTAACATGGGAAATTTGTTTTTCCTTGTGGAAAAGTGCTCAATCATTATAAAGTAAAGAACTATTCTGCGTGTATTTAGGGAGTAATTGTCAATCTAACATTAATTTTGAAATTATTCACGTTTAATGAAAGTAATTAGTAATTAGAATTTAAAAATACTAAGATCATAGCTTTATTGAAACCAGATAAGACGAAAGACAATCCTGAAAGTTATCGGCCTATCGTTCTACTTAGTTGCACATCAAACTGATGGAACGTCTTATTCATAACCACATTTCCATGGATATTTACAAGATCTTACCAAGCTAAATTTGGACCCATATAGAGACAAAATTTTAGGAAAGAAAGAAAATTTCGGCGGCTTTCATCTATCTGACACCCTGCAATAAGATCTTTCAATCTATGTAACGAGTGGACAGAATACTGGCTAGATAACTCTCCCTCAGAATGACAGCCGCTCGTACCAAACGATGAATCGCCCGGCGTCCCTCTTTTAAAATAGAAAGCCCAGACGACACCAGAGTGTGACTGAAAACCCCAACCAAACAGTCAGACACATAGTATTCCACTTCCCGCTTCGTGCCTACCAAGGATAACTAAAATATTTCGTATTCGTAACACTTGAAGCTCTTACTTGGCTACAAAATCTTAATATTAACATCTGACATGCGATGTTTTATTCGAAAAGGTTTTATTATGCTTATATTTTGTGATATTGTTGTTTTTATTTATATTTTATGTTGTTATTGTAATATACATAGTTTTCTTTTCCATAATGTACGTATATTGTATCCATACGCTAAATAAATAAATATAGTTCTCATTCAAGCGGGCATTGTTTTTGTTCCAGTCCGTTTGTTAGCACTAAAAAATATTTGCTTATGCAGATTTATCATTTTAACATTTTATTATCGCCCAATACCTATAATTTTCTGGTAAAACGGTTAAATTTTTTACTAGCCTTTAAAGTACAATTATTAATTCCAAAATAAATCATACACCTGTAAATGGGCTATGATGCCCTAATAGCCACATACGCTGTGCACCAAATATATTAACTAATTAAGAGACCATATACCGTCTTCAAATATTAAATTAAAATGTGTTGGAATATGGGTTTTTTGGAGATTGTTAAATAAAACACATACATAGGCTTTAAACATCTTCATTCAATCATAGCCAGAATAGAACTGCTTAAGCATAAGTATTTTTATATTATCTGAAAGCTTGACGCCATGATGTGAACGCTTTATTATGCAGCCTCAGCCTAATTATGTTCGTATATTAGAACAAAAGTAGCTCTTTATATTTTGGTTTTGATAACATGACTTTAATTACTTGAAACCTTAACCTTTATTTGTTGAAAGAATGAAATCTCAACAAAATGTAAAATTAACTTCTTCATGTAACTTCACTTTGTAACTATTGGTGTAATTATTTAATTTATTTAAATAAAATCAAATAAAGGAAGAAATAAGGATGATGGGTGAAGAATATGGTAGGAGGCAGGCAGAGCAGGCGGAAGAGATCAAGGGGCTGAAGGTACAGTTGGAGGATACAAGAAGAAGGCTAGAAATAATGGGAAAGAATGAGAGAAAGCCAACGGCGGGGGGACAGGAGGGTTAGGTATTAAGGCAATTGGACAAAATGATGGAAGAGGTAGAGATAGGACAAGAAAGGGGTGAAAGGGACGCGAGGAGAAAAAATATAGTAGTCAGAGGGGCAGAGTTGAATAATATGGAGAATAGGGAGGTAAGAATTAAAAGAATGATAAAGGACTTAACAGGGAAAGAAATCGAAGTAGGGAGAATACAGGAGATAGGAAGGGGCGAAGGGAAAATGTGGATAGTACAATTGAAAAAGTGGGAAGTTAAAAGAGACGTGATGATGCAGAAAATTAGGCTGAGAGGAAAGGAACTGTACGTTGATGATGACTTAACAAGGTAGGAGAGAGAGATTCAGAAGAAGCTAAGGGGTATGTGGAGAGAAGAAAAAGGAAAAAGGAAGAAAAGCGAAGGTGGGCTACATGAGAAGATACAAATAGATGGGAGATGGATGAGGTGGAACAAGTTTAGGCAAGGGGGGAAGAGATAGAAGAGGGGATCCAGGGGCAAGGGGAGGAGAGGGAGGGAGGACGAAAAAGAAGTTAAGGCAATCTTCTGGAATGTGGCAGGGATTAAAGGAAAAGATGAATAATTTTAGGAATTTTTGAAGGGATTTGAGATAATAGATAATAGATATTGACGGAGACATAGATGGAAGATTAGGAACCGGAATTATGGGAAGGAATACTACCGAAAAGGTGGATATGGAAAAGTCAAGGAGCGAAGAAGGAAAAAAAGAAAGGAAGGGCGATGGAGGGTATCATCACGGGGGTAAGATGTGAGTTGTGTATGGATGAAGAGGAGGCACAGAAATCGGAGGAGATAGTTGAAAGAAGGGTGAAAATAGGGAAAGAGGGGTGGCGAGTAGTCACAATGTACAACAGAGGAGGAAGTAAAGAGAAACTGGATGTAATGTAATGTAATGTAATGTAATGTATGGTTAATATGATGTGAAGTGTAGTGAATACTCTAAACACATAAATAAGAAATAAAGGATTATATATAATAAATTCAAATACGTACGAACAGACATACGAAAAAAGGATTACCAAAGATGGCTAAGGAAAACAAAGAAAGAAAAAAGATTAATTATAATAAAGTAAGAATAGGAACATGGAATGTGAGAAGCATTAATGGGAAAGAGACAGAACTAATTGAAGAAATGAAAAGAGCCAACTTGGATTACCTAGGGGTAACTGAAACCAAGAAAAAAGGTAAGGGTTTGATGCAAATAAACAAAAATTATTGGATGTATTGGTCAGGAGTAGAAATCGCGGAGAGAGCAGAAGCTGGTGTGGGTATAATCATTAAAGAAGATAGAATGATACATACTTTAAAAGAAAATTACATAAATGAGAGAATCATGTCGATAGATATAAATATTGGAGGACAGGCAGAAGAATACACAATTATTACAGCCTACGGACCAAACGAAAATGCAAAAATAGAAGATAAGAAAAAGTTTTTTGATTGCTTACAAAATGAAATTGATAAAAAAGGAAATAATATAATAATAATGGGAGATCTGAACGGCAGAGTTGGGAACGAAAACAAAGGAATAGAAAGGTACCTGGGAACACATGGAGAAAGTACAAAAAATTCCAATGGAACATACATAATCGAGTTAGTTATGAAAACGACATGGTAGTGGGAAATTCAAAATTTGCTCATAAGGACATTCATAAATACACAAGAGAAGAACCAAGCAGACATGAAAAATCAATAATCGACTACTTTCTAGTGAGTTATAACATTTGGTCTCAAGTGACAGATGTAAAAGTGAAAAGAGGTGCAGAAATAGGAAGTGACCACTACTTGTTGCGGCTAGAACTGAAAGAAGGGTATGCAAACAATAGAAAAGAAAATAAAAGAACCATTCGAAAAGAAAAGATTAACTCTTATAAATTAAAAGATCCGGAAATAAAACAAATATACCAAAAGAGCTTGGAAGATAAAATGAGATACATTAAAACACCTGTAAATATCGAAACCAGTTGGGAGGCATGGAAAACCAAAATAATACAGACAGCGAAAGAATGTTGTGGTACAAGTAAAGTAGGAAACAAAAATATAAAAACAACACCCTGGTGGTCAGAAGACATAAGAAAAGCAGTTAGACAAAAGAAAGAAAAATGGAAACAATATTTAACTACCAAATCTACGGAACACTACATGCAATATAAAGAACAAAGGCTATTAGTTAACAAAAAAGTCAAGGAGGCCAAACAAGAATCTTGGGTTGAATTCGGGAAGAAAATGAAAGACGCCTATAGTGAAAATCAAAAACTATTTTTTGGGACACTTAAAAACATGAGAAAGAAAAAAGAAACAATAATAAAGAATATCAGAGATGAAGACGGGAGAATTTTATCAAAGGAGGAAGAAATAATGAATAGATGGAAGACACATTTCCAACAACTATTAGGATCAGAAGAACAGCACGAAAGAGGAAACCTTAACAACCCCAAGGAACGTGGTCAGGAAATAGGTGTGCCTGAACTGATATTCACAATAGACGAATTAAAGGATGCGATTGATAAACTAAAACTAGGAAAAGCCCCAGGACATGATGAAATTACAGCCGAAATGCTGAAATTTGCCGGAGACACATGCCTAGAAAAATTACTGGACATAATAAACCTGGCAGCCAAAGAAAAACAAGCCCCAAAAGACTGGCAAATAGGGATAATATCACCAATTTTTAAAAAAGGAGACAGCAGAGAGTGTAAAAATTACCGGGGAATTACATTACTGAGTGTAGCAGGGAAATTATATGCAAGGATACTGGAGAAAAGGTTAAGGATAAAACTGGATCAAACGCTAGAGGATACGCAGTGTGGCTTCAGGAAAAACCGGGGCGTACAAGATTTAATATTCACGCTAAGACAAATTGGGGAGAAAGCTTGTAACACAGGAAAAGAAGTACATTTATGCTTCATTGATTTAGAGAAAGCTTTCGACTGCATAAGCAGAGAAGATGTTTGGACTAGATTAAGAGAAAGAGGAGTGTCAGAAAACTTGATAAGTGCCGTCAAAAGTTTATATTGTTGCAACAGGAACTACGTCAGAACAAGAAATGAAGTATCGGAGTATTTTGAAACTAAAATAGGACTGAGACAAGGCTGCGTACTGAGCCCTTTTCTGTTTTCGCTAGTTCTAGATCAAGCCATTAAAAAAATGAAGAAGGAAGCGAAACCATATGATATAGGTTTCTGGAAACTAGAAAGAGTACAAGTCACAGAAATATGTTATGCAGACGATATGGTGATTATAGGGAAAAACGAAAAAGATCTCCAACACAACTTAGACCTGTTCCATAAAGCACTGAGTGATATAAATATGAAGATAAACAAAGACAAAACAAAAACAATGATTATAGGAAGAAAGAGACCGAGACATAACATTAAAATAGACGGAACGACAATAGAACAAGTCAGCAAATTTAAATATCTGGGATCCATAATAAATGAGGAAAACATCCTAGATGACGAAGTGAACGAAAGAGTAGGGGCAGCAGGCAGACTCTTCAATAGCATTAAAACACTTTTCCTAGCCAAAAAAGAGATAACGAAAGGAATCAAAACAGACATCTTTAAAAAAGTCGCAACACCAATACTGACGTACGCATGTGAAGCATGGACTATGACGGAAAAACATAAAAGCAGAATTCGAAGCATCGAAATGAGATTTCTGAGGAAAATTGAAGGCAAAACAAATAAAGACCACATAAGAAACGAGACATTCCGGGAAAATTTACACACAAAGCCAATAGAAAACACAATCCAAGAAGGACAGCTAAGGTGGTTTGGACATGTTCAAAGAATGGGAGAAGAAAGAACAGCGAAGAGAGCATTTGAAGCAAGACCTGATGGCAAAAGACCCCGAGGCCGGCCAAGAAAAACGTGGGAGACGGAAGTGGTACTAGCCATAAAGGACAGAGGAGGAACCTGGCAAGATGGAAAAACTTTAGCACGAGATAGAAAGCGATGGCGTAAGTTCTGGAAAATAGTGCCACATAGAGATAAGTGACTCAACTCACACAGCCTTACACCGAAAGGTAGAAAGGCTTAGGATTAAGTAAGTAAGTAAGTAAGTAAGGATTATATATAATAAATTCAAATAATAAAAATATATAAATAAATAATAAAATATAAAAAGATATAAAAGCGGCCATTATATTTCGATTAGTGCCATCGTAACCATAGAACAGCAGCAAGTACTAATATAAACAATGAATATGTTGTTTTCTATTATTTTTTACTAATTAATTTCATTAAATACGGATATTTTGCCTCGATCAGATTAACAATTCCATCCTAAACACACACAGAAAAATCATTTCTGTAAAATAATATGAACATTTTTGAGCAAGGAAAAACGAGCTTCCATGTAGTCTAGTGCATACGCACTATATTATACATTGATACTGCACTCGATGATAATGGAATGTGTTGAACACGTGTTCATTATTATTATTTTTTTTTTTTTTTGTTGACCCACAGCACCTATTTGTGAACCAAGACAGATTCAAGATGTCGACGAGAATAGCACGCCAAGTACGATAATGATAACTAATTTTTATGATAGACCGAATTAGTTAAATACATATTTGTAGATGGACCTTTAGCTACAATTTGCCGTGTCCTACGCGAATATCCGTCGCTTAGTTTACAAGACACCGTCCATAATTCATGAAACAGGTATGGCTCCTATTCTATTAATTTAATGTCGTAGTGTAAAGTCTTAACTACATATTGTTTTGAAACCTTTTATATCGCTCTCGACCAAATAGGACCTGTAAATTACAAAAATGAAATAAAAAAGGTATATGACTTGTTATTATTCGGGTTTTGCTGAAAATGAAATTAAAAATCTGACAAAAGGTCCATTCTATAAATAAGTATTTAGCTACTTCGCACTATCATAAAAAGTAGTTATCGTTATCGTACTTGGCTTGCTATTCTCGCCGCCATCTTGAATCTGCCTCAGTTCACAAATAGGTGCTGCGGGTCAAGATGTTTTAATTTTTATAAAGAAAACGTGTGCCAAATGGCATACCATTATCGTCATTTTTCGATGTAGGCCTAGACTAATGTTATTACTAAATACTTACCTCTTTATTTCCCAAAATCCTTTAGGTTTTGGATCAATTGTGTTCTTTATACGATCATATTCATCAGTTATTATTTTCATTGAATGATAATGATGATATTCTGTATATTTTTTATGTTCAATTAAATGTTCTGGTGGATCCACCCATCGAATTTTATGCATAACATCCTTGCAAAACTCCATAATCAATGGATTTTCGATACGCAGCAAATTTGAATTTCCTAAAAACATTAAATTCATATATGACAAACTTATCACTATGCGAAACATCTATATAAAGTTTTTTAATGAAGTCTGTTCAATGATAAACGAACGAATCAACAACACCACGCAAAAACGGCTAGGGAGATTTTGATTATTTTTGACAGGATTGTAGACTGGACCCGTTCAAATGCTCATTTTCAACAAAAATTTTGAACTTGTGATTAATTAATACAACAATCAATTAAAAAAGTTTTCCCATAACCTACAATAGGTGCGAGAAAGATAGAATATCTACATCGGTGACGAAAATTTTAGTTTTTGCCCAAAATCTTTTGTCTGGTACAATGGAAAGGAAATTTTAGTTAACCCACACAGGTTTCGTTTCTCATAATGTGGAACTATTTTTGTTTCCATAGGCCCCAGAATTGTTATTAAAATAATAATAATAATAATAAAATCAAGAGAGCTGAATTAAACACGGGTTATTTTTATTACTTAAGAAACTAAGATAAGAACTCCTTTTCTGATAATCCTAAATCATTAGAATTTATACGAATGTAATAGTTATTTGTATTCAGAATTTTTTTCTGTACAATATTTTCTTTTTTATGGGCCCGCTATGCCCGGAATCACGAGGGGCACTCCATTTAGAGAAGCCTATCGAACCTCTAAATGAAGTGTTGTTATTTTTTTAACTCGCTTGGTCTCTCTAAGCAAAGTTAACAAGCCCACTTAACCGGGGGCACCCGACTCCCCGGGGAGGCCCCAAATTAAAAAAAAAAAAAAAAAAAAAATACCAGTTTTTGCTTTTAAAATTACAATAAACTTAATTATTAAACAATAAATTATTAAGAACATTTAAAAGATTATTTCAAAAAATTTCTTGGGGGCCCAGAAAATATTTTAGGCTAGGGGGTCCCGAGTATAAAAAGATTAAGAACCGCTGCACTAGAGGGTCAAAAGAAAATTTTGCGAGAAGACCAAAATAAGAAGTTTGTGTAGTTAGCGTTGTGTCGGTGGAAGTTGGGTCGCGGACTGCACACCAGACTACGAGAACTACTTAGTGACCGTAGATATCTGGTGCCGTTGCTAAGATTGTTATATTGCGGAGAGTGTACGACCACCAGCGTTCTGCTGGCCCGTACACACTGAATCTCCCTCCAGGCATAATGGGTCACTCCCGCGCCTGATGTTGACAAACGGGAGCCAGCAATGTTAAGTATGTGGTTTCCCGGTGATGGAGGCGTCCTGGAGAGTAGGTGCTCAATGGCGCACGTGCTGTTTAAGAGGTTTTGCACTTTGCACTCTTTTCGGCTGCACGTCACTATTATGCCACCATGGTTCCATTACTCGCGTCAGTGTAAGGGATTCACGGCACGGATCACCGACATTGACAGTTGGTGCCAACAGCGAGGGGTGCTATGATACGGTCTCACTCAGAGTGCCATGTTGGAAGCAAGTGGCTGAAGGCTCGAACATCTATCAGATGCCAAGTTTCAGACCTGACGCTGGTCAGATGCAGCGTCAGTTGGGAATAAACATCGCTACCTGGCCGCACACCATCATGTCCACTGGCCAATATCACTATCATCTACGAGTCCTAGTCTCCGACTCCGACATCAGGAGTCAATATTCCATCAAATGCGTGGTCAGACCAGTACCTCCACATACAATGCCTACCTTCACTTCACTACACAAGCCATCTCTACCATCTATATCGAGAGAAAAAACCTAGACGGCATCTCCGACGTGGATCACGCTCTAAGAACATAAGTATCAAAGCCACGAATCATATGTTCATCCTCTCGTAAACAAATATAATAATGTTTTATTTGAGACACCTTTTGCTGAATGAAATACTTAAATTGATCTGTAATATTAATGAACTAATAAATAATGTCAATCTTATTTTCTTATTATCGATGAAAAGTGAACAAAATCAGTCACAAATATTACGAAAATTGCATTTTGGTGTGAAGCAAGAAGTAGGACTCAAAATAGGAAGGAATGGAAAAAACTGTGGAGTCGATCCCCCGTGAAAGAAGACAAATACAAATAATATTCAAACTCTCACAAATCCCGACACCAGAGATGGTAAAAGGGCTCAATGATTGAGTAAGTAAGTAAGTTAGCATTTACTAAAACAATCAAGCTTGTATTGACAAGTTTAAATCCGCACTCACCCTATCATACGTAATTTTTCACTAGGAGAAAATGGGTTGATGTAAATTAATTTTAAAAATAAAATGTTTTCTAATTATTAATCTGTCTCATTTTGTAATACGTAACTAACAGGGAAAATTAATTTTTTATGTTGTGTATTGACAATACATTTATAATATTATCATAGTATTGGTTCACACGGATACGCCAAAGTCTGTTTACACCACCACAGTCACCAAAGTAACCAGATCTAGTTTCGTATTACAAATTGAGACGAATTATATATAACTTCGTACAGTATTTCTAGAATCACCCACGAATAAATGTACAGTCATCCAAAAGATATAGTAGAAAGTTGACTTTTTAATCCGTGAAAACAGTCATTAGTGTACCTACAGAAAATATCTAGTCTGTCTTAAAAATGCAGAGGGTAATAAAACAAGCCTAATTTACATTGCTCAACAAAAACACTAGGACTGGGAGAGAGACGCGAGAGATATGGCAGTGTAAAACTGACCTAGGATTAACCATATGCCTGCCTTTTCGCACTCGTTTCAAATCTACTCTCTACTTTTTTGAGATAGACTAGAGCTACCCTAAACAGAGGCGAATTTTACATATAATTTGCATTTAACCTGTACATTAGTTAGAAATAGTAATCCGTCTCTGAACAACTATGTTGACGAAAAAAGTAAGATAAATAGCAGCCGAGTGGTAGACCGGCCTTTGTTATCGTTGTGTTAAGCCTAATTTGTAAGTCAGTTTTCTATTATATATTTTAGACGACTATACATTTTAAATAATAATTATATCAGCTACTTATATATTTAGTGCCTAAGGCTGTATCCACACTATGTCTATTGCAATGCCAAGTTACTTTGCCAATAGGGGAAACTTTCTAAGCGCCCTGACATCTGGTGGCAATTTCCGGGAGATACGAAAATGACATAGTTTTGTTTTGTTCAATGAAGAAATACGTGTTTTTTTGTTGTTTGTCTTTTATTTTTGTGAATCATGAAAAAAAAAAAAATCAATTTTGTTGTGTGCCGCAATGTAAATCGTGAATAAGGAAGAATTCCTCTTAAACATTCCATAATTTACCGAAACCGAAAAAAATATCAATTGAAAAACGACGTTTGGAGGCAGAGAGAAAGTGGATCGTAGATTTTTATGGACCCAAAAACTAAAAATGGATAACATTCCAAGCTCATGCATGCACGTTTGCTCGTTGCATTTTATGGAAAGACCAAGAAAAGACTGAAAAAAGCACTAACCCAACCCAAAATTTGCCTAAATCATCAGTTGATATATTAAAAGGCCCTACTACTTTTTCAGGCAGAGACATTAATTTTTACTAATATGTTTACCATATTTTTTTTGCTATTATATTGACAGACAGTCAAAAAGAATTAAAAATACAATGAAAAACTAAAAATTTCCTTGAAATGTCTTTAGAATAGTATGTTATTACAAATCTTGTAAATCGTAGATTACCTTTAAATAAAAAAATAAAGCTCGAAAACAGGAAAAATACAACTCGTGTTCACCATGTAAACAAATACACGAGTAACAGTTTAATGTCACTTTCGAGTGTTCCAGCCACAGAACACAATATATTAAGAACGGAAACTGGCAGCAAAAGAAAAATAGTTTTACGTTCCCTCTAGGAATGTACCAATGAACTAAACAACAACAACCGCCAAATTTAAATTTTACTATCTGATTTACGTTCATAATTACCATTATTGTTGTATTAAATATATTTTATTAATTATATTATATATCAAAAGTTTTACAATTAACAAAGAAATACATATATATTTAATAATCCATATACATTAATATAAGACAATATCCGAAAAAATAAATTTTTGTCCGTCTTCCCGAGATGTACAATGTATTTATCAAATACAGTATAAGATAACCAAAATTGGAAATAAAACTCTATTATTTGAACCACGTATTTGAAAATTAACAAGCTTAAATGCGTATTACTTCAACACTAACTGTCATGTGTTTGACAGCTAATGGCGGCTGATCTACAGCTAGAACACGAAGTTTCTGATCGTTTGAAGTCGGCTGTATTCGTAATTTATTTTGCAATCTTCTGCCATCTACCAATGTACTAGAAAACTAAAACTCGAGCCAAGGTCATTACATGCCAGTGTCACCCGGGTGGTTCCAGCTTTGCCGTATATGGCGCTGCGATCTTAAAAAGTTTCCCCTATTGTCAAGGACATCAACACTGTCAGCTCAAGGTCGAGCGCATCAGTCTGTTATCAGACCTGTTTGTGAAATACGTTTTGTAAAACCTAAATGTATTTGTAAGGCACTTGGCACAGTTGACACGTACACACTATGAGCGTCGGCGCGGCTTTCTTTGATATAGACTGCCAAATCAGTTTGAAATTGGCATACCGCGCGCCATTGCCATTGAACAACGACATGTCCACAAATATTCAGCTTTGTTAGTTGGCTTAGCCAATTGGCATAGTATGGACGCAGATTAACCTTAAAACCTTACTTACCTTCATCAATACTGTCTTCTGAAATTTTTGATAATGGATGAAAAGCACTGGATATAGGATATGGACTTATATCCACACCAATACATTTCAATTCTGTAATATATTCTTCATATTTGGTTGATATAGTGACACCTAGTTGGCTAGAATCAGTTATTGGAACAAATATAATACGAAGTAAATGTCCAAATAAAAGACCTTGCCACAAATCCGATACAAAAGTCCATTTAATATCTTCATTGTGAGTATCTTGTATTGATACTAATGATTTATACATGCATATATGCCACTTTGATATATAACTGTTTATTTTAGCCACTTCTTCATCATACTCAAATATTGTGCAAGAACGATTTTCCAAATTTAAAGAATCCATAACAGCAGTGTTAAGTAAAAATATTTTTAACCAGTCATCTATTTTCTCATGTTCAATGAAAAGTTTCGCTGCTGAAAGTGTTACTATTTTTCTAACATCAGTGCATCTAGTTGAAATAACCGTTTCCTTAAGATTTTTGGGCGTTTTAAACATATTTAATTGATTTCTAAAAGAAGTATCCTTGTTTTTTACTAATCTATTTATATGTTTCGAACCAGTCGTAAAAAATGCATTGACATTAAAAGTCTCTTTTTGCATTTTATTTATATCGACACATGGTAAATCTATACTTAAAAAATATAAAACTTCAGCAGCTAATATTTTTTCAACGACGTTAATTAATTTAGGCCCGTATACTGAAATTTGCTCTCCCATACACATGTTACACAGCATAAATTCTGGACGAAAAGTGCTGACTAGGTCTTTAAAATTTTCATCCATACAATTATCTACAATATGCACATTATAACTTGTATTATTTCTGAAGTGCTCAATGAAAATTTGACGATACAGTAAATAGGTAATATTATTTTTAAAAACATTTTTCCATGTATCAAAGAATATTAAATGGAATTCTCCTCCACGTTCTACAAATATGTTTAAATAACATTCTATGCAATAGATGAGATGCAAAGATGATCCTTTGAACTGAGTACACCACTGAGGATAATGCATTACCATTGATAGTACAGAATCACCATCAATAAAAAATGGCACGCCATCTGCAAACATTGCAGAAATATCTTGAAAAAGAGGATCAAGAAGATCATCATAAATGTCCATATAATCCAACTTGTTTTCGATAACAGCGGTGACTTTCTAAAAGCAAAACCACAGAGTGCATTAAAATAATTTTATTGTGCGAAACACTCCCCCCACCCCCCTTACAAAGATAATTCTTCTACAAAAAAATTTCTTAGGCTACAGGGGCAGTTCTATCGCCGCACAAAACCGCTTATTAAAAACTTCACGATGACGGTATTTCGCTGGCATTTTTTGTCAGTCTCAGAATGGATCCTGCTATGATGATTATCGCTCTCGCAGCGTTTTATAAATAGTGTTAAAACGTAAAAACGCAATTTTCGGGTTAGTTTAGTATTATGCGATCGTATAATTTCGGGAATTTTTCATTCAATATTTGATGTCCCCCAAAATACCCTAAAAAATTCTTCCTGTATTACAGAATATCCGTAAATTTGTTTTTTTTTTTTGTAAACGAGCTTTTATCGACTCTGAGTTATCACGTTTGTAAACAAGATATAAATATGTGATTAAAACATTTATTTTTTTTTTTGTAAATCAGCTGACAGATTGAAACAATTGTGAAAATCCAGTAGTACAGGCTGTTAACTCCAAACGGTTAGGCGGAACTAAATGGGAATTTCGTTCTTTTAGGTTGTCACGAGAAGAGACCTTGCTTGGGTTTTTTTGTTGGAATTTCATTTTTCACGTTGGAATGTCAAAATTTAAAATTACCATGGAAACGAATGACATACATGTCAAAATTAAATTATTTTTTACATATTTTAATGACAACAAAATAAATAAATGAGAAATTTGTATTAAGAATAACACAAAAAATCAAAATATAAAGAAAATGACATTTTAAAATTATATTAACCTTAACCAAAAAATGTTTATTGTAAGTACGATTTACAAAGCTTAAACAAAACGGCCGAAAAGCACAATTTAAACTATGAAACTAACTAGACTGCAAAATCTAGTTCCGCCTTACCGTTTGGAACAGACTTTATGTAGTCTGAAAGACAAATTTCCTACTGCGGTTTTACGCTGCATGCGGTGATTGATTTCCTCCCGCCTATGAACCGCGATGGAAAACCGCACAATAGTTATTCAATGAGTATTATACATAGAACAAGCCTACCCGGTGATATTCCGAAGAGTTTAAATGAAGCTTAGATGTAGTACAAGTATTGTGACTTAAGTATTAGTCGAATTTTTTTGAAACAAGAATTATAATAAAATCTTTTTAGCGTCAAAATAAAATTGCAGATCTTAATATAAATTACGTCTGTTACGTAATCATTAATTTCACTTACCCCTTTAAGGATATTAGACTGTGATAACATGCAAGCCTCTTCTTCACCTTCATTACCACTACTGACTTCGGCATCTATAACATAAATTACAAAGAAATAAATACTAAAACTAATAATTTTATATAATATGGTCAAAAAAAGACTAATTTTTTTAGAAACACAAACTGTTCTGAGAATAGTTGTAGAATGCCAAACTCCAAAATCTAACATCTTTACCCTAAATAGTACATACAGCAGTGTCCAGTTATTATGAATTACAAGGGACCAACCACAACACTTCGTGATAACTAGTGTTTCTGATTTCTCGACATTTTTCATGATTAGAATATATATCTCTTTTTAATGGTGAAAATATTGTAGAAGATAAAAACATGTTAAAATTATAGTCAACTTAAAAGTACTAAAGTATTCATTTAAGTAACATTAGAACAAATGGATAACGGGGCTTTAAAAATTATAACGAAAACGGCACGTAATTGCATATTAATTGAAAATACATATATATAGAGAAATTTTCAAAAAAATAAGAAATTAATAATAATAGTAATAATTATTGTATTTAACTTGTAGGTAATCTGAAATTCTCTAGAAAGAATTCTCGAGAAGAAACACTAGTGATAAATGAGTTTCATTTTAAATGATAAGTACTAAAAACATTACCGTCTAATTTAACTCTTTTATTTTACTTTTTATATACACCAAATATAAGAAAACATGATATAAGAACAAAGAAATATAATACATTCATATATATATATATATATATATATATATATATATATATATATATATATATATATATATATATATATATATATATATATATATTACACGCTTACACTTCTATATTACACTTCAAATTAATTGTATTACTCAATAAAATGAAGAAATATTAGTCAATACTGTCGCATACCTGACCCGAAAAGCACAGCCACTAGGTTGTACTGCGCATTAAAATATATTTTTACAAATTGTATCTTGGTTTTAATTATATTGGAGTATTATTTACGTATTTTGTTATTAAGGACATTTATTACTGTATAAATTCAGTAAACTATTACTGTCGTGATAATAAAAGGTAATATTTACAATTATATTTCTCATATGAAAAATAAAGAGAAGTCATCATCATCATTGACGCGACAGCGCGAGATGAGTCTAGATCTCTTGATTTCAAGTTTTGTGACCACATTTTCAATCTGTGTACATGTAGGAGTAATATAGACAGGATTACGTCTATTTTTTAGCGCACACAGAAATGCCCGTACAGCTTATAGCCGGTTGCTAAGCAGAGCCCGTAATTTGTCTAAATATTTTTTACACAAATTATTTTAACAATTTAATTATTATCTACTTACGAGCGGTCAACGGCAAGCACAAACGATTTATTGCTGGCAGCCACAGGCTTGCTTGTGATAAGTAAAATTAAGCAAGATCCTTAGAATCACCGATAAACGAAATTCTATACACCAAAAAGAAGTATGCGTGTCAGGTGGATCATAAACGAGAAAAAAATAATATTTGTAAAAGGTTGTTTAATTAGACCTTTTTGTTATATCTCAATGTTTTTTTTTTTTTTAGTGCAGTTTCGGCTCTGGCAATTCTCAAATTTACGGTGAGCCGAAACTACAGTCAGTGAAGTAATCTGTGAAACGTAACAACAAGCATCATTTAACAACCTTTTATCTTCTAAGTGAAATTTACAAAGTTGTGGAAAATTTACATATATAAATAAAATTGGAGGTTAAATCTGTTCTTTTTTAGGGTTTTGTAAAACCCTTATACCGTCATTTTGTCGTCTGTCTGTCTGTCTGTCTGTTCGGTAAAAATTGTAGCCAAACGGCTAAACCTAGAGAGTTGAAATTTGACGTGCTTATACAACTCTTTGACCCGCACATAGGATAAATACTAAAACATCTAAAAAACATATTCCCCTAAAAATATAAGCAAATATACGCTCATCGAAAAAAAAAAAAAATAATTTTACAATTCTGTGTATGGTATCAAATGAAAGCCCTTGAAACCTGAATTAACGATCGAAATTTTATTTTTGCAAAATAAATTATTTTGACGCGATTTTTGCGAGAATTGTGCAAAACTTTGTCCCACACCCTGTAGCCCAGATGGTTTAAACTAAAAATCTGAAAAAATTCTAAGTAATGTACATTGGTGTGAACCGGAATAGTAAAACACATTTTTGATCAGATTATGTTTCCGGAAAATAACGCATTTTTTGTGTTTTTAACTAACATATGTAAAATATTTAATCCGCTATTTAGCACAGTAAAGGAGTGAACGTTGGTAGATCAGTGGTAACGTTCTCGCTTCGTAAGTTGCAAACTACTGTTCAACTCCCGTCAATTTTTATTTTTTCTGTTTTTTTTTGCATTTTTATTTTGTTTAAATTATTTTGTCAAAATTCTAGTTATATTTTGGCAAACGTTGCATTTAATTTTTAAAAGCGTAAATTTAATAACCAGTGGGAAGTGTTGATATTATAATTTAATTCTATGTTTGAATGTATACGAAATCAGAGGGGCGGAGTTTATGACTTAAACAACCAATGGAAGCCGTAGGCGCAATTTTCAAAATATTAATGAACCTTGCTATATATAAAAAAAAAATACTGCAAATTTTTAGAAACCCAAATAATGGTATTAGGCGTTCGAATTAAAATTATTAAAAAAATATTTTAACATAAAATTTGTTTTGGCTTCCCAAATAATCATCATTCACTAAATTCCTGCGAAACCCTGAAACGTGTGAAAATTCACACTTCACATAATTTTTTCTTGGTACCCATTTTTCGTTTCTACATGTTCCAAGTGAATATAAGACAAAATTCACAAAAAAAATCTCTCTGTCTGTCTGATATGCTTTTTTTCTATGGGTTTATTTATCTGACATTCAAAAAACAAGAGCTATACATATTTTCTCGTAATTTAATGTCATGACAGAGTGAAACCAGGTTTCGAGCCTATGATATGGCATCTTAAAATTTGAAGTTAAGAGGCGAATGTAGCCACCTCCAAAGTCCATCGTTGCACGCGGGGTGCGGTGGCGAGAAGTCGTATTACGTCATTGGGGGAGTGACCAAAGTGGAAGTAACTTACAGGGAGAGGGAAAAGTGCTAATATTTATAAATCAACCTGTATTTTTGGGAATCATAAAATATAGATTAAATATATTCGAATCAATTTGATTTTTTTTTTAATTTCAAGATATGAAAGAAAATATCAAAATTTTAATAAGTAAATAAGTAAATAAATTTTAATAAAAAATAAAGTAAATAAATTAAATATTTTAATAAGTTTAAATTTGTATTTTGATTTATTTTTAATTTTCAATTTTACAGTGCTATACTTTTTTCAATTTCACATGACTGTTACTCAGTAAATGAATAAAAATTACAAATGTTAACACTTAACTACTCTATATTGTAATTTTATCTTTAAAATAAGCTCTTGTATGTGAAAAGTGATTAATATTTATTACCAATTCTGATTTTACAGATAATTTTGTAGAAATAATAGTTTTTTTTTTTTATCATCAAAAAATTATGTTAATAATCATAGATTCACCCCTTTAGGGGTTGATTTAACCTTTTCGTTAAACTCGATTATAGTATAACAATCCCATACGTTACCATAACAACCATGTTCTGACCATTTGGTTATAGTTAACTAAGCTTTCAGAAGCCGGCCCTAATTATTTAACGCAATTTTTGGGACCATTTTTTTGTGTCAATATGAATTTGTATTCTACCACGGAAAGTCTAAAATAAAACAGGTAAATTTGACGTCACAAACTGTTTTATTCCAAAGATCTTCTGTTACCCATTTCAACCGAATTAAAAGATATGTGTAGGAAACGAAGGCGGAGCTTAAGACTCCCTCTACTATGATTAGATTAGTTTAAAACCACGATACCAGATGGATACATCTCTCGATGCTTGTAAATGCCAGTATTTCATATAAATAGTGTTTCGGTGTGGGCCAAAGAATTGGTGCTAAATATTAATTAATTTTCATAAATAAAGGCTCATTTTAAAGATAAAAGTACAATCTATAGGATTCTAGCTATGGAATTTGCAATTGTTATTGATTTACGGAGGAACAGTGATGTGAAGTTAGACAATGTTAAGGACATTGTAAAACTGAAAATTAAAAATAAAACCAAATTTTAACTCTTAAATCCAACGGAGCCAATCTTTATCTTCAAATTAAAAAAAAAATCAAATTTATCCGACAACATTTGGTTCAAATTCTTTGGCCCTTTTAAATGCACGTATCCGTTGAGCGTAACCCAGGTACAGTACGCTCTTAAACGTACACATAAATGTTCAATACTCAAAATGAAATGGGAACTTTTGTTTTTTACAATTATTTTTATTTTTTACAATTAAGAAAAGTAATTGTTCAAACGAGTTATTTGTAATCTGAAACCTTTTGTGTTCTTCTTTGGAATTAAGAATAAATTATGGACATTGATGTCCGTATTAGAATAATTTTCTGTGAAATATATGAACAAAGTTCAAACTTATTAAAATGTACATTTATTTGGGATTCTAATAAAAATATTAAATAAATTTAACGTCTCATTTGAAGCAGTAACATTCAGCACGCTTTAAAAAATCTATAAACTATAAAAATGTAATTATTTCTAAATTGGAAAAAAATAAGAATTTCATGGTGCAAATACCAAAATTTTAATTTGAACAAATTTGATACAAATCGGTTATATGCATTGTTTTCAAGTATCTACGAGTCTGCCAAAACTAAATTTGAGTTTAAAGTTTTTCTGTAAGACAAATTGAAAAAAAATATTTAAGTTCTTAAAATGAACTAAAATTATCATGACTGGAATGTTTATCTAGCTCATTCTACACAGTGTTGCCAGATTTAAGGCTTGACAACGTCGACTGAATTGTGCTGGTCTGACAAAGTCGGAATCGTACATTTTTTGTATAAAAAGTTATATACAAAAACTACTGGCGCGCGCTCTTCACGACAAATCAGTGAACTAAATTTGTATAGAAATATACGATCTACCCTCGTATTCAGACCATTTGTGAAATTTTCTCTGTCATCGCTGCTATATAATCAGGGTGCAAGAGCTCCAAAAAACATGAAAAACGTTTTCAGACCATTCCCCTGGTCTGAAAACGTCAATTTTGGTTTGACACCGTCCATTGAGTACATAGAATTGGCTTGCATAAGCGGTAAAACAAATATATATATATATATATATATATATATATGAATGTATTATATTTCTTTGTTCTTATATCATGTTTTCTTATATTTGGTGTATATAAAAAGTAAAATAAAAGATATATATATATATATAGATAACAATATAAATTTTACAAAATCTTACTTCAAAAAAATTATGGTATGTTTTATTTGAGAAAAATTAATTTCGTGAAAATGCAAATCCATTTCAGCTGGTTTATTATCTGTGGAGTATTCCGTAACTGAAAAAATTAACAAATGGCTTCAATATTTCTAACTGCAACTGATGTAATAGTAATTGGTTTTTAAATGCTATCGATTTCATTTTGAGGGAAGTGAAAATGATATGCGCGCGTCTATACAAAGAAACATACGTTGAAGTTACCATATTATAATATAACAAAAAAAGACAAAAACTATGAACGTACGTTATAGTAAGAAGCAGAAATACGTCCTTGACATCTAACATAAAACTGTGTGAAATAGATATATATTTCTTTATCGGTTCTCAATCGATCAATCTGTCAAGTAAATTCTCCTTTACCATACCTACTATTTTTCCGGCCGTTCAAAAGCTACGAAAAACGAGTGAGAATATATATATATATATATATATATATATATATATATATATATATATATATATATATATATATATATATTGACATTCCATATAAATTTAATTTGTAAACGTCAAAATTTCAGTTGTTTTCTAAATTTTGTTTATATTAAAAATAAAATATTTAAAATGACAATTTATATTTAAACTATTATATCAGCTCGGTATCATGGTATAAAAATAAAGTAATGATCAAAGTATCTGAAATACAGATACAAGATACTTAAATTTAAATATCTAGATAGAAATACATATTTCAAAAAATATCTAATTTGTATCTAGATACTTGAAAAAGTACCTAGTTACTGTATCTAGATACTTGTAAGTAGATACATTACAACACTGAACTGGTTTAGATTAGGATATACCTATACCAGGAGGATAGTAAAAATACAGTGTAACCGCTTTAATCTGATCACATGTTAATTTGAACATCCACTAATCTAAACAGTGAGACGCAACAGTTATAATCCAAACAACGTATTTAATTAAAAGTGCAAGAATGGCAATTATAATATGGACAACATGGACACAAAAAATATGCTTCAGCATATCAGCCCACACATTCAGTAGAAATTGATTGGTCATAAAACAATTCGCTGATGGACGTGAAAAAGGTGTCAAGTCTTATCTTCTTCAATATAACTTATCTCCGTTTTCGCCCACATCAGCGAATTGGTGCATATGGAAACTGCCAGATTCCTGTTACGTATAAAGTTCAAAAGAAGGCATGGGTGACAAAATAAATCTTCACAGTATGTTTTATTCAAAAATGTATACCATCATTACCAGTACCAGTATCAAAAATAGTTGCTTTCCCGACACACTAAAATTGGCAAAAGTTCTGCCAAATTTTAAGAAAGGTGAAACAAACAACCTCGACAACTACAGACCCATATCTATGCTTCGTATCTTTTCCAAAATTTTTGAAAAAATTCTTTATAAACAAATAATTCAACATTTCACCAATCATAATTTATTTTCCAATAGTCAATATGGGTTCAGAAGCAACTTAAGCACAACTCATGCAATTTTAGTAACTTTTAGTGCAAAAAACTTTTAGTGCAATTCATTAACTGTACATCTGATGCACTCGAATCGGTCGAATATTGTCTCAGTACTTTTCTTGACCTAAGCAAAGCCTTTGATTGTATTTCTCACAACATTTTACTAGAAAAACTTTACTAGACCCTTTTATTGTTTTGATGTAAATAGCTGTGCCTTGCTTAAATCCTTTTTATCAAATCGACAGCAGTTTATCCAAACGCAGTAACAAATCAAAACCCCTTCCTTTTCTTCTGAGCGTTCCCCAAGGCTCAGTACTTAGCCCACTACTATTTCTAATATATATTAATGACTCCTCCTTCATGGATTCTAAGTCAATACTTTATGCGGATGATACAACTAAATTGACCACAAACTCTAATTTCAACAGACTTCAATCTGAAAATCTCTCGCTAATTGATAGAGCTAATTCCTGATTCACCAGTAATATACTATCCTTGAACACTATCAAGTCCCAAAGCTTACTCATAACCACTAAGACACATAACTATAACAATCCCCCGTATGTAAGTTTCCTTGGTATACATGTAGATCCCCATCTAAGATTGGATCAACGTACAAAGTTTCTGAGCCGTAAACTAAGGTCTACCATATATCTAATTAGAAACCTAAAACTAGAAGTGAGTATAGATGTGGTCCTAAAAGCTTATTTTTTCGTTTTTCATTACCAGTTAAGCTATGATGCAAGATTTTGTATATATTAAAAATATTTTTTATTTGGAAGTAATCTTAAACTGTTTTGACCACTTCTTACGCCTTAACAAATCAAGGAACTCCATCAATTATTTTTCAATTAAATTTTTTAACATTATACCTGTGGAAATTAGAGAACTGCCACCCAAAAATTTCCACGAAAAAATCAAAGCTATTCTGACTGTAAATCCCATGTATAGCTTCGATGAGTTCGATAACTTTAGTTTTAAATAACTTATATTTTATGTAAATGACTGACTATAATCTCTCTCAATTTGTAATACGAAACTAGATCTGGTTACTTTGGTGACTGTTGTGGTGTAAATAGGCTTTTATGGAAACATATGAACTTGTAAATCTGGTTTTTAAATTTATGGTTAAGTTTTATTATATCGAGGTTATATTCACTTAAAACTACATATGTCAAATAACAAATAGACATGTCAAAATTGCAATTGACATGTCAAAATTGTGATTGACATGTCAAATATTTTGAAAGGTGCCACTTCAGAATTACCACCCTAAGATGATATTTTAAATATAAAACATAAAAAATGAAATTTCCATCTTAGTTTCGTATTACAAAATGAGACAGATATAATAATAGTAACGTTACCATGTAATAGTATTTAGTCAACATTATTATTATTATTAGTACGACACAAAATAAAGGAACTAAAATTACCATCAAAAACAATTTTAATATTGGATACTGCGCCCAAACATGGAGATGCAGTATCTAGTTTTAATACTTGCTTAAGATGGGCATCAAAGATAATGCTGAGCACCATCAAATACTTCTGATGCAAGAATTTAGAGCTCAGGTGTTGAGAGAAGAAACAAAGTTGACAAAACAAAAATTTAGCTGAATTTTTTAAAAAGTGAATACCGTATTTACGTAACTCTCTGTATACAGTTCGTTTATTACAATAAAAGATTTCAAAAACAACATTAAATTCTTTACTTCCAATAATCTGAACTTATCGCTAATCTCACAACTTCCTAGCATTAAGCTCTTCACATTAAAGAGGTTGCATTTTATTTAAATTTCATTAATTTTAGCAACAATTGTTAAATTTAAAAAAAACAACTTTTGTGATACACACGACAAAAAATAAACTATAAATAGAATATTAAATGAAACACTTTATCTTTTCTTCAATAATCATTTATTAAAATTAGACGTACTTTTCTACACAGTATCAAATAGTTGTTCATGCAAGATCCGTACCATATGCTACTAGGTTAATCCAGTATTAATTTAAGGTTTTTGCCTTCAAACCACAAGTCAAGATTCATTATAAATACTATAGACCAGCGGTCGGCAACCCAAATGTGCTCGCGTGCCACTTTTTGCATTCTATTTGACACTGAGCGCGTGCCCCCTCTAAAAAAAAAAGATCAACCTAACGTATGGGTACGATATATTTTTTTTTTTCAGCTCATCAGATACGACCGTCCTTGGCGTATACTCTTCTTACAGTTCATGTATCTTCTGATTTTACGATTACAACACTGGGTCAAAATTACAAAAGCGTGTTTTATTTTTGATTTTACAAAATAATCACAGAATTTTATTTTATAGAACATTAAAAGTTACTATATTTTTCTGAAGATAATACTTTTTGTAGGAAGTTGTCATTATTTTCACTTTGTTTATAAAATTCAGTGCAGTTTAAATTCACGTTTGTTTTAACAAACAATAATGAACCAGTATTTCTTTCAAGCAAACCTTCCCCTCTCTGCGGTGTGCATGACATTTGCCTATAATAAATCGAATCTTTCTAGTATTGAAAGTATTATAAAAAAAATATTACAAAATAATTGGCTAAGGCCCGGTCTTTCCACCTTCAGATAAAGTTCCAGGTAACTATCTGACAGATAAGGTTATATGTAACTTTATCTGCTGAATAAATGTCAATACCAGTCAGTGAATCCAATACGATAGATACATTTGTATAGAAAGAAGGGCTGACATATACTCAGCAGATGAAGTAACAAATAACCTTATCTGTCAGATAGTTACCTGGAACTTTATCTGAAGGTGGAAAAACCGGGCCTTAGAGGTTGAACTTAGTAAAAAAATAAAATTGGGAATTAATTCCCAAATTTTGGCGTGGCACCCAAAAATGCTCTGCGTGCCACTAAGTGGCACACGTGCCATAGGTTTCCGACCGATGGTATAGACCAGTGGTACTCAACCGGGTCCCTGGACCACTGGTTTTTTTGGTGGGCGGTAGGGGTTTTGTCCAATGCTGGCTACTTTCCGTTTTTTTTAAATTTAATTTACGTTTTAAAAACATTAAAATGGAAATTTTTTAAAGTATTATTTAAAAAAATTTCATAGCATAATTGAAAAACATTTTCATTAACTTTTCATAAAATTCTTTACTGTTTATAGTTAAATTTCTCAAAATATACAATTGCCACGTTTTGGTGCAAGTATATTTGTTGTGTTTAATAATAAGAGATGATGCAGTAAGTTGTTTTATAAAGATTTTTGCAGCTAAATTTTGCGAAAGTATTTGGTAAGTTATTAGGTATGTTCGATTTGAATATTCGCGTTATACTGCTAAACGCTAGCAGTAAAACGCTGCAGTTAGCAGTTTACTGCTAAAAACTGGTAACATACAGCGAGTTTAATTTTCTGTTCAATTTGTTTATATGTAAAGAATAAGAAGTACGTCTGACGTAAATTTTAAATGTTAGACATATATCAGATAACTGTCTAGGTTAAGAATATTTTTACGATTTGATTCAGCGATTATCTTAATCTAAATTGCGACAAATCGAACAGATTTGCAGTTACTGCGTAACAAAACGAACAGATTTTTTTAACGCGGCAGTAAACAGTAACTGCAAATGTGCAAATCGAACACACTATTATTATTGTAAAACAGGTGGGCGGTATGAAAATTTTTCTACCAATAGAGATGCTAAAGTGGGCGGTAGGTATGAAAAGGTTGAGTACCCCTGGTATAGACTATATCAACTTTAAATAACATTTTGGAAAAAATGTAGTAAAGTAGACCAGTTGTCTGTCCTAAACTTTTACTAACTAAACCTAACCTAACTTCCTAGTTTTTAGGTGCACACTAGTTTATTTTTCTCAGACATTAGCCCAATTAAAATTGTGTATCATTGTGCAATAACATTTTATATCATTTAAATTTATTATATCTGTTTTTGTTGAATATCCCCGACCACATTGGCCAACGGCCAACTTAACTACATTTTAGCCAACATTTCTTGATATACTATGTTCAAAATCAAGAAGTAGTAATCATGCACTGTTCACGTGATAATTTTGTCAAACTCTCGTCTTTTGTTGGCTGTTGAGCACTTAAATTTATGCAACAGCCAATAGTGTAGTGACTTAAATCTTTCACATGATTTTATTATTATTTTGCATTTTGAACAGGGTATAACTAATAATTAATTAAATGCTAATATATATGTACCTGAACCATCATCAAATTCACTATCGGTAGAATCTGTGCCATCTGAAACTTCCATATTGTTCGCCTAATTCGGTTTTAAGTACTTCTTCTACTTCACACCACCAATTACTGATTAGGATCTGACCAAAATTACTAGTTCCTGCAAGAAATACGTACTATATTAGTTCCCACTTCTAACATACCACTGCCAAAAATGGTTCATACTCGTTTCCACAAAACTTGGGGAATCCCCCAAACTCACTTGCGAGTTATGCAATACGATAAATACTACATTTGAGTGATAAAATATTGATAACTTAACAATTCAGAATTTAGAAATAAATTTATTGATTCAATTTTTATCAAAGTGTATTAAATATATTGTAAAATATTTATTTATGAACAACACGTGTGTAAAATATTAAAAGAAATCTATTGAAAAGGCGAGTTCACATAAGTTGATTGAATCTCACGAACTTCATAAGAGATCAAATTTTAAATGTGATTGCATATATATTTTTAATGCTCCAAATTAATTTCACATTAGTTCTTGAAAGGAATACCGTTGTTAAAATATGAAATTCAAATTTTTGTTGATAAAAAACTACAATTTTCCTAAAATCTGAATATGAAATTCACAACAGTGTGCGCCAAACAGTTGCGCATTAACATTTATTAAGTAGAAAGAACGTGTTCTTTACTATTAATTTATATTATAACTTATTTATCATGTCTACAATATCAGCAATTGAAAATCCTCAACTCCATCAAATAGATCTTACAAAATTAAATATAGCTCAATTAACACAATTGAAAAATCAACTGGATCAAGTAAATTTTATAACCTCAAAATAAAAATATGTGAATTTAATCTTGATTTTTTATTTAGGAAGTAAATCTTTTTCAAGATTCATTGCAATCTTTGAAAATTGCCCAAGTAAAATTTAAGAATTCAGGAGAAAGTTTAGAAAAAGTGACGCCAGAATCAAAAGGAAAAAATATATTAGTACCATTAACTGGATCTGTATCCTTTAAAATTGATTTGGACTTAAATAACTATACACCCATTTAGTTTTTTTGTGCGTTCTGCAACACGAGAACCAAATTATGTGTTATCCTGTGCAGTATGACACGTTTTTTATAGATATAACTCTTGTAATATGAATGCGCAGTGGACTTGTGGTCAAATAATGTGGGAAGATTACAGTACGTTTCATCTCTGTTGCACATCGGATATGTGTGTACTCTTCTGCGCATTTCACAACTCAAACTATGTTATAAAAGCTATAGATATACGCAAGGTTCTAACAAAATATTAACATGCTTTCTTTATTTTATATTAGTACATTTTAACCTTAATAACATGTTAGATGTATGTACCAGGAAAATTAAGCGATACAAGTAAAGTTATAATAGATATTGGTACTGGATATTATGCTCAAAAAGTAAGTTAATAAATAAAGAACTTATTGAAAGGTGACAAGCCACATTTTTATAAAATGGGATATCTCAGTTTTGACAATGTTCAATAATGTAACAAGCCACATGAAGTAGTTTACCCACCCTCTATGAGAGGGTCCAAGGTATTAAAAATTATCTTATTACATTTAAATACTTGCGACTAGCTTTTGTTCCAGAATGTGACTGATATATCTCATTTTATAAAAAATGTGGCTCGTCACCTTCTGACAATAAGCCCTTCAAATGTTTTACATTATTTTATAGTGTTTTCTCTCTAATTTCTTTTTTTTTTTTTTTCTTTTTGCTGTGTAATCGCTAAAAGCTGTTCATAGATGTAACCAAGAAACCTTTACATTCTCTTTCATGTGTCTACAGTAGAAATTGTAGCCAAATGACAAAAAAAAAAATGATAAAATTGACCAAAAATTTCAAGTGTACTATTTTGGTATACATTTATATGTGTTTCAAGCAGAGAGTTGAACCCAAATTTATTTCGTTCCGGTTTACGGTTACATTCCAAGTGGAAACTGGAATGAAAAATATTTATTTTTCATTCCAGTTTCGGTTCGTCTAAAAATTCCGGTTCAGTTCGGGTTCGCATAACAAGTTAAAATCGAGTCTAACATCAAATATCTACCGGTATAAATATTGGTTTCATTTTATTTACCAAATTCCCTTTTCATTCTTGTTTTTCAATTATAAAATTGAAAATACAAAAGAAATAGAACTTAATTCAAAATTTTATTGTCAAAAACGAAAACAAAATACAATTTAGGAATATAAAAATAAAAATACAAAAACATATTGTATGTAAATAAAATAAAATTCTAACAAATTAGAGGAAATTAGAAAAATAATTAATAAGACACTAAGGCGCCAGATACAAGCAGTGCTGAAAATCTTAGTTGAAGATTTATTTTTGCTCAAAAACTATTTTTTTGACAGCAATGAACAACTTAATTTTCAGCGCCTCTAAAAATTTGGGTTCAGCTGGCTAGTAACTTCAACTTAATTTTTGCGTAATTATGCACATCCGGGGGCGCCATATAAAGAGTCTGCCCGGGATGCGGACATACTTTAATCCGAACCTAATCACACATAGTTAATATAATCACAACTATAGAGTATAATAGAAAAACGTTAATAAATAATATGAACTTTTCTTTTACAAAAATAATAAATAACAGTTTGAAGAATCGCAATATTATAAAGAAGTAAACGGAATAACACAAACCTTTTACTTACAAAAAAAAAAAATAATAATAATAATAAATAGAGATTAATCACAGTTGTAAAAATAATATTTGAAATGAAATTAAAATTCAAAATCCAAGTTTAATCGACATATTAATATGTTCTTCAAATTTGCTTCTGATAGATTCATTTCTTTTAACAGTCAATATAAGTTTTAGTATAGTCCGTTCAAAGGTGAGTTTGCAGTACAGGGCATATGGAGTAGTTCTTTTTCATACTCTCTAATGGGTTTACACAATGACACTATCCTTTTCTTGCTTGTCGACGTTGTCAGCTCTAAAACGCGCTGATCTGTGAAGACGCAGTATTCTACAAATGGCCATTTGTTTTTGTTGAGTGTTATTTTGAGTTTTATAAGAGTTCATTTTTGTAAATCATATGAGTTTTTCATATTATTATAATTGACACATTTGACACTTTTACAACATTTGGCAACACCGCTCCCATTTGCCATAAGAGCTATACTGCAAACTCACCTTTGAACGCACTATAGTAAGAAAGCGATTAATTGAATGAAAAAAAAAATTGAACCGATATTAACATTTCATTCTGGTTTCGGTTTTTAAATTGAGCAATTTTACGTTCCGGTTCTCTTAAAAATTCCAGTTAATTTCGGTTCCGGTTCGACTCTCTGGTTTTAAGCCAACTACTCTGGGAGATAGGATGGGGGAGATAATTTTAGAAATTTTGCATGTATATACAGATTATTGACCTGAATTACAAAAAAATAATCGATACATTTTAACTTTTTGTAAAAAAAAATATATAGATATTTTGAATGTGGATTAGCAAGCAATGTTTTATTTTTCAGAAAAAAAAATTTAAATGTGATTTACTTCAAAAAGGTAAAAAATGTCCTCCGTCATATTTTCTAGAGCTGGCCTGGCCGAACAATGGCCACGAGGTTCATTAATTGGAGTACTTTTTGTTTTATTTCTCAGTTCTTTTGGATTTCTTTTCTTTTTGCTTATCAGAATTTTTGGGCTTCTTTTTACATTTATGCGAACCTGAATAGTATGTTTTTTTTTTTATATAGTGTATATTAAATATTTTTTTTTTTTGTTAACAAAAAATATTGAAACTACAATAGTACTTGTGCAAATTAAGACTGAAAGGAGGAAATATGGAATTAAAACTGCATTGTTGACATGTGATGTACCAGTCCTGTTCATTGACCAATACATATACAAGAGAGAGATTAGGCTGCTCTTGTTCTTCACAATATTATAAAATTCTATTACGGCAACATGGTCAATTTTTTCAAAACATCCTTTTGTCATATTAGCCATTGCACTTATTCTTCACGTTTCTCAGTCGGGTGGCCAGATATATCATCTGGGTGGGCCCCCAGGAAAAGGCCTTGGGGAGGATACTGTTTTATACAACATTAATTAAATATTTAAATTTCAGGACTTAGAATCTGCTAAAGACTACTTTAAGAGAAAAACTGCTTTCGTCACGGAACAAATGGAAAAAATACAAATGATGGGCTTGGAGAAACGCAAAATTCGAGATGCTATTATCGATGTTATGGAAATGAAATTACAACCAACTGAAAATGCAAATTAATAAGTCCATTATTCCTACCTGGAATATGCATCTATTGCTCTACCAATAACTTTGAATGCTTGTGTTTGTAAAAATTGATATCAATTATATTTATAAATTTCACAACAAATAATCTATTTCATTTAATTTATTACACATGTAAATCTGTTTCTAGTTTATGCAATTAAACGATTACATTAAAGAACAGTCCATTATTGGTTGTTGCTTAGTAACGCTCCTAACATCACATCCGTTTGATACCTCTGTCACAATATTTGTCACATCCTGAAAATCCGGAAAAGCCATTGTCATTAATTTAGAATGTACTAAAGTGCCGTTAACTTTTACTTCGAAAGTAGCTAAAAAAATTTTACAAAATCAATAGTTTTGGGTACAGATACTCATTTATGGTAATATTTCTAACCTCTTCTCCCTTCAAAACCTAAGATATTGACATCTGGATTATTTTTTAGGACATATTCTCGAAGCTCATCAAATTTATTTTTATACCCACACGTACCGCTGACAAAAAAATAAGGTTAGTTTGATATAAGCATTCAAATTAATAATATAAATACCAATATTCCATTTCCACATCTATTCCCATTGTATAATAAGCAATATATGCTATTTTAATTTATAAAGAAACACCTAAAATGTTTTTAAGATTTAATAAAAAAAAGTACAAGATGGTAAGTAAAAAATGCCTTATTTTATAAAAAATATTACAGTACCTTTTAAAGAATTGAAAATACCTAATTCGGTTCAAGTATGTAATTGAAAAAGTAACAGTAACTGTTACTTTATTACCAAACAAAATAAAAATGAATTATTTGCAGTCCGCGCAAACGCTAAAACCTCTGCCTGGCTTTAGTCAGTGTCAGCTGTTCCTTTACAAACTGTGACAGCAAAATGTTCGCCGTGCCGCGATATTTGTTGTAAGTATTAAAAAAAAATTATTACTTATTATCATAAATTAGCACTGTAATTTTTGTTCTTAACTTTAAAACTAATATTTATAATATTTTATATTCGGTCTTTAAGTGTTACATCAGTGTTGCTTCCGAAAATAGCGCACGGTTAGCCAAAGCTATTGATCTGCGTCACGTTTTCATTCTGTTAAGAAAAGATTTGTGTTTTATATTAAATATAAATCAATAACACTATTTTGATTTATGTTTTAATGGAAGGGTACACATACATATATAATTTCTGTTTTATTTCAATTTGAATTACGCCGGTAAGAAGTATTGATTTGTCTTCTTTTCATTCCCCCTCAGAACAAAACATTTCCCTGATTTCGATAAAATGTTATTAAAATATCTATGAGAATGTGTATTGTGTGTTATTTTTTTAGTAAATTTCCATTCATGAGAAATAATTTTTGCCCTTTATGAGTGTTCCACGGTTAAATAAAATTTCATGTTAGATGATTCATATAATTCCACAAAATTTTTAAACGTTTCACATGCATATCTCGTGTTAGAAGTTTTAAATATAAAGGAATTTTATTTTAAACGTTATTCTAAATATACTTAAGTATTTTTAAAAAGTGGTTTTTAGAATTGTAAAGATATTTACTAACGCTTTCATTCAGCTTATTTTTGCAGTATTTTCACAATAAAATGTGTTTTTTTTTTGTATTTTTTATATTCTTTTTTTGACCTTCAAAATTCTTAGTATCTGTCTTCGCTATTATAAATCATGATGGTTGGGTGTTTCTTGTAGACCGGTCAATGCTCTTCAAAAAATTGTTATATAAAAAATTCAGTTACCATCTCTTTGTCTAATTTTTTTATAAATGCGTGTATGCATGTGCTAATTACATTTTAATGACATTATTCTAAATTGCTAAGAAATATTTCTGTCTTCGGCCGTGATGAATACGCGGTCTGCAAAGTCTTTCACAAGTCTTTTGTGTGCGCGATCCATCACAAAAGGGTTAACAAAAATTCGTAATGAAAAAAGTCCAAGTGAAATCCAAGCGAAAAAAGAAACGAAACATTACTAGACACATAAAAATTGAAGTGATTTTTTATTTCGTATTTTCATGACATATTGTTTCGTAGACATTTATTATGTGAAAAAGGCCAACTTAAGGCTAGATATCTCGAACGGTATTTTTTGCCATAACCGCATCAAATTAAACAATTTTTCAAAAATCATTTTTATCAGATAATCTAAGTACTAAGAGCTTCAGTACTAATGCTTCACATTAAAATCTAAAAAGTACATGTTTAAAATTATAAAATCTTTCGGAAACGTAATACAGTGGAACCTCGATATAACGGACCAATGCGGGTGAGGGGGTGTCCGATATAGCCGAATGTCCGTAATAAATTTTCTGAATAAGCTATTTGTTAACTATCAAATAGAAATATATTATAAACGAAAGTTTACATTCTAATTACACTTTAAAAGTGCACTTTATTCGTCTTCAGATGATGTCACTATACGCCCGTTGAGGAGAGTCGTCTACGTTTGTTTTTGAATTTCCTGGTTTCGGTGACACTGGTTTGAAAAATGTATCAAATTTTGTTTGGATTTTTGAAGTTTGTTGTTTCTTAATTATTAACTCTCTAAAATTGTGAATTCCCGCCCGCTACTCGGCTGATTCCCGGAGTGTGCAGTCACGTGCAGTTTACGATCGCTTACATACTGTCCGTTATATCCGAAGTCAGTTGTATCGAGGGCCGTTATATCGAGGTTTCACTGTACTTATATAACGATTAAGTGTCAGTGTACTATTCCGGTTTTTATCAATGTGCATTATTCTGATTTTTTTAGGTTTTTAATCCGGCTCCTGAGAAAAAGGCAGGATTGAGTTTCTGCAGTAATCGCGTCATATATATATACATTTTGTAAATAGATTTTGATCCTTATTTACAGTTTAAGAACTTGCACTTTTTTAAACAATACAAAAAAGAAAAAAAAAAGATCAAAAATTGCGAGTGTACTATTTTTGTATACATTTATATGGGTTTTAAGCCAACTCCTCTGGAAGATAGGGTGGGGGACAAAAGGTTTTGGGCACATATTTTGCGAAAATCGCGTCACTATGATTATTTTTTCAAAAGTAAAACTGTCCGTTGATCTACGTACATACCTATTAAGAGAGGTAATATTCTTGCGATAAAGAAAAATAGTTTCATTTTGCTTGGCTGCTGAGGAAATGCTTTAAAAGGACATGCTAATCTTAAAATTACTGTAAAGCAGTGGTGTAGTGAGGTGGGAGCGCAAGTGGTCGGCGCTCTCGCACTTTTCATTTGAGGCGAAACGCGCCCCCGTAGTTTTTACTCCAGGTATTTAAAAAAATGAACGGTTGAAATTGCTCGAAATAGACATCACTCGTCTAAAACCACCCTTCCTTTAATTATGTCTTAAATTGAAGTGCTCAATTCGCGCACGTGACTGTTATCGCGGAAACCAGGAAGCCCCGAATAATAAATTGTGTGTTTACATAATTACACATTTTCTACAGTGGACGAAACATTCCTTCAGATTTAAATTCATTACTCCAGTCAGAGCCGGCGCGAGGGTCCGTGGCGCCCGTAGGCAAGATTTAATTGAGCGCCCCTAGACTAGCGTAACTAGCGTAGTATGTAACAAAAAAGACACAAAAAAAGGTTTTTCCTTCTAAATTTCAAGTGAAGACCTAAAAAAAAGGTCTTCGCTTCTAAATTTCAAGTGATGACAAAAAAAAGATCCTCACTTCCATTTCACTAAATTACTATTTACATTCCTTTGGCATTTGGCGCCCTTTTGAGTCTCACGTCAGCGCCCCCCTTGCAGCGGCGCCCGCATGCCTTGCATGCCCGTTTCCGCCGGCTATGACTCCAGTGTTATAAGGCAATACCGTATAGTTCTGCTGATTTCGAAAGAGGATTTAGCCGTATGAATTTAATAATAACTGAAGCTAGATCTCGATTATTAATAGAAGAGCATGTATCAAATTTAATGTTCATAAATCTGCATGGTCTTCAAATTGAAATTTGGAAACCACAAAATTATGTGCAAAAGTGGATTAGAGACCATCGTTCATATACAGACACGCCAACACGTATATGCGAAGTTCAAGAAGTTGAGGAGAATGCCATCTGGAAGCTTAGTTATTTTTTTATGATTACCTACAGTAATTTTTAGATTAACATGTTCTTTAAATGCGTCTGCTCAATAACTAAGTAAATTGACTAAACACCTTTTTCCTTGTCACCACAGATTTTATGTTATCGGCGGACGACCGTATAACGACGGTTTTGGCACTCTGTAAAACCTCATTCATAATAGACCCATAACAGTCCATATGACCCGTAACATGCCTAAGGATGGAACACGGGGTTTGACCATTCTGAACCTGTTTTTAATAAACAGAACAAAGAGAGTAGTGTAATTCTTTTGCTATAGAGCAGGGCTGTAACCTTTTTGTATTTGGGATCTACTTTTTTTATATATATTATTCCCACGATCGACCAGAATGCGTAGCCGGCCACTGGAGGGGGGATAGATTATATAATACCCTCTCTTGAGGGGGGTCCTCCCGAAGGAAGATTTTGAAAAAATTCATTACATTCTGCAATTTTAAAGTTGTTTTTCATGTACAAAAAAATGTTTATGAAGATTCTTCATAGGCCGTACAAGGCTGCACTTTTAACTCGATGGTTAAAACACATTGATCGCCTACAAATTTTGTGCAAGATGATTAGAAAATAGTTCTTTGTTTTTAAGTTTTGTTGATTAGGATATGTTAAGAAAAGGTTTTTTTTTTTCGGTGTATTTTTATAAATTAGTGTTTTTTTGATGTGCGATCACCGTCTTCGTTACGGAAAATTTAGGAAAATTATATTATTACATTGCGCTAGACCAGCGTTTCCCAAACTTTTTTTTTTCGTGACCCGGTAATTTTCACACTTTTTCTTCGTGACCCACTAAAATTTTTCCGCATATAATAACCCATAGGGAAGCTAAAACAATTGGATGCCCATACAGTTTTCATTTATTCACATAATAATTATAATAAAAAAGCATTAACCGTTACAAAAATTTGTAGAAATTAAACAAAAATTATTAATGAGAACCAATAAATTATTACTGAGAAGTGTGGTGCTGTTTATTTTTTACTAATAATTTCAGATTAGTAGAAAACGATGATAGCTTTATCCTTAGATCCGGTTCTACTTCCAATCGGTTTCGGTACTTATTTTTAAGGAAGACTAATGTTGAGAAACCTGCTTCGGACTTATAGGTCGTGACTAAAGGCATTAGAAATTTTATTGATTTTTCCGCTATAACTGGGTATTCTTGACGACAATTTATCCAAAAATCTATCGATGGTATTCTGTCAAAGGTCGCAAGTATTATTCAGTAGTCCAGATTCAACGATATTTAATCGTATTTTAGTGTTTCTTGAAAAAAACACCTAGGTTTCGCGAGTTTTTATGCGACCTGGCATTTCGCTTACCGCGACCCGGTACTGGGTCGCAACCCACCATTTGGGAAACCCTGCGCCAGACTATCATCTAACCAGTCACTTATCCCACTCAAGCAAACGTGAGCGATTATGCGGACAGTTACTGTACACGCGTTTTATCGACAGTTGTTTTGATTTCAATTTCTTTGCCGGTCACTCCCATGGCAATAAATGTGTTAAGGTGGTCCTGAATTTATTGAAAAAATAAGAATCTATTATATAACGTTTACATACAACGTTTATCAAACATTTCAATACGACATTTGAACGCAGGTTAGCGAGAAGCTTGTTTTAATTTTTACTTTATGTTCATGAAATGTATTTTTAAGTACATGGAAGCAAGAGAAACTAAAGATCTACTTAAAAACACGCCGCGATCGACTGGTTGGGCAGCCCTGCTATAGAGATTTGAAGCTGCGCTACTGCTTCTATACTCTATCTCAGAAAGACTGATAGTAATAAATCATTTTGTCAGGCAGTTACCAGTAACGTGCACATTTTAAACACGTTTAAATTGATTTTGTGTATTTCTATATTACTATTTATCATTTTATTAAACGCACGCCTGTGACCATATTTATCATATCATTAAACACACCCCTGTGACCATATTTTTCTTCAAAATTTTAGGGTCAAATTTTTATGATCTATTGTGTTTAACCCTAGTTCGTATTCCCATATAAGATGTGCGGCACACTCGGTTGTTTTTAACAATATTTCGTTTCGAACTATTCATATTTTGTCGCTTTTGTTTTGCAGCTTCTGTGTGAAAAAACAATAACTTTTTACAAATAATAATTTTTATTACTATCAGTCTTTCTGAGATAGAGTATAGCAGTTAATGGGTATGCATACCACAGTGTACCTCCCTGAAAAAACCCTGTTGGAACTAATAACTCTGATGATGATAATGAGAAAATGTATTACTACTTGTTAATTATTTAATCTGTAGTTATGCACACTGTTACGTTTATTTTTATTATTGTGTTTATTGAGTGTATTTTTTATGGAATACTATTGTCATTATATTGTGATAAGAATTGAAATAGCAGATCATATATTTAAACTTAAAATTACTATTGGCACAAACAGTGATGATTTATTTATAAATTACTATTACTACACTATTGTTGGCGTAGAAATTCTGTCTGATCCTCTAATTTTGAACATAAAATATTTAATATTAATTGCTTTTTTGTTATGAGTAGGGTACGGACGTACTTAGTTAATTGAGTTAATACGTTATCATATGCGTAGTTTATTAAATATAATTTAGGCATCTTTTACCCTCCCAAAAATTTAAATTAAACCTGAATGAAAATTAATAACGCCAGTAATGAACATAAATAATGGCAATAATAGAAATAATCTATCTCATTAAAATTTCATCTTCACATAGGTCCACCCAGTTAGTGAACTTTTCAGCTTTGATGTGTTAACATAGTGTAAACTTAGTATTTCTTTGGACGATTTCACCCCAATATGAATCACAATTTTAAAGAAGCAGATTAACCCAGTTTTTAGTATTTTGTAGGTATAACCACCAAAAAACCATTATAACGTCACTCATGTGTCTGCCTGTCTGTCTGTAGGTACGGTAGATATTGCAGCCAAACGGCTTAACATGGAAAGCTGAAATATGAGATACTTATACAACTCTTTGACCCACATATAGGATAAATACTGAGAGTTCAAAAAACACGTCCCGAGATAAATATAAATAAATATGTATTTAATAAAAAAAAATAAGGTGGTTGATCTAAGAATTTGAAAAAAAAATTGCCATAATGTACATTGATGGGAACCGGAATAGTTCAATAGGAATTTTTGATCAGATTAGTTTTTCAAAAAACTAGTTTTTTTAGTGTAGTTGAAAAAGCATTTTAATTTTTTTTTGTATGATTTGAAAAGAAATCTCTTGAGACGTAGATCAAGGAACGGATGGTAGTTTTTAAAATTCGTTTCTTTTAATACGATTTTTTCAAAAAATGTGCTAAAAGAAGTTCTTGTCTTCCTACGGAGGACGCGTTTAGAATCCCAAAAATGTATCGCTGGCATTTGTATTGAGCCTATGGCAAGAGTGAAATAATAATACGTTAAATAGTGAAATATAGTACAGTTTACATAACAGTCGTAGATACTTTTCTTTGGATTTATTGCGTTTATTAATTTAAAAATAATTATGTATCGCCTTATTTTGCATTTTTGGAAATATTAGTAAAAATTAACCATGGTAATTTGACACATTTAAAAACATAGAAGCTCATATCAAATTCAAATAAATAAAAATATCTTAAAATTCTTGAGTCATATAACTTTAATAATAGGATGAATTTAAGAATTTAGTTTTATTATTAAGAACTTATTTTTTAAATTTGCTGATCTTATAGGACTTTCCTTGTTATTTATTGGTCATAAATGTGATAAATTAATCTGTTTAATTATTTCTAAATATCGCTGCTCTAAAATGATAGTAAGATATCTTAAAAAACTAAGTTTTTGAGATATTGCTGTTTAAAGTTTTACATTTTATATAAATTTGGTTTAAGAGTCGAATAATTGTTATTTCCATCTTTATTTTTTAATCTCTATAATCTCAGTACGACGTTAGATAGAAAACATATTTCTGGACCAAGTAATATTAATGTGATAAAATTTAAAAAAAATTAGTAGTGTTTTAAAACAACAATATGCCAAATAAGGCGAAACATGTTAGATATTTTCAAACAGACAGCAAATAATGTGTAGATATTTTTGCGGATGCGGATCGGTTGCGGATTTTATATTTAGAAAGGCTGGGAATCCTGTCTATGCGGATGCGGATCGGATGCGGATACAGAAAAACGTCAAAATAACACTGCGCTTGGGGTCCTCCAAGTGCTTAATCGCCAACGGAGCCCTGGGGCGCCGTGGCTTCGGTAGCCCCCTGTAGAGGGGCGCCACAAGAAGATTCCAATATTTCTGCGTTAGTTACATCAATGTTTTAACTTGGGCCGCCGCGGAAAAAATTCTGATTCATTAAGGGCGCCAGGAACCGAAAAAGTTTGGGAACCACTGGGTTACTCTGTTCCATGAAATGTAGTTACTGTCTTCCCATACATGCATAACTTAGATTTAAAAATATATATACAGTCGATTCCGCTTAATTGGGACACATCGGGACTTAGGCATTTTGGCCCAATTAAGCGGCTGCCCCAATTAAGCGAATTTCACATAAAATTAAACTATGCATATTTTTCTTTCAATAATTTTATTTTATAAACTCTTGGACAAAACTATAAATTACATATAACCAAAAAATATAAACTTTTAAGAAAAAATAATAATAAATTCCAAAATAAAATAATAAATAGGTACATACAATTTAATTCAATGCAAAAATGCGTCAAGTGTAGTCTGTCTTTTGTTTTTGTAACATTTCACTTCTACAAAATCAGCACAGGTATTCAGTGCGGATGTAGGGCTCCCTTCATTTCATTTCTGCATAAAATAACGCTGTAATATTAAATTCTTTGTACATTTTCTTGAGAATATGTGTAACATAATATGTACTGTGATCTTAACTGTCCCAATTAAGCGGAATGTTGTCCCAATTAAACATGTAAATTTACTGTTGGTTCCTTGGTTTGGTTTCTGTTCTTTGAGATTTGTCCCAAATAAGCGGCTGCCCCAATTAAGCGGAATCGTCTGTATATATAGCAAGAACACAGCTAGTCCAATATTTTACAAAACTCATTTTTCACCAAAATGTCAATTATTGCGTTTTTGCAAAGAACAGCCGATTTTTTTTTTCCGGGTATTACAAGAAATTTCCTTTTTTTTCCAAGAAATTTCCCTAGCACGTACAAAAAAAACTTTATTTTCAAAAATAATTACTCTTTGGCAAAACGATAGCTTAAAAGAATACATATTATTAAATATTTTCATGTGACCATCTATTAATTTATATGACACAACAGTGCCACTTGAATTTTGCATTGCAGACCTGATTGCGCACAATTGCATTTAATGTATTGGATTCAATCAGATTTCTTTTCTTGCATTTTATATTCATTACAAGAGAGAATATTCTCTCTGACTGAATTATTAGAGTGAGAGAAAGTTAGCGCAATATATGCCAATTCTCTTTAATTTAAGTTTGGCTCAACTGTCTGTTAATTACAAAAATTACTAACCACATGTCACAAATTCCCTGATAAAGAAAAATTCCCTTACAGGTGGTAACCAGGGATGGGGAGTCGGAGTCGGAGTGAGTCGGGAGTCGAGGAGTCAAAGCTTTTTGAAGTCGGAAAAACTATCGACTCCCGAGTCTTTGTCATCATCCCGAGGATGATGATAAACCGTAAACAAAAACATAATTACGATACTATCAAAATTTTTTAAAGAACGGAAACGGGAATAACATTTTGTTTTTTTTTTTGTTCAAGAATGAAATTGGAAATATTCAATATCGGTTTTAACCGGTTTTCCATGTTCTCCAGTTTACACATCCATTTTTAGGGTTTTGTAGGTATGACCAAAAAACCCTTATACCGTCATTGTGTCGTCTGTCTATCTGTTCGGTAAAAATTGTAGCCAAACGGCTAAACCTAGAGAGTTGAAATTTGGCATGCTTATTAGAGGTCTGCACGAATATATTTTTAAACCTTCGTTAAAAAATATATTTTTTTAAAAAATTTCTAGTTTTATAATTATTACAAATTGTAAACAATTTTTGTATCATAATATTTTTTTAACGAGGTTTATTCGGGCCGAATTTAAAATTTTGTCGGGTTCGGGCCGGGTAGATGCAATAATTGTATTAATATTTTCGGGCTCGGGCCAGGCCGGACTGGAAATATAACGGGCCGGGCCGGGTAAAGGTGGTCCAAAATAGGCCCGTGCAGACCTCTAATGCTTATACAACTCTTTGACCCGCACATAGGAAAAATACTAAAAAATCTAAAAAGCATATCCCACTAAAAATATAAACAAATATGTGCTCATCGAAAAAAAAAATATTTTTTTTAAATTCTGAGTAGGGTATTAAATGAAAGCCCTTAGTACGTGGATTAACGATCAAAATTTTATTTTTGCAAAATAAATTATTTTGAAGCTATATTTGCCAAAAGTTATAGTATCTAGTTATATTTTGGTAAATGTTGCATTTAATTTTTAAAAGCCTAAATTTAATAACCAGTGGGTTGTGAGTGTGAAATTATAATTTAATCCTATGTTTGAATGTTTACGAAATCAGAGGGCGAGGCTTATGATTTAAGCAACCAATGGAAGCGGTAGGCGCAATTTTCAAAATCTAACCTAACCTAACCTTGCTATTTAAAAAAAATACTGCACATATTTAAAAACTTAAATAATGGTATTAGGCATTCGAATTAAAATTCATAAAAAAATATTTTGACATAAAATTTGTTTTGGCATCCCAAATAATCATCATTCAGTTACTACATACCTGCAAAATCCTGAAATGTGTGAAAATTCACACTTCACATCCATTTTATTTCCTGTATCTCTAGTTCTAAGAACGTTTTTGTTTCACTTGATTTATGTTTTTTCCAATAATGTTGATGTCATCGACATACATATGCTAGGATTTGGCATTTCTTTTTCTAACCGGTCTAGAAACAAAGAACTTATCTTTTCTGTCCCAATATGCCACCTGTACTCCATTTACTAATTAAAAAGATACTAGTAGTCATGGAAGAGGACATATACTACCTTAGCCATAAATAGAAAAAAACCATAACTTTAGCATAATTTAGCTATGAATTAAAAAAGTAGTTAATTTTGTCAATTACACAATAACTGCAATATTTTCCAAAAACGCAAACTGATCAAAAATTCCTTACTTACGTTTCCGGTTCGGTCAATGTACATTACTTTTTTCAGATTTTTTAACCTCTTTAAGTTAAAGGCTGCGGGACAGTATTTTTTTTTAAACGTCAAAATAAAGGAATTTTAAAAACTTCCGTTCCTTAAGCACTTAAGTGCTTTCTTTGATACCACACAATAAATTTCTTTAAAATAATTATTTTTTTCAACTACATATAAAATTCGATATTTTTCGAAAACCTAATCAGATCAAAAGTTTCCGGTTCCCATCGTTGTACATTATTGAGATTTTTTAAAATTTTACCTATTTTATCTATCTTTTTACCTCTCTGGGAGAAGGGAACAAAATCTTCTTAACATATTTTTGGCGAAAATCCCATAATAAAAAATATATTTCAAAAATAAAAATTTGCTTGTTTTTCCACGCATTAAGAGGTTTCATTTAATATCATATCATAATTTAAAAAATATATGAGTTGAGCTATTTCTACCGCACAGACAGACCCATGGAAGCCCACACAATTTTTTCAAGGGGAGACAAAATAAAGGCACAAGTTTGAAAATAATTAGTAATTTATACATACACTTTCATAAATACAAAACATTATTAAAATATAAATTGAAAGCGTTTGCCATCATTGGAAAATTGGCATTAATGACTATATAAAATCTACTCTATTATTAGTTTTTTTTTTTTTTTTTCTGCGCACATTTAACCTATTCAAGCCGGATAAATGATCATTCGTCATTCTTGATCACATAGTGGACGTAATATCTAGAGAACGAATTCATGAACGAATCGGCTCAGTACATTGACCGAAGTGACACGGTTCACCAAATTGAAATGAGCCGGCTCACGGCTCACTGTATAGTTTCAAGGATACGATTGGTCGGGCGATTGTGAGCAGTGACCGAAGTGATCCGGATCTGGATCGATGTCATGTTGAACTTCGCAAGAACTCGGCTTGTAATGTATTATCATAAAGTGTATTTTGTCATCAATTTGTAGGGCAGTTTATTTGAAACTAATAGGCTTAGTCTGTATTTTCTTACAACCATACTATATAAAAATATTAAAAATATTGCCCAAATCCCAGATGTCCGATTTATAAGGGCAATAAACATCGCCATAAACTTAACACAACTGGTTTAAAATACAGTAGCTACATAAAGTGAATTGTTTGTTTCAAAAATGTTAGATAAGAGCCGGAGCTAAGTGACGTTCTACCTACGAGCGAACGACCGACAACTGACTGATCTGTGTCTCGGGATCATGTTTACAGTTCATATATTGCAAGAACCGGCTCTAAGCGACGTTCTACCTACGACCGACCGACCTGTGTCTCGGGATCATGTTTACAGTTCATATATTGCAAGAACCGGCTCTAAGCGACGTTCTACCTACGACCAAACGACCGACCGACCTGTGTCTCGGGATCATGTTTACAGTTCATATATTGCAAGAACCGGCTCTAAGCAAGAGCCGGCTCTAAGCGACGTTCTACCTACGAACTAACGGCCGACCTGTGTCTCGGAAACATGTTTACTTAACCGGATCACCAAGCCGGATCAATGAACCGGGTCAACAAACTAAACGACCTCCACTGATCCGGTTCCGCAAACTGAGCCGAAATTCCCATCTCTAGTAATAACTATTGCCATAATAAGAAAATAATAGTATTTATTGATCCGGGCCAGACCCGTGCTGTTATCAGTTGTTAGTATTTGGACCCCCTTGTGGCGTTCTATCGGTAGCTTCGCGTAAAAATGAGCACGTCACGTAAATATATCTTATACCATGAGTTCAAAAAGAAATTACATAAGGGTTGGCTGTGGACAAATAAAATAATGTATATTGCAAGCTTTATATAACAATTGACTAACGTTTAGGCACAGTCTTTGTAATCATTAAAATTGGAAATTATTTTTTATTTATTTTTTTTAAAGCAGTATCAGTTTTGTGGAAAAATATGGGTCCGATAATACGTCTTCGAGACACAGCAATTCAAACACCAAGTTTTAACGGGTGAAGGGGGTTTCACGAAAAGTACGAGGATTTTGAGCACTCCATAACCTCATATTCTGTGAATTAATATACCCCGAAAGGGTGAACCAGGCCTGGTCAGAAAAAAAAAAACGTTAAATTTAACAAATCATCATTATTAATTAAATTTTGTTGGAACTAGTGGCAATACACAATTCGCTTATTGTTATCTGCTGGCAGCAACACATGTAAAGCAAGAATATTCTATGGGAACGGCTTTAAATCTTTTTTGACAATAGTATGGCAAGTTCCTAATGATAAACCAGTCTCTTGCGACAGTGTACGTAGTGATGTAGTGGTTGCTCGTTCATACGTTGACGAACATCATCAACTGTATTTTGAGTACGAACTCTTGGCCTTCCCTGTATCTTGGCATAAATCAACACTTCTTCTAAGTGCGCTGTAAAAATCTCCTTCAAGGAAACCAATATCTGGAAATTGTAGCCGAAATTCCTCTAAACATGACACCGCACTGAAAATCCATTCGCCGTTCACTCGAACACCATTTCGAAAATATGATTCAAACATAAATTTTTTGTGTTCTATTGTAAAAACCATTATAATTGTAGCTTAATTGAATTTTCAATAGAAACTTATGACAACAACAGTGATGACAGTTAAAGCTTGCAGTACACATTATCTTATTTTTCCACAGCCAACCCTTATGTAATTTCTTTTTGAACACATGGTATATTATATTACAGAAAAAATAAAGAACAATTTCTATCTACGTGCAGTTTTTTATCTGTCATAGGGCCCGCAATTATTGTTTTTCGGGGGGTGGCGCGGAATTACAGTCTTCCCGGACCCAGAATAGGGGATAGGCATGATTTTTTTATTTTTTTTTATTATGTTCCTCTTGTTGCATATAAACATAAAAAACAGTTTTGCATTTTTTTTTTGAATTTGAAGGCTTAAAAAAATCATAAATGTATGTAGCGCGCGAAAACGACGTGTGACGTCATACCCCTTCTAAGTGACGCAGTATAACTTTTATAGGTTATGTAAAGTTAGAGTGATTTTAATTAAAATAAAGTTTAATTCTATAAAAACAATTTATACATGTTTACCGAATTAAATTTTATATTAAAATATATAAAATATGGAAGATCCAGGCCCCAGTACTTCGAAACATAGTCGAAAATATTGTTTAGTCCCGATGTGCACAAATAGTTCAAATAGAAATCCAAAAAAACAATTTATATCATTATATCAGAAATTTGTGGCTGGCAGCTATGAGGCGAAATAAAACCGATATTTCAGAAAAAAGTAAACTTTATGTTTGTATATGTTTTTTAATATATTCCATGAGCATAAATGCATCAATGTTGGGTAAATTCTCACTCTAAGCCCTAACAAAATCTTTATCTGCCATTTTAGTAATAAATGCGTGAAAAATTGTTTAAAAACAAATACAAAACACTCGAACAATACAATATACACACGTAAATATTATGTTGTAACTGTATCTGTGACGTCAAACCCCAGTCGTTTTCACTCGGCAACCTTCGCGCCGTGGTCGGTTTATTTCAAATTTACAATATTTTTATTAAAAAATTTGGCTATAATATTAATTAAAATGTTATTTTTGTTTTGTTAGGTGACATAACTAACATTAACATATTAAAAAAATATAGTTTTAAGGAAATATAAATTTTATGCGTATCCCCTATTATTGTGATACCTGTGCCTGGGCTCTCTCGGTGCCTCTGTTGTCCCTTTCTGAGGAGCGAGGGACTCCAGTTTTGCGAAGCCCCTTAATGCAAACTTGAAACGAGCAAATGCACATGAACTAAAATTTGTTTAACATTTGATAACAACTATAAAATAAACATAATAAAATTTGTTCGGACACTGTTATTTTGGACGTTTGCCATTGCTGATAGTACTAGGCTAGAATAGTACAATATAATAGGTATTAGTATCAAAAAGATATAATACTTCATGAGCTATATAAAATTATTTCGGACATTTCGCAAACTGCTCAACAATCTGTTTCCGAGTGATGATCACATGATGAGCATTAATATTGGACCATTGCAAAATGAATTCAAAGATATTATAAAATTAGTTATAATATAAAATCGACAATATAAAATAGATAAATTTAAGAAGAAAAAATTAATGTGAAGTATGAATAAAAAGCATAAGGGTTTGGTATAAAACACTTAAAAGTGGAGACTTCAGGAAGGGGTAAGTGCCCCCTCTTGTTCCTTACCTCGGGCGTCCACGAGTAGACATATGAGCGATTTTGTAACGGTATATTGGTGGTCATACTTACAAAATCCTAAAAACATATACAGCATTCCATTTTATTTATGCATACCCTGTTCGAAATGCAAAAGTAGTAATACTTCGCATGAATTTAACGCCTCAACAGCCAACGAACGACGAGAGATCGACGAATATATCACGTGAACAGTGCGTAATTACACTCTCTTCATTCTGTATAAAGTATAGATACCTATCATTACTAATTTAAGGTTTTATTAAGATAAGAATAAGTGCTTCGCCACATTTATATGATATTAATTAGATTTTGTCTTTATTTTAACTAGATCCTGCGCCAACCTTCGCCAAGCGGCCACCAACAAGACACAATCAGTATTAAATCCAAAGGTCTTGGTTCCTATAAGAAAGGATAGCACAGCACGACAGTACCATGATGTCATGGGAGATGTTATATGTCCGTCGCAAGTTATGGGAATTAGTCACCTGAGAGATCCACGTTTAAATAAGGTAATCTAATACATCAGCATTAACATGGCAACACTAGCACAGATTAGATAACACTTTGTTTTTAATTTATGCGCAGATAACGTTTATTATTATGTTTCATTTGTTATACAGTAATTTAATGCACTATTTGTTATGTTTTTTATTACCCATTATCTTTAATGGGATACTTATTTTTTTAAATATTATTTATTACCTGAAAAGCAATCTGAACTTTCATGACAAATTTGACGGTTTGATGATATCGATATACATATATAACAGATTTTTTTTACCTTTATTAATAACGTTTGTTAAATATATTTTTGTTCATAATTGCTTATGATATTATTGACTATTGCTGATGATATTATTTATTATACAGCCTTGTACAGCGTGTACAAGGCTTGCGCTTGTACAGCGTGTATGGAGCACCCTACGTTTTATTGAATTTTAGGATTATTACAGGAAAACTGGTAAATAAAATAATACATACAGCTTTTAATGACAACTTTAATCAAAATTATTAATATTTTGTGGTACCTCCTCGTGCTTTAATTACCGCACGTACCTTTTTACGTATACTGTCCACAAGTTTTTTACGTACATGGGATTGAACATTGAACCATTCGTCCACAATAATTTTCTTCAATTCTTCTTTTGATTTGCATTTGTAAAGAGACACCTTGTTTATCAGAATCGACCATAAATTTTTAATTTGCGATAAATCTGGTGACTGGGGGGCCTTGCAAAAAGTAGCACATTGTTTTTGGAAAACCATTCATTTGTTGCTTTGGCTTTGTGACAGAGGGCATTATTTTGTTGAAAAACATATTCTGGATTTTCTTCAAATAATTTCAATATTGATGGCTCCAAAACTTCATTAAGCATGGTAATATAACGAGCAGAATAATGCGTCCCTCGCACAAAAAGATTTTGCCTAAGCCAGTGACGGATATGCAGCCCCAGATCATGATGCTACCACCACCAAATTTGACCGTAGGGGATGATGCTGTCAGAATGAAAAGCTCCACCCGGCCTGCGTCTTATAAATATGGCTCCAGGCTGTTAAAAAGTTGATCCACAAAAGAAGAAAACAAACCTTAATTACGTAAATTCATAGTAAATTAAATTTTATATTGTTAGTGCAATAATTGCTTAGAAATTAATTTTTCTGTTAAATTCGTAAGTACATTAAACCATTACAATGCGTACTTCTATATTGGACTCATCAGATCAAATGATTTTCGCTCATTCATCAGGTGTCCAATTTAAATGTCTTTTGGCCCACTCAAGGCGAAGTTTTTTGTGTCGCTCGGTCAACAGTTGTTTTCGGCGAGCTCTTATTTCATGCAAATTAGATTCCACTAGATGTCTTCTAATTGTTCTAAAAGAAACTTTAACTTCTCTATGCTCCCACAGATCACCAGCCAGCTCTTTTGACGATATTGAGCGTTTACGAAGAGCACTTCTCTTTATAAAACGATCATCTCTTGAAGTGGTTGCACATTTTCTTCCGGTTTTTGATCTGTTTTCATATTTATCAGTCTCTTGGAACATTTTGATGGTAATTTGCACGGGTTTTCTTGAACACTCTTTTTTTTTTTTTTTTTAATTTTCTCCTGCGACTTTCCTTGTGAATAGAGCAATACAATTTGACTCATTTTTGCCACAATAAGATAACGTTTTTTAGCCATAATATAATTAAAAATATTCACTTGAACTCAATAAAACATGAAAAAGACAGTATTCACTTCAAACGCATATGCAATAATGATAGAAGACCTACTTGTTTATTTTTATGTAAACAAAACGTAACAGATCTGAGCCTATATTTATTTGTATTTCAAGATTTGTCATAACTCTGTTTATATTTTGGGTTATCTGATTGGACGTACGTCTTGTAGAACGTGTCAATGACATTTTGTCAAAGATATACAAGTTACAATGTACATAAATTTAGATGTTATATTATAACTGCATGGGTGCTCCATACATAGTGTCCAAGGCTGTTAAGTCAACACTAAGGGAGATATTTCAAAATATTAGTTTTAGAGTGCCCCTCCGCAACCCTCCAAATATTCATCTAATAGAAAAAATGCATAGAACAAATAAGTTTTCTTATTATAAAAAAATTGTTGTTGCATAGATTTTTCTATTAAGCAATAATAAGGGAGATATTTTAAGTTTTTATTAAAGTTTTAACCCTGAAACCCTCTTAGGGTGAAAAATTTGAGATACCATATAACCTATGTTTGTATCCTGGTTCTACTATATCATTGTACCAAATTTCGTTAAAATATGTCCAAAAATAGACAGACAGTAATTGATTTTTTGCGGATATTGTCTTATACTCATCTGAAATTTAATATGAGGTCGAAAAAATAAAAAACAGATGTAGCCTCAAATTTTATTAATATTGATTCAATTAAAATTCAGATGAAGATCATATTAATACTGCTAATTCTGTCTCGTATAATTTATTCGCTTAATATGTCCTGGTCGTATACTAGGTATATCAAGATAGTGGGAATATAATTTTTCTCGAAAACACAACGTGTGAGTAAGTTGGGAAAAAACTTTAATAACCAAAATTTACCCATGGTAATATTGCAATTTTCCAGAAAAAACCGGAAGTACAGGATATCAAGGACAATTTTTATTTTTTATTTGGGGACGTTTGTCTTATTAGTTATGTTTAAAAGTAACAACTTTTATTTTATCTTTTTAACATCTTTTACGGTTTACGAAAAACTGTATTTTCTATAACGACTTGAATGTAAAGTATTATTATTTACAAGTGTTCAAAGTGCCTTACATATTGATTTAAACACTTTCGCAGCCTTACTTTTGAGTTATCAGTAGTTCGAAGCATAATACAAATAAAAATAATTAAAAATATTTCACTTTCAAGTACTTTCAAGTAGGTACGACTAGTATAATCTCTTATTCGCTTCCTTAAAATTATGATGCATATTGTGGTACAATTAATTGTCCAAAGAAATACTATGTGCATAAGACCTATGGCAGGGTTTCCCAAACTTTTTTTCTTGTGGAACCCTTAGGCAATTTTTTACGGATCATGGAACCCTTGCCATATCTAAAGCTGTTATAAATTAGATTAGTGGTAGTATTCTAGACAGATATTAACGTTGACATCTGAGTGATTTTCGCGTACATAGCATTTCCAATACAAATTCCGTGACCTTAAACGATGACCGATGCTAACATGAACTTCAGTGTTCTAACAAATAACAATGCTTTTGGCAAGAAAATATGACTGAATTTGACAGATTTATTAGAAATGTACGCGTAACGCCTTACATTAATAGTTGAATGCGTTTCTATGAAAATATTGCTGCTAATCTTATTTTAATATTATATCACAACTTGTCTCGCGGAACCCTAAAATTATTTCGTGGAACCCACTTTGGGAAACACTGACCTATGGAAAGGTAAAATTATAATAAGATAAATTATTTACATGCATGTCATTAACTGTACTCAATACTGGCGTTATTTATTTTTATTAAGGTTTATTGTAAATTTTTAAGAGTGTTAAAGATGTCAAAATTTTGTTTTTAAAAACTACGCCTATGAAAACGTATTAACTCAAGTTCAGGGCATAAGTTCGTTCGTTTCCTAGTTATCAGTATTTTGGTCCTCTTTTTGGCTTTTCTGTCGGTAGACTCCGCACGGACAATTGGCACGTCACGTAAATATTTCTTATACAGCATGCACTACACATGCGAATCTCAGGCAGAGCACCTGAATGTTTTTTAGTTTGTTCATTAAAAATATGGAGTTGTAAGGGAATGAGAACTCAATCGAACAAGCACAGGGGTACGTTCGGAAACCCTAACTATAATGACTAACGTTCACGATCGTTAATTCGGTGAGCATCGAAGGTTTTCGAACCCTATAAGTTTTACATAACCTAAACAGTTTTATTAACATCAGTATCTATCATTTTATTAAAATGGCAAACAATATAAGGCAATTGAATGTCTAATTAACTTAAATTCTACTATAATACTACAAAATATTTATGAAAGTGAATCAGAAGATGAACATGGTGAAGAATCTAATTTACTGGATATTGTACAGCGATATTTAAAAAAAGAAAAATCCACACCAACACGGATTTTGGAATATTTTGAATCCGTTGTCCCAAATTATAATACACGAGAGTTTCAAAGTCATTTCAGGGTAAAATAGGGTGACCATTTTCTTAAGAAGGCAATGCGGGACGGAGCAAAAAAAAAGGTCCTCATCTCCCAAATCCAAGTGAAGAGCAAAAAAAAAGGTCCTCACCTCCCAAATCCAAAATGCGGGACAAAATGTTAAAATGCGGGACGAATGGTCACACTATTCTAATTACATATATTGTTTCCAAAAATGTTATCTAACAAATCGTATGTTGTTATGGTAGGGTGACCATTTTCTTAAGAAGGCAATGCGGGACGGAGCAAGTGAAGAGCAAAAAAAAAGGTCCTCATCTCCCAAAATCCAAGTGAAGAGCAAATAAAAAAAGGTCTTCACCTCCCAAATCCAAGTGAAAAGCAAAAAAAAAGGTCCTCACCTCCCAAATCCAAATGCGGGACAATGCGGGACAAAATGTTAAAATGCGGGACTTTTGCGGGACGCATCTTAATGCGGGACAAAATGTTAAAATGCGGCACGAATGGTCACCCTAGGGTAAAACCTACAGCATTTGAAGCTGTAAATACTGGTATAATCAGTGCCATTTAGTTTAATTAGTAATTCAACTTTATTTTCCATTTTTAAAAACCTTTGTATAAAAAAAAATTAATAAATATCGTTGTAACCGTGTATTTTTTTTTTTTTTTTAAGTAGCCAACAGCTGACTGGTTAATACGCTAATGCGCATGACGAGTAAAAGTTCACGTTCAGTTTTCGTAGTTACAAAAGTTACTGTCGGTGACGACCTTGGGTAGTTTTCGAACGAAGTCGTTGATGTACTCACTAACTTTTCGAACGGTTAGTTACTAGCCAAGTAGGGTTTCCGAACATACCCCAGTAGTGCGGGTTCGGGTACGTACGACCATGTGACCATTAGGGCGGGAACTTCATGAGTGTAAGCAACCGAAATAGGCTTTTTTTTCACTAGTGGCGTGCAAGACTAGCACATTTTATTACTAAAAAGCACAAATTGTGCGTGCAACAGAATTTATTATAAATCATATGCTACCAAATTTAAAACACTAATTAAAAAAAAATATATACCTTCCTGGCAATACATTTGCAGATATTTATCTCTGTATAGCATTTTAGTTGTTTTGCAAAAAGGGTGTTTTTAACTAGTTGTAATCAGTGTTGTAATAGATACATTTAAAAGAATATCTAGATACAGTTACAGATACCTAAGAAAAAATGTATCTAGATACAGATACATGCCAACAAATTTTGTGTTTAGATACAGCTAGATACTTTTGAAAAAAATACGGAAAAATGAAAATACCGTATTTTTTACCAAACAAAGAGTTCATATTAATCAATATTATTCAGGCTCACGGTCATAAAAAATGACCGTGACATCACAAAAAGCCCACCAAATTCAAGGTAAAACACTATTCTACGGAATAATTTTGTACTAAATGACGTATGTATTATGTTAATCATATGTGCCAACGTATAAGACTAATGTTAGTCTTATAGATACGTAGCTATGATCTTGTTAAGGGGATGTTTCTTTCAATCATATTTTAGCCAAATTAGAGCCAGGCCTCAATTGATGAAATGCCTCAAAAAACTTATTAAAGAGTACTTAAAATCACTGGATATTTTTGAAAGGCTTTAATTTGTCTTGCCCAAGGCGTCACAAAACCACGGTCCACTCCCAAACCACTTGTGTGTATATAATTTTTCATATGTTTTTAGTAAATTAGTCATTAAAATATCACCAATATTTATTCAAAAACTTAGTTTTCATTAGAAGCTACGAAAAACAAGTGAAGAATAACATTTTTTTTTTGCTCCATATAAATTTAATTTGTAAACGTCAGAATTGTTTTCTGTATTTTGTTTATAGCAAAAATAAAATATTCAAAATGACAATTTATAATTCAACTATTATATCAGCTCAGTATCACGGTATATAAATAAAGTAACGAGTAAAGTATCTGAAATACAGATACAAGATACTTACATTTAAATATTTAGATACAGATACATATTTCAAAAAGTATAAATATGGGTACATAAAAGTAAATTTGTATCTAGATACTTGAAAAAGTATCTTGTTACTGTGAAAAATGTGCGTCTGTATACTGGGATACACTTTGTGACCTCCAGAATTAAAATCTCTATGGTAACACTGCGCATAGTATATTGAAAACACAAAAAGCCCTAGAGATTGACATAATTTAAGATAAAAAAAATATAGATTTTTGCGGTTATTTCATTTCACGGAGTTTTTGTTAGGTATATATATAATTTTTTTTTTAATCGCGGCCGGGTATCACCCCCAAACGGTTGACACCCGGTGCGGGCCGCCCCCGCCGCCCCTCCCTAGCTACACCACTGCGTTTGCTTATAGTTTACTATACTAATCGGTCCATGCGTTTGGCTTTGCATAAGGCATAAAGGATTAACAAACAGAAATTGATATTTATATAGAAAGATTAGTATAAAGGTATATTACAGAAAAAGTGAAGAACAATTCTCGGCGCACCCGAAAATACATCCTACAGGCCTCGCACTAACTTTATCCGACACTGACATATTACATTATTCAATCATTTCATAAATATGTAATTACTGTTATATTAGTGGTTTCCAAATAACGCGGCGTTGCGAGGCTCGTGAATTATTTATAGGGACAATTAGATATTGGGAAAAATACAGAGATGGGCGGCTACACGTTTTTTTAGATTTGTCTACTTTACATGTAAACATCGCGTGTACAATGTAATCTATGTCGACTATGCAGACAAAAACAGTAACGCTAACAATAACTAAGTTATTCTTCGATTAATATTGTTTCATGCGAAATCGGATCATCTGATGGTTGACTTCAAACTTATTCAATGAATAAAGTTATTCCTCGTCTCTGCAATCGGGCATTAAAGAGACAAATATCTAATAAGTTAATTGTATAGGCTATTCTAAACGTTTAGGCGGAACTAGATTTTGAAGTCTAGTAATTTTTATCTATTAATTCGGACTTTTGGTAATTTTATTTAAGCTTTATAAATCATACTCGCATTGCAAATTCTAGATTAAATTGATTGTCATTATAAAATGTCCTTTTTTGTCATTCTTAATAAAAATTTCCCATTTTATTTTTATGTGTTCAAAATGTGTAAAATTGAATTAAAATTTTTAATAAATGTCATTCGTTTCCATGGTTTCACTGTTAGAATTTTAAATTTTTACATTCCAAACGTGAAACATGAAATAACCGAAGCAAGGTCCCTTCTCGTGACAACCTAAAAGAACGAAATTCCCATTTAGTTCCGCCTAAACGTTTGGAATAGCCTGTATCTCTAATAAAGTAATTATTTTGTGTAATGATTATATTTATTTATTTATCAGTGAATAAAGAGACGTGTACAATGTTTATATTATGTTTATTTTTTATCGTAATTCCGATTAACAATGAATTTATAAACTTGCTGTTTGTGACACCAGGAAAATAATTGTTTACACAAAAGTGCAGATTATGGATAGTGAAAGTAATAAAATTTAGTTATAAAATGATAATCTAACATATTTTTCAAAAAATATATTTGTAGACAAAATGTAGATAAACTACAAGGTAGATTACGTGTAGATTACATGTAGAATATACACGTAAATTAAATTTCATTTTCTAGGGAAATCTGAAAAATACATTTTTAATTTTCATTTCTTTCCAATTTACATTCCAGTATCTACTATTTTGACTGTCTGTGGATCAAAAAATCTTTCTGCAGGCTGAAGCCTCTTTTTTATGCCTTAAGACAGTGTTTCTCATACTTTTTAATGTGAACGCACCCCAAATCTATTATGTAAAATTTCCGGCAACCCTATTAAGTGTATGAAATTATAAAGACATTTTATTTATCTTAGGCAAATATGTTTTTTTAATTAAAAAGATATTATTTAAATGAGAACAAAAGATACACATTTTTTTTTACATAATTCCTCTATATTTGGGCGTATTTTGGACAAACATATTCGCATTTCATGTTTTACCGACTTCAATCTTTCCATCCTAATGATTTCATTCAGAACAGTTGATAGCTCCTCTCTTAGTGTTTTTAAGATTAGGGCTTGTCGATGTAAGAAACAATGTGTAGATATGATAAGAGTATTTTCCTTTTTGGCAAGTGACACAAAACCCTTTAAGGACCCGACACATGATTTCTATGATAAATCTATGGATTTCAAATATTTATTTGAAATTTTAAACATTAAGAACGCGCTATACCGAGTAGTGAATTTAAAACGATCGGAAGTTAATGATGGAATCCACGAGTTGTACCCGTTTGCATTCATTCAGTTTTGTAAAATTTTATTATACGTATAAAAATACATACGATGCTAAATTTCACACCACGCCCTCGGCACCCCTGGGTGCCGCGGCGGCCACTTTGAGAACCACAGCCATAAGAGGATGAGCTACCCAGTACAAAGTTACGTCAAATAGGCTATTTTGTGCGTCCCTCTTGTGTCCACATTTTTTTAAATGTTTCAATTTAATTGAAGCATATTTTAAATTTGCTTATTATTTTGTTAATTTTAACTAGTTAAAAATACCCTTTTCGCAAAACAACTATGGATATGGTTTGGTTTTGAGCAATGTGAGAAATTGCTGTGTCCTGTAGGACGCTGTGAACCGAGAAAGCCGGAAAACTGTCATATGTTCGGGATATACTATCGAGTTTTTAGTCAAGGTGACATTGAGAAAATTGCAAAACCATTCGTTAAAAATGCTATATTTATACCTGACAAAATGTAATACATTTTTGTTTGAAAACTAAATGCTCATTTCTTTGTTGTAATGTAATTATAGCGGGTAATAACGTCCTCGTAAATTCATGATTCAAGGTTATAGTAAATTATAAAAATTATGTAACTACTTAAAATATTAGAAATTATTTAATTTAAAACATGTAGTTTACAGAATTTCCCAAACCGTAAAGAATAAATACCGCAAATAGCGTAATTTTATAGGTCAAAACATCGTTTGAAATGTGTATGTACAGATACTTCGATTTCCTTCTCGATTTCCGCCCCATTAATACAAAGTGCTGACCTAAAACAAAAAAGGTCCTCAGTTCTAAAATACAAGTGATGACCTAAAAAAAGGTCCTCGCTTCGGAAATACAAAGTGATGACCTAAAAAAAGGTCCTCACTTCTAAAATACAAGTGACGACCAAAAAAAATCCTGGTCTCTATTTTTATAATTTTCTAGTGTGTTTTTATTTTTATTTCCTTCCTTCTTAGCCCCCCCCCCCCTGGGTGTGCCACTGTCTGTCATCATGCCAAATTATCTGTCTGTTCCGGAGATAATCGAAAAATTCGTTTCATGTTTGAAGACTTGTTTATATTTTAGTATGTTTATAATAATCATCATCATCATAATCATCGTCATCATCATCATCGTCATCATCATCATCATCATCATCATCATCATCATCATCATCATCATCAATCAGCTGCCGCAGTTTACTGCCGAATATAGGCCTCCCTTAGCATTTCCCATTTTGTCCGGTCTTGGACTTCTTGCATCCAGTTTGTGACGATGAATTGAGTGTCATCAGTCCAGAAAGTAAGCAGTCTTGCTCTGCTGCGTTTATCAGCCCAAGATCTCCATTGGAGGACACGTTTAGTCCAACGTTCATCTTCCGTTTTGGCAAGGTATCCTGCCCATCTCCATTTAATTATCTATTTTCACAAGGATATTAGTTTAGTTTGGTTTTGTTGCAAATGTCTGCGTTAGGTATTTTCAGTGACTGACTAAGGAAAATCAGGGCCCTAAGCAAGGTTTTCATTGCAGTCCCTACTACTTAAAGAAATCATAATATTATGGAAAAAATGTATAATAAAACCGATTTACAGGCCCCAAAAAAATACGGGCCCCAGACAGTTACCTAGTCTGCCAATGCTTAAGTCCACCCCTGGGTCCAACGTCCAACTTGATTCGCTCCATAACCCTTTAGGTTGTTTGAAAAATAAAAAAACATCCTTCAATTTTATTAATATAGATATAGTCCGTACCAAATTAGTTTTGAAGATCGTAACAAAATAATAAAAGTTAGGGAACTAATAAAATTATAATAGAAGTGATATAACTAGGCGTGTCAACCCATAGCCGTAGGGATTAGTTTTTCACATTACGCATCTTACTTAAAGGATTAACTAAAACAAGTATACTTATTTATATTTAGTATTTAAACGTATGTATGTGCCACTAACCGTTGACTGTTTACAACGTGGTTGTAAACATAAACCCTAGTTCTTTTGTAGTTTAACAATGTTATTATAGTTATACGGGATAATTGTTTTATGCCGATCTTCAAAAATAATATGGTATGTTCTATATAACTGGCTGTACCGGTAGTCTCTCCTATGGCTATTCAGTGCTACTAATATCGACCTCAAATCGACGGTGTCGATGACTTTCTCGAAATCGACGAATATAATCGTGAGTGTTTATAATATATCTGTGATATTAGATGCTAGTAGGACCCTTTACCGACTTTAATCGACGCCCGCCCAAGAAGTCCCGACCTCTGAGCCGGCCCTGCCGCCCAACTGTTCTGGTTTTGGCACAGATTTTTATCTAACTTATTTTTTTCGCAAGAACGTAATTATCAGACAGACATTGTTAATTTGAAAATGATAATCGCTGAAACTGCAGTCAGCATGATGACTGCAGAAAATTAAAGACATCGAAATCGATTTGTTATATTTTGGTGTGATGTCGAAAACATAAAGACACGTGATAAATCACGTTGAACTAAAATTTCATCTGCGTTGAAATAAACAACATCCCGATCAATAAAATTGTACGTAACGCAGTTGACTATAGGGTATTACGTCTCTATATTCTATGGTAGTGGTTCTCAACCTTTTTAAAGCGACGGTACCATAATATAAAATATAAAAACTGCAATGCCTTCATTTTTACTGACCGTCATACTATATTGAGAGTAGTGCTGTCAGAAATCATTTTTGAGGGAACCGGAACCGGTTCAAAAAAAAAACGGTGTTGGGTTTACCCGGTTTGGGAACCGGGTATCCGAAAACGGGTAATCGAAACCGGGTACTCGGAACCGGGTATCCGTAACCGGGTAATCGGAACCGGGTATCCGCGTAACGCGAAAATTACAAACCTGGTTTTACCCGAAAACCGGAACCGAGTACCCGAAAAACCGGTTTCAGTTTCCAGCACTACTAGGAATTTAGGAAGTTCGCACTATTTTCTGTGATCTGGCAATGTGAGTGGCAAATCTGTAAGATTTGCCACAGAATTGCACCATATACTTAAGTATTTATTTTGACATATAGGAAGGTACGTTTCCATGACTATGGTAAATTATAAATAGGTATCATGAAATAGTCAACATAACATAACATATTATTATCTTTATCAATAATAATTTGTTAGAAACAGCGGCGGTCGGTGAAGCATGTTTTTGAGGGCAGTCAGCATGATAAGACACAAGACACGCTTGTGCTTAGTTGTTGTTATACTACTGTTGAGCGATATAGTACGAGCTTGTCCGATCATACCAATTGCCCTGCCAAACATGCTTCACCGACCGCCACTGGTTAGAAAGTATTTTGTTAAATTTCTTTGTGATGACAATGTATGGTCGGTTCTGTAGTAGCCACTGCTGATTTTTTCGAATTTATTCTCCGTACAGACACTGTATACTAGGACAGTCTGTTCAATGAGCTGATTTGTGTCAGCAGCGCCATTAGGATTCCAAATAAATATTAGTTTCAAATGAAAGAAGATGATAATCATTTCAGAAATAATACGGTTTTACCGACCGCCAACATATATAAGGGAGGTATTGTGATCATACCGATTTTGACATTTCGAGATTTCGATGGATCTCCACGAATTGAGGTCCCTACATAACGTTTTGACTATTTTTAGCATGATGTCTGTCGGTCGGTCTGTCTGCCCGTCTGTCTGTCTGTCCGTCTGTCTGTCCGTCTGTGTACACGTGCAGAGCAAATTCGGCTGAAAGGATTTTTATGAAACTTCATATTTAAGCTTCTGTCATCAATGGCACGAGTTGATCAACTTTTGGTAAAAATCGGTTGACTAATAATGGGAGTATACTCGTGTCGATTTTAAGATTTTTATGAATATTTCACAACAGAAAAATATTTCGAAAAAATTTATTGAACAAAAGTTGCTATAAAAGCAATAATTAATAACTTTTATTTGAGACGTTTTTTGATAAAACGAAAAATTTCGAATAATTTTTGTAAAATTTTTCGAGTCTCAATTTTTTCATACTCATATGTAACGTTTCCATGGTCATGATAAATAATATCTCTGTTAGAAAATATTAGGCCAAGTTATTTCTACTCTGCTGCTAGAATGTATTACTTTATGAAGTACTTTATGATGGCGGTCGGTCCTGTGGTGGCCACAGCTGATTTTTTTTTTCATTGGTATCTAATAGCGCTACCACGCTAATTTGGAATCCTAATGGTGGCGCTGTCACCTGTCACTTCATTCAATTACAGACACTGTATACCAGGCGTGGCTAGACTTTTTGCAGCGAGAGCCCTATTAGTAACCTACCTGAAAATATTGGGAGTCGCACCTAAAGTTATAAAAAAAAAATTTAAAAAAATCTGAATCAAAATGTATTTATTTAGACAATTTTTATATATTTATTACATTTTTTTATTTACTCTTTGCTAGTTGAAAATTTATGAATTTGTAATATTGAAATTAATTTTTGATAATCAGGTTGATAAGTAGAAATTTAACTTCTTATTAATTCTTTTAGATGTTGGTTGGTCAACTGTGACCTTCTATTTAATCAATTTCTTCGTTGAGTACAATGATTCAACATCATTTGTCGATCCAAAAATTGACAGTAAACGATATGTTGAATTTTGAAAATGGTTATACCTTATTGTTGGTACACACATCCAATTCATTGATTGATTTTGACGATTTATGTATCATTTGGAGACCTTGATCTTCAATTAATTCTAATTCTACTGATACCGTTTCAGGAAGTAAACATTTTATTAATGTAAAACCATTCTTACACATCGATTTCAAACGGATTTAATAAAAATGCAATTGATGGTTTTCATGCTACTAAATCTGCAAATCGTTCTTCAAAATATTTCAACCAGTTTTTTAATTTTCTTTGATAGTTAATGATGGCTGCAAGAGGAATATCAGATGCTGAAACGGCTTTCTTTAAGCGAGGAAAGTGATTGAATGTCTTTTCTATTATATACTTTTGGAAAAATTATACTTTTTTTTTGAAACAATGCTCTAACTTTATTTTGAAATATTCTTGTCCTTACCTTACAGTAATAAATTCAAATTTTTTAAATGTTCCATCAGTGACGGACTAAGCCTTCGCCGGGCCCAAGACATTTTTGATTTACGGGCCCTCAACAATGTTTTTTTAAAAAAACAATAAAAGGTCCTTACCTCCCAAAACCAAGTGAAGAGAGAAAAAAAAAAAGGTCCTCACCACCCAAATCCGGGCCCTTGAAAATTACGGGCCCAAGACAAATGTCTTTTTTGTCTAAGGCGATAATCCCTCACTGTGTTCCATTGTATCAGTGAAGAACAAGTCATTAACATAGATCCATTCTTTATCTTTTAATTGCGGATATGATTGCTTTTTTTTTCATCCAGAAAGTTGATAATAGGTTCCAACAATACTACAAACCTGTTCAATACATCGTACGGTAATTGATTTGTTCATTTAAATCGAGTTCGTCAATGAAATTTCGAGACTGACGGTGGTTTTTTGCGTTGGTGCGAATAAAGTTTACGATTTTAATGAGCTGAAGAATGCCGACCGACCGAACGAATCATTTTTTGTGGCTCCGGTGTATTTACAAGATTGAGCCACAAGAAAGCTCTTGAAGAGCCGCATGCGGCTCGCGAGCCACAGTTTGGTCACCGTTGCTGTATACAATTTATTATATTTCATATACGTACGCCACCCTGATTGAGAATCACTGTTCTATAGCGTGATTTTTTGTGATATTAGATCTTCCTATTAATGTGTTATTTTCTAATGTCATATTTGACATTTGTGATAAGACAACATTGTTACTACTATCTAGAGTGTGTGGATTTTTGCCACACCTGATAAACAAATCTAAAGATGTCAAGATGTTGTGAATGAATTTATAAAAAGATGCATTTTATAAATTCATTCAAAAGACAATGTCATTTACTTTTATTGCGAACTTAGCTGGAAACAATCCAAGGCTAAATGATAAGATGGCAGGGTTATTTTTAAGATAAAATCATTAGATATCGTCAGTGGCGCAGCCAGGATTCTGTCTTGGGGAGAGCCGAATCAAATTTCGAGGGCACGCGGGCCGCATACGGCCCTCAACCTTATTTTTTGTAGCCCGTGAAGCGGAAATCAAAATCACTTGAGCTTATTTAGGGTAAAATATATTTAAAAATGTAAAATATACTCGCTTCCCCTTTTCTGTTTATAAAAAAATGTCAAGAAACCCTTCGGGATATTTAAAGTTCCGTCACTGCTTATCATTTTGTATGTAAAATAGACTGCGACCCAAATCAGTTCGACACCCCTGCTGTTTGATATTGATGTTTATATCAAATAATAATTCCATTATTTGTTGATTAAAAAAAATATAATTGTTAATCCATGTATCAAAAACTTTCACTTGATTTTTTCTTCGATAAATACATATTTATTTATATTTTTCGCGGGCTATATTTTTGAAGTCTCAATATTTCTCTTACTTATGTTCAGTTCTCTAAATCAGCCGCTTGGCCACAATTTGTACCGAACGAACAGACTCATGTGACGGAATAAGGATTTCTTGATTATACCTACGAAAACCTAAAAATAACATGTAAATATGCATTTTCTGTTAATTTTAACACTAATCATAATAAAATATAGCTTATTATTATTGTAAAATACATAAGTTATTTTGCTGTACGATCATGATAAATTTGTTAAATTTTCATTTCATTGGACCTTCAGAGGGGGCTTGTGCCACCCCCCCTCTGATTACGCCACTGTTGTTCAGTACAACTTATATCAGTCCTTTTTGTGTGTAAAACATCATAATTTCAAAAATACCTAAGAAGATATTGATATTCACATTTATCTACAAAATAAAACCAAATACCGATTTTAAGAGCGCGATTGTCTCCAAAACTACTCTCTTTATTATATTTGTACTATTTCTATTGACATCTGACACTACCGATAGAGGCGCTACTGCATTTTACATCATGGCTGACTTTGGTAGGATATTTTTGACATGTTCAATGGTATCTTCATGTGATATTTATTGAAACACACGGGAACACACTCTAAAATGGTCTTTAACTGTCTTTCCACTTCTAAAAACATATTCCCATACTTGTCTTCTATCCATAACTACACGTGCACCACCACGTAAATTCAGAAACACGTCTTTTTTGCCACGTTTCGGAACACGATGAAAACTTAGGTCTCTATCACGACCTACTTTTGCATTGCAAAGATAAACACAACAATTCACGTTGCATTTAATTTTTTCTTGCAATTTTAAAGACATTTTTTTAAAAACTTATGAAAGCTATGAAAACAACAGTAAACAAACTCGACTATCCTACAACCGTCAGTTTCTCAAAATCTCACTAGAGGCGCTTCAGTTATTGTCAGTTGACAATTCTATTTCACATTTGATGTGTCATTTTAAAATTACACTCTGAAGGTTATACCGAAGTCAGATTTCCACTTTATCTTATCTGAATCGAGTAATTAGTTGTTTAAAACAGTTTTATCATTTGACTGGGCGAATATTTTAGTCGATGTCATATAATTCGTTGGAGCATATTTGGAAAGTGATATATTTTCACTTGAACAATACTTATCTCACTTTATCAAGAGTAGGCAATATTAAAAAAATGTGTATTAACACGAAAAAAAAAAATGCCAATATTGTTTATAATGAAGTAATTTAAAAATTAACTACTGTTGTGGTTAACAAATTTTATCTTCAACTCTCCGAGCAACGCCGTGTAATCTGCTGGTCCTGGGAGAGGCCCAGGCCCGTCGGCCCCCCTTGGCTGCGTCACTGTTTGTAGTTAACAAATTTTATCTTCAACTCTCCGACCAGCGCCGTGTAATCTGCTGGTACTGGGAGGGGCCCAGGCCCGTCGCCCCCCCCCTTTGCTGCGCCACTGGATATCGTGTATTTTATACTAGCTTGAGTGGGCGTTGAGACCAAACATTGATAAGAATGTAACACCATTAATTTAATTCTATTTATACTTGGGTATTGTAGCATTGGCAGCGCGAGGGGGGTGCAAGGAGGTTCACTCCCCCCCCCCAGGGCCAGCTCAAGGGTACCTGGCGCCCCGTGCAAAATTAGGTAAGGCGCCCCCCACATATATGTTTTTAAATAATTTTTTTGATAACTATTATAAAATAAAAAAAAAAGAAAATAATCATATTTAATTACCATTTTTAATATAATACTAAATATTTTCTGAGTCTTGTTAAAAACAGAATTTGCATCTTTAGTATAGTAACAAAAAACATTGTTATAAAAAAGTAACATATCGAAACCTAGGATTAGATCAAAATATACTTTTTACTATAATTACTTTTAACCCAGCAACGTGCATACGCGCAAACCCAAAATATTACGGGCATATTATCTCATAGCGTTACGAAGACAGAATGAAACTTTTTTTTTACTATATTTTTGTAGCTAAAACAATGAGGTATTATCGACTTTATTTTGATTTCTAATATCGTAGTAAGTTTAATTTTCCATTTGTTTACTAATATCTCATTTTAGAAGCATTTTAGATTTTTATATTTTCGCTAAATTTCCTTTTACTAGAAGCCTGAAATGCCGCCCAGTAAAAGTTTTTTTTTTCAAATATCCTTTTTGGCACACCCCTTTTATTAGAAGCCTGAAGTGCCGCCCAGTAAAAAAAGATTTTTTTTTCTGAATTTCCTTTGGCGCCCCCCTTTTACTATAAGCCTCAAGTACCGCCCAGTAAAAAAAAATATTTTTTTCTAAATATCCTTTTTGCCCCCCCCCCCCTTGTACAAGAAGCCTGAAGTGCCGCCCAGTAAAAAAAGTAGTTTTTTTTTCCAAATTTCCTTTTTGGCTCCCCCCTTTTACTATAAGCCTGAAGTGCCGCCCAGTAAAAAAAGTAGTTTTTTCTAAGTCTCCTTTCATGGCGCTCCCCTTTTACTAGAAACCTGAAGTGCCACCCAGTAAAATATGTTAGTTTTTTCTAAATTTTCTTGCATGGCGCCCCCTCTTACTAGAAGCCTGAAGTGCCGCCCATAAATAAAAGTAGTTTTTGCTAGATTTAATTAAAAGTCACAATACTTATTACAAAAATGAATATCATTTTAAATAAAACTATTTTGATATTGTAATAGGCTATACATTTTTTCTTTAACTCGGCGCCCCGATACCATATGTATCGCCTGCATACCGTCTTGAGCCGCCCTCATTTGAACAGAAACTCAGTGCATAAATATTATTTAACATTTGTAATAGAATTTTGGGACAAACATTTTAAAAAATCAACGTTTAAGCAAAAATTTTAGTCGTCTTGGATGCTGTCCAAATTCGATCGTCACAATGTACTTACAAAATAACAGTGATGTTAAGAATCGTATTCATTTGGATTATAAATAGTACATGCGTTAACAAAATATTTATTAGAAGAAGCCATCGATACTCATTCAATAAATACTTGTTAACTATTAACAAATTTGCAATTGTAAAACGGATTCTTTAACTACATTAACAAATCTGTAATGCTAAAATTGGAATTGTTTAAAATATTAATGAATCTTTATTAGCATTCAATAAATAGTTTAGTTGATGTTAGCATGTTAACAAAAGTGTGATTATGAACTGAGAAGAAACTCTTTTTTCAGCGCATCCTCTTCTGGTTTGCAACTAGAGATAGCAATAAAAATTAATTAATCGATTAATTGATCATTTGATTAATCGAAATATAATAATCGATTTTTGATTAAATTGGTAGAAAATAATCGATTAAGGGGCGCACAACCGAATAGTTTCTTATACAAGTTAACAAACTGAAATAAAATTAGTAACATCTATATATCAAAATTTGTATATCTATGGTCTATTTCAAAGTAGAAAAATGTGTGTAAGAAGATAGGAGCTGTTTGTCCTTGCTTCGGATTGGTTTAGATCGTCATCCCTATTACACTGTAAAAATATTGTTTTTAGTCCAAGTTGACAGATGTTCAGTGTCGTACATTGGAAATATATATTATTTATATTATTTAATTTTTCTCATATATTTTGTTATTATTTACATATTTAGTCTTTTATTCTTGGCGTAGATTTTATGGAGAAAATTCTCCATGTACAGTCTGTTCCAAACGGTTAAGCGGAACTAAATTTTGCAATCTAGTTACTTTCATCGTTTAAATTGTGCTTTTCGACCGTTTTGTTTAAGCTTTGTAAATCATACTTACAATAAACATTTTTTGTTATGGTTAATATCATTTTAAATTGTCATTTTCTTTATATTTTGATTTTTTGTGTCTTTCTTAATACAAATTTCCCATTTATTTATTTATTTTTTTATTAAAATATGTAAAAAAATAATTTAATGTCATTCGTTTCCATGGTTTCATTGTTGGAATTTTAAATTTTGACATTCCAACGTAAAAAATGAAATTACCCAAGCAAGGTCCCTTCTCGTGACAACCTAAAAGAACGAAATTCCCATTTAGTTCCGCCTAACCGTTTGAAACAGACTGTAATTTGTTTTTACGCAGTTATATATTTTTTAGGTTATCTGACATATAAATATTTTTGACAGTTGACAATTAACAGATCAAGAAAGAGGACTAATGTGAGGCCAAAAGACAGCCCAGCTGATTGTGCCCAAAGAAGAAGTTATTGATATAATTTTTAGACCTTCATATATACATATATTTTTAATTTTTATTTACAATAATTATTTAAATAAGAAACTTTAGCTCTGAAGATATATTGTTTGTTTCATTGCTTTGTTTAAACTCTTTTAACCAAATCTCTCTTTTTGTATATAGTACATAATTTTTAAAATTAATATTTTTTTAACTTTTTCAAATTTCCCATTAAACTGAATTTATGTCGTACAGTCTGTTCCAAACGTTTGGCGGAACTAAATGGGAATTTCGTTCTTTTAGGTTGTTACGAAAAGGGACCTTGCTTGGGTTATTTAATTTTTCACGTTGGAATGTCAAAATTTAAAATTGCAACAATGAAACCATGCAAACGAATGATATATGTCAAAATTAAATTATTTTTCTTACATATTTTAATGACAAAAAAATAAATAAATGGGAAATTTGTATTAAGAATGACACAAAAAATCAAAATATAAAGAAAATGACATTTTAAAATGATATTAACCTTAACCAAAAAATGTTTATTGTAAGTATGATTTACAAAGCTTAAACAAAACGACCGAAAAGCACGATTTAAACGATGAAAATAACTATATTGCAAAATCTAGTTCCGCCTAACCGTTTGGAACAGACTTTATAAATAACGTAGGTGTATTATCTGCCTTGTTTATTTCAATATCTTATTAACCTTTTTTATATTTAAAAAAAAAAAATCACTTGCTAACCCAGTTGCTACGCCCATGCCCTAGTTGTAACTTATTTTAAATTTCCCGCTATACTGTATTTGATCAGTGTAAATCGTACTCGGTTCGCAGCGCTATCTACTTTTTTCTACTTTGAAATAGACCATAATAGGATATTTTTAATTGTAAAAAGAACTGTCATTGCATTATAGAAGCCATCTTGTAAACCTTTCGACACAAATTTGTGTACAATGCGGCAAATTGTAGCTAAAGCTTCATTTTACAAATATGTTTAGAGGAAAAATTATTTAAATATTTTCTATAATCTTCCCAATTTGATACAAAATTGTATAATTCTTCATGTAATTGATCTTTTCTGACATTTTCTTTAAAAATTTTCAATAGTTCAGCTAGCTTTGTTAATCTATTTGAAGATATTCCATTTCTTACCTTGTCAAAATTTACAGGAGATTAAAGTGCAATGTCGGCATATAACATTCCATTATTTCGAAATATTTGTTCTAAACTGGAAACCAATATATCGAAAATTACATTGCAAATTTCAATTTAAAATTTCTTTTGCAAATTTTGAATAGGATTGTCAATTACGGAACAGTGGCAAAATCTGCACATATTTTGCCACTGTGTCCATATCGCGACTAATCTTTCTCAGAGCTCTTATGAAAGACATTGTTATGTCGGCTCCCTAGCCATTATTTTTATATTACCTTAATATTTATTGTTTCTACATCAAATCAATAGTGTTCATTGTTCATTACTGAATTGGCATATTATGAACAATTATTATTCAGTTATTTGACAGATATAAATATAAACTCTTTTAATCTCCACATTTTGTTTTTAAATGTTTTGTCATGTTTTTTATGATCGGCCCAACTGGCCCATTTAGTGATAGCCCGCCGGGTGTATTCGCCCCTGGTAATAGGTGTAGTATGTAAAAGAATGGGTGTAAAAAGAGAACTAATAGGTAAAATTAAACAACTACTACGATTAACTTCTGACACAGTCTATGGACATATAATGATAAACAGAAATATGAAGTGAATTGTATACCGAAATGTGTGAAGAGAAATTGCCGAGAGATAGAAGTCGGATCAAATTAATTCGTAATTTCAAGTGTCATACCGGCCGCAGTGCGGGCGCTAGCGCTTAAAATCTGGAGAGGCCAAGATATATTTGAGTAAAATTGGGAGGGGGGACAGGAAATATCTGAGGGCATCATTTTTTTTCTACCGTTATTAATGGACAGGTGAAAATACAAGTCATATCCAAAAAAAAGGTCCTCACTTCTAAAACAAGTCCTGACCTAAAAAAAGGTCCTCACTTCTAAAATATAACTGCTGACCTCCTTAAAAACAGATCCTTGTTGCGTACACATTTTTTTTCAAGTATTTCTGGGGGGAGGCTAACTGTGGCCCGAACAATTTATTGATGCATATATGTATTATGTGGAATTCGCTTCCTTAAAATTGTGATCCATATTGTGGTGCAATTGTCCAAAGAAATACTATATTTGCAAATCGAAAGCTTCATGAATTGAATGGACCTATGTAAAAATAAAATTTTAATGAGTTGGATTATTTACATTCATGCCATTAATTGTACTCATTACAAGCGTTATTCATTTTTATTCAGGTTTATTTAAAAAATTGATGTGAAGTGTGAATATTCACACATTTCAGGGTTTCGCAGGTATATAATAAGTGAAGGCGGTATGCTGAGTGTGTAGGACAAATTTTACTTTGTAGTAATCACGGCAAAATGAACGATATTTTTAAAATAATTTATCGTCTGTTAATCATATAATAAGACTGGTTATTAAATTTACGCTCTTAAAAATTAAATACAACATTTGTCAAAATATAACTAGAATTTTGACAAAATAATTTCAACATAATAAAAATGCAAAAAAAAAAACTGAAAAAATAAAATTCACTCCGTACTCGAACTCGAAACCTTTCGTTTTCCAGCCAGTTTAAAAGTGCCCTAACGCATGTCGCCATGGCACGCCATGCATGTGAGTGTCTTACATGGGTATAACTTTTGTACTTTGTGAACCAAAAACTACAAAAAATGCGTTATTTTCCAAAAACATAATCTGATCAAAAATTCCTGTTGTACTATTTCGGTTCACACCAATATACATTACTTAGAATTTTTTTAGATTTTTAGTTTAAACCATCTGGGCTACAGGGTGTGGGACAAAATTTTTTTTGCACAATTTTGGAAAAAATCGCATCAAAATAGCAAAAATAAAAATTTTATCGTTAATCCACGTACTAAGGGCTTTCATTTGATACCCTACTCAGAATTAAAAAAAAATATTTTTGTTTTCGATGAGCACATATTTGTTTATATTTTTAGGGGGGTATGTTTTTTAGATGTTTTAGTATTTTTCCTATGTGCGGGTCAAAGAGTTGTATAAGCATGCCAAATTTCAACTCTCTAGGTTTAGCCGTTTGGCTACAATTTTTACCGAACAGACAGATAGACAGACAGACAGACAGACAGACAGACAGACAGACGACAAAATGACGGTATAAGGGTTTTTTGGTCATACCTACAAAACCCTAAAAAGATTGTAGTAGATGCCAAAACTATATTTTTAAAAACTACGCCTTGAAAACGTATTAACGCAAGTTCAGGGCTTAAGTACAGCATAAAAACGCTTTCCTGAAAGGCTTCAATTAATCATTATATTTTAGTCATTTTTCAGGAAAATAAAAGGTATTTGTTCGAAAATATCATATTTATTAATCACACTGAGACTGATCAACTACCGTTTCCTTTTTAGAAATGGAAAAATTTGGTATCGAGTTCTAAATACTAAATTTCTGTAACTGAAAAAAAATAGTGAATATATAAAATGTCGTTTTATATATTCACTACTAATATGCCGATGACATTAATCTCGCTATTTAAATTCCATTTTGGATAAATCTTATAACACAAAACAGTACACAGAATGTCTGAATAATTCATTCCGTATTCACACATAAATGAATAATATGTTATAACTGTTCATTTTGTTTTCATTTTTCAGTAATGATCAGTAAAAATTATTACATTGTAAAATGACGTGCATTGCTTTCTCGGTATCAATGAATCACTAAAAATAGTTAATTGAAAAATACTTTTCAGAACACCGCTTAAGTCATAGTTTTAAAGTTTCGAGAAAATTAGTTGAAACTTGATTAATCAAAAAAATGTGTATAGTTAGAACTACAAGGTAGAAGTGAAACATATGTGGGGAGAGTATAGTTACTCCTTGTTCCATATGAATCATCCTTTATGTTTAGGGGAAAAACATCAATTGCAGAGTAAAAAACACTTTATTAATTTATTTGAAGTAGTAAATAGTTTATTTACAACATATAGACGCTCGTGGGATAATAATATTTCTGTTGAAACAGTAACTGAATACATTTTCCAAAACTCTTGTCGGAAAGAAAAGCAAGTAACATAAAACGAAATTTAGACAAATAAAATCAGAAAAATATCATTTTTGTCTGTCTGTGTGTCCGTCCGTCCGAGATTCACGCAAAAATGGCTGGAATATTTTCACGTATTTTGTTAAGAATATATAGTGAAACCAGGATTCGAACATAGGCTATAAGGCATATTTTTTTTTTTTTCTAGGGGGCCTAAAATTGTTTCTTAAATTTTTTTAAATATCTCCTTTCTTATTGACTTAAGGTAAATATATCTTTCTTATTGAAAATATACAGGGTGTTTGTTTGAAACGCCGCACCTCGAATAACTCCTTTATTTTAAGAGATACAAAGAATTCTTCAAAAGAAAAGTTAAACTAGACAAAAGGGCTCACTTAAGGAATATAATTAGAATTTTGCGTTTCTTCCGGTTTCAACAGACATTGTTTCAACTTTTTATCTAGCATAGGGAATTGGTAATGGGTCATTCCATGTGAATTCACCAAAGGTCTCCCACTCGACCCTTTCTAAATCTAATGAAATTTTGTAATAAAGTAGCCCTAGACCCCAAATGAAATTGTGCAAAATATTAGAGCTCAATCTGCTTTGGTTCTTAAATAATAGGTCCATGTTCAATGGGCTCTCATCCCGTTAATGCGTACATATCGTAAAAAGAGTCAACTTTGACCCTTTATAAAATCACGTCTAGTGCCCAGAGAGGTGTGAAATTTGGCATACCTGGACAACTTTTGGTGCGGAATACAGTAGTGTAATCAAAAAAGTAGTTTGGGTAGCCATTCAGCTACCAATCCATGCTAAAATCACTGCCAAATTGTGTCGCGAGAAATTTGGACCCCAATTTGGAGACCAGTTACTCATTACCAAAAGGTCTAAACGCCATGATTTTTTGCAACGATGTATAACAAGCACAATACTATGCAGTGCTGCAATAGCAACTCTGTTGTATTGCATATGTCCAGAGATGGTCCACTTGAAAGTTGGCCAAAAACATTTTTTTTGCAAAACTAGCCAACTTTCAAGTCAAAATATCGCACTATGCGTCATTCCCAATTTGGTTTTGAATGACACCATTGGATAGAGCAGATTTTTCTGTACAATAATAACTGTTATTTAGATTGGGATCTGAATTCCTAGTTCAGCCACAGGACTCTGAAAATGACACTTTTATATGCGAGGTGTACTTATATTGTAGACTATTGCAGGCTGTCAAATTCAGAGCATGGCAATTTGCAGAAGGCAAATTTATCCATTATTAGTGTAATCCTTGCTTTGGTCCATGGTCTGAGCCACTACCAATGGGAGTGGGTATAGGTTGTCAAGTGACATTCAGAAGAACCACGCCATGGCTAGCAATTGCACATGGCAATAAACTAGTGCTGTCAGAAATCGATCTTGACGGAAACGGAACCGATTAAAAAAAAAAACGGTTTCGGGCTTACCCGGTTTCGGAACCGGGTAATCGGAACCGGGTAATCGGAACTGGGTATCCGGGTAACGCGAAAATTACAAACCCGGTTTTACCCGAAAACCGAAACCGGGTACCCGAAAAACCGGTTTCGTTTCCCAGCACTAAAATTATCTCGCCTATGACTATGGCTAAGAATTTAGGAAGTTCGCACTATTTTCTGTCTGACTTTATTTTATGGTTTCGATTCCCAGCATTAATTTTAATATATTTATGTTTACATTTTACTTAAATCAACATCGGGAATTTGTATTCATTCGAATTCCTGGGGTATTTTCCCGAACCCAGAACCGAGTATCCAATCTAGGAACTCGGAATCGCGTATCTGGAACCGGGTATTCGAAACCGGATATTTGATACCGGGTATCTGGAATCGGGAATTTGGAACCGGGTATTTGGAACCGGGTAATCGGAATCGGGTAATCGGAAACCGGTAATCGGAACCAGGTATCCGGAACAGAGTATTTCGAACCAGGTAATCGGAACCGGGTAATCGGAATCGGTTATCCGGGTAACGCGAAAATTACGAACCCGGTTTTACCCGAAAACCGGAACCGGGTACCAGAAAAACCGGTTTCGGTTCCCAGCACTACAATAAACTAATGGAATCCTGATCCATGACGTATCCGTAATCGAATTTAAATCAAATTATTTAACTAACTGAATACAGTAATTTCAAGTGAGACCTGTAATACATTAATATTAATATTGCTTTTTATTTATGTGTGTATTTATTGCAAGTAAATACATAAATAAGTAAACAGCAACGTTTGACCTGCTGACACGATACTACAAAGATGTAAAGATAAATATAGAACAGGAACCTAAAATAGCACTGATTTTTAAATAATAATTCTGAATCCCACCCAAAAATGTTCTACCCAATGAAGCTTAAAATTTTTCCAATCAGTTTGGATATCAATTTGCTGGCAATCATGATCAGTGCACAAAGAAGATATGGAGAATCATTATTTGATTTTTTCGATATCGCACCAAGGTATGTCATTTTCAGAGTCCTCTGGCTGAACTAGGGATTCAGATCCCAACCTAAAAAAAAGTTACTCTTGTACAGAAAAATCTGCTCTATCCAATGGTGTCATTCAAAACCAAATTGGGAATGACGCATATTGAGATATTTTGCCTTGAAAGTTGGCTAGTTTTGCACAAAAAATTTTTTTGGTCAACTTTCAAGTGGGCCACCTCTGGACATATGGATACAACAGAGTTGCTATTGCATCACTGCATAATATTGTGCTTGTTATACATCGTTGCAAAAGATCATGGCGTTTAGACCTCTTGCTGATGAGTAAGTGGTCTCCAAATTGGGATCCAAATTTCTCGCGACAAAATTTGGCAGTGATTTTAGCATGGGTGGATAGCTGAATAGCCACCCATACTGCTTTTTTGATTACACTACGTTATTCTACACCAAAAGTTGTCCTGGTATGTCAAATTTCACACTCCTACAGGCAATAGAAGTGATTTAACAAAGGATCAAAGTTGGTAATTTTTGCGGTATTTACGCATGAACGGGACGAGAGCCCATTGAAGATGGACCTGTTATTTAAGAACCAAAGCAGATTGAGCTCTAATATTTTGCAAAGTGTCATTTGGGGTCTAGGGCTATCTTACTACAAAATTTCATGGCATTTGGAGAGGGTCGAGTGGGAGCCATAGGTGTCTTTTTGGTGATTTGAGATGGAATGACCCTACTTTAATTTCTTTTTCTTGAAAGTACATTAAATCAGCTTTACAAGGATATCAAAATATTATACTTTAATTGTAACCATTTCAAAACGGCGACCATTTATTTACCAAATAATAAATAACATAAATCGTACAAAGTTAAACATAGCAAGCTTTGAAAATGATTTTGTTGAATAAAAAAACCAAATAAAACCTGCAAATTTTCTTTCCTTTTAGTACGAGTTTGATATTAAAGGTGATAACATCAAATCGTTTGTAATTATGGCTTACGTACGGTTTACGTACCTTATTCAAATGAACAAATGACAGATATGGTTCTGACATTCGAGGAATGTCAAATAAATTCTGTTAGGGCCCAGCAACTCTACCAAAAATGGTATCCTGAAGGTAAAGGTTAGAAGACTTAGAACATCAGGGAAATTCAAGAGTATATCGTTCTAAATGTAATGGAAGAGTTTTTATTACGAATGAGAAAATGTGTGGATAATAACGGCGGTCATATTGAACATTTGTAAATTTTCCTTAGTTTATTACTAACTTAGTCATATTTTGTTTTATTGTTTTTCCTAGTTACATATTGTTATATCTTTTTATAATTTAGTTTCTACGATTTTTATTTCATTTATTTTTTTTGTAAATAAATGGTCGCCATTTTGAAATGGTTAAAATTAAAATATGATATTTTGATATCCTTGTTAAGCTGATTTATTGTACTTTCAAGAAAAAAAAATTAAAGTACCGATTCCCTATGCTAAATAAAAAGTTGAAACAATTTCCGCTGAAACCGGAAGTGGTGCGGAATTCTTATTATAGTCCTTAAGTGGACCCTTTTATCTAGTTTAACTTTTCTTTTGAAGAACTTTTTGTATCTCTTAAAATAAAGGAGTTATTCGAGGTACGGCTTTTCAAACAAACATCCTGTATATGTAGAACAAAAATTGTTTATAGTAAAAAAACAAATTTATTTGTTCCATGTATTTTTTCAATTAGATTTGTTTTCAAATATTTGGGGAGTTACGGGGAGACACCCTAAAACTGTAATCTATAAATTATTTACCTTACATATCAACCTTATTATTGATTTAACAGCAAAACTCTATATAATAAAAACCAGGGATTCGAACCGTTATTTTTTTCGTTTCAGTTTTTGTTCCGGTTCAATTAAAAAAATATATATCAGTTCGATTCCGGTTTTCGTTCCGGCAAAAATAACGGTTTTTTTCGGTTTTCGGTTCAGTTCCGAGTGATAAATTTTTAAATGCTTTTATTTGTATTAGAAATTTATTTTCTACTATAATTTAGAAGAATATTTTATTCCTTATTTTGTAATAATCATACCAAGACCGCTGCCAGGGAGGGATCTGGGCGTCCGCCTCCCTGAAGTAATAGAAGCGGATTTTTTTTTACTTATCAGTTAAGAAATTACGATTTTTTTCTGCTCATCAGTTTAAAAAATAATCTTAAATAAAATGTATTTTATATTTTGGTTCACTCCCATAAACATTATCTGAACCGAAATAAACCGATATTTTTTTATCGGTTCAGCTCCGGTTTTCGTTCCGACAAAAATAACGGTTTTTTTCGGTTTTCGGTTCAGTTCCGGTTCGAAGCCCTAATAAACACAGTTTATAATAAGAAAATAAATCTTTTATTTCAATGCATTTTTTCATTTAGATGAATATTTGAGAGAGTTACGGAAAGAACAACCTAAAGCTAAATTTTGAAGTATCTCCCTTTTATTGATGTAACAGCAACAATGTGTATGACAACAATAGTTTATAATAAGAAAATAAATGTATTTGGTTGTATATACTTTTCGATTGGATTAATACTTGAGGAGTTACGGGGAGACACCCTAAAACTAAAATCTAAAATCTTGAAATATCACCCTATTATTTACTTTACATCAAAAATGTGTATGAGGAGTTTTTTTTATCTTCTTTTCAATGCAGTTTTTAATAAGATATATTTGGGGAGCAATTTGGAGAACACCCAATAAACGAAGTATTTCACTTATTATTTACTTAACATTGAAAATACATACAAAAGAGTGGTTTAGAATAAATAAAAGATTATTTTCTGTTCTACGAGGGTTATCTTTTATATTTCCAGATTTGAGATCAAAAACTATTATTTATCAACAAAAGTGGCTTTATTTGTTTTTCAAAATATTCTCCATGAAGATCAATACACTTTTGCTTGCGTTTGAACCAATTTTCGAAGCACTTTTTCCACTCCGATTGAGGCTTTTTCCACTGCGATTGTTAAATTATGTGGGATCTAACGCAAACAAATCTTTTTGACGGCCAAATGTTCATGCAATAGTGAACATATGCTGGTTCCACTAATGCCCAAGGATACCTCAATCTCACGATAAGTCACAAGACGATCTTGCAATATCAATTCACACACAGCATCAATGTTTTCCGGAACAACAACCGATTTTGGACGACCTTCACGAAATTCGTCCTTAAGCGGACTACGGCCACGATTGAAGTCGCCAAACCGTTGATAAACACTAGTCCTTGATGGTGCTTCATCGCCAAAAGTCGAATTAAGTTCATCGATGCACTGTTGTTGGGTTAATCCACGTCGAAAGTTTTAAAAAATAATCGCTCGAAAATGTTCACTGTTTAATTCCATTTCTAGCCGAGATGAATTTATTCAAGTTACTGTAAACATCACAAATAGCGCTCGTACGTCAAAACGATTTGAGTACGTATACCGTCAAAAATGTCAAACTTTACGACAGAAGCGTCAGTTGCCAGATAATAACACAGTTTAGCGCAATCCCGAAATATAAGAGGCAACCCTCGTACTTGAAATTGAAATATCTCACTTATCAATTACGTTACAGCAAAAATGAACATTACAAATACCATACGAAGTACGGGTACTCCAGCTTATAGTCTATATAAGTGATTCTCAACCAAAATCTTACTATGTACCGACAAAAAATTTGTAAAAGTAAAAATTTATAATTTTATGTAGAAGTTCTATTAGTCATGAATTATTTTATTAAAATATTACTCTTATCAGTTTTTAAAATATTCGCGGTCCGAACGGAAATGAGACAGTGTCCCCCATCTAGCCAATCCTGTCGAGGATAAAATATGATTTTGGGGCGCATAATTTCTCTGTCTAATTTGTATTTTAATATGTAGTTTCTTATTAGAATGTTTTTTGGGTACCGCTGTATTGTTCATAGATTTTTTTAGTAAAAAATAACTGTACTATTTATTCAGAATCTAGATGAAAGTTCAATGTGCTATTTTTTGCAACCTTAGTTAACATTGTACACGTACACGATATTACATACAATTTTTGTTAGGCATACCAGCAGACGCTTTAAAATGCTTTATCATGCTTAAAAATTTACTCCATAGGGTCTTGGTTTCACTCTAGAAGAACGTCAGACTATGGGCATTCATGGCTTACTCCCAGCCAGATACAAGTCCCAGGAAGAACAGTTGGCACTCTGCCGTCTCTCCTTATCTCGCTATCAAGAAGATCTCAACAAATACTTATACTTATGTGAATTACAGGTTAGTACTATTAATTATATTTTTCAGCAATAAAACGAATTTTATTTTCATTTTATAAATTTTATTAGGATTTATTTATGTTAAAAAATAACACTAAACTACAGTTGGATTTTTTAATAAAGAGTAAGAATGACGATGGGTACCCGAGTACCTTTTCTCGACCAGTTAAAATACTTATATACCCGGTTCCATTTTTGATTACCGGGTGAACTATTAACGGGTAGCGAATAATGAATGGGTAATTGTCAGATGTTTTGAATGTTTCTGTTTATCTATAAAGCTGCATTTAGAGCTCCGTAAATCAACACGTTGTACGCTATGGATAATTTTTAAACGAAGTCATTTGGTATGATCGGACATGCTCGTGCTTTGTCGTTGCTATACTACTGTTGAGCGATATAGTACGAGCTTGTCCGATCATACCAATTGCACTCGTTTAAAAACTATCCATTACGCACAGGGTGTTAATTTACTGAGCTCTGAATGCAGCTTTAGTGTTTTGTTGTAAAAAAATTCCCCATCCTTTCTTATAATTAGAAAAATAAAAAAACTTTTCCATATTTAATTAATTTGAAGTAAATTAAAATACAGTATAAATAATGAACAAGTATATAGAAGTGTTAGATACAGGAAAATATAATGCAGAATTTTAGTTAACAGCTCGCAAATAGCCAATTCCACCAACAGTTCTGGTTAAACTACAAATCTAACCTCCAATATATCAGGTCGTCAAGGATGAAATTTGTAGTTAATAATATTCTCAACTTTAACAGCTTATTATTTGACATTGGCTTAATATTTTATCGTTCTGTTTTTTTTTTTTTTTTTTGTGGGTACTTACACATCTTGCCTGTTTAAAGAAATCAATGTATGATCTAAAAAATATCAAAAACTTTTTTTAAAATTAATTTTGTTGAAAATGGAACTGTCGGAAATTCACTATTAAGAGTTCTTACGTGGAACTACGGCATAGCAGACCGCGCGAAACATTAATAGTATATTTGGCTCTAGTGTTATATTTGCTCCAGCAGACAATATCAAATTGCTTTGATATTGCTTTGATATATCAACTAACTTTGCCTTTTTTCTACAAATTTCATCCTTGACGACCTTATAGTTGTCAAACAATAAATCAATGCATTTTCTTGTATTAAATAAGTATGTTTTAATCGCAGTACAAAAATGGCGGCGATAGCCTGTAAAATCTGGGGGAGGGGGGCAGGAAGTATTTGAGGGAGGCACAATTTTTAGGGTTTTGTAGGTATGACCAAAAAACCCTTATACCGTCATTTTGTCGTCTGTCTGTCGGTCTGTCTGTCTGTCGGTCTGTCTGTCTGTCTGTCTGTCTGTCTGTCTGTTCGGTAAAAATTGTAGCCAAACGGTTAAACCTAGAGAGTTGAAATTTGGCATGCTTATACAACTCTTTGACCCTCACATAGGAAAAATACTAAAACATCTAAAAAACATATCCCCCTAAAAATATAAACAAATATGTGCTCATCGAAAAAAATGTACATTGGTGTGAACCGGAATAGTACAACAGGAATTTTTGATCAGATTACGTTTTTGGAAAAAAACGCATTTTTTGTGATTTTTTGCTAATAATGTACACAAGTTATAGCTTTGTAACACGCTACAATAGAACGTGTATGCTGGTGTAGTGGTTTTGACGCTGGTGTTTCACCCAAGTAACTCGATCCGAAAGGGATCGAACCCTGCGAGAAAGAGACAATATTATTTCTTGTTTTTTTTTTTAATTTTTATATTGTTTAAATTATTTTTTCAAAATTCTAGTTATATTTTGGCAAATGTCGCATTTAATTTTTAAAAGCGTAAATTTAATAACCAGTGGAAATTGTTTAAATTATAATTTAATTCTGTTTCAATGTACACGAAATCAGAGGGGCGGAACTTATAACAACCAATGGAAGCCATGGGCGCAATTTTTAAAATTCTTAATGAACCTTGCTATATAAAAAAAAAATACTGCACATATTTAGAAACCTAAATAATGGTATTAGGCGTTCGAATTAAAATTATCAAAAAAAAAAAAAAAAATTAATATAAAATTTGTTTTGGCATCCCAAATAATCATCATTCACTTACTAAATACCTGCAAAACCCTGAAATGTGTGAAAATTCACACTTCACATCAATTTTTTTTATTGTTATAAATATTAATTAAAATATGATGGTTTTGAATTTTGAAAAGATAAAAGAGGGCCGTAAGCGGCTTTCATCTTTTACAATTCGAAATATTCCCAAAATGTTATTATTTTATTTGTCATCGGCCTGTTTCTGCAACGAGGCTAATCGCCGATGCCAGAAGGCGAGCTCCTACACCTCTATGAGTGGTGAATGATTGTGAAAATGGGAGTAATGTAAACATATTATTATCGCCCGAATAATATCACCAACGGAGAATCGAAGCAGCAACCTCACAATTCAGACAATTTTCACCAGTCCGAACTACACGATTTACCGAGCTTGGCTACTCCGTTGGCTATTCCCAAAATGAACCGGGCACTTAGTTTTATATGTAATTTTAAATGCTGGACCACCCGTTGGCGCCGCCACTGCAGTACAATATTAGCGTGATTGAAGAAAATGTTCCTTATCAAATCTTAAACAGATATTACCAATATTGGTAATGAAATTTTATCTGTGCAACTAAAAAACGAGACTCCCATCATATAAAAAAATGCAACTTTGTTGTCAGTTATCCTGTATTTATATAAAGATAATTACGTAAAGATACTTGAAACTATATTTTTTGCTCTTTAAGACAACAGAGAACCATTTTAAAATATATCTACACAGCGATGCAAAATTTTTGACATTAAGTACTAGACTTTCCAATATAAACATAATATTTAGACAAATTTCAACGTCTGGATGGTAACGCGACGTACGAAGCCAGGCGCGCACACCGAAAATTGATTTGGAAGGGGGTCAAATTCAAAAAAAATATTCGTAAAATAATACAAAAAAGTAAATTCATTACAGATTTTTTTACGGAGAGGATTGGGCTTATATGTTAATTTAATTTTTATCAATAAAAAGTTGTGATTGTGTGCGCGCCTGTACGAAGTAGTACCAACACAACATCCGTACATTTAAGTGAATACTAGGCGTTTACTTTGATCAGTCCGAGCGATCAAAGTGCTCCCGATCCGTTCGTAAAGTCGAAGCGTACACATTAGCTTATTTTTAATCCATCCGATTGATCCGCCAGACCGCTCCGAGCATTTCTGAACTATCTGATCTAGCAGGATTACTTGGATTAATGTTTGCTGGGGGTGGGTGTTAGCGCGGGTAAATTGAATCTTACAGCCAGCTGGAAAGTGCTTTAAACATAACTAAACAAAATGCATAAAATAAGTGCCGTTTGTGATATCACTCGATTATTGGTAATTAATTATATTTATAAACCAAAACACGGTAGCAGTTGTAATCAACAACAGTTGCATTTAGCGCCACCGTCTCCAGGCGTCACTACTTATGTTTATATATATTTTTCACGAAAATGTTAATAAAATCTGAGCAATCCTACTAATCTCGTGACGTCACCAGATCAATCTGAGCAATATTGTGGATTGAATTAACGTAAACGCCTACTATGTATATGATCTTTATTAAAAAATCCGACTGTACATAACATTACAATTCAAATAGAAACTCTCAAGGACGTTCCTGGCGGGGGTTCAAAAGGTGCCGAAACCACGGGCCAGCTGACCTTTTGTGTTGTGGCAAATGACCTGAATGAACTTGAATTGTTTAACAAAGAATTAATTAGGGAAATATTTCCCATTTCTACAAAACCCTTAATTACTTTGGAGTACATAATAGACAATAAATTAATGTCTTCATTTCCTAATTTTTCTATAGCTTTAAAAAAAATTTTAACTCTACCTATAACTGTGACATCAGTGGAAAGGAGTTTCTCTAAATTAAAATTAATCTAAAATTACCTCAGGTCGTCGATGTCGTAGAAAAGACATTGACACAACTAATATTGCTTGCATTATTATGAATAAAGATATTTGCAAGAAATTGGATTTATCAAACCCATTATATATACTGTTTAACTTAATATTTATTAAATATAGTAGCAGAATCAATTTTTAACGATAAGTTAACCCATCACATTATTATTTATTAATCACCCTACATTCCTAAATATTTGCCGCTCCAAAAATCTGTCGCCCGGGTTGCGGCACCCTGTAAACACTTTTTAAAGACCTTGGTCATTAATGATTTTACTATTCTTCATTGTAAAGGTAAACGTCCATTAGGCCATACAGCGCGCAAGACAGACACCGCATAAAATTATTCCATGTTTTAAATTAGAGTGCGTCTACCAGCCCGTACTGCAAACATTACATTCCCGCAATTGCGGTCATCATTCTCGACGGAGAATATTTTCATGTGCTGAGTTTAGGCTGTGACGTCACTTGCATTTATGCACGCGTAATAACATCGTCCAAGCTGATAAGAATGTAAACAACATAGGGTTCTTATGTCTGCACTGCGACTCAGTGGACGCACTCAGCGAAAAATATGCGATTAGCGCGTTGTCTGCTGTGTCCCAGCTGCGGTCCAGTGGACGCTTACATTTAATCCCATTATTATATACCAATTTCCATGTCCAAGTTTTGCTATAGTTTGACTATAGCCAAACACCCTACGGCTATAGTATGTTTTTTAATCAGGTTGAGTAAATTGAACATTTGAAGATTTACATTACAACATTTTTAGAAACATTAATTTTTCCAAACTAAATATGACACCTGCCCGCAAATATTAAATTTAAAAATAGATTGCATTTGAAAACCAATCATATGATGCAATTTTATGTGTTTAATGCATACATTTATACCATTTATTTATACTTAGATAACACGTTATTAATTACTCTGGCAGTTTTACAGAATTTTGATGTTGACAATTTGATGACTGCCGCTGTCATGTAAATTTGCTATGTGTAAAAACTGCTCTCTGACAGCCAATTGCAGATCAACTTTCTGGCTCGACATTTTTGAATAGCTCTTTCGAATTAAAACACACTATAGTCAGGTACCCATTATCAAATGTTTGAAGACCAGAAGCAGTTCTGTATTACACAAAAAAAGCACAAAAAATATGTAAAATTAATGACTATAGATAATAAAAACAGTTAATTTGTTTCTTTTTTTGTCCCCATGGTCTCGCTGGCCTAGGCGGAAAAACGGTCCTTTAATTTACCGATTACTATCGCGTAAGATGAAATCCTATACAAACTATATTAACAAATTTGTAATGCTACTTTTTGTTACAAATTAACTTTGAAACAGCTAATATAAACAAAAAAAAGCGTTTGAGCGGAAATCTATTATAAAGTTTAGTATAAAGTTTAGTATTTTAAGTCAAATGAACGAATCAACTTATTTGTATATTTCTTTCTCGCTCAAGCTTGCAAGGCAGGTGCGAGACAGAAATATATAAATAACTTGGTTGTTGATCGTAAATTGTACCTTATTAATTAATTAATGGTTGTTTTCAGGATCGTAATGAAAAATTATTCTTCAGGCTATTAACAGAAGATGTAGAACAAATGATGCCTATTGTTTATACTCCTACTGTAGGTTTAGCATGTCAGAAATTTGGATTGATTTACCGTAGACCAAGAGGACTGTTTATTAATATCCACGACCGTGGACATGTATACCAAGTGATTAAGAACTGGTAAGTACAATCCCTCAATGGATCTTAAATTAAATGTTCAAAATCCTCATTCAATCGTTAAAGGTTACTAAATTTCAAAATCTAGTTCCGAATTAACCAAAGACACAGACTATACTTATTAGTGCGAATACAAAATAAAAAGAAAAACACTTTTTAACAGAAAAATGGCTACATAATTACATTTTTTGCACAATTTTCTCGGGTGCGTACTTTAGAAACGTGGTACATTATTTTTACTATGGATATAAACGGATAAATGTTCTATATCCGCATCAGATCCGCAATGGTACATACAAAATCCGCATCCGCAGAAAATTTACTGATATCTGCGGGTATCCACGAATGTGCAGGGCTCTAATAATAATCAAACCTATCAGTGGCGTGCGGTGGATCTTCTACTAAGTGTGTAGGCCTTTGAGAAATATTATTTACTATACAACTATATATGTATAAAAAGTGGCATCTTTGTCAACAACAAGAAAATTATAAATGAAGAACTAAATCGTATAAAAAAAAAAATAAATAAATAAAAATAAACAAAATGGTCAAAATAATTATTTGTATTTTAATTTTATTCGCCGGTAATTTTTTTAAACAAAATTTTCTCAGAAGTTGTCCTAAAAGTTGTATGTTGAAAACCATAAAAATACTTAACAATATTGTATATTGTAGTGTGTATATACACACTACCAACAATGAAAAGCTAGTATAAATACAAAATAAATAAAAACCCAACTGAAAACTGAATTTTAGAAAATTACTTTAACTTCTTCAAAGATTTGACAGCATTTAACAAAATTTGGAAAATGTTTTTTTTTTGCGTTTATTAAACATTCCAATTGAAATTAAAAAATGCCAATATTATCTACTACTTTTAAGTTATAGCAGGAACTGCGACATCGTGACAATTGCTTTGTTTCTAGCGCTTACAAATTTACTCACTCGGCCTATATTCGGTTTAATTCGTGTGCCGAATGCGCAGATAATAATCCAGCGCCTAGCCGACGTATACAGGCCACGGCTGTTGTCTGTGGCACCGTCTCTTTCTGTTCTATGTGGCTTAATGCAAAGCGAAACGCAGAGACTCGCAGTAAATTATACAGAGGCTGAATTAATTTTTATAGAGAAAATTCTCGCATTAAAATAAAGTACGCAATATTTTAGAGCACAGTTCAGAAAAATATTTAGGGTGTGCAGTACACTCCAGTAGCGTAGCAATAAAATTTGGGACCCCCCGCGACACTTTCATCCCCCACCCCCACCCCCGCAACAAAAAATAATGGTATATTAAGAAAACAACACAACTTTTTTGAAAATATTATCTTAAAATTATTATTAAAAATTTCTCACAAATTAAATAAATAAGATAAATTGAAAAAAATAAAATTAACGAAATTGTTTTTTCCTAGCGTTTATAGTTACAAATTGGTTGATGACATCTTTTAAATTTATTTGAGCAGCTTCTGCTTCAGTGGCTAATATGCTTAGTGCTGACAAACGATCTTGAGTCTTCGTTGTCCTTAAATGATTTTTAATTTTTTTCATTGTACTGAAGGACCTTTCTGCAGTGGCCACGCTGACGGGTAATGTCAAATGTAGCATAAGTGATGCAATTACTTCTGTGAATGTGCTACTTAAATCGCAATATATATAAGTTACATAACCTACTCCTCATGTAATTTAACCATATAGTAACACTACACTGACACTCGTACCATTATTTACTGACAACACATATCTCACGCTGAAACATAACACGGCATCGTCATTCGTACACAAAATACAAATAAAGACAGATCGACACTTTTAGTTAGGAAATGTAATTATTATATTTTAATATTAGTTTAGTAAAAGCACTCAACAAGTTTTAGCCTTATCTATTTAGCTCAATCTTTTAGCCTTATAATCAGTAATCTGATTTTCATGTTAGAATTAAGTGTAATGTAATAAAAAGAAAATATAATAAATAATATTTTACTTTTTAAAAAAGTCGAATGAACAACATTGAACTTTAATTTATATATATTGTTAATAATTTGACTAAATCTGCAATCTGCAAGATGTTTTTTTTTTTTACATTTTCATTGCCCCTCCCGCGGCTTCGGGACTTGCGGGCCCGTCACTACGCTACTGGTACACTCCCTGCACATATGGACAGTAATACCCTTTTCACACTAGAACTTTTCACAAGATCGGATGTTAAAGAGAATGTGTTTTTAAACGCTAATGTGAAACCGTATGGCCTCGTCTAAATACAAGCGATGTTTAAGACAGAGATCTGCGTCTTAACATCGTCCGCATTGCCAACTTAATTTCTATTATAAAAAAATACTCTTTGAATTTGTGCTGTCAACATTTTATATTATCATAAACAAGAATACTGTATTATATCGACGTTATAAGAAGTTTATACTTATTGTTATAATAAAATTATTTATTTTAATAATGTGTTTAATAAAATACAGAGCTACAATAATTGAGATAAAATGTATCGACTTACATGTTAATACAGGTGTAATATATTCTTTATTGTAGTGTCTTTATTGTAGAATGAAATGAAATATCCATATTTGTTTATAATAATTCAAAATGTGCATCTGCGCAGACAGTTCAAAACTGGTAATTTCATGACGGTAACTTAAGGACAAAATTACTGTAGCTGATGACAGCACCAGAGATTTAAACATCAAGTGTTAAAGCATACCGATGTTAAACATCGGTGAACTTTAAGTTCACTCGTCTTAAAGTTCTAGTGTGAAAATGGTATAAGAAACCGCTGAAACCTATTGTGTTTTTCACTTCCATACAAATACAATTGAAAGCTTTATCGTTTCTATGCGGTACAGGGGGTCTATTCAAGGTCTATGTCAAGGTCATTTTTATGCATATTGTATTTTCGACAGGATACTGTAAAAAGAAGTGTCCAAAAGCTTACAGAATAGACTCCCTGGGGACAATCCACGCCAAAATCAATTTCTGTCTGTCTAACTTTCATGTGGTATGTTTATGGAAACGACTATATATATTTAATGTAATTTGACATAATGCCAATTAAAAAACTTTAAATATCTCACTTATTTACATAACAGCAAAAAGTACGGATGTATTGATATAAACATTATGATTTGACATTAAAGTAACATTAGTATAGCACTTAAACATTAATTTCGAAATTAAATTATTATTTCTACATCATAAAATTCCTGGAAATATAATAATGATAAGTAACAAACCTGCCTCAACACGCAAGCCATTTCTAAATATATGTTACTGTCAATTAATGAAAATATCTTTTTTTCAAGGCCTGAATCTGACGTACGTGCTATCTGTGTGACAGACGGCGAACGTATTTTAGGACTGGGTGATTTAGGAGCATGCGGAATGGGTATTCCAGTTGGAAAACTATCACTTTATACCGCACTTGCAGGAATTAAACCCCATCAATGCTTACCGATAACACTTGATGTGGGTACAAACAACAAATCATTATTAGAAGATCCATTGTATATCGGTGTACGACAACCACGCGTCTCTGGACAAGAATATGATGATTTTGTGGAGGAATTTATGGAAGCCGCTGTTAAAAGATATGGACAGAATACACTGATACAATTTGAAGACTTTGCAAATCATAATGCCTTCCGTTTCTTAGAGAAATATCGTTCTCAGTATTGTACTTTCAATGATGATATACAGGTAGGTTATTATTTAACGGTATTAATCCGTATGTTATTAGAAGCAACTTTAATTTAGATTAAATTTCCTCTAATAAACTTAATCAAAAATTCTTCATTGCGATTGCAAATAATCAAAAAGTAATCAATTATTTGATTAGATTACTTGACTACTGTTAAATTATTCAAAAGTAATCGCTGATTGCTTTAAATTACTTGGGATTCATTTAAAATTACTGATAACAAAGGTATAATATCGGCGATTAGCCTTGTTGCAGAAATAGGCCGATGTAAAATAAATAAAATTTAAAGAAAATGTATAATAACGCGCTGAATGTTAAAAATATATTTTCAAGAGTGAAAAATTACAGCAAAGTATGTACCATGAGTAATTACATAAGAGTTGGCTATGGAAAAATTATATAATGTCTACTGCAAGCTTTAGTGGGGACAAGAGTAGTAGTATTGCATATTAATTTTTTATACCTGTATTTATTGCGGATGATATGTATTAGTTTTGGACTGTAACCGATATTTTTGAGTATTTCTATTATATTCTTGAATTTTGTGTTGTAATTATCAGTGGACAAGGGTACCCGTTCTTACCTGTGAATAAGACTATGAAAGACCGATGTTATGGAATTTTTGTATTTATGGCTAAGGTAGTATATGTCTTCTTTTGAAATTGAAAATATTAAAAAATATATATATACAGCTGAGAATCAAGTTCATGTGTGTAAGGAACCAACAGGCGGAGCGCCTACTGTTATGCTTCATGATTCAACTTATTGTTTGAATTAGTTTAGTCTTTTGTTTTTAAGGTATCAAACAAGAATAAGTAATTTTTAGTAGTGAAAATCACACATTGGTAATAGTGAGAAATACGTTTTTGAATTTCAGAAAATGAAGCTATTTATAAATATATTTCTTATTAATTTAATGAAAACTAAAGTTGGTTTTACACAGTTCAATTAATTGATCAATAAATTGATCATTTTTTTGTCAATTAATTGAATAATTTATTGGTAACCTTCAAAATAAAAGGATCACTTTACACATATCAATGTATTTATCATTTTTTTTTGAAAACTTTTCATTACCAACAATATTCAAAAAATCTTCACAAAATTACGAGCTGTGAACAAAAACAAAAGAAATAACCTAAATAATGGTAAATTAGAACGTTTGAGTTTCTGTCACATTTGAAAATGAAACGCAAACTATATATTTCTAGGTTACGCTCTAATTAATCGTTCAATTTATTGTTGGAATTTGAACACTTTACACACTTCAATAAATTGAAGGTCAACTTTTTCAATTAATTGATCAATAAATTGAATCGTGTAAAACCCACTTTAGATGCGGAACAAATGCAGAAAAAACGGTAGGATTTTTTAATTTAAATTATTCCCAACATGTTACATTTTACTTCATAGCAAAGAACTCAAGTTCAAGTAATTTGGAAGTCTAACCAAACGCAATCCCGATTACTTTAGATTACTTTTGAGTAATCTAAAAGTAGTCAAGTAATCTAACCAAATATTTGATTACTTTTAAGCTTTACTAACTTGTCCATAACAGTACAAATTTAAAGATTTTTACTGTTATGTACTGTTTTGTAGGTTTCAAGCCAGAAATTGCATGAATAATAAACTATCTATCTTTCTAATTGATTACTTTTTGATTATTTATAATCAATTTTTTTTATTACGATTACTTGAGTTATCGTAGCCACAAGTAGTTGATTACTAAAGTGATCATTATTTTATAGTTCTGGTTTATTTATCTGGCTAAGATTTATGTTTTGTGGATTTTGATATGAGATTAAAGTTATTTTTTCTTTATAGGGTACTGCCAGTGTAGCTTTAGCTGGTATATTAGCTGCTGGTAGAATAACAAAACAGAAAATATCTGATCAGAAGATTTTGTTTTTGGGCGCTGGCGAGGCATCTTTGGGTATCGCCAATTTGACTGTCAGTGCAATGGTCTCACAAGGACTTACAGAAAAAGAGGCTAGAGAAAAAATCTGGCTTATTGATGTTAATGGATTACTTACTACTAACAGGAAAGATTTAGATGAAGAGAAGATAGGTTTTGCCAAAAATACTAAAGATTCTAAGAATCTAGAAGAAATTGTTAGTATGGTTCAACCAAATATTTTGATAGGTAAATTATTTATCATTTCAGATCAATGGAACATTAGTTTTACAAGTCATGCACACACAACCACAATTAGACCGACCAACTCAAGTCTACCTTTATTGGATTACAGTAAGCACTCAGTTAACGTACACAATACGTTCTCAATTTGTTGTACGAAATTTATGCGTATATACGTTAACTGGACGGTGTATTTCCATATAAATGTAGAATTTCCGTCTTCAAATGAAATACTACACGTCTTTAAACATACTATTATATTGTAAATCAGTTCAAAAATACAAAATATAATGACAGAAGTGAATGCACTATCAACAAACTCTATAGGTGCTTTCCAGATCGGTGTGAAATACTCTGAACTACTCCGAACTGTTCTACTCCAAACTACTCTGAAAATTTTTGCATGTGGGAACACTTTCGTTGAGTATTAAGTGGATAGAGGCGCTGCTATCTTACTAATTAACAAATCGTCGGCTGAAAATAATAAGGTTGTATGTCGAAGTGTATTACATTTGAGAAAACAAGCTTCAAAAATTTTGACATGGAAAAACCCAATATAAGGTTACAATACAAGGAAGACATTTTTTAATAACTATATATTGATATGTTATTGTCATTAACGCATTATTTTGAAAAAAAAATTTTTTTTTGAATAATACCATTTTAACAATTTGAAAAATGAACATACAACTTTGTGATTAAGAAAAACACGAAACTTAGTACCTTAACGTTACATACAGCTTTGTAGTTCAAAGTAATATCGGGGGGAAATTCAGTTTATAGGTAAAGCTTCAGTTTTTAGGTTTCTGAAAATTGTTAAAAAGGTACCAGAAAAGGTAAAAGAAATGTTAGTCACGTATTAAATTTTTATTTGATTAAATAACACAAATTAAACAATATGCTTGCAAAATAATAACAAATTAAATATTAATCTTACAAAAAATTAAGATAATTTGAACTGAAACTGAAACATTCGAAATAAAAAAAATTAAACTAAATAAATTGTATTTTTATTATTTTCTTGAGATTTACTTTCTTGGCAATATTGTTTCATAATAAGATTTATCCATAGTAGGCATCCAATCCAGCATATATTTTAAAGCGATTACCTTGTTTTCTGGTAACGGATTTTTATTTGTAGAAACCTTAATGTCTCTAAATATATTTAACAAGTCTTCAAGACCTTGTTTTATTCTTTTTAATATTTTTTGTAACCCAGGTGCCCGAAAAAGATGTTTTATATTTAACATAAAAGATGTTGTATGTCAAACATACAACCATAAATTATGAATTAAAAAAAAAAAGAAAACAATTAAAATACAAGGGTGTATGTTTTAACATACAACTATGTTTTGTAAGTTTTTTATTTTTAAGACATACAACTATGGTTTTCTGCTTTTTTCTCCGACACCGGTAATGCTATCTTATGGAAATTATTGGAACAAGTAGGTTACGTGACATACAACTCTATAGTATTGAAAAGTTCATTTGACAAAAAATGTTACATACAACCTTATTATTTTCAGCCGACGAAATGTCAAAGAAAAACTATCCTAAATGTACAAATTATTACAAACATCAATGGTTTTTATTTAATATTAAAAAAATACACAGTTATAAATGCGTTACATCTTTAACAAGTTTGAATTGCATCAGCTGTTTAATCTCACTACAAAGGAACTCCAAATTCTAAAATAAAGACAGGTACTTCAGGGGTCGAGGGAAGGAAATTCTGGTGTAGTTGAGAGTGTGAAGTACTTTTGCTTGGAACAACTAGCGAACTGTTCGGAGCAACTCCGAGTTACTATTTACAGCAACCTGGAAAGCGCCGTATATGAACAATTAACAATACAATAATCAACAGCGTCTTTGCGTCTTACGACTTCAACTGTCTTCACTTGTCTTTCTTTTGTGTCGGTTTCTCTCAGTTGGCTCTGGTTGATTTAATTGCGCGGGAATATAGGAAAATCCCACATAAATATATATAATTTTTCGGTACACGCATGTCATTTCGTACGAACGTAAACTTGTTTGTATGAACGCAGTAGTCTCACCCAACCAGTTTCAACCGATTTCCGTAAACCGATTTTTAAAATGTAAGGTTTTCCGAAATCCGTTTGTTAAAATTTAATGCGTTTTCCAGAAACCGGTTGTTAAAAATTACGGCGATTTATAAAAACTGCCGGTAGTTATATTTATTTATTTATTTATTTATTAACCCCCCCCCCCCTCATGTTCCCACCTAGCTATGTTTTATGAGGGGAGGACGCTTTAATATATTGAACAGAAAAATACAAATATAACTTCTCCCTCTCCTTTTCCCACAAATTTTCCACGGGGACATAGCTCTCTTTTTAAATCCGCCCATGTGTTCCGTCTCGCTATGGAAACCGTTTGTTCAGATATTGAGGTGACACCACTTCATGAACTTACACTCGCCGTTTTGTGAACAAGCAATATGTTCATACGCCTAAAGTATGTCCGCAGTAGTACGACTTATTACAGAATACTACTGTTCTGAATAATTGCTAAATAATCTTTTGTCTCCATTCAAAACGATTTGCTCGAAAATCTTTTAGAAAAATCAGAGTAACATATATTAACGAACGGAACATAGGAATAATACGGTCGGAATTTTTAATACGATAATTTTTTTTAAAAATGTTTTGTTTTGCACGTTTTTTTTTTTGCCAAAAGGTGCATTATTTTGTCTATTGGGCTCAACAGCGCTATGAAGTGATGTCAAGCTGACAAAAATGAACTCATGAGACTAGTAACTGTTTATTGTTTACATGTGGTTATCTCGTGTTTGTATCGCGTTTAAACTTTAGTGTTGCAGATTGTTTGTAATATTAATTTTTGACGGCAATTATTACTATTTTTTATATAACTTTGTGTTATAACGAGTTGTCATAACCCAAATTACTGTGCACTTGGTTGTCACTCTTGAAAACGAAATTATACAAACATTCAATTCCATTATATCCCAAATGAAAAACAATTTGTGAAAATAGTAAATAAATTTGATGTTGTGGAAGAGCTCATCATCATCATCATCATTAATCAGCCTTTCTTGTCCACTGCTGAACGTAGGCCTCCCCAAGCTTTTTCCATTCGGAACGATCTTGTGCTACTGATTTCCAGTTTCCCGCAACTCTCTACGTCATCCGTCCACCTAGTTGGGGGTCTTCCTCTGCTTCTGTTGGTATCTCTGGGTTGGTAATCTAGGATCTTCTTTGTCTATCTGTTATCTTGAAGTCTAGCCACATGTCCAGCCCAGTTCCATTTAAGATGCGCAATTCTTTCGATGACGTCACATACTTTTGTTTTCGAATACACTGATTTGTTTTCCAATCAGCTAGACTAATTCCTAGTATTGATCTCTCCATCGATCTTTGGGCAACTCTTAATTTTTCAGCTGACTTAGCTGTTAATGTCAGAGTTTTTGATCCGTATGTTAGAACAGGTAGTAGGCATTGGTTGAAATTTTTTTATTCAAGCAATTTGTCAAGTTGCTAGTGAAAACATCTCTCGCCAAAAGCCGCCCACCCTAGACCGATGCGGTGTTTCATTTCACGGGTTTGATTGTCCCGGCCAATGCTAATGTCATGTCCTAGATATTTGTAGCTGGCTGCCTGTTCTATATGAAGGTGTGCTGAAAGCATTTCAGTGCTACAGCTTACACTAGTATTGTTTACTTATTATTATTTAACAAACTAGGATTTATTAAACAAATTAAATGTTGCTTGAAGCTCCTGCTTTGCAGGTGCAGGTTATCTTGAGTTAATTAAAATTTTCCAGTGACTTTGTGTGGTGGTGATTTTAGACTGCTTGTTTATAAACATAACCCACATATGTCTACATATTTATAATTTTTGTACGAAATTCCGCATAACATAACATGACCGGCGTTTAACAACTCTTTTCCTTCAACTACACACCTAGAAGAAGATGTTGGCACTTAAAAAATATAATAATTTAGTAAGAATTACTGTTTATTATTAATTGTAAATCGATGATTTAACATGTAAACAAATAAGGACAACTTTAACATTACTCGTTTCGATCAGCTGATTTACAGCGATCGCATCGCGGCCATTGGTCATTATTAAGCCCAATACTCTGTTTGTCAGAGGGGCTGGTAATAGTCGGCGCGACTGTAGTTTGGTCTTGCTTGTTCTAGTCCATAGGTTCCCAATCTTTTTAAGATGTTGTACTGGCATGTAGTAGACAATATTTTGGCGTACCAGTCTCTCATCCTTCAAAATTCAAGTGATGAGCAAAAAAAAAGATCCTCACCTCTCAAAACCCAAGACATGAGCAAAAAAAAGGATCCTCACCTCTCAAAACCCAAGTAATGAGCAACAAAAAAATTGTCCTCACCTCTCAAAACCCAAGTAATGAGCAACAAAAAAATTGTCCTCACCTCTCAAAATTATCGCGTACGCGTACCACAGTTTGAGAACGTCTGTTCTAGCCAATCGCAAGCGCATGTTGCCTCAGGCCTCGCGCATGGTGCGAACTTTCTGAACCGCGCGTACTCGCGTACACCAAACTCCCATCTAAATTGTATATGTAGTTTTCGAGCGCGCTGAAATTAGAAAGAAGAAAACGGGTGGGGTGCTTTGCATCAGTTGTGAAGCGCTGTGATTCCCCGAATACGAGAGAAAATCACACAGCCGAAAGTTGTTATTGATAGATGCCACAGAAAGAAAATAGTGTAACATTCACTAAATGTATCCCTCATTAAAATATATAGATTTGAAACATTATAGGAGTATCTAATATGTAAACATAGCGTGGTAGCGGACAGCACCAGGTAAGGAAAATTACATTTTGACTGATGTATCTCGTTCATTCCGTCATTTTGCGTTGTCCATCATTATTGAACCAGCCCTTTTTGACCACCGCGTCAATATAAATTTTTCTTGTCACTCTCGCACATGGCCTCGCGCCTACCCTGGCACATAGCCTCGCTCCCTCCCTGGCACATGGCCTCGCGCCCTCCCTGGCACATGGCCTCGCAAATCCTACCTCGCAAATCATACCGCCGGCCCTGATTGCAAGCGGTTATTCTAGCGTGAAGTTTTGAAACTACTCCTCCTAAATAAAAAACAGACTATAGACACCTACAAAACTCTGAAATGTGTGATAGTTCCCGCTTAATATGATTTTTTATTTATTATTTTAGGGGCATCCGCTTGTGGTGGAGCTTTCACCCCAGCGGTACTATCAAAGATGGGTGAAATAAATGATCGTCCAATCATCTTTGCTTTGAGTAACCCAACACATAAAGCCGAGTGTACTGCAGAACAAGCTTATACATGTACCGGTGGTCGTGTTATTTTCAGCAGTGGTTCTCCAATGCCACCTGTTAACTACGAAGGCAAAATCTACAAACCTGGTCAAGGAAATAACGCATACATTTTCCCAGGAGTTGCACTTGGTGTTATTTTCAGTGGAATGCACCATATTGGAGATGATATTTTCTTATTATCTGCGAGGGAGTTATCCATGATGGTTTCAGAGGAGGATTTGAAAATTGGAAGTTTATTCCCTCCTCTTGGTCACATAAGAGAGTGTTCTATTAAGATTGCAATGAAGATTCTGAAGTATGCTTATGATAATGGTAAGAAAAAATATATATTTACGAATTTTTTACAGCTTGCAGTCCCTTTCCATATTATTAGATGAACATTGATTTTTATAGAATAGAATTCTGTAGGGATATTATCAGGTCATCAAGGATGAAATTTGTAGTTAATAATATTGCCAACTTAACAGCTTATTATTTGACATTAGTTTAATATTTTACCTTTCTGTTTTTTTTTTTTTTTTTTAAGTTACACATCTCGCCTGTTTAAAGAAATCATTGTATGCTCTAAAAACTAACAAAAACTTAAAAAAAAAAAAAAAATGTTGAAAATGGAACGGTCGGAAATTCGCACTATTAGTATGAGTTCGTAAGGTAGCCATACACGGTGAGGATTTCCTCAAGGAATTCCTCTACCGAACCTTCGCCCACACACGGAGAGGATTGGCCTCAAGGAAAAGGCCTTGAGGACCACAACTTAGGCTTGCGCGTAGAACCAGCAAATGCTCCTGATTTCATCGATTCCTTAATTTTTTTATTCTCTTTTCGGAGAGCGCTTCTGATATTGTTTATTTTTTTAATTACGTTATTTTTTGTAGCCTTCGCGTCTACTTCTTTTATTTTTTTCCAATAATTTCGCGTACGCAGCCTCCTTTTTATTTCTATTATGGTATTCTTTAGAACTTGCTTGCCACAAGCAAGGTTAATTTTCATACATTAGTATGAATTCCGATAAAAATTCTCTAGACATGACTAAATAAATTCGACACTCACTTTACAAATCCTCAAGGCCGACTGTCGAGAGCACACACACGGTAGTAAGAGTCTGGCCTCAAAGCCGAAATATGATTTTTGTTCGGGATTTTTTGGCCTCAAGTACCGGCCGCGGCCTCACGGACGCCGCCATACACGGTGAGGATTTCCTCAAGGCTTGGACTGTTCAGACCAAACCTTTACATGGAACTACGGCATCGCAGACCGCTCGAATCATCAATAGTGTATTTGGCTCTAGTGTTACTGCGCAGCAGACAATATCAAATTGGTTCGCCAAATTTCGTACAGGTAACGTAAAAACCAAACAAAAAAAAAACAATCTGGTTCATCGATGACAGCAGAAATATACTGCAATCAACTGGACGAAATGATGCAAAAACTTAAAGAAAAACAGCCTAGATTGGTCAACAGATCGACTCCTATCTTATTGCATGGTAACGCTAGACCTCACACTGCACAAATGACTGTGGAAAAACTACAGGAATTGGAATTGGAACTTCTTCATCTTCCTCCATACTCACCAGACCTAGCCCCCACTGACTACCACTTCTTCCGCAATTTGGACAACTATTTAATAGGAAATCAGTTTAATTCCAACAATGCAGTAAAACTGGCCTTCCAGGAATTCTTTGACTCTCGTACGCCAGGGTTTTATACCACCGGCCTGAATATCCTGCCGCTTAAATGGCAAACGTGTATAGACAATATGGGTGCATACTTTGATTAATAAAATAATTCCTTATGTTTATAAGTTATCAACCAACTTTTCCTTTTTTTCTACAAATTTCATCCTTGTGGACCTAATAATATCGAGGTCCTCAGATCCCGAATATCGGATTTCAATCATTTTTTCGTGGTATATCGATATTTGATAAAATATACCAGTATTTTGGTATACTTTTATTTACTATGTACATGCTCTACTGCAGCATTAATTTACTTACAAAGGTGTGTTGGCGATTAGACCACGTCTTTTTAAGCTGTTTATGTCTACTCGTCTACTTCATGAAACAAATTTATTTACCAGGTATATTTATACTTACCGAACAAAAAAAATAAATAAATAGACAGTCTTACGATTATACTTTAAAAGCTGATAATATAGGCATAAACTATGGGCGAGAACGTGTGTTCTGAATTATATATACTTTTATTTTCAACTCAACCGCGATTTTATACTCAACCATGACTCATTTGCGCACAGTATGCTGCTCTAATCTGCGTCTAGTCAGTCCAATGGCTTGCGAGCAAACCGCAGTCTTTCAACTCAATGATTTGGGAGCAAGCCGATCAAGTTACAGGTCTTCTGAATTCAAGTCCTTGTTACCTCAACTTTCTTTGGACAGTTAAGCTTCTTCAGAGCTCAGAGCTCTTAAATCAATAGCTTATGCACTGTAGATTATAGACTGTTCACTGTCACCAGAAAGTTTGTCATACGGTAAGACTTGAAACCGTTCAGACTTACAAATTTAATACACTGTTTGTTGTGGATTGTGCATAATTTTCTAAATTTATAGCTAGTGAGATGTTTTAATGAGACAGACATATAAACACATTGGCCATCGCATTCTATCAGTGACACCGTAGTTATCGTATGCCTTTACATAACCTAACATATGTCATCATTAACAAATCTTGCTCAAAATTACAAAGACGAACAGTAAATATGATCAATTTAGGTATTTAGGTAGTTTAAATCTAAGACAACAGAATTATATGAACGATAATACATATAAAACATTTTAGGAAATTAAATCGTTGGTTTCAAAATTCACAGATGGCGAACTATTCGTAACATATTAATTTCTAACTTGATATGAACGGTACGTGCAACGTTAAAAAGAATGCATAGAAACATAATTTACAGCTAACAAAGCACAGTCTACAACCTCTTAATTTAAAGAGCTCTGAATGCGGCTTTAGTGGTAAAATTGTCAAATTTCGATTTTCTGCTCGACGACGTGCGAGAAATTACAGGTCAAGTCACGATCAAACAGCTATTGTAAGGAATCGATCGTCTCTCGCGCTTATTGTTCGTGGATGACTGAATAATATAGCGTAATTAATAGTGTTTTTAGCTACATTCTAAACGCCAGCGATATTTGAATACTGCGGCCATCTTCATGTAACGACTAAGCTCGTATGTCTTCGGGTCGCATTATAATTTTTTTGTACAATAAAACACTTGTGAGAGTTTATAAATCCCTAAGATGGGTTACTAACGCCCAAAATTGTGTTCGCCCAAAAGTGTTAAAATAGATGTACTTAATATGCGATGTAATATAGTCTTCGATTAAGCGGACTTTATTTATTGTTACAGCCTGTTTAGTTTAACAACAAAAAACATTTGTTCATACAGACTCATAAATATTAACATTGTATTTCTTCCTGTTAAATATAGTTTACTATTAAATCGGTTAAATACTTTTTTAATAGCCTTTAATGTATAATCGTAATTCTATACCATTTTTATTTTTTTATCTTTAGTGTTATTGTTGAGGGTAAATACTTTGACAAATTTAATTCTTTGAACATAAGATATAATTTGAACTGTAGCCCGTTCAAATGTTAGAATGCAGTATATGTTAAATGGAATACTTTATAAGGGGTTTTATTTCATACTCTATAAGGGGTTTTCCCAATAACGCTATCCTTTCCTTTCTTGGCAACGTACCCGACTGTAAAACACGCTGATCTGTGGAAGCACAGCATTCTACAAATGTTTATTATGTCGAGTTTTGTACAAAGATTCATTAATTTCAATGAATAAACAACAAAAAAATATATAAATCCGCATAATATTTTGACGTATTTGACACTTTTACAACTTTTGGCAAAACCGCTCCCATTTCCCATAAGAGCAATACTGCATTTCTACGTTTGATTGGACTATACAAATATTGTACTGGTTAATGCATACATCGCAGGAAGTGCATTAAAATATATCTAAACAGTAGGATAAATAATGATTTTAGATATGTGACTTATCTAAAATCATCATTAGACACATCCAATTTATTAGAAAGAAACAGAACATTAAACGTAAGTTGAAATCTAACAAAGTAAAAAGAATGAAGAACAGACATACTTAAGTATAGCTTATTTTCTAGTCTCGATAAAATTTCTCGATACGTATGTCTTAGTTGCTAGCTTAAATTTTATGCTTTACCGGCGAAGTCTAAAATAGCTACTTCATATGCGTCGTTTGCTAAAATTCTGTTCCTTGCGTGTTTGCAAATAATGTACCCATTATTGTTATTTTTATTTGTAATGTAATAAGACACCGAGTAATTTTACTAATATTTTATTTTATTTAATAATTTGATATTTTATATAACCTTTCAAACAGTGGCGGATTAAATTGCTAGGGGGCTCTGGGCGGTAAAACTAAAATGGGCCCTCTATTATTTTAATGAGAAGGGAAATATTTGTATATAGGTCTTGGTGGACCCCCCGGATTCGTGGGCCCCGGGCGGCCGCCCAATCCGCCCACCGCTTAATTCGCCTCTGCTTTCAAACTTCCAACATAAATTAGAATCTTAATAAGATGCGTTCCTGTCAGACAGCATTACATCCCGCCGCCAATGGTTTATCCTTGAACTAATACCGGACAGTTTATAGTTGACCTTGATGTGCAATTTTTTGCTGGTCCTACTATAGACGTATTCAAAGTTTACAGAAAACAAACATTATAAGAAAATATAAACATTTAATTTTTTTATTTTTTTTATTTTTAGGTATTGCAACAGTATATCCTGAGCCACAAGACAAAAGAAAATTCATAGAAGACCAAATGTACAATCATTCGTACACATGTTCAATGCCGAAAACATGGGAGTGGCCCGATATACCAGAGATCAAAACTAGACCTATGGACCCCGTTAAAAAACATACAAGTAAACATTAAAAATTTTAATTTTCAACAAGTGCAGAATATCTAATATTCTTTATTAGTAAATGTTATTTTTTTGCATTTTTTTTTTTTTTTTATTCGTTTTCCAAACTGTACTCATCAGTATAAAATTTTAGCATAGTGACGGAAATTAGACTAGTTTATATAAATGTTATTTCTAGGTCGTTTACTTATGTCTTTTATTGTTATAATTATGACTCATCTTATAGTATTGCTCAACTAGGTATCATAATTTATCTTAATATAATTAATCATCAAGGTGGAATACTTGTGAAACATTTTAGGTAAAGAATTGAATTGTCAATTACGGTATACGATAGCACGAGTACTTAATGGAATTACTGATAGATTTTCTTGCTTATACAATACGATCATAAAAGATTAATAGACGTTTGAATTTCCCGCTCATTAACTTGGTTTTCTTGATCAATTTTGACGGTTTAGGTTATGTTACATTGTGTTAAAAAATTAAATTAATTATAATAAAAATTACATAATATAGGCTATTCCAAACGTTTAAACGGAACTAACTGGAATTTTCATTTTTGTAAGTTGTCACAAGCACTTCTTCTAAGGTTTGAAGTAGGCTTTTGCGAAACAAAATGATCAAAAGCCTCACTTATACGGTAAATGTTACTAGAATTAAAAATCTAGTTCCGCTTAATCCAAAGAAACAAGCTATAATTACGCAAGCATAGTGCCAACTGTCAAATATTATCTAACTTTACCATGTGAAACATCCAAAAATATTTTGAAATGGTTACATATGATATATTTAAGAAATTATCACGTGGAGCATCAAATATTGCACCAAAATACTTGCAGTAGCTCTTACCAGTGATGGACGTGTAATTTATGTGATATAATTTACCTAATTGCGTAAATAATTGTAAAGTAAACAATATAACACGTGTAAACAATGTATGCAATGATGTGCACATATGCAATTATTTAAATTACAGAACCCCAATATTTGGGGTTACCAGATTTTGCAATTATAAAATAGGAACATTGTAAACAAATCAGGGAAAATGAATAAAAATAGACTCTATAATGATTATTTTACTGTTTATTCCATGTAGTATTTAATATAATAGTTAATAATTGTTGGTTTACTCATATTTTCGTTTGAGTGAACTTTCTTTAAAAAGCTTATAATTTTTAATTAGTTCATTAAACTCAAAATACGAACTATCCGTATTAATTACGGACGTCTGGTAACCCTACCATTATCAATACATTTTTAGAAATAATAGAAATTTAATAACAAACCAATTTAAAAAGAAAAAATTAAAACAAGCCAGTATGCATTGAAATATTAATATTAATAAAATCACATATATATATATATATATATCGTTATTTCATGTTATAATAGGGTGACCATTTTCTTGGAGAAGGCAATGCGGGACAGAGCAAAAAAAAGGTCGTCACTTCCGAAATATAAGTGAAGAGCAAACAAAAAAAAGGTCCTCACCTCCCAAATATAAGTAAAGAGCAAAAAAAAAGGTCTTCACCTCCCAAATATAAGTACAGAGCAAAATTCGGCCCTGGGGACACCAAATCAAAATGCGGGACGAATGGTCACCCTATGTTATAAGTTAGTATCAAAACTAATTCTTCATAACTATTTCTTGAGTATCTTCCCATCACTTTTTCTTTAATTTATTATATTGAACTGCTTGTCCATTAATGTCTCAATTGGTACTGAATAACTAAAACTAACCTCACTTTTTGAGAGTTTACATAGTTTACATTGTTGACTTGTTTACCAACTGTTGACATAAATTTACACGTAAACTTGAACAATTTAAGTTTACATGTAAGCGCCCATCACTGGTTCTTGTATCTTTACTATAAAATAACATGGTTTCATCTTCATCAGAAGAAAATACATAGTTTTTCAAAAATGCAGGGTACAGCTAGGGTACAAAGATATAGGGCTACAAATTACTAACACTGCCACGTGTAATTAAAACGCCTATCTATCATTAATGAAGCAGTTAAGGGATAGTTGTTGACACCCTGAGCAAGGTATAAAATTTTCTCCTCTTACGCCACACAAATGTTTGCCCAATTTTGAATTTAGTCTTCTACAACCCTTTTAACAGCCTATCATCGTTTGTTACAGATTAATTTGCGAATAAGGATAACCTTTTTATCGATTTTAAAAATTGAAAACCTACTCAATCATCTTTAATTGAATTTCTACCCCCATTAAAATTCACAAATCACTTAAAACACACATTTCGACTTACAGTACTTTCTCGAAAAACTGCGTTGCGCAAAGCACGCTGTGTGCGTATTTATTGTTTCATCAATCCTCAAATATAAGAAAGATGATTACATATTTATATAATTTACCTTTTGGTATTACATAATTTATTCATTTTTGAAGTAATATGGGCTGGTTCCCTTTATATACTTCGAAAGTTAGAAAGTCTATCTAGTATATTATTAAATATAATTTAAGTTTTACACAAGTAGACCATCTTAAAAAACATAAGTATTATTTACCTCAGATCTATTACTTAATTTATTCTATTTATTTCATCATGTCCATACCTACATATACACTAAGACATAGTATTTTTGTCGTATTTAAAAATATATATTAACATCTTGGTGTGTTACATGTTACATGTCGTATTACAAAATAAAAATTAACAGTTATAGCAATAAGAGATAGTTGTTACCAAAATGTGTGATATTCTTGACAAAAATGTCAAAATATTTTATTTATATGAATTGAAGAAAGGTGCACTTGTGACTATTATTTTAATCTAATTGAAATACACATATGTCAAAGAAATTTTGTTATTATTGATACCTTGTTTGAAATAATCCAATTCCAGTTATCCCATTACAATTCCCATAAAACTTATGTTCAGAGGCCAACCCTACTTAATAAAGTTAAGTTTACTTTAATGCAAGGTTAAAGAAGATGCATTTTTTAGTATTTAATTATTTAAATTAGTATTTAATTATTTAAATTAGTATTTAATTATTTAAATTACAATAATTCATAAAAAATACATTTCTGATCAATAGAGCTCAGACAAAGTAAGGCGTATAGGAACACCATTTTCAATGTTAAAATCAATTGCCCGCACGTTAACCTAATGGGACCCAAACTAATCTACTATTTAATTTCATATTAATGTTCATTAATTCGTAAAATTCATTAATGTATATACAAAAACCAACATCATAAATGCAGAAGTGAATTTTTATTAGTTTGGTTAGCATAAATTTTATTTAAATTTTTCACGTATAGACTATTCCAAACGGAACTAAATTGAATTTTTATTGTTATTTATTTTTTTTTTTTTTTTGGGTTTTTGTTATAGTTTGTCTCAGACTTTAGTGGAATGACTTGACTTCTTAACGTACAGGGTAACCCCAACGCTGCGGGGTGTTTGTAGAAAGCTGTACAGTGCTAACGCCTAAGAAAATGTTTCACATTTCAAAAAAATTTAAGTATTGTCCATTTTTACTACCCCTATAATCCTCTTTAAATTCCACCCGCATGAAGGTAAGATTAAATCATTCACTTGTAAGTTGAGACAAACTACAAGCAAAATGATCAAAAGCCTCAGTTAAATGTTAAAAATTACTAGTTTTCAAAATCTAGTTCAGCTTAAATCAAGGAAATGGACTATGTTCAGTTAAAAATTTAACAACAAATGATGATGAGTATAATTGCGCTATGACCTCTCTATTAATGCCCCCATACACGAGCGATCCATCAGTCCAAATGGCCCCGAGCCGATCCAAAAACTCACCGTGTTTGTGTGAACTATAATGGATCGGTGAACTTTATTTGGTCGGCTGGATTTTCGATCGTTCCAAAATCCATGATGCCGAGCCATTCTTTGGCCTTTCCGTGTGTAGAAAAACCCCGAGCCGAATGGGCCCGATCCATCTGCTGGACTCGCCGTGTGTTTGCAATCATCAATCCAAACAACTGCCAATTTTGATTCAGACGTCGAACTGTCAACATTGTTCTATAAAAATTGAAGTAATGGCTTGTAGCGGCCGTGATTTTGTTCTTGAAGTGATTGAGAAATATAATCAATATGAATGTCTTTAGCAAGCTAGAAATGATTACTATCACGGCAAGACGAAAAGAATTTGTGCTCTTGATGATATTCTAGTATTATTATCGAGAAACAGTTCAAAAAAGTTGTAAACTATCCGAGGTTAATAAAAAAAAACAAAAAAAACAAAAAATAAATGACTTATTTGTTTTCTATCTGCAAGCCATCCTTTCTGCCATTTGGTTTTTGATTTTCTTTTCTTTTTAATGTAAATTCAAGCTAAAGTTTCTAATCCATCCATTAATTACACTAGTATACAGTGTTTCTGTGCAAAAAGTTTTGAATAGTGATTCTAAAGTAATTTTCGATGCTGAACACGAATCTGACCTTGAAAATTTTCTATCACGTCAGGTTTTTGAGATATACGAAAAAAACGTTTTTTGATATATAATATATATTTTATTGAATATAAGGTACAAATTAGAAATATTGAGCATAAACTTTTTGTCGTTTTTATGAATTTGGATCTGTTTCACGTATTAGTGTCCACCAATAGTCACCAAGCATATTTTCATCCCAGTATCCTTGGTAACGCTTCTCAAGTATCATTAATCCTGATGAAAACGTTCGCCTTGTTCATCGCTTGTTGCACCTAAGTTCTCTGGGAAGAAATCAAGATGGGAATGTAAAAAAAGAATTTTAATATACATTCGTGCACCTAGTGCGTTATAGTTTTTCAATAACTCTGCAACAATCTCACTGTAATGGTCACTTTTTTTGTTACCAAGAAAACTATCAACAATAGAATGAAATGATGACCAAGCGGCAGCTTCTTTCGGGGATAAACACCTCGCAAACTTCTCGTTATTTAACAGTTTTCTAATTTGAGGACCCACAAATATTCCCTCTTTAATTTTCGCATAAGACAGTTGAGGATATTTGGTCATCAAATATTTAAAAGCAGAACTGTTTACATCCAATGCTTTGACAAAAATTTTAATAAGACCAAATTTAATATGAAGGGGTGGAAGGAAAACATTTTTGGGTCGATTAGAGATTGATGTTTAACATTTTCTTTGCCAGGTGAGAAATTTAGCCTAGCTGGCCAAGTTTGTCTTTTGTAATGCTGTTAGGTCGCACGACTATCCCATAGGCACGGAAAACAACAAAATTTAGTGTAACCACTTTGCAAACCAGTTACTAAACCAATCACTTGTAAGTCACGGATTAAGTCACTTAGCTCTTCTTGTGTCACCAAATGTCTATTAAAGTGTTTTTTTCCCACCAAGTGTATTCTTCTATGTCGCCACTACTCGCAATCGCAATTGGTTCTATTGGCAATTGTTGAAAATCTGGGGTATCGTTGGAGGTGTTACCAGGACAAATTGGCAATTTATCATCTTCTGAATGAATAAGTGGCTTAGTTATAAATGAAAAATCAGCGTATTTGAGTTTAAGTTTGCTTTTTGAACTAATTCCGAACACATTGGTTAAACAAAAATAACAATCCAAATTGTGATTTCTCGGCTCCCTCCAAAGCTTTATTATTATTATTATATTTATTTTACATCGGCCTTTATTTCTGCAAGGAGGCTAATCGCCGATGCCAGGGGGCGAGCTCCTACACCTGGATGAGGGGTGAATGATTGTGAAAATGAGAGTAGTGTAAACATATTATTCTCGCCTGAATAATATCACCAACGAAGCAGGCACGAACCACCGGCCGCCAAGTCACGCCTGTTTCTAACAGTCGAAAACCGCACGACTTAATGCGCTCGGCCACTCCGTTGGCTCTCCCTCCAAAGCATCGGTGTACTATATGGTAAATAAATTTTTTCTCCACTTGCCCATTTATGTAAAGTCACCCTACAAGAGTTACAAAAAACATGTGGTGTCCATTGTTTGTTTTGGTTACCAACAGCAAAACCAAAGTAATGTAAATAAGCAAATTTTAGCGATTCTGTAATAACACAATTCTTTTTTCTGACAATATATTGTCCACACACATACCAAAAATAGTTTGGACCAATTTTACACATTCTTCTCGACATTTTTATGCATTAATCTTCAACAAAACAACGTTTCTACGCGATATTGTTTGAAAAACCGATACAACTACCTTAACCCTTTGGGTACATTTGACGACTGAGACTCGTCATCCGTATGTATACCAAAGTTACAGTTGACGAGTCTGACTCGTCATTCGAACTTAACAATTTATACGAGGTTATTATCATGTACAGTAGTCGCTCGCACTGTGTCGCATGAAACTGCTCGCATAGTGTCGCTCCTCACCACTCCCCTCCTCATCCCTCCTCACATTTCTTATTGTTGAGTTGGATCAAATAAATCCGTACTCAAAGGGTTAAATAACATGCAGTGCTGCTAACTAGCAATATCTGGAAAACTAGACGTGATGGAATTTTTTTGGCAGCAGATTTGAATTCAGTGCACCGAAAAACGTTGGAAAATATACATTTCACTCTTTGCGCAAAAAAAAAGTTAAATTTTGTATACTAGTGTTATTATTAAAAAAAAAAAACGCAGTCTGCAAATACACTACAAATGATACAGACCGACAGGCTCGATTAAAAATGGCTCGGTCCCTATTTTGGACTGAGCTAGAATGGACTCGTGCCAAATAGACCCGGGCCGTATGGATCACTCGTGTGTGGGGGCCTTTAGTAGGTCCTCTGAGACTAGAAACGACCTAAAATCTTGCCCGTGGACGCCACACACACTGAACACCCGCACGCAGCGGCCCTCATGAAAATGGCGTGAGCAATCACCAAAACATGAATAGTAGGGTATGCCTGTAATTACAAAAATGACCTACAATCCTATATAATAAATACATTTGTAATATTTATAACGCATAAACCTATTATCTAGTTAAATGATTTAGGAATACAGTACATAATAATAATTTGCAGTAATAATTAATTAATTAGGCCACTCACATGAAATTAAATCGATCAGTTCAAATCTTTTCTTTTAATACAGAAATTATACTGTGTGTTTAAAAAATGTATTTATTCTTTCATTGTCATTACTTCTTGGTTTATTTTCATAAATTCAATTCTATAATAAAGAAAAAATTGTGCGAATTTAAAAAAATAAAACTTATTTTTTTTTTATTTATTAGTACAGGTTTCTCAACAGGATACAATCCCAATTACAGAGAAACACACATCAGATATAAAAAATGAAAAAATACAGCAGCGAAACAAAACAAAAAACAAAAAAAAAACAAAAAATTAATATAATAATATTAAATTATTTTTGCAAATAATTTTTTAAATTTACATATATCACATTGAAATATGTCTGGAAAATTAACATTGGAAGAATACATATTAAATAATAATGGAAGACGATTTATAGGTGAATTGGTTGCAGAATTGGTTTTAGAGAAGTTTATTGAGAAAAGTTCACATTGTCGCGTAGAATGTGTAGGAACACGGAAATGGAATTTGCTTAGTAATTCTGGACAGTCAATTATATTTCTAATAATTTTAAAGAAAAAAGAAATATCAAGATAGATCCGCCTTTTCTCAAGTGACAGTAAATTTGATTTATAATTAGAAAATTTGTTTACCATGTAATTATCGAATTTTGTTTGAATTCTTTCAATTCTATCAATGTAAATGTTATACTGAGGTGACCAACAAACCGTGGCAAATTCAAGCTGACTCCTAACGAAAGAAAAATATAAAGTTTTCATGGTTGAAATATTTTTGAAATTTGCCCCTGATCTTATTATAAATCCTAACATTCTGTATGATTTTTTAATTACATTATTTACATGAACATCCAATCTAAGCTTACTATCCAAAGTTACCCCTAGATCCTTAACAAGGCTAACGGAAGTAATATTATTCCCACAAAGACTATATTCATAATTTACTTTATTTATGTTTCTAGTAAAAGTTATTTGAACACATTTCTGCATATTAAGAGAAAGATTATTTTTTTGCATGAAAATATTAAACCTGTGAAGGTCTGATTGTATCTCGTAACAATCTTGCAAGCTAGTGACTGATTTAAAAATTTTAAGGTCGTCGGCATAGAGTAATATATTCGAGTACAAAAAACATTTCGTAATGTCATTTATGAAAATTATGAATAGAAGCGTTGCTAAATGGCTCCCTTGCGGTACGCCTGAGGTAATTGGTTCACTATTTGATTTAAAACCATCAACAACAACACACTGACTTCTCCCTGAGAGATAAGATTTAAACCAAGCTAACAAATTGCCACTCACTCCAAAAGAAGCAAGCTTGTGTAATAATATTTTAGTATCAATTTTATCAAAAACTTTGCTAAAGTCAGTATAAATTGCATCTACTTGGACGCGATCATCCATAGATTTTAGTATGTAGTTGGTATAAAGTAATAAATTGGTTTGAACTGATCTTCCAGGTAAAAACCCATGTTGTTGAGGTATTATATAGTTTCGGACAGATGAAAATAAAATTTTATATATTAATTGTTCAAATATTTTTTCAAATATGCAAAGTTTAGATATGGGTCTATAATTTGTAATCAAATTTTTACTTCCATTTTTAAAAACTGGTGTTACATAAGCTTCTTTCCAAATAGTGGGACAATGTCCTTCAGTCAAAGATTTATTATAAATAATAGTTAACGGCACACAGAGAGATGTTGCACAATTTTTAATAAAAACACTTGGGATACTATCTGGACCAGCACCCTTATTTTTGTCCAATTCTGATAAAATACTTAAAACTTCCGGCTCATCAAACGTAATGTCAGATAAATTTGAATTAGTTAAAACATGTTCAGACGTGAAATTATAATTACTTGAATCACTATCAATGTACACGGATTTAAAGTGCTGGGAAAAAAGATTACAAATTTCTTCACCTGAGTTTGCTATGCTATCACCGTATATCATATTATTAGGTATACTACGATTTTTTGTTGTCGATGCTATGTAAGACCAGAATTTTTTACTGTTTGCAGGGATCTGCGTTTCGATGTTTTTCATATATTTATTAAAACAAACTCTGCTCAAAGTTTTTGCTTGTTTCCTAAGAGAGGAAAAATCATTATAATATACAACTGAATGAAAACGTTTATATTTTGCATGAGCTTTATTTTTTGCTTTAATAAGTTTAACTAATTCACTTGAATACCAAATCGGATAAGTATGATTTTTATTAACCTTTTCAGGAACCAACTCAGCTATAATATTATACAAAGTCTCATAAAATTTTGATATCATCCCTTCTGTATTTAAATTTAAAAATAATGAATTCCAATCAACAGCAAACAATTTTTCATTTATAGAATTATAATTACCATGCCGGTATAGGTAAATTTTTTTAGACATTGGCATTAATACAGAAGTTATTTCAAAATTCAGATAAATTTCCAGAGGTGGATGATGACAATCAATCTTTGAGAGTGGAGAGTCACATTCAATAATTTTCACATTTTCTATGCTAGAGATAACAAGATCTAAAATTCTGTTATTTACATTTTTTACATGATTAAATTGAAAAAAATTGCAGTAAGAAAAAGAGTCGACAAAATTATTTGATAACACATTATATGTATTACAAGGTGTTAAAGAAGAGTCAGTATTAATGGCCCATTGTAAATGAGGAAAATTAAAGTCTCCACAAATAAGAAAGTTTCCATTGGGTTCAGAGTCTCTTATTAGAACTAATTTATCAAGAAAATATTGAAGTCTAATATTATCATCTGGGGGCAAATATACACAACACACATGAAGCACACTATTTTTTAAATTTAAAGTTACCCATAGATCCTCTGCATTAGATGCCCACTCGAATTTCACTATGTAGGACAAACACTTTTTCACGCCAATCAGGACTCCACCACCATCACATTTATTAGATGTTAATGACGATCTATCTCGCCTTATTATGTTATAATCGTCCGATAAGATTTCACTGTCATTTACAGAATTATTTAAAAACGTTTCTGTTAAACAAATGATATAAATTCACAAGAAGCTGAATTTACACGAATATTGGAGGTTTTTGAACGTAATCCTCTAACATTTTGGTAATAGAATGACACTGGCATCGAAGTAAAAGGTGTTTATAAATGAACTGATTTGATTTAATGATTTCTAGTTAAATTTGTCAATATCCGTTTCAGAATTGATTGAATAAATTCTGGATATATCATCTTTTCTAACGTATAATTTGCAGTTTTTTGTCCACACATACTTGAATCCCTTAGGCCGAAGTTTCTCGCGGGCTTGTCTGAATAAAATATTGTTTTTTTCAGTTAAATGTTCATTAAAATATATTTTGGATATAGGGCCTTCAAATTTAAGATCTGTTGTTATTAAGGGTTTTTTCTTAGAAGCTGAAATATAGATATCCTTAATTCTTCTTGATGTAAACTTAACAATAATATTTCGTGGTTTAGCATCACGTGCAACACGAGAAGGAAGTCTATGTGCAGCATCCAGGTCGTTGTTGGATAATATTACGCCAAATTCTGTACCAATGTCTCGAACTAGGTTGAAGATATTTTCATCTTTCTTCTCTGGGATGTTTTGGATAACTATATTATTTATACGAGAGTACTGCTCAAGTTCATCAACTTTACGAGCTAATACTATCACATCCTTTTTTAATACTTCATTTTCTTGTTTTATATGGTCATATTGGGACATTTTTTCATTTATATTTTTAATCTCCATCTCAAAATCACTAATCTTGTTACTACAGAAAGTAACAGATTTCATTAATTCATTAAATTTTTTATCCATTTCCGAAATGATTTGGGTTTTGAAAGTATTCAGTAATTTATGCATCATACTAAGCACTGCTGTATTAGTAGGTTCAGATGTGTCATCCATTGCAGATGAATTGGGCGAAGAGTTAGGACGGCATGAAACGCAATACCATGCTATTGAGCCTATAGTAAATAATTTAAATTGTTCCTCATTTATTTCTACGCAAGAAGCATGAACAAAACATTTGCAGTTGACACACTGTACGCCACGGCTCCTGTTGTTTATATTACGTTTGCACACAATACAAACACTTGGCATTTTGAACAGGTTGAAACCACCAGTATGTATGCTGTTAAGACAAGTTTAAGAATAAAAACGATCGTAATGTCACTACGAAATTATTTAAATATTCAATATTTAAGCATGCATTTCAAGCAACACTGCACTAATTGTTTAAAAATACGCACCAGAATTTTATCTATTTTATCTATCTGTAGGTATGACTTTTAGAGAGGATACTCAAAAAATTTCACCATAAGATTTTTATAATCAAGAGAGCACAAATTAACAAGTCTTTGCATCAGCTGCTGATGAATAACTCGATATTTTAAGGGTTTAATTTGCATTTTTTATATTTTATTTATTTAAAAAATTATAAAGAGTTACCTAAACATTATAGTTCAATGATTTATTATGGCAAATTACATTTTGACACAATATCTGGAGGAATCTGCGTGTAATCAGGGCCGGCGCTAGGCATGTGCAGTGGCACATGGCCTCGCGGCCCAACAGGCCTCGCGCGTATTGTGAACTTTCTGAATCGCGCGAACTCGCGTTCACCAAACTCCCATTTAAATTGTATATGTAGTTTTCGAGCGCGCTGAAATTAGAAAGAAGAAAACGTGTGGGGTGCTTCGCATCAGCTGTGAAGCGCTGTGATTCCCCGAATACGAGAGAAAATCACACAGCCGAAAGTTGTTATTGATAGATGCCACAGAAAAAAAATAGTGTAACATTCACTAAATGTATCCCTGATTAAAATATATACATTTGAAACATTATAGGAGTATCTAATATGTAAACATAGCGTGGTAGCGGAAAGCACCAGGTAAGGAAAATTACATTTTGACTGATCTATCTCGTTCATTCCGTCATTTTCCGTGGTCCATCATTATTGAACCAACCCTTTTTGACCACCGCGTCAATATAAAATTTTCTGGTTAATCTCGCACATGGCCTCGCGCCTGCCCTGGCACATGGCCTCGCGCCTGCCCTAGCACATGGCCTCGTAAGTCCTAGCGCCGGCCCTGCGTGTAATACATATATTTAATAATTGGTCACCCCAGTATTGGTTTGTTTTAAGTCCATGAGATAGTTTCAGTGGTATGAGAAAATGAGATTTTATTGTTAGTTTAAGCGTGATATTATTTGTATACTACATCACATTCAGACAATTATTTTTAACATAAAATGGTAAAATTATGTTAACTTTAGAGTATTACTAATTTTTTAAACAAATAACTAATGTAAGGAACTTAGTTAAGAAATTTTAATTTGGAGATAGAACAATTTATAAAGCAAAAAAAAATCAATATCAAAATAAAAACATGTTTTATTAATTTATATATTATATACAAATATTGTATATTGGATTGTAAATTATAGTTTAACTGTACAAGAACTAATATTTTTAAAATTAAGTAAACCAAATATTCATAGTACTTTTATTAATTTAATTACTTAGAAACTAGAACAAAAAATATATTCAGGAAAATGACTATTTTAATATAATATTTTTGATCTAATGATGGCTTATAGGGTAACATTTTTGTGTTAAGTTTGGGAACATCTAAGGTATTATTATTCATTTTATGCATATCCTTTCAAGTTCTTTTTCTAATTAATTGATATGTTGTCATATTTTCTTTGTAAAATGATGTATTAAAGTTAACAGAAAAACGATTTTTTTTTTTTTATAAATTAAAAGTTTTATTTTTATAGGGTAAATTGTAAAAATCAAAAGATTTTGAAATGATTTGAGAATAAAAAAGTGTTCCTCTTTCAATTGAATAATTTTCAGTTTTACTTTAGGGTAGTGTAAACATGCTGAAACGTCAAAAGCAATTTAGGAGACCGCTTGAATGAAAAGTTGAATATAAAATAAAATTATGAGAGTTTTAAGACAGGACATAGAACAAAACAATATAAGAATAGTAATCGTTTTTTGGATATATAACAAAGTATATTGAGAACTGACACGCTCGGATACGCAGTCTGGTGGTCAAATATTGTACTACGCCACTGTAGTACTCTTTGAAATTCTTGCATATGTTCTAGTGTTGATTTTTTGTTAGAACGTCGATAGATACATTTTCATAAAATAAAAATGTACTGTACTTAAATTAACCTGTTCCCTGTTAGCATATTCACAGCTGAATACTAGACAGTTCAGCCATTTTGCCTTGTATTACAGCGCCGCCATCGGTAATGTCACTTCTCAATAGTCAAAAATATCGAATGTGACTGCAAAAAGTAAAATATTTGAATGGATAGAGAACAAAAGTTTTGAAAATCCCAGAAATAACATTAACTCAAAAAACAAAAAGATGGATATAGAACAAACCAATTCTGGGGTGACGACTTCAGAAGTGTTAAATATATGTTGTAATGACAAAATATTCCTCTGTACAGCGCGTCGATTTCGATTAAGGTACAAAACTAACAATTGATAATAAAATTAATATCAATCTGTGTATCAAAATTGCAAAGAATTTTTATGAACCTAATATGATATTTTTAATTGTATAAAAAACTGTTATGTAATTGTAAATAAGAAAATTACATAGATGCTATCTTGTAAACTAACCAACTCGTTTTTGCGTATGATGCGGCAAATTGTAGCTAAAGCTTCATTATATAATTATGTTTGTAGTAATTTTGTTCTATTGTGAAAACTATTTATAGTTATTGTACTTAGTAGTTTATTTTGTGCTTAGCCGTTATCTTGAATCTGGCGCGGATCTCAATGTAGGTGCTGCATTATCAAGTATAATATTTTTCCCACGAAGGTTCTAAGCTATAAGCAATTAACTCGAAAAATTGTCGACGTATTATTTGAATATTTCTGCACAAAAATATATAAATGTTTACAGAACTTTGTTGTCTTATATCTGTTATTGAGCAATAAAATTTTAACAATAATTTTTTCTGTAGTTAGAAATATTCTACTACTATTAGATAGATAAAAATCGTTAGTTTTGTATAAGAAACTTGTAAACTCTGGAGGGTATAAGTAGCCTCAAACCACTACATTTGTTGTTAACCCTTACGTTACGGTGTCCTTTGGTTGCGGTGTGGGGTACGAAGGTACCCCATTTTTATTTTATCGTAAATAAATAATTTATTAATAATTTGTATTCAGGTTTACTATGGAATATATTAAAAATGTTTTTTGGCTGAAATTACAATATTTTCAATTGCAATGTTTTCATACGTTCAACATTCATAAAATCCGGTTTCATACTAACCAACTAAATTTCTAGCAAAGCATAGTATACGCCCAACCTGATACGTCCGTCCTGTCCGACGTCGATATTCATACTGTAGCGGTTGTTTAGGCGGTAACTGCTTTGCAAAAATCAGGGAAATCACCGAAGTTGACTCCGCCCTTTACTTAAAAATAGCCAATAAAATTCATGAAAAATAAATTAATTAATATTAGGTGTAAAATAAAAAATTAAAAAAATATTTACATACATTGTTTCATAAGTAGGTAAATAAAGTATTTATGGTATTTATAAAACTCAAGAACGATTATTTTATTCAAATTTTGTGGGGTACATTTTAAGTAGCACCGCTCCGTAAGAGTTAACAGAACTTTGAAATCGTTAGAAATGTCCTTATACCCGGCTCTGACTTCAAAATAATTTCTGAGACTACATTAATCACAAAAATACATCTTTTTAAATATACTTTATTTCCAACAGAAGACTAAAGCTGCCACCTTTTCATTTTTCAAAATCCCGATATTCAGAGGCCTTTGTTTTTAGAAAAACTGCATGAGCCGAACATACCTAATGTTTAAAGTAAGTAATTAATTTAATTATCATTTTTGGTTATTTCGGAATAAATTTTAAGTGACTATAGGCTATTCCAAATGTTCAAGCGGGGCTAAAGATTTTTATTTTTTAAACTCATTTTTAACGATTGAAAAGGGCTTTTCTTAAACAAATTGGTCAAAAGTCACATTCAAACGTTAAAAGTGACTAATTTTCTTCTTAAACCAAAGAAACAGACTACATATACCGTATGTCTTTTTTCGACTTGCAAAAAAAATCCAATTTGTTTGAAAAAGGCACACAATATTTATTGTATTTATATCTGAAAATAGGAATTGCCATGAAAATAGTTGAATAGTTGATTGCTGATAGGTGACAGTTACATGTATGTATTAAGTAGTGCATTCATATATTAATCTAGTTACCATTTTTCAGCGATTTAATTTTTTTTTTTTTTGTCATTTGTCTTAGCTTTTGTGTCTGTTAATAATATTAATTAATAGAGCTTGCGGCCAATTATTAAATTCACAAACTTTAATTTTAAATCTGCTGGAATATTTTAGTTCCGAAAAAGAGAACAATGGGCCATTTATTTCTCTATCTTGTCTTTTACTAAATCTGAACTTCTCACGAGAAAACGAAGGAAATTAAAATCTGAACCAGTTTATTTTATTGATACATTGGCACAAACGTATGGTCATGAAGTACTAAGATTACCTCCTTATCACTGCCAGTTTAACCCTATTGAATTAATTTGGGGTATAACAAAAAATTATTATGATAGACATATTGGTCAAAACGGATATAGTTATAACGAAGTTTTTAAAAAGGGGCAAGTAGCCTGTGATCAAATTAGTTGTGAAACTTGGGCAAAATCTGTTAAAAAAATCAAAAATTTAATAAATGAATGGTGGGAAAGGGAAAGGATTGTTGATGATATTAATCCAATAATCATAAATACAAGAAATGACAGCGATATTTCAGATGACGACGATATCATGCATTACAGTGACTATTTTTTTTTAAATAAAAATAAACATTTAAATACAACTTCTAGCAATATATTATATGAATAAATATATTTTTACTTAATATTTTATTACTTTGTACTTAGGGGAAACATAGATATTTAATTTAATTAAACAACAAATTATAATCCAAAATTTACGTATGAGTATAAGTTTTTCCTTATTTATAATTATTACCTTAAAATTAATAATTTTGTTGGTTTGAGTACTGCTGTGAATTTATTTTCCCGCTCTAATTAGTAAAGATATCTACGAATCATGCCGTTTCTTTCTAATGCTTTGTTTTTTATTAAAATAATTTGGAAGGTTAGTTGTCAACTTGCGTCACTATACGTTACTATGGGTATGCAAATAATTATAATGATATAGACAGAGAAAGCATATAGTATTGCATATCGATACTTGTAGCAACGAACAGTCACCTATCAGCAATCCGAACTATAGTTGAAATTGTAGGCGAAGATGAAATTTGGTTTCAACATGACGGTTGTCCAGCGCATTATGGTACCGAAGTAAAAGAGTATTTAAATTTTACATTTACAAATAAATGGATTGGAAGAGAAGGTGAAATACTTTGGCCTCCAAGGTTACCAGATTTAAATCCTTGTTATTTAAATCTTTTTTTGTGACCCTTCATAAAAAATAAAATATATAATTTCAATAACATCGGCTCCATAGACGATTTAAAGCAACAAATAATTAATATTTGTAATAATATTCATCCGCGGACTATTCCAAATATAAACATAAATTTCTACAATAGATTATGTTTTTGTTTAGCTGATAATGAAAATTTATTTGAAAATTTAATTTAGATGTAGTATTATTTTATTTTATAAATGTATGTTTAACCTGAAAATAAACTTTGTCTAACGTTTGATTTTCATTTGTGCATGGCAACTGTTATTTTCAGATATAATTACAAAAAAATGTGTGCTTTTATAAACAAATTCAGATTTTTTGATACAAAACTAGACACAATGTATTGGGACTAAAATACTGAACAATGTTTATTAATAAAGTTTTTGTCTAAAACTCATAATAGAGATAGAATATGCAATAGAAAATTTAACATGGGAAAGTTCTATGTTGCAAGTCGAAAAAGGACACACGGTATGTAAAAATACTTTTTAAAAACTAGTTAAAATAGAAGTTAAAAACCAACGCAGATCTATAAAATGTTGAGCAGCTCATAATATTTTAACTGATTTTTGTACACAATTCGGCTTTTGCTATCACTATGTCCAAGCAATTGCGCCTGTGATTCCATCCATCGTGCGCTACGAATGCGTTACACCTAAGCCCGTTCAAACGTTAGAATGCAGTATTGCTCTTATGGAAAATGGGAGCGGTGTTGCCATATGTTATAAAAGTGTCAAATATGTCAATGGACCCAAAATATTATGCGGAATTTTATGTTTTTTTGTTGTTAATTCATCGAAATTAAATAGAAAAAGTATCGGAGACTCATATGATTTACAAAAATCAAGAAACGCGGAACAAAAATGTATAACCATTTGTAGAATACTGCGAATTCCCAGATCAGCGCGTTTTACAGCGGGCAACGCAGCTGAGAAAGGAAAGGATAACATTTTCGGAAGAACCCAATAGAGAGTATCAATGGCGGCGCTAGCTTTTAAAATCTGGGGCGGCAGGAAATATTTGAGAGGGCCACAATTTTTTTATCTTTATAAATATTAATAAAAATATGATGGTTTTGAAAGAATGAGAGCGGGCCATAATCGACCTTTTGACCCGCTTTCTTCTGCCACAATTCTAAATATTCCCAAAATCAACAGGGCACTTAGTTTTATCTCAAATGTATCCCCCGGAACTCCCGCTGGGCAGTGGCGGATCAAGCCTTCGCCGGGCCCAAGACATTTACGGGCCCCCAACCTATGATTTACGGGCCCTCAACCTAGAGGCGTTCAAAGTGAAGAGCAAAAAAAAAGGTCCTCACCTCCCAAATCCAAGTGAAGAGCAAAAAAAAAGGACCTCACCTCCCAAATCCAAGTGAAGAGCAAAAAAAAAGGGCCTCACCTCCCAAATCCGGGCCCTTGAAAATTACGGGCCCAAGACAAATGTCTTTTTTGTCTCGTTCGTCACTACCGCTGGGACCACCACTGGAGAATGAAAAAAAATTACTCCTTTTCCCTTGTAGTGCATTTAACGTTTGAACGGACTGTAGGTATGGAGAGTATTTTTTGTTAAAAACAAAATGATCAAAAGTCTCACAAAAGGTAAAAGTTACTAAAATTGAAAATCTAGTTCCGCTTAAACCAAAGAAACAGGCTACACACCACAACAGTCGCCAAGGTAACCAGATCTATAGACTATTCCAAACCTTTAAGCGGAACCAAATGGAATTTTAATTTTCTTCAGTTGTCACAAGCAAATTTTTTAATGTTTGAAGTTGGCTTTTACTAAACAAAATGATCAGAAGCTTCATTTAAACGTTACTAGAACAGTTACTAGAATCCAAAATCTAGTTCTACTTAAACATGAAACAGATATAGCCTGTTTCTTTGGTTTAAGCGTAACTAGATTTTCAAATTTTTTATAATAACTTTTACTACTGATTTAGTGAGGCTTTTGATCATTTTGTTTAGCAAAAGTCTACTTGAAACCCTAAAAGTAAAACTCATAAAAATTTAGAAAAATGAAAATTTCAGTTAGTTCCGTTTAGACGTTTAGAATAGCCTATAATAGTAATAAGTTTTTACCGACCGCCAACATATATAAGGGAGGTATTGTGATCATACCAATTTTGACGTTTCGAGATTTCGATGGATCTCCACGAATTGAGGTCCCTACATAACGTTTTGACTATTTTTAGCATGATGTCTGTCGGTCTGTCTGTCTGTCCGTCTGTCTGTCCGTCTGTGTACACAGTGCAGAGCAAATTCGGCTGAAAGGATTTTTATGAAACTTCATATTTAAGCTTCTGCCAATGGCGCGATTGATCAACTTTTGGTAAAAATCGGTTGACTAAAAATGGGAGTTTGCTCGTGTCGATTTTAAGAATTTTGCGAATATTTCACAACAGAAAAATATCTCGAAAAAAATTATTAAACAAAAGTTGCTATAAAAAGCAATAAAGCTTAAAAACAATAACTAATAACTTTTATTTGAGACGTTTTTTGATAAAACGAAAAATTTCAAATAATTTCTGTAAAATTTTTCATATTTATGTGTAACGTTTCCATGGTCATGATAAATAATATCTCTGTTAGAAAATATTAGGTCAAGTTATTTCTACTCTGCTGCTAGAATGTAATTTATATAAGTACTTTATGATGGCGGTCGGTCCTGTGGTGGCCACAGCTGTTTTTTTTTTTTTTTTTAATTGGATAAATTTGTACGTTTGGGGTATTCATAGATGCTATTTCAAAATATTACTTTATTTATTTTAATTTTATTTTTTCATATTTAATTAATGAAAAGAAGTTCAAGAAAATGCTACACCAGTTATAAACCACAACAGCTCTAGATTTTGGATAAAATGGTTACAGTTTTCAAGACATTTTCACAGATCAAAACATTATGCACTTTTCTATGATTTTTTTCAAATTCTGTTTTGCTTATAACAATAGTGACGATGGTAAGAAGGTCAATAAATATTTGGGGCTGTCAAGAAAATTACATTATTGCATCAACAACAAAAAATAATTTTTCGGCAACGGCGTGCATTCCAAATTAAAAACCTATAATTTTTCAATACATGTATATCTTCTACTTATATTATGTTAGATATTTATTATATTATAGTATATATCTTTTATTTAGCAATATATTTTAATAACTGAATGTTGTACTTATTAATTATGTATAGTCCATTCCACGCTCATCCGGAATGACTCTTAGAGGAAATTCAAAATGTAAAGAACCAGCCAACAAAATTGAGTAGTACACGAAAACTGTAATATGCGAGGGGTGTTCTAAACCCTATATTTAATACTAGTATTAAATACAGTGGCGGCCTGTGCACGTAAGGCAATGGGGCAATGCTCTAACAATTATTTACTTTTAAAATAGAAGAAAATTTAGTTATATTGAAATGTTTATAACTTAAATTCGCATCGCACCGTGTTTCGCTTCCAAAAACAAATGATTTTAGAATGGGCATACACCAGGCAGGGCAACGGAGCAAATGCCCAACATCTTTGTAAGAGCGTTGGTGCGGGGTACAAGCGGGGGTGAAGTACAAGCAATAGTATGTAATAAACCGGGAGCTCATGACAGTTTATGGTCTCCGATTTCATACAGCATACCTTTTGGAAGAGACAATATTCACCCTGTGACAACAAAGAAAGGAGGGTACTAAGCCCCTGTACGCTTTCCGGTTATATGGAAAGTTGCATTTCTACTTGCACAAAAATGTTGTGTTTTCTCTGATTTAATAATGCTTGCCCTTTTGTCAAAAGAAAGTTAAAACAAATTTAAAGTCTTAAGAACTATAGGCATGCGATTCACAGGGTCCCAAAGGGCTCAAATGGTCATGTGATCTTTTAATAAAAAAAAAATGATTATCCGCGTTTTCATGCAGCATGCCGATGAAAATAATTAAAGTTTGAGTCATAAAGCCCCTATAAAATTATTGGCATGCGACCCAATGGTGGAAAATTTCGGAAAAATTTTGGTTGATTAAAATTTTCACAAAACTTTTCCGAAATTTTCCACCCTTGGGCCAACAAGGGCCGCATGCCAATTTTTTTATATGGGTTCTATGACACAAACTTTAATTCTTTTCATCGGCATGCTGTATGAAAACGCGGAAAATCATATTTTTTTATTACAAGATCGCGTGACTGTTTAAGCCCTTTGGGACCATGCGAATCGAACGGAAATAAAAAAAACCAATAAAGTTATTTCAAGGAAATTTCATTCAAAAACCTATAACAATGAACCGTTGTTGTGTGGATGTAAGGTGTGAAATTCGTTATTTTGTTTTACGTGCTTGGTTGTGAATTCTTCGTAAAACGACCCAGCCTGGACTTGCAAAGGAATAACAGATCTGAAGCATCTCTCTGATAAAATAAAGAAACACAAAGTAAGTGAAAGACATATGTATAACAGTGAAGAATTTTCAATGCTAAAGGTAGCCATACACGGTGAGGATTTCTTCAAGGTTTGACCTGAACAGTCCAACTGAAAAATCTTGAAACTGAAAACTTGAGGAAATCCTCACCGTGTATGGCGGCGTCCGTGAGGCCGCGGCCGGTACTTGAGGCCAAAAAATCCCGAACAAATATCATATTTCGGCCTTGAGGCCAGATTGTAATTGGCCTTGAGGCCAGACTCTTACTACCGTGTGTGTGCTGTCGACCGTCGGCCTTGAGGATTTGTAAAGTGAGTGTCGAATTTATTTAGTCATGTCTAGAGAATTTTTATCGAAATTCATACTAATTGTATGAAAATGAACCTTGCTTGTGGCAAGTAAGTTCTAAATAATACCATGATAGAAATAAAAAGGAGGCTGCTTACGCGAAATTATTGGAAAAAATAAAAGAAGTGGACGCGAAAGCTACAAAAAATGACGTAATTAAAAAATTAACAATATCAGAAGCGCTCTCCGAAAAAAGAATAAAAAAATTAAGGAATCGATGAAATCAGGAGCACCTGCTGATTCTACGCACAAGTCTAAGTTGTGGTCCTCAAGGCCTTTTCCTTGAGGCCAATCCTCTCCGTGTGTGGGCGAGGGTTCGGTAGAGGAATTCCTCGAGGCTTTTTCCTTGAGGAAATCCTCACCGTGTATGGCTACCTTAATGGGCAAAACAAGCCTGTAGCTGCAAACGTTAAATAGTCTGTACCTGCTACTTGACCGCTGAGCAAAGGCACGGACGTGAGTTCAATTCCTGCTTATGTCAAATAATTTGTGTAAAAATATTCATACAAATTACAGGTTCTGCTTAGCCGTTCGCAACCGGCTATAAGCTTTCTGTGTACGCTAAAAAAAAATAATAATTGAACGTAATACTGACCATATTACTCCAGAATGTATATAGATTGAAAACATGGTCACGAAATCTGGAAACAGGAGGCCTTGGCTCATTACGGGCTGTGGCGCCAATGATGATGATAATAGGCAAAATAAACATAATTAATCAACTTAGCGGTGCGTACCGTTTAAAGATAATTGAACGTAATGAAAATGTTAAATGATTAATAACGAAAAAATATTAATTAGGGTAAGTACTTTTTTGCTTCACCGGAAAATGATGTCACGAGCCGCCACTGGTTAAATATATGTTCTAAACCAGTGTTTCCCAACCGCCGGTCCGTGAGTTTTTTTTACTATGCAATTTTTCGCTTAATAAGTTATAACCCACATAATTTTGAGATGAAAATCTCGGTTCTTCTGTTAATTGCTTAAGTAATAATTTGTTTCTTTTTTCACTAATTATATGTGATTTTTTATTTGTTTTTTTTTTGTGTTTGTAATCAATGCAATAAAAAATATAAAACTTTTGCGATACACATTACTTTTCCTACGACTACTATGGAACTGTCTCATTTCGATACTGTTAGTTGACAGGAAATCAGCTTAATTTCGCATGTTACCCTCATACGCGCGCATGCGATGCGGGAATGATAAATGCACCCCAATGCGCATATGTATTGTGCGGGAAAGAATATATTCGCTGCAATGCGCATGTACAGTTTCCGAGAATTTTCATTCCCTTATGGCTGCGCGCGCATTAATGGCTGTTAACCATATTTATATTGTATTTTCTTGATTATTTATTTATTGAAAAATGGTAATCGGAGGAAAAGCATAGTGAGCAACATGCGCAGAATACATATTCCGCGATAGTATACAGTACAATATACTATTCTAAACTTGCGGGCCGGTCCACCATGAAAAAAGATTGGGAAACGCTGTTCTAAACCATCAGTTCGTTTCATAGACGTACCACGTACCATTTTTAAACACAGACTACTATTGTTTGTAACAACGAGGTGTTTTTATATTAAACCAGAAGATTCTAGTTTGATTCTTTGTTTTTATTATTTTATAAATAATATATATCTATTTCCCCACTTGGTTTTCAAGAAAAAGGAGACGGGAAAGGAAAAACGTATGAGAAAAGGTACCCAGATGACACCTAGATGAAGGAAGCACGCTGAAGATATGTTTCCCTAACGGTTCCGGGCTGTCCTCCGGAAGACTCAGGGATGGGATTTTTAGTCGGTAGAAATCCGACACTACCAGACAGCGCGGGGCTGCCTGGTCTCTTTAGAAGATTTTCCCCCATCCCCCGGAACGCTCTTGGAACTTAGGTAAGGTAAGATTACTTAAGTACTGTGGTAAAAGGAAAGCACCTAATGTCAGTATTTTAAAGTTTCATTATGACATAACACTAATAATACCTATACTTTTATTCAGAAATGGGGAGTCGGCAGAAAAATTATCGACTCCGACTCCTACTCCGACTCCCGACTCTTTTCACTCGTAAATCGTAAAGTCTATTCCAAATATTTAAGCGGGACAAAATGTATTTCTATTTTTTTAAGGTATCACTTTTTAACAATCGAAGTGGGCTTTTGTTAAACAAAATGATAAAAAGCCTCATTCAATCGTTAAAAGCTAGTATATTTCAATATCTAGTTCCGCTGAAACTAAAGAAACAGACTGTACTTACATTAAATGTCTTGGGTTGGGGTGAGCTGTTTTTATAAATAAGTCATTTTCATTTCATCTTTCAGACTTTTTGTGTCATTTTTAATACAATTTTTCGAATATATTAGTTTTCATAAATTTTTTTATTGTATTTTATATAGTTTATTTTTCATAATATGTCACTTTTTCTTTTGGTTATTTAGATTTTGCTGCTATCATGAAACATGAAATAATGAAGAAGCTCGTTTCAACTTGAGAAACTTAAAATTCAGTTTAGTTCCGCTTAAATATAATACACAGAGTAAACAGAAAAAGATAAAATGAATATGAGTAAAATCAAATATCTTTACTGCATCGTATTAATCTGTTAATACGGGCAGTATTAAAAAAAATTTAAACTGGAAAGCATGAAGAAAACCGGGTAAAGCCAGAATTGAATATTTTTAATTTCATTTTTGTTCTTAAACAGAGAACAAAATCTCGTCCCTGTTTCCGTGGTTTAAAAAAAATTGTTAATATGTTTATTATGCTTTCGTTTTCGGTTTGTTCTCATCCTTAATAAAAATTGAATTAAAGAGTCGGGAGTCGATAACTATTTCCGACTCCCGGCTCCGACTCCGACTGCTCCAAAAAGCGAGTCCCCATCCTTGCTTTTAGTAACTAATTTTATTGATAGGCAATTGTTTTTTCCTTTGGGGTAATAATTATACTTTATTATCGTTTTTCACATTGAGATTTTGTTTTTCAATTTTTTATACACAGAAGAAAAGAGAAGCAGCTTTTGGCCACTCCCCTAAAACAAACGTCCACGTACGTGGCACACGTTTCCTTCCGCCAAGACTAGCCCTGCTATTTGTGTTACGACTATTCAGGTTTTCACAGTAAAATTTTACTTTTAGCCGTTCGTTTGACATGTATCTGCCCATCAGGGCCGGATTAACCTATCTTGGGGCCCTAGACATTTTTTCCCTGCCAGGCCCCCACAAGAAATAGACAAAAAAAAAACACTCTCCAAAAAATTAGAAAACAAATGAAATTAAAAAAAAAAATTAAAATAAATAATGTTCCTGGGGTAGTTAAAAAGCTAATGCATATGTTAATTTTTTATTAAAAAAAGAATTTTCAATACAAAGCAAAACAAATAATTTTTAGTTATTATTCCAATAGAATCAATAGGAAAAAACGACAATCCAAAATCCCATTTTTCTCGCTTTTAATTCTGCAAAATTATCAATTATTTCATCATAATTGATATTGTCCAAAGTATTTTGTTCAATATATAGTACAGCTAAGGAAGTTAATTTTGATTGACTCAATGTGTTTCGTAAATAATTTTTGACACGTTTTAATACTGAAAACGATCTTTCACCAGATGCATTTGATTCAGGCAAAGTTAAATATATGCGCAATAAGATTTCTATATTTGGAAATGTGGATACAATTTTTGTGGTCTTTATAAATTGTAGCATATCAGATGGCAACTTTAAATTTTGGCTTTTACAAATTAACATAAATTGCAACAGTTCCTCGTCCAATTCTTAAGTATCAATGTCTTCATTGTACCATTTTTTTAGCAATGCGGTATGTTCAGATCTAATTGATACGTCGTCATCTAAGTCTGTATGAAATATTTTAAAAATCTCGTCAATGTTTTTGTAACTTTTGCTACGTAGTTTTAGTTAAAAAGATATTTTGTCACAAATCACATAAAAACAATTTCGTTTAAAGGCTTCTTGACCCTGAATACAAGAACTTACGTCTTCCTCATCATGATGAACTTCATCAAAAAATCCTTTCCTCTTTCGGGACATTTTTTTTTTTTTTGAATCGGAATAAGTTTTTATTTCTGACGCGTTTAATGTCTCCGCTTCTATTTCGGGAAATAAACTTCTTAAACTATTAACGTAATTAAATAAATTGTCAAAAATATATATTTTTTAAACTTTTATTTATTTTTTACATTTTTTTTTTTTTTCAAAGTGGACGGTTTGACCGGGCCCCTCAAAAAACCGGGCCCTAGACATTTGTCTCATTTGTCTATGCCATGATCATGCCCATTAAAAAAAACTAAGGCCATGACCTTCTAAATTTGAAATAACAAATTGCAAAATGCATCCTCTACTATAAGTAAATAATTAATTTTGTTTATATAATTGTTTTGACTCTCCGTTTTGCTCTAATTATTATATTTCTTGTAATAAGCGTGTAGTAAGCGCTGCACTAGACATTGTTAACAATAAGAACGCGCGCAATAATGTTCAATGCGTATGGTAGTGAATGCTGAATTTGTAAGATTCTTCAGTTCCATGGTTTTGCATTCATAAGTTGGTTGTGAACACAGCATGGGTAATTCTGCGGCTGTTGCGAAATTTTGTTTTAAAAAAATTGAAGAAATAGAGGACTTAGAAACAATTGAATCGTGAGTACAGATTATACAGATTATAAATTGCAAGTGCGATCATAGGCAATACAAAACAAACGTATTTTAGATGCTTTGATTTAAATTAATTCTATAATATATATTTTACTCCCAAATAGTGTTTCTTTACATATTTTTTTTTTTTTTTTATAATTTCGCAAGAAATTTTATAATTTCTTAATAATCATTTCTCGAGAATATGCAATAATTCTCTAGAAATTTGGGTAGTTATAATTTATTTAATTTATTTTATATAAGTTTCAAAAATGATTTGTCAGCTAAAGTCTGTTCCTTTGGTTTAGGCGGAACTTGAGTTCAACTAGTTACTTTTATCGCTTGATTGAAGTTTTTGAAAAACCAACTTCAATATATAAAAAATCAGCTGTGGCCACCACAGGACCGACCGCCAACATAAAGTACTTATATAAATTACATTCTAGCAGCAGAGTAGAAATAACTTGGCCTAATATTTTCTAACAGAGATATTATTTATCATGTCCATGGAAACGTTACATATAAATATGAAAAAATTGAGACAAAAAATTTTTCGTTTTATCAAAAAACGTCTCAAATAAAAGTTATTAGTTATAGCTTTTATAGCAACTTTTGTTGAAATTTTTTTTTCGAAATATTTTTCTGTTGTGAAATATTCACAAAAATCTTAAAATCGATACGAGTAAACTCCCATTTTTAGTAAACTGTATTTTACCAAAAGTTGATCAACTCGTGCCATTGATGGCAGAAGCTTAAATATGAAGTTTCATAAAAATCCTTTCAGCCGAATTTGCTCTACACGTGTACACAGACGGACAGACAGACAGACAGACGGATAGACAGACAGGCCGACAGACATCATGTTAAAAATAGTCAAAACGTTATGTAGAGACCTCAATTCGTGGAGATCCATCGAAATCTCGAAATGTCAAAATCGGTATGATCACAATACCTCCCTTATATATGTTGGCGGTCGGTAAAAATAGTTAATGACAACTTACAAAAATGAAAATTCCGGGTAGTTCCGCCTAATCGTTTGGAATAGACTGTATTATACAGTGGCGGACTGGCCCGCCGGGACACCGGGCTATTTCCCGGTGGGCCGGTCTCAGTAAAATCAATTTTTGGATCAATGGGGCCGGTCCTTGACCCAACGAGGCCGGCTCCTGACCCCATGGGGCCGATTAGGTTTAATAATCGTAGGTATAATAAAAAAATCCTTATTCCGTCACATGAGTCTGTCTGTACGGTAGAAACTGTGGGCAAGCAGCTGGATTTAGAGTACTGAAAACATGTACTGAGACCAGAGCCGTAGCAATATTTTCGGCGCTCCTGGCAAATGAAGTAAATTAATAAAGTTTTCCTCCCCAAAAGCAAATGAAGAGCAAAAAAAAGATCCTCACCTCCCAAATTCAAGAGAAAAGCAAAAAAAAGTCCTCACCTCCCAAATTCAAGTGAAGAGAAAAAAAAAAATTGCGGGTTTTCACCCGCAATGTCGCCCCTCGCGCCGCTGGCAAATGCCCCGACGCCACCCCGTTGTTACGGTGCTAACTGAGACTTCAACAATATATCCCACGAAAAATATAAACAAATTTGTATTTATCTAAGAAAAAAGTGTATATTTTGAGGGATATCAAATGAAAGTTTTTGATACATGGATTTACAATCATTTTTTTTTTTTTTTTTATCAACAAATAAATGGAATTATCATCTCTTTTTGTATTTGATAGATACATACAATATGCAGCCCGCGAGCCTTTTTTATCGATTAAAAAATTATAATTATCCCGAATAAAATTTAGTTTTCAGAAAATGATAATGAACTTGATAATGAACTTTTCAAAAAATTAAAAAACTAAAACATTTATATTTATCTCTAATGTATCTGAAATGCATAATCCTTAATCTCTAAAAAAGAGTCAAGTATATATTTTTTCCTTTCAAGAGGGTAATGCATAGGCTATTCCAAACGTTTAGACGAAACTAGATTTTGAAATCTAGTAATTTTTATCTATTAATTCGGACTTTTAGTCATTTTGTTTAAGCTTTGTAAATCATACTCACATTGCAAATTCTAGATTAAATTGATTGTCATTATAAAATGTCCTTTTCATTGCATTTTAATTTTTTGTCATTCTTAATAAGAATTTCCTATTTATTTATTACCGACCGCCAACATATATAAGGGAGGTATTGTGACCATACCGATTTTGACATTTTGAGATTTCGATGGATCTCCACGAATTGAAGACCCTACATAACGTTTTGACTATTTTTAGCATGATTTCTGTCCGTCCGTCCGTCTGTCTGTGTACACGTGCAGAGCAAATTCGGCTAAAAGGATTTTTATGAAATTTCATATTTAAGCTTTTGAAATGAGAGTTTACTCTGGTCAATTTTAAGGTTTTTGCGAATATTTAATAAAAGTTGCTATAAAAGCAATAGCTAACAACTTTTATTTGAGTCATTTTTTGATATAACTAAAAATTTTTCAATTTTTTTTCCAAGTATCTGTTTTTTCATACTTATATGTAACGTTTCCATGGTCATGACAAATAATATCTTTGTTAGAAAATATTAGGCCAAGTTATTTCTACTCTGCTGCTAGAATTTAATTTATACAAGTACGTTGTGATGGCGGTCGGTCCTATGGTGGCCACAGCTGATTTTTTTTCATACTTATACGTAACGTTTCCCTAGTCATGATAAATAATATCTCTATTAGAAAATATTAGGCCAAGTTATTTCTACTCTGCTGCTAGAATATATTTTATACAAGTACTTCGTGATGGCGGTCACCGGTGTGGTGGCCACAGCTGATTTTTTTATTTTACTTTGTTTTCAAAATATGTAAGAAATTTTAATAAATGTCATTCGTTTCCATGGTTTCTCTGGAATTTTAAATTTACCAGCGTAAAACATTAAATAACCCAAGCAAAGTCCCTTCTCATGACAACCGAAAAGAACGAAATTCCCATTTAGTTCCGCCTAAACGTTAGGAATAGCCTGTAGCTAAATAGGTTTCGCGAAACATATAGATGCATTTGTTTAGACCATTGAATTTAGAACAAATATAGTCGGATCAATTTGATTTTTTTTATTTGAAGATAAAAATTGACTGGTGTGTCCGAGTGTCGAAATTTTGTTTGATTTTTAATTCAATTTTACAATGACCTAAACTTTATTTAACTTCACATCACTATCACTCAATAAATAAATAAAAATTGCAAATTCAACTCAAGGGCACACTACATTTTACTTTTATCTTTAAAACAAGGGTTTGAACCGAACCAGAACAAAAAACCGGCATGAACCGGCCTTTTTCCGAAATTTGATCCGAACCGAATGTTTGAACCGGCAATTAACCGGTTCAACATTTAACGGTTGTTTATTTAATGTTTTTTATTTTTTATTGAAGTATTTGAACCCTGCATAAATTTGCCTACGATCTACTGTTGGGGCATTTTTAGGATCGATCGAAACGTCACGGATTTTAATGTCAATGAATTTAAATATTTTCATTGTACTTCATGGTACTTAGTTTGAAAGGTTCTTCCGCATAGTGGGTTCCAAGACTTGCGAGCGGAATCAAATCTGAAACCCTAAAGGTCCGCCGGTCGGTTGCTTAGATTCTTTATGACAGAAATAAGGGTGTTTGAATTAAAGTCTGCATTTTACTTAATCTACATTTAATGTTCAGTTAAGATTGAAATTAATAATTACACTAGAACTTACAATTAAATGCTGGCTACAAAATCCCATGAGAGACACTCAACTCAAAACTTTACAATCACCGTTTCATCTCACAAGCCGTTAAACACCTCACAAAACTCACAGTATTTAACCCGTTATCGAGGTTCGTTCAATTCATTTAAACTGTCCTCAACACTTCCAGACTACTTCTGGTTCACTACACGCTACCGCATTTCTCAACCAAAAATTCTTGGCAGGTTCGTCTGACTCCTGTAATGGTTTACTTACGACTCCCTGTCTCTCGCAAGATTTTCCCAGCCCTTTTCTTAAAACTAATAATTTGATCTCTGAACCCCTTTTTTTTGACGTCGTAAAAATAATCAGCTCTCCAATTAACAACAAAAACCTTTTAACTTATCTTAAAGACTCATATTTCTATTCCCAATAATTTTTAAGCCTAAATAATTAATTTTGACTCTAATTACCTATGAACTCCATATCACTGAAAATATACGGTCGCATATCAGCATCTGTGTAAACATTCGACCGTGTACTTGAGATAAATGGCGACAACATTTTACACAAATCATATAATATAGGACCGTACATTCTACCCTTGTTTCTAAACATTTAACTAAAACAATATATGATAGCTCAACTAACCTTTGAGGTTGTTTATCTTAAAATATTTTTTTTTTTATAAATATATATTTAAATAATTTGAATATTTTTAACTAATTGAATAATTTTATTTTAAATAATAATTAAATTTTATTTCTGAAATTACCTCTACCGCATAACACACTACCACATACATTATTTAAATAGGGGATACGCATAAAATTTATATTTCCTTAAAACTACATTTTTTTGATATTTTAATGTTAGTTATGTCACCTAACACAACAAAAATCACATTTTAATTAATATTATAGCCAAATTTTTTAATTAAAATATTGTAAATTTGAAATAAGCCGACCACGCCGCGAAGGTTGCCGAGTAGATACGACTGAGACTGTAAGAGTTTGACGTCACAGACACAGACAAAACATAATGTTTACGTGTTTATATTGTATTGTTTGAGAGTTTTGTATTTGTTTTTAAACAATTTTTCACGCATTTATTATTAAAATAATTTATAAAATATATGTACTCACATTAAAATGGTCTTCACAAACATAAAGTTTACTTTTTTCTGAAATATAGTTTTATTTCGCCTCATAGCTTTTCTGTTGTTTTTCGTCATCAGGTAATGATATAAATTATTTTTTTGGATTTCTAATTGAACTATTTGTGCACATTGGTACTAAACAATATTTTCGACTATGTTTCGAAGTACTGGGGCCTGGACCTTCCATATTTTATATATTTTAATATAAAATTTAATTCGGTAAACATGTATAAATTGTTTTTATAGAATTAAACTTTATTTTAATTAAAATCACTCTAACTTTACATAACCTATAAAAGTTATACAAACAAATAAGTTCACAACAGACTATGTACGCTGGCTAGACTAGTAGTGTCATATGTCAGTTAGAAGGGTATGACGTCACACGTCGTTTTCGCGCGCTACATACATTTATGATTTTTTTAAGCCTTCAAATTAAAAAAAAAAAAATTCAAAACTGTTTTTTATGTTTATATGCAACAAGAGGAATATAAAAAAAAATTTAAAAAAATCATGCCTATCCCCTATTCCTGCACCTACTTGATAAATAAAAACGATAAATTCACAAAAATGGCTGTATTTTAGCTCCACTTTGCAATTTCTAGACTGAATATAATCAATATACTATCACAATATAGCAATATGATTCACTAAATGTTTACACATAACTCACAAAAATCACATATAACTCTAAACGCCTATGTCGCATGTGTTAAACAATTTGTTTATTTGCCTTACATCTGACATTTTTAAATGCTACAGATCACGTGATTAAAATGGTATATGTATAAGGTTTTTTGGGCAGATTTGCACTTTATACGTTAGAAATGCTTTATATATTTATTATGTTTTACAATTTATGTAAAATGACTAACTTTCAATTAATTTAATTATAATTTAATGTTTAACTGTCAGATAAATATTTAAAAAATAGCTTTCTAGAACTTTATAATTATAGCAATAATTAAAAGCTAGAGGCTTTTGACTAAATCATAGGTTGTAAAGAGCAAATTTTATTTATTATAAAGTTGTACCACAGTATATCCAGTAATTTCACTCGACCGTTTTTCTGTACCAGATTTTTCATGCGCATGTGTGAATCCTGGTTAGGTCGCGCAGTTTTGCGAAGTGAATAAATTAAAAAATATTAAATAATATTTTATATTTAAGTAATTTTCCTACTTTATTATTATACTACTTTCAATCGTTTTTGTATAATATTTTTTAAATTCATTTTAGAGTCGTAAAATGCAAAATTCTTTTGTTAGTTGTCATATAAAGCTTATTCGTCCGTATCCATACGCGTAATAGTCTGTATCGTTCTTTAGAACTTTGGTCAGGACGAGGTAGCTCGAGGTCACGAAAATGTGGTACGCCAAGGTCAAAGATTCCGACACGAGTCGGCCTACTGGTTCTACTGTGGTTGTACTTTAAAAGTACATACCATGCATAAAATTTTAGGTTGATATTGGTTAAAATCGCTTAACCAGAAAGGATACACTTAACAGGTTTCTCCCAACCAGACGCATGACCTTTTTTTTTCATTTGATTTGAGAGTGAAAAGTTGTGTGAATTAAAAAATATATAGACATATATATAAGCTGTTCACTTTTGTAAGAACAAACTAAGAGGAAATTTTGATTTCAATAGTTTGCACCTTTGAAATTGTATGTCATGTTGGTATTAAAAAATCAGCTGTGGCCACCACAGGACCGACCGCCATCATAAAGTACTTATATAAATTACATTCTAGCAGCAGAGTAGAAATAACTTAACCTAATATTTTCTAACAGAGATATTATTTATCATGACCATGGAAACGTTACATATAAATATGAAACAATTGAGACTTTGAAAAAATTTCGAAAAATTTTATAGAACTTATTCGAAATTTTTCGTTTTATCAAAAAACGCCTCGAATAAAAGTTATTAGTTATTGCTTTTATAGCAACTTTTGTTTTATAAATTTTTTCGAGATATTTTTCTGTTGTGAAATATTCGCAAAAATCTTAAAATCGACATGAGTAAACTCCTATTTTTAGTCCACCGATATTTACCAAAAGTTGATCAACTCGTGCCATTGATGGCAGAAGCTTAAATATGAAGTTTCATAAAAATCCTTTCAGCCGAATTTGCTCTGCACGTGTACACAGACAGACGGACAGACAGACAGACGGACAGACAGACTGACGGACGGACAGACAGACCGACAGACATCATGCTAAAAATAGTCAAAACGTTATGTAAGGACCTCAATTCGTGGAGATCCATCGAAATCTCGAAACGTCAAAATTGGTATGATCACAATACCTCCCTTATATATGTTGGCGGTCGGTTAAAATGGTAAAAAATGTCAATTTAACATATGTCAATAAAAAATGATATCTTAATTATAATGATCATAACCAAACAAATTTGAAGTCTAATTTACAGCGCACGGAAATTTTTTAAATGTCATTTAATACACTATAAAATTATCCAAAATAAACAGATTTAGCTTGTCCTTACAAAAGTGAACAGCTTATATAATATACTAGCTGAGTACCCGTGCTTCGCTACGGTATATTGACGGGCTGCCATCATCGTGCAATTATTATAAGTCATGGTTCTCTATAGATCACATTGCTTACTCTCTTCTCATGTGTAGATTCACCCCGTTAAAGGCTCATTAGCGTAAAATTTTCAGTTCGTTACTAAACATGTTACTGAATTTCATATCTCTATGTCAAGGGACGTTCTTTCGAATAAAAAATACCAATTTACCCCTTTAGGGATAAAATTTAAAAAACTTTCAAAACGCTTTCTAAATATTTTAAATAGTAAATTATGTAGCAAAATGGAATGTTGTAAGTCAGGAAATAAAAAGGTTTCTATAATTCACTCCAAATGTAGATTCACCGCTTTAGGGGTTGAATAGGGCAAAATCCTGAATTACTGTTTCAAAAATTTGTTTGGGTAACCTTTGTAATCAAAAACCAAGTCAATATCTCATTGGTCCTAAGGTATATTGAGGAATCCTTCAAATCACGTTTCACCCCTTTAGGGCTCGAATTTCGAAAAATCTCTACTTTGTGAGTGCTTACATCACGGAAGGAATATACTTCCCGAATTTCATGTCTCTATATCCACGGGAAGTTCTATCGAATAAAAATACCCATTTACCCCTTTAGAGGTGAAATTTAAAAAAACTGTCAAAACTATTTCGATATATTTGAAAAAGACACCGGTGTGCCAAAAAGGAATGTTATAACTCAATAAACACAGAAAATACGACGGGTTGTATAATTCACCCCGATTATAGATTTACCCCTTTAGGGGTTGATTAGGAAAGAATCCTGAAATTGATTTTTCGGCATTCGTATAGGTTATCTTTATAAGCAAAAGCCAAGTCGATATATTATTGGTTCTAAGAAATATTAAGGAATCCTTGATATCACATTTCACCCCTTTAGGAGTTGAATTTAGAAAAATCTCGTCATAGAGGGAATATACTTTACGAATTTCATTTATCTTGTCCAGAGGACGTTCTATCGAGTTGAAAATACCCATTTACCCTTTTAGGGGTGAAATTAAAAAAAACTGTCAAAACTAATTCGAAATATTTTAAAAAGACACCGATATGCCAAAAAGGAATGTTATAAGTCAATAAACACAGTAAATACGAAGGGTTGGTTAATTCACCCCATAGGGTTTGATTTAGACAAAATCCTGAAATAAGTTTTATATGGGTAATCTTTTTAAGCAAAATCCGAGACGAAATCTTATTAGTCCTAAGAGGTATTGAGGAATTCTTGCAATCACATTTCACCCCTTTTCACTCCTTAGGGGTTGAATTTCGAAAAATCTCGTCAATGGGTGCTTACCTCATGGAGGGAATATACTTTGCGAATATTATGTATCTATGTCCAAGGGATGTTTTATCAAATTAAAAATACCCATTTACCCCTTTAGGGGTGAAATTTTGAAAAACTGTCAAAACCATTTCGAGATATTTTTAAAAGACATCTATATGCCAAATAGGAATTTTATAACTCAACCAACACAGAAAATACGGCGGGTTCTATAATTGTCCCTGATTGTACATTCACCCTTTTAGGGGATGATTAGGACAAAATCTTGAAATAGGTTTTTTAACATTTATAAGGATAATCTTTATAAGCAAAAACCAAGGCGATATATTATTGACCTAAAAGAAATTGAGGAATCCGTGTAAACACATTTCACCCCTTGTCACCCCTGAGAGGTCGAATTTCGAAAAATCATTTCTTAGGGGGTTCTTAAGTTATAAAAGGGATATACTCCCCGATTTTTATGTTTCTTTGTCAAGACGAAATTCTATTGAATAAAAAATACCAATTTAGCCCTTTAGGGGTGAAATTTGAAAAAACTGTCAAAACACTTTCTAATTATTTTAAAAAGACACCTATATGCCAAAAAGGAATGTTATAACACAATAAAGACAGAAGATGCGAAGGGTTCTATAATTCACCCTGATTGTAGATTCACCCCTTTAGGGGTCGATTAGTACAAAATCCTGAAATAAGTTTTTTTATATTTACATGAGTAATCTTTGTAAGCAAAAACCAAGTCGATATCTTATTGGACGTAAGATATATTAAGGAAACCGTGAAGCCACATTTTACCCCTTTTAACCCCCTTTTCACCCACTTAGAGGATGAGTTTCGAAAAATCCGTTCTTAGTGGGTGCTTACGTCATGGAGGGAATATACTCGCCGAATTTCATGATTGTAGGTTCAGTGGTTTGGGCTGGGCGTTGATTATGAGTAGGTAGCTTAGTTACGATTTTATATATATAGATTATCTGTCTCATTTTGTAATACGTAACTAACAGGTAAAGTTCATTTTTTATGTTGTATACTGACAATACATTTATAATATTATCATAGTATTTATTGGTTCGCACGGATACGCCAAAGTCTGTTTACACCACAACAGTCACCAAAGTAACCAGATCTATGGTCTATTTCAAAGTAGAAAAAAGTAGATAGCGCTGCGAACCGAGTACGATTTACACTGATCAAATACAGTATAGCGGGAAATTTAAAATAAGTTACAACTAGGGCATGGGCGTAGCAACTGGGTTAGCAAGTGATTTTTTTTTAATATAAAAAAGGTTAATAAGATATTGAAATAAACAAGGCAGATAATACACTCATGTTATTTATACGACATAAATTCAGTTTAATGGGAAATTTGAAAAAGTTAAAAAAATATTAATTTTAAAAATTATGTACTACAGTCTGTTTCAAACGCTTAGGCGGAACTAGATTTTGCAATTTAGTTACTTTCATCGCTTAAATCGTGCTTTTCGGCCGTTTTGTTTAAGCTTTGTAAATCATACTTACAATAAACATTTTTTGGTTAAGGTTAATATCATTTTAAAATGTCATTTTCTTTATATTTTGATTTTTTGTGTCATTCTTAATACAAATTTCACATTTATTTATTTTTTTGTCATTAAAATATATAAAAAAAATAATTTAATTTTGACATAGGTCATACGTTTCCATGGTTTCATTGTTGTAATTTTAAATTTTGACATTCCAACGTTAAAAATGAAATAACCCAAGCAAGGTCCCTTGTCGTGACAACCTAAAAGAACGAAATTCCCATTTAGTTCCGCCTAAGCGTTTGAAACAGACTGTACAGTCTGTTCCAAACGGTTAAGCGGAACTAGATTTTGCAATCTAGTTACTTTCATCGTTTAAATCGTGCTTTTCGGCCGTTTTGTTTAAGCTTTGTAAATCATACTTACAATAAACATTTTTTGGTGATTTTTTTCATCATTTTAAATTGCCATTTTCTTTATATGTTAATTTTTTGTGTCATTCTTATTACAAATTTCCCAATTATTTATATTTTTGTCATTAAAATATATAAAAAAATAATTTAATTTTGACATATATACTTCGTTTCCATGGTTTCATTGTTGGAATTTTAAATTTTGACATTCCAACGTGAAAAATGTAATAACCCTAGCAAGGTCGCTTCTCATGACAACCTAAAAGAACAAAATTCCCATTTAGTTCCGCCTAACCGTTTGAAACAGACTGTATATATAAAAAGAGAGATTTGGCTAAAAGAGTTTAAACAAAGCAATAAAACAAACAATATATCTTCAGAGCAAAAGTTTCTTATTTAAATAATTATTGTAAATAAAAATTAAAAATACAGTCTGTTCCAAACGGTTAAGCGGAACTAGATTTTGCAATCTAGTTACTTTCATCGTTTAAATCGTGCCTTTCGGCCGTTTTGTTTAAGCTTTGTAAATCATACTTACAATCAACATTTTTTGGTTAAGGTTAATATCATTTTAAAATGTCATTTTCTTTATATTTTGATTTTTTGTGTCATTCTTAATACAAATTTCCCATTTATTTATTTTTTTGTCATTAAAATATCTAAAAAAAATATTTAATTTTGACATACGTCATTCGTTTCCATGGTTTCATTGTTGGAATTTTAAATTTTGACATCCCAACATGAAAAATGAAATAACCCAAGCAAGGTCCCTTCTCGTGACAACCTAAAAGAACTAAATTCCCATTTAGTTCCGCTTAACCGTTTGGAACAGACTGTATATGTATATATGAAAGTCTAAAAATTATATCAATAACTTCTTCTTTGGGCACAATCAGCTGGGTTGTCTTTTGGCCTCACATTAGTCCTCTCTCTTGATATGTTAATTGTCAAGTGTCAAAAAATATTTATATGTCAGATAACCTAAAAATATATATTATCTGTCTCAATTTGTAATACGAAACTAAGAGGAAAATTTAATTTTTTATGTTGTCTATTTAAAATATCATCTTAGGGTGGTACTGCTGAAATGGCACCTTTCAAAACATTTGACAATTCATATTTGACATTAAATTATATGTCAATTTATTTTTTTAATTGAAAAGTATTTTTATACAACCAAAATAAGAACATAACATCAGAAAATATGCATAAGAGACAACAATTAGATAAATATACAAAAAAACACATATATAACGCTTATGGAAAACTTTTAGAAAAAAATGGAACAAAATTAAAAAGAAGCGAAATTATAGACCTTGTGGCAGATATTTTTTCAGTAAATCTTGGTGTCCTTTTTGTTGTGAAATATAAAATAATTTAGCCATTTCAATTTCTTTATATTTCTGAAGGAGAAGTAAGAAAAATTTTAAAAGAAGGTGTAGAAAATTTAAGACCGACGAACATGGGAAGAGGTAATAATAAGAAAACAGATAAAACCACAGACTACATGTTTCGGGAAGATTTGCAGAGAAAAATTTGGGATTTACATTCAAAAAATGAATATTTTTGTTTAAATATGTTATTAAATTTTGCAAAACAAGAATTAGATTTTAAGGGTAGCAGAATAAAATGATAAATTATTATTATATAATATGTATGTTTGTTTTTTATATTTTATCACGATATTTCATTGATAATCGTAATATTTTTTTACTATTATACGAGTAATAATCGAAAGTTTGATGAAATAAATATTAATATATACATTCAAAATATTTGACATGTCAATCACAATTTTGACATGTCAATTTAGTAATAACCTCAATATGATGAAACTTAACCATACTTTTAAAAGCCAGTTTTACAAGTTCACATGATTCTACAAAAGTCTATTTACACCACAACAGTCACTAAAGTAACCAGATCTAGTTTCGTATTATAAGCTGTTCACTTTTGTAAGAACACACTAGATCTGGTTATTTTGGTTACTTTTATGGTGTGTTACTGACTTTAAATGTCAATTAAAAATAATCCTTATACTGTAAAACCGACTTTAGGTTGATAAGGTTATGATCACTATAATTAAGATATCATTTTTCATTATGACATATGTCAAACGGATCGACATTTTAAAAAAGTGACATTTTTTAATACCAACATGACATACAGCTTCAAAGGTGCAAACTATTGAAAACAAAATTCCCTCTTAGTTTGTTCTTACAAAAGTGAACCGCTTATACAAATTGAGACAGATTATAACTGCGTAAAAACAAATTACATGGAGAATTTTCTCCATAAAATCTACGCCAAGAATATAAATAAAAGTCTAAATATGTAAATAATAACAAAATATACAGTCTGTTCCAAACGGTTAAGCGGAACTAGATTTTACAATCTAGTTACTTTCATCGTTTAAATCGTGCTTTTCGGCCGTTTTGTTTAAGCTTTGTAAATCATACTTACAATAAACATTTTTTGGTGATTTTTTTCATCATTTTAAAATGTCATTTTCTTTATATGTTAATTTTTTGTGTCATTCTTATTACAAATTTCCCAATTATTTATATTTTTGTCATTAAAATATATTAAAAAATAATTTAATTTTGACATATATACTTCGTTTCCATGGTTTCATTGTTGGAATTTTAAATTTTGACATTCTAACGTGAAAAATGAAATAACCCTAGCAAGGTCCCTTCTCGTGACAACCTAAAAGAACAAAATTCCCATTTAGTTCCGCTTAACCGTTTGGAACAGACTGTATGAGAAAAATTAAATAATATAAATAATATATATTTCCAATGTACGACACTGAACATCTGTCAACTTGGACTAAAAATAATTTTTTTACAGTGTAATAGGGATGACGATTTAAACCAATCCGAAGCAAGGACAAACAGCTCCTATCTTCTTACACACATTTTTCTACTTTGAAATAGACCAGTGGTTCTTAACCTTTTTGGCTGGCGACCCAAAGTACGAATATATTTGAAGTACGCGACCCTAATCTAATTTTTTATTTTATTTTTTCCAGTGACAGGTACTAAAATGATATATTATGTAATTTTATAGGATGTAGTTGTAAAATTAGAAATAACTTTATTTAAATGTTCTGTATTAAAATCAGACAATTCAGCATTAAAACAGTTAAAAAATTTACAGCTAAATAATTAGTGACTACCCTGGTGTTGTATTTTTGAGCAAAGATCATGTATACGTGGAGTTATGTTTATAGAAAGTGCACACCGCATGTCATGCTGAGGATCCAACCTATTCCTGTACTTATTCTTCATAACAGCAAGGCATGAAAATCCTGCTTCACATAAATAAGTAGTTGGAAAAGGTAGCAGTGCTTTTTCAGCTTCATTGCTCAGAACAGGCTTCCCAGATAATTGTGCCCAAAATTTTGTGAGACTCGTTCTGGCAAATCTCTCTTTTAAAACTGCATCACCTTGCATTTCGAGCAATTCTTCTTGTAATCCACCTGAATCGTTTTCAACGCCCATTACATCTACTTCAAATGGATTTCTTACATAACTGTATTTCACGATATGGACATTTTGTGGAATATATCTTTCCATTTCATTTTCAAGTTTTCTCAAATGTTCTAAAAAAATAGGCATGGTCTCCACGAAAATACGGTTTCCATTAAGATTAAGATCTTCCAAAAACAAGTTTAATGTTGGAAACGCTGCCAATTGACATTGAGCAATTTTATTTTGCCAAAGTTTTATTTTGTTTTTAAAAACAGTAATTTTTTCATAAATGTCTACTACAGTGCGATTTTGACCTTGCATTTCTGTGTTCAACTAATTCAAGTGGTGGAAAATATCACCCAAATATGCCAATTTAGCCATCCATTTGTTGTCACTGAAGCGATCAGCACATTCGTGTCTTTTATCTGTCAAAAATATTTCTATTTCTGTTTTAAGAGAAAGAACTCTAGCTAGAATCTTTCCGCGGGATAGCCAGCGGATATCCGAATGGTATAATAAATTCTGGTGATCTGAACCCATTTCTTCGCACATCAGTCGAAATATCCGAGAGTTCATAGCGCGCGCCTTTATGAAATTTATAATTTGTATTACGTCCTTTAACACCTGATGTAGATCTGGCTGCATATCACGTGTAGCCAAGTTTTCTCGATGAAAAAAGCAGTGTATTAAAACAACCTCTGGATTTCGTTCCTTGACTTTGGCACAAAACCCGACGCAATTAAAAACGTGAAGTTTTACCACTTCTTTAAAGTCGTTTGGGGGATTTCCGCGACCCAACCCAATACCTCTCGCGACCCGAATTTGGGTCGCGACCCGAGGTTAAGAATTGCTGAAATAGACCATAGTTTCGTATTACAAATTGAGACGGATTATACAACACACAGTGGTAAAAAAACGATAGTACGGATAGGATCATGGGCGTCCGCAAAAAAAAAATCCAGGTGGAGAACTTGGATTTTTTAATTGGAAATTTAAATATAAGAGTTACTGTACAAATCTGAAAAAATCAAACAAATCTGAAAAATGTGTGAATATTCAAATTTCATATAAAATTTGTAAAAGTGCTATGACTTGTAGTATATAATTCTTTTGTTTATTTTTAATATATTTCAGTGATATTTATGTATCAAATATAATTATTTATTCAAAATATATCTGGTAATATGGATAAAGTACTTAAAGATTTGGAAGATATTGCTGCTGTAAATAAGTTAGAATTTGATCCTTGTAAAACATCTAGGTAATACAGAATTTTGTTTATTAAATTTTATGTAATTTTATGTATTTTATGGTTGTGTAATTATCTTCAAAATGTTTAAAATATTTTGAGAAAATTAACAGATAGTATTGCACGTGAATTCCGTAGCTTCACTCCGGTATTTTTTCGTACCAGAATTTTCATGCGCAGGCGTGAGCCGGTTCAGTATGTGAAAATTTCCGAAGCTATACGAATCAGGATGAAACAATAAATTTCAAATCTTTTAAAAAAGTGGCTACAAATTCTTGTCAGTTGACAGCAAAAGAAATATTTGCTATATTTGAGGTTACATTTTTTTTCTCATTAAAAAGAGTGAACAAAAACTTTTTAGCTCAGACAAATAAAAAAAAATTGATGTGAAGTGTGAATTTTCACACATTTCTGGGTTTTGCAGGTATTTAGTAACTGAACGATGATTATTTGGGATGCCAAAACAAATTTTATGTCAAATTATTTTTTTATGAATTTTAATTCGAATGCCTAATACCATTATTTAAGTTTCTAAATATATGCAGTATTTTTTTATATAGCAAAGTTCATTAAGATTTTGAAAATTGCACCTATGGCTTCCATTGGTTGCTTACATTATAAGTCCCGCCCCATTTCGTCAAACATAGAATTAAATTATAATTTCAACACTTTCCACTGGTTATTAAATTTACGCTTTTAAAAATTAAATGCAACATTTACCAAATATAACTAGAATTTTAACAAAATAATTTAAACAAAATAAAAATGCAAAAAAAAACAAAAAATAAAATCAACAGGATTCGAACCCTAGTTTGCAAGTTATGTTATATTATTAAGCGTTCGACAAATCCAACCACGCCAAGAGAGCTACTGATCTGGTATGTTACACAACGTATTAAATAGTTAACATATTTTAGTTAAAAACACAAAAAATGCGTTATATTCCGAAAACATAATCTGATCAAAAATTCCTGTTGTACTATTCCGGTTCACACCAATGTACATTACTTAGAATTTTTTCAGATTTTTAGTTTAAACCATCTGGGCTACAGGGTGTGGGAAAAATTTTTTTTGCACAATTTTGGCAAAAATCGCATCAAAATAATTTATTTTGCAAAAATAAAATTTTGATCGTTAATCCACGTACTAAGGGCTTTCATTTGATACCCAACTCAGAATTTAAAAAAAATATTTTTTTTTTTCGATGAGCACATATTTGTTTATATTTTTAGAGGGATATGTTTTTTAGATGTTTTAGTATTTTTCCTATGTGCGGGTCAAAGAGTTGTAGAAGCATGCCAAATTTCCACTCTCTAGGTTTAGCCGTTTGGCTACAATTTTTACCGAACAGACAGACAGACAGACAGACAGACAGACGACAAAATGACGGTATAAGGGTTTTTTGGTCATACCTACAAAACCCTAAAAAGGAAAATAAATTATATTGTCAAATTCATAAATAAAAATTAATGAAATGTATATTCAAGTTTCTTTAATTATTCCATTTTTTAACTCTAACACCTGGCACAGTTTTTGAAATTGATAAAGGAAAAGAAAAATTTTGCTACCCTTAAATAATTTTAAGGGTCACTTTATTATTGTACCTGTTATAATAAAAAAACAATATTTTTTACTTGCAATAGTGTTAGCATTCTCAAAGAATATTCAAGTTCTTTTATAATCTTTGCTATTACATAAAATAATATAAATGATACTGTAAGTTAGGGTTTTTCCCGTGTCTTTTCACTAATGAATAATTAAAAAGATTCAGAAAAGTAAATTCTGTATACAAAATAAAATGATATAAACTTATAACATTGATTTCAGGTATAAGCTGTCCACTTTTGTAAGAACACACTATGGTCTATTTCAAAGTAGAAAAAAGTAGATAGCGCTGCGAACCGAGTACGATTTACACTGATCAAATACAGTACAGCGAGAAATTTAAAATAAGTTACAACTAGGGCATGGGCGTAGCAAGTGATTTTGTTTTTAATATAAAAAAAAGGTTAATAAGATATTGAAATAAACAAGGCAGATAATACACTTACGTTATTTATACGACAGTCAGTTTAATGGGAAATTTGAAAAAGTTAAAAAAATATAAATTTTAAAAATGATGTACTATATACAGGGTGTTTGTTTGAAACGGGGCACCCCGAAAATCGCCTTTATTTGTAAAGATACAAAAAATCTTCAGAACAAAAGTTAAACTAGACAAAAAGGCCCATCTAAAGGTTACTATAAGAATTCTGAGGCACTTCCGGTTTCACCGGATATGATGCCAACTTTTGATCTAGCATAGGGAAACGATAATTTTATATTTTTTCCCTAAAATTACATTAAATTAGCTTTACAATGTCATATTTTTATGTTAACCATTTCAAAATGGCGACCATTTATTTACAAAATAATAATCAACATAAGTTTTACAAAGTTGAATGTAGCAAGCTTTGAAAACAATAAAAAAAGAAACAAAATATCTCTAAAATAAACTGTTATAACTAGTTATTATATGAAATAACATTAAATAACTTACATTTTAATTTTTCAATTAAATGTTTTATAAATAACAAGAGTTTAATAGTTTATTTTGCTTATTTTTGTTTGAAAAAAAAAAAATTTATTAATTGGTAGTAAGTCGTTATTTGTACCTAATTATGGTTTATGTACGATATACCAACGAAGAGGTGACAGATATGGTTCTGATATACGGAGAGTGCCAAAGAAATGCGGTTAGGGCCCAGCGACTCTATCAGGAAAGGTATCCTGATAGAGCTCCAAGAGTGTACTCTTATAAGGGCGATGGAAGAGTTTTTATTAAGAATGAGAAAATGTGTGGACAATAATGGTGATTTGATCGAACATTTGTATTTTTTTTTTTTTTTTGTAAAATAATTGTAAAAAGTAATAGTTTTTTTTTCTAAATAGTCAAATAGTTTATTTTAGAGATATTTTGTTTCTTTTTTTTATTGTTTTCAAAGCTTGCTACGTTCAACTTTGTAAAACTTATGTTGATTATTATTTTGTAAATAAATGGTCACCATTTTGAAATGGTTAACATAAAAATATAACTTTTTGGTGTCATTGTAAAGCTAATTTAATGTACAAACACCCTGTATAAAAAGAGAGATTTGGATAAAAGAGTTTAGTTCAGAGCTAAAGTTTCTTATTTAAATAATTATTGTAAATAAAAATTAAAAATATATGTATATATGAAGGTCTAAAAATTATATCAATAACTTCTTCTTTGGGCACAATTTATATGTCAGATAACCTAAAAAATATATAACTGCGTAAAAGCAAATTACATAAAGAATTTTCTCTATAAAATCTACGCCAAGAATATAAATAAAAGTCTAAATATGTAAATAATAACAAAATATATGAGAAAATTTAAATAATATAAATAATATATATTTCCAATGTACGACACTGACAATCTGTCAACTTGGACTAAAAACAATATTTTTACAGTGTAATAGGGATGACGATCTAAACCAATCGGAAGCAAGGACAAACAGCTCCTATCTTCTTACACACATTTTTCTACTTTGAAATAGACCATAGATCTGGTTATTTTGGTTACTTTAATGGTGTGTTACTGACTTTAAATGTCAATTAAAAATATTCCTTACGCTGTAAAACCGACTTTAGGTTGATAAGGTTAGGATCATTATAATTAAGATATAATTTTTCATTATGACATATGTCAAATGGATCGACATTTTAAAAGAGTGATATTTTTTAATACCAACATGACATACAGCTTCAAAGGTGCAAACTATTGAAAACAAAATTCCCTCTTAGTTTGTTCTTACAAAAATGAACAGCTTATATTCTCAAAGAATATTCAAGTTCTTTTACAGTCTGTTTCAAACGCTTAGGCGGAACTAAATGGGAATTTCGTTCTTTTAGGTTGTCACGACAAGGGACCTTGCTTGGGTTATTTCATTTTTAACGTTGGAATGTCAAAATTTAAAATTACAACAATGAAACCATGGAAACGTATGACCTATGTCAAAATTAAATTATTTTTTTTATATATTTTAATGACAAAAAAATAAATAAATGGGAAATTTGTATTAAGAATGACACAAAAAATCAAAATATAAAGAAAATGACATTTTAAAATGATATTAACCTTAACCAAAAAATGTTTATTGTAAGTATGATTTACAAAGCTTAAACAAAACGGCCGAAAAGTACGATTTAAGCGATGAAAGTAACTAAATTGCAAAATCTAGTTCCGCCTAAGCGTTTGAAACAGACTGTATAATCTTTACTATTACATAAAATAATACAAATGATAATGTAAATTAGGGTTTTTCCCGTGTCTTTTCCCTAATGAATAATTAAAAAGATTCAGCAAAGTAAATTCTGTATACAAAATAAAATGATGTATATAAACTTATAACATTGATTTGAGGTAAATAAAAATAAAATAGAAACTCGTAAAGCTAAACAACGTATGTTGTTATTTTTTTTTATGTGATTGTATTTATATATGCTGTTCACATTTGTAAGAACAAACTAAGAGGGAATTTTGTTTTCAATAGTTTGCACCTTGTAACTGTATGTCATGTTGGTATTAAAAAATGTCACTTTTTTAAATGTTGATCCATTTGACATATGTCATAATGAAAAATGATATCTTAATTATAATGATCATAACCTTATCAACCTAAAGTCGGTTTTACAGCGTAAGGTAGGGTGACAATTTTCTTAAGAAGACAATGCGGGACGGAGCAAAAAAAAAGTCCTCATCTCCCAAATCGAAGTGAAGAGCAAAAAAAAAAGGTCCTCACCTCCCAAATCCAAGTGAAGAGCAAAAAAAGGTCCTCATCCCCCAAAATCCAAGTGAAGAGCAAAAACAAACAAGGTCCTCACCTCCCAAATCCAAAATGTTAAAATGCGGGACAATGCGGGGCAAAATGTTAAAATGTGGGACTTTTGCGGGACGCATCTTAATGCGGGACAAAATGTCAAAATGCGGGACGAATGGTCACCCTAGCGTAAGGAATATTTTTAATTGACATTTAAAGTCAGTAACACACCATAAAAGTAACCAAAATAACCAGATCTATGCTCTATGTCACCTTAGAAAAATGAATGTAAGAAGCTAGGAGCTGTTTGTCCTTGCTTCGGATTGGTTTAGAACGCCATCCTTATTACACTCTTAAATTATTGTTTTTAGTCCAAGTTGACAGATGTTCAGTGTCGTACATTGGAAATATATAGTAGTATTATTTATATTATTTTATTTGTTTCGTATATTTTGTTATTATTTACATATTTAGACTTTTATTTATATTCTTGGCGTAGATTTTATGGAGAAAATTCTCCATGTAATTTGTTTTTACGCAGTTATATATTTTTTGGTTATCTGACATATAAATATTTTTTGACACTTGACAATTAACAGATCAAGATAGGGGACTAATGTGAGGCCAAAAGACAGCCCAACTGATAGTGCCCAAAGAAGAAGTTATTGATATAATTTTTAGACCTTCATATATATAATCTGTCTCATTTTGTAATACGAAACTAGATCTGGTTACTTTGGTGACTGTTGTGGTGAAATAGACTTTCATGGAAACATGTGAACTTTTAAACCTGGCTTTTAAATATTTGATTAAGTTTTATTATATCGAGGTTATATTCACTCAAAAACTATATATGTCAGATAACAAATTGACATGTCAAAATTGCGATTGACATGTCAAAATTGTGATAGACATGTCAAATATTTTGAAAGGTGCCACTTCAGAATTACCACCCTAAGATGTTATTAATATAATTATAAATATACAACATAAAAAATGAAGTTTCCTTCTTAGTTTCATATTACAAAATGAGACAGATAATATATGCTGTGTTATAAACGTATAAAGTAGCATTTTATTTAATAGGCGTACAGGGCCCGGTCTAGCTCTTCCACCGCTCTGGGTAAAGTTTATTATTGCCGCCTTTTATTGTTAGTGTTTTGCTCGATTTCAAAAAAGCGTTCGAAACCGTTGATATTAATATTTTGCTTAATAAATTCCAATATTACGGAACAGGTAAAACCGTTTTTTAAAACGGATTTCCCACACGGGCATTCCCATATTTATTTGAGTTTCAAAATATTTATTAAAGAGGAGACAAATTGTAAAATACAATGTCAAATTTATGAAAGGGGGAAAAATAAAAAGGGAAAAAATCCAAGATCTTTTTATAAGGTAAACATACCTTTCCTTAGTATAATAGTAATTATATATATGCTTTAAAAACATTTATAAATTTGATATTACATTAAAACATGTATTACCTACTTTTTTACTGCTTTTACAAAAAGTTTTACTTTTTTTGTGTTTAGTGATTTCAGTTTTCTCTTTCTACCAATTTTGCCGTCCCCCCAAATCTTTGCCTTACGTGCCGTAGATCGGACCCTGCAAGCAATAATGGAGGCTATATTTCACAAGGTTGAAGTTTGTCACCCGATTGTAATATAGAAATTATTCGCGACTGCAAATAACAGTGAGACATCTGGTGGTGACTGGCTAAATTAAACAGAAGCGTATATTTGGATAATATTTGTAGCGTGTTGTGCTGCAGTTTATGTGAATTAAGAAGTATTTTAAAATATAGTGACTTAAATACAGTGCTTTTTTGCCGAAATATTGTTTGAACAGATAAATATTAAGAAAAAACTTCTGACATATACGCTTCTCGTCCGCCATCAGCTGTTGTACGCAGCGCCGCCAACGTTAGTTTCAGTAGCGAATATACGCTTCGCTCGTCGTACTCCAAACAACACGTGTGACAATACATCGTCTTATAAAACTCGTATAATAATATACTATTTTGTTCCTTTATCTACGTTCTAAGAGCTTTCTTTTGATACCACACAATAAATTTTTTTTAAATATATTTTTTTATCGACTACACATAAAAATCGACGTTTTTCGAAAAACTTATCTGATCAAAAATTCCTGTTGAACTATTCCGGTTCCCATCAATGTTCATTATGGAGATTTTTTTCATATTTTTAGATCAAACCCTCTGGGAGATAGGATAGGGGACAAAAGTTTTGACATATTTTTGCCTAAAATCCCATAACAAAAATTGATTTTTCAAAAATAAATATTTGCCTGTTGATCCACGTACTAAGTGGTTTCATTTGATATGCCACTCAAAATTTTAAAAAATATATTTTTTTATTAAATACATATAATAATAATAGTTTATTTATTTAGCTAATGCTAGTAAGATCCACATTACACTCTTAACATAAATATAAATATAATTAAGTTATACAAAAATAACAATAACAATAATGCATCATTTTCATGGTAGTGTCAAAGGAGCGACAGGGGTGAGAGGCGTGGTGTTATATTTACAAGTTCGAATTTCATGGTGGGGTTGGAGGCGTGATAAGTACGCGTTTTCGGTTTTAACAACATTTGTATCTAACCCAAATCTAGCCTAAAAGTTTATACAAGTGTTTGGAGTAAACGGTTATTCAATTTCATTAAATATGTCGTCAAATCGAAGGCGACGTTTAGCTATTTTTTATGCATATTTAGACTTATTGCGATATGAAGAAAAGCGATGGTGGGTACGTCCCATATATACATAGAAACAGAAGGCAACAGGGAGATTATTTTAACTTGTTGCAAGAAATGAGACACAAAAAACACAGACAGTTACTCCAATTACAAGAAAAGAATTTAATACACAATCTTTTTTACTTGACATCACAGTTTAGAATGAAGATTCTGTTGGCCCCTGCTTGGGGGCGTATTATTAGTATATCCACTGCATGACATTTCTGCAGACCAGATATTTGAAACCGAATCCATAATAATAAACTTTATGACTGCCGACAACATTGTAAAAGTCGCTATTTCGCTACATCAATTTACGTTTTATTATTTTTTTTTTTAGGAAATTAATATAAGTGTCTCGCTAAAGATCTCACCATTCCGAAAAAATATATTTGTTTCTATGGTTTCGCCGGTGCGGCCAGCGCTAGAGTTGAAATTTCTGAACTTGCGACACCGCGCTTGTAACACCGCGCCTACGACACCATGGTATGGTTTTTTTCAAAATAGAGTGATCCTATTGGTTGAATTTTTTTGTTCCACGCTTCCAACACCAGAATGAATATAATACATAATAATAATAATGCTTTCAACAAATACAATATAAAAAGTAATTGAATTAAATTAATTCACAATTTTATACATTACATCACACTTTGATACATTAAATCACAGTTTTATACAAAAAATAACTACATATCAGACAGAATATTACACTAAGTTTTTTTTTTTAATTCTCTACGATTATTTGCCTTTTTGACTTCCAGACTTAATCCATTAAATTTAACAAAACCTTCATCAAAGATAAAGCCCTTCGTGTTCGCTCGTGTTAGTTTCTCAATATATAGTTTATCATTAGCTCTTGCATTATAATTATGTACATCAGAAATTTTCCTAACATTCTCATTCAAATAACTGGCAACTAATTTATTTACAATATTATACACAAAGCATAGCATATTTATATTAATGTTTTGACTTACATCTAACCAATTCAAACATTTCAACATATCAGACACTCTTGTGTACCTGTTACATTTTAAAATACATCGCATGCCCTTGTTTTGCAATTTTTTTAATTTATCTAACTGCGTTTTATTGCACATAGACAAAATTGTACCACAATAATTATAGTGAGGCAAAACAATCGAATTATATAATGTGTTATTTGTTTATATTTATCTCGGGATGTGTTTTTATGAACTATCAGTATTTTTCCTTTATATGTTAAGCCGTTTGGCAATTTCTACCGTACAGACATTTTTTCATTTATTTATTTATTTTACATCGGCCTATTAATAGTGCATCGGCGCTACCGTACAGACAGACACTTGAGAGACGTTATAAGGGTTTTTTGGTGGTCATACCTACAAAACCTTTAAAATGATGCCTCAAATATCCCCCCCCCCCCGATTTTAAGAGCTAGCGCCGCCGCTTTAAAAAAAACGCACGAATTACGGGTTTTCCACCAAGTATGACATAAAATATTTAACCTTAACTAATGCAAATTATATTTTTATGATAAGATTACAATGAAATATAATATAATAGACCTTTTGCAACTTTATTTCAGTTTATGCAACTCTTCTAATGCGACGTAAAATAAATTTAGATGGTATGTTTAGTCATTGTCTTGCCTTTTTGGCATTTGCTTTTGTTTATTGTGACGTATAACTTAAATATATGTACTACTATATATTTAAGTTAAACATTTTAATTTTGTGTAGTGTATATTCTATTGTGAGTGATACCTTTTTGGAAAACAATTAAACATACAATAATATTTCAAACGGAAATCAAATTAATTTTCACTTCTAAAACGAACCCTCTATATATGTACACTAAAATATTGTTTAGATTAATTAAAAATATCTGTAATTCTGGCTTTTTTCGTCCACTGTACATAAATATTGATAAAGATCTTGACATGTTAATAATGAAGGGTGATTTTTATTAGACTAGTGACAAAATGATAGTAAAGTTAATTACACTGTAAAAATAATATTATCAGGTACATATGGTGTCTGTCAACATTGCAAATCGAAAATCGGGTATTGCTAGTTCATTGTTAACTATCCTAAATTTTGTGTAAGAGGTATCGCTAGTGAGAAGGTTTTTTTGTGATTTGTTCTTAGTGGACTGTTTCGAAATGAAGTTATCAACTATTCGTAATGTTAATAAATTGTTAAGAGGACTCAATGCAATTTCTGTTAAACCAAGGTAATTCTGATTTTGAATATTATGAACTTTGAGATTTGTACTAACAACTAACAAATGTTTTATTTAATTAGTTTAGTATTACTTCTCCTCTACTAAGGAATTGTTAGAAGGGTGAATTTTTGGACTCTTAATCCGCCATTTTACAATATTCTTCGTTGATGTTTGTGTTCCTTGTTTATGTTCTGGGGGCCTCAAAATGGCTTTAACATCTTTTTAGGGTTTTGTAGGTATGACCACCAAAAAACCCTTATAACGTCACTCATGTGTCGATGAAATTGTAGTCTTGTAGCCAAATGGCTTAACATAGAAAACTGAAATTTGGCATGCTCATACAAGTTCTTGGCCCACATATAGGAAAAATACTGAGAGTTCAAAAAAAAAAACACATGCCGAGATAAATATAAACAATTATGTATTTAACAAAAAATAAATATTTTTTTTAAATTTTGAATGGCATGCCAAATGAAACTTCTTAATGCGTTGCCCGACGAGCAACATTTATTTTTTTGAAAAATATTTTTTTCAATGGGTTTTTTGTCTAAAATGTCAAAAAACTTTTGTCCCCCACCCTATCTCTCAAAGAGGTTGATTTAAAAATCTGAAAAAAATGCCCATAATGAACATTGATGGGAACCGAAATTCGCGACTGCAAATAACAGTGAAACATCTGGTGGTGACTGGCTAAATTAAACAGAAGCGTATATTTGGATAATATTTGTAGCGTGTTGTGCTGCAGTTTATGCGAATTAAGAAGTATTTTAAAATATAGTGACTTAAATACAGTGCTTTTTTACCGAAATATTGTTTGAACAGATAAATATTAAGAAAAAACTTCTGACATATACGCTTCTCGCCCGCCATCAGCTGTTGTACGCAGCGCCGCCAACGTTAGTTTCAGTCGCGAATAGTTCAACAGGAATTTTTGATCAGATTGGTTTTTCGAAAAATATTGGTTTTTATGTGTTGTCGATAAAAAAATATTTGTTTTTAAATGTGTTGTGTGGTATCAAAATAAAGGTCTTAGAACGTAGATTGTAGAACAAAAAGTAGTTTTTTAAAATAACACGATTATAGACAAAAATGTACTAAAACTTGCTACGCCCCCTTTTACCCAAAGGGGTTAAACTAAAAATCTGAAAAAAATATAGGTAATGTACATTGATGTGAGCCGGAAACGTACAAGAGGAATTTTTGATCAGATTGCGTTTATGAAAAATATTGCAGTTTTTGTGATTTTGACAAAATATATTATTTTCTTAAAACATGGCTAAATTATGGTTAATAATGTTATGGATTTTTTGTATTTATGGCTAACATAGTGTCTTTTTTGAAACTAAAAAAAAAAAAACACTGTAGAGTGTAGTGTGTAGTGTGCAGTTATTTTGTTAGACTATTACACGTTGTGATTCAACCTATTATAAATCATTTATAGTAATGAAATACTTATAAATCAAATAACATATTGTTACCAGTGAGAGGTATGTTTCTGAAATTGAAAAAAAAAAAATTAGCTATTTATCAATACATTTCTTATTAATCTAATGAAGACTTAAATAGGAAGCAAAAGCAGAAAAAAAAACGATTGTTGGCAAATTATTAAAATTTTGGTTGAAAAACAATTTAATGGAACTCTTGGTACTCAAATGACAAATACAAGCAGTGATGGCATCCAACCGGTTCAGACTGGTTCTTGCGAACCGTTTCTTGAAATTATTGAAACCTTAGGGAACCGGTTGTTAGAATTATTAAAAATAAATGAATTACTCTGACTTCAGTTTTGAATCGTGGTCCGTGCCCTGCAGTATTGCAAATGTAATATTTATTTTATAGGTTATTAATAATACGCTCTTAAAATGTTTTCCTTATATTTAATAAATGGAAGTAAGTGATTTGTTTTCACTGTTAAAAATACAGAATAGGTTCCTAGATATCACATGACTTTAAAGAACCGCTTCCTGAAAATTTAGGATGCCATCACTGAATACAAGTAATTATCAAAAAACTGTTGATTTTGATGTGATTATAGTAAAATATTCCTGGACATCCAGTATTATGTTGGGTTCTTACTTATTAAATACCTACAAAATCCTGAAATGTGTGAAAATTCTCACTTCACATCAATTTTTTTATAATAAACTATTTTTGTCATATATGAAAAGGTATCCAAAAATTGTCACTTTTTTTTCATTTTATTTGATTTTATTTACCCATACAATCAATTAAATGCATTAAGTTTATTCAATAAGTAACTTGGGTATAATATATTTTGAAACATTCAATGAACAATCCTACCTTACAATCTGGACTACGTTGCGAAATGTTTAACAACTAAATTTTTGTCTGTAAACACCTCCCACCACTCAAAAAGCAAGTAACACATGTGCGATTCAATTCACTCCTACCTAAAGTGGGTTTTACACGATTCAATTAATTGATCAATTAATTGAAAAAGTTGACATTCAATTAATTGATGTGTGTAAAGCGTAAAAATTTCGTCAATTAATTGACAAAAAATTTAATCAATTTATTTTGAAAATAGAACAAGTTCTATTTTTCGTCAATTTTTCATCAATTTTTTAGGGAATTCTAGGTATATTTTTATCTGTTAAGATATTGCCAACTGTTTAGTTGTAGCATAACCTCGAAACATATTATTTGTGTTTCGGTTTCAAATTTGACATAACCTCAAACGTTCTATCATCATCTAGGTTATTTCTTTTGTTTTTGTTCACAGCTGAAGATTCACGCTGAGAAGATTTTTTCAATATTTTAATTTTGATAAATATGTCAACATGTTTTACAGTTGGTAATGTAAAAATTTTCAAAAAAATTGATAAATAAATTGATGTGTGTAAAGTGTTGTTTTTGTTCCCAAGGTTACCAATAAATTTTTCAATTAATTGACAAAAAACTTGATCAATTTGTTGATCAATCAATTGAACTGTGTAAAACTAACTTAAGATTTGCACGAACGATATCCGTGATAATCACTCTCTACAAATCAAAACAGAATTTAAAACGAACGAGGCTCCGGCATGTCACTATACGAACAAAATGAGCGCCCGAGTCACGCTCGTGCAAAACTGTTAAGTGGTTTAGTCAGTTACTAGAAACGTCACATGTTTTTGTGACGTCATGTTTAGTATGTCTACATAGCATCCATTTAACGAATGTAATAATCGTATGCTGTCACTTGTATCGTAATGAAATGAAATGAAAATATAAGAATAAGCAAGGCCGTCTTAAGATATTCGGCGCCCGTGGGCTACAAAAATAATGCGCCCCTCTTTATAAAAAAATACATAACCAGAACCGTAGCAATGTTTTTGGCGCCCTTGGCAAATAAAGTAAATTCATTAAACAAAAAACAAAGGTCTAGACTTTCGCAAATCCAAGTGAAGAGCAAAAAAAAGGTCCTCATCTCTCCAAATTCAAGTGAGGAGCAAAAAAAAGCTCCTCTTTTCTGCAATGGCGCTCCTGGCAAGTGCCCCGTTCTGAAAAAATGCCAGAATGCCAGCACCAAATGGCTTACGCCCCGGGGCTGTAGCCCATTTAGCCCTGTGGTTAGGCGAGAATACTGAATTACCCTAAGAATAAGAACAAAATAGAAACAAATAAACTATTCTAATAGGCTAAGAAGTCCTAAAAAGGGCTAATGTGATCCAAAAATATGAACAAAGAAAAGAAAATAGAAATATGTTGAATTTAACCTAAAAACCTATGCACTACACATAATATCAAATGGAAATCTATAAGATAACTATAAGAAAATATATAACTAAACACAAAACTGCTAACTAAACAACAAACTAAATAAAAATGGTTTTTAGAAATTACTTTAAGTTAGATATGTGAACACAAGTATCTAAACACACCAGAGCGTATTATAAAATGTTAAATGTAAACATCGTTTTATTTAACGATACCAATACAAATGTCCCTATATTAATTAAAAACTTTTAAAATTTGTAAATCTTCAAAATGACTTTCGAACATAAACTAAATATGACTTTTGTAAAATAAAAGAGTAAATAGCTATATTAGTCTATCATTCACATGCAAAAAAAAAGATTTAGTTATTTTTTGTTTGTCATTGAAGTTATGACGCAAAATGATTTAACGACTGACCTAAAAAAACCTAAAAGTCGTACGAAATACGGACACGACAGCTAGTAGATTTATAAATCTGTCACAGTATGTAACAAAAACCCTAAAAAAACAATTAACGAGACTTATAATATATTAAAACACAAGTTTTATAAAGCATGATTTTGTCAGAAAAAGTCAGAGCCTAATCGACAAGTGCGGAAAAAAACTTTATGTAACGAGTTTTTTATACTATTTTTTTCTATATTGCTTTTTCATATCTTTTAAAATAATAAATTTGCATTATTTAATCAAGCAACATCCTCGATTAAGGAATTTGTTATGTGAATGTAGCGGTTAGATGGACTGGTTAACAGTTTTATATTTGTGAAGGTAGCTATCATTATGTTTTGTTATTGTATTAAATTTACCAATTTTAAGAAATAAAATGTTTAGTGTCATAATGAAGCTGATTGAACTGAGTGTTATCACTCAGTTCAGTTTTATAATGACTCATTTATGAACGTATAATATAAAAAAGTAATGAATTGAATCTAGTTTACTTATATTGTTCTGTCGCTGTTCTAAGAATTATTTTATTACTGTTATCAAATAACATTCTTATATAACAAATAATTCTTAGAACTACCTAGAAGTACATTCAAATAACACATTCATAATTTTATTAGTAGTTCAGAAAACTTATTGAAATTTAAAGCCCCACAAAATTCGTCATCCCTAAAAATTTCCCGCTCTAGGCTTTAGTTTACTTAGCCTATACGTAAATCCGCCCCTGTTTTTGGGGCCTGATTCTAATATAACGAAGCGCAATCACCGAGAAATAAGCAAATTTTCATAAGCAGCGATTTTAAAATTGTTGAACGGATCGACAATGAATCGTGAAAAATATATTTTTTGAGGAAATAGACAATATTAGTCAACTACGTCACAAAATGGACTTCCGTGCTGCCGCTCAGCGGCAGCGGTTCGTTAGCGGTTCATAGGCGCAATTTTCAAAATCTTAAAGAACCTTGCTATAAAAAAATAAAAAAAATTACTGGACATATTTAGAAACCTAAATAATGGTATTAGGTATTCGAATTAAAATTAACAAAAAAATATTTTAACATAAAATTTGTTTTTAAAGCTCGTAGATTAACAGACGATAAATTATTTTAAAAATATCGTTAATTTTGCCGTGATTACTGCAAAGCAAAATTTGTGCTACACACTCAGCATGCCGCCTTCACTTATTATACAGGGTGTTTGTTTGAAACGGGGCACCCCGAAAATCTCCTTTATTTGTAAAGATACAAAAAATCTTCAGAACAAAAGTTAAACTAGACAAAAAGGCCCATCTAATGGTTACTATAAGAATTCTGAGGCACTTCCGGTTTCACCGGAAATGATGTCAACTTTTGATCTAGCATAGGGAATCGATAATTTTATATTTTTTTTCCTAAAAGTACATTAAATTAGCTTTACAATGGCACCAAAAAGTCATATTTTTATGTTAACCATTTCAAAATGGCGACCATTTATTTACAAAATAATAATCAACATAAGTTTTACAAAGTTGAACGTAGCAAGCTTTGAAAACAATAAAAAAAGAAACAAAATATTTCTAAAATAAACTATTTGACTATTTAGAAAAAAAAACTATTACTTTTTACAATTATTTTACAAAAAAAAAAAAAGTGAGGGTTTATTGATTCCAATAATGGCTGACAGTATAACCATTATACCTGCTGAGTTTATGGTTCTGTTAATAATAGTTGCCAGGACCGTAATAATTATTTAAAATAAACGTGTTTTCTTATATGCTATTTAGAATGAACTATATATACTGACATGACATTGCTTCGCATTTTTATCAGGCTTAGGACTGGCTGTATTTGAATTATAAATATAGGCATGATTAAAAATCGTTTTGTTTTAAAGTCTTTATAGTCAATATTAAATACTTTTTTTTTCAAATTTGCACAAAATCATCATTCTTTTTTGCAACAAAAGTAAATCCTAGCAACTTCAAATAATTATACATATGGCTAACTTTGTATGGAAATACTATCCCGTCTTCTTCCAACTATTTTATTAAAATATGCACAGTCGCCACTATATTTTTCGAATAAAAGTCGTATATTTTATTTATTATTGTTTTAGACATAAAACAATATGAGACATAAAATCTATTTTCTTGAAAACTTATAAATCGGGTCATTTTCGCTGCTGATTTTTGTCACGAACAATGATACGTTGAATTGTTCTGTATGGAACATTAGTTAATTCCGCAGTTCTAAGTATAGGTTTTTCATTATCTTCCGAAACTAATTTTTTATAAACGTTCAGTATCAGAACTTTGCAATTTTCAAAATGACATTTTCCTTTAGTAGCCACGTCCACATTTTCGCATTCCACGTCAACGTCCACATTTTCGCACTCCAAATCACCTTGCACAGATTTACTATTTTCACTACAGAAATTAGGAATTTCTTTAAAATCAAATGGTCGCCAAAGGACAATGTTGTTAATGTATGCACGCTATGAACGTTGAAAATTAACTAACAAACAACCCCTAAAATTTAGAAACAATAGGATTATAAATTTGAAAAATATCCTTAATGGTTTTTAAGAAACTTCAATTGAACTAGTGTTACATCTATTCAGAGCCGTAGCAATGCCCTGGCATCGGGGTAAGTGCCAGGGGCGCCATCGTGATTTTTTTTTGTCATCATTTGTATTTTAGAAGTGAGGACGTTTTTGTTTTTAGTCATCACTTGTATTTTAGAAGTGGAGACCTTTTTTTCGTCATCACTTGTATTTTAGAAGTGAAAACTATTTTGTTTTTAGTCATCACTTGTATTTTAGAAGTGGAGACCTGTTTTTCGTCATCACTTGTATTTTAGAAGTGAAAACTATTTTGTTTTTAGTCATCACTTGTATTTTAGAAGTGAAGACCTTTTTTGGTCATCACTTGTATTTTAGAAGTGAAGACCTTTTTTGTTTTTGGTCTTCATTTGTATTTTCGAAGTGAGAACGTTTTTTTTTAGCAGTCTTAAATAAAATAAAAAAAGATAAAAAAGGCGCTATTTTAGGTTGAATTAATTTTCAAGTGTACTTTAAGTATTTCCTGAGGGCGCTATTTTAAGTATTTGCCAAGGGCGCCAAAAACATTGCTACGGCTCTGCGTCTATTCGATTTAAATTTAATACCTCTTATATTCTTTTACAGCAATAAATATCTACAGCAATAAGTCTTAAGATTACTGCCATAAACCCATTACCGAATTGTTAAGATTCTTAACAAGAGTGGCCATTTCATTTTGGAAATACTATAATAAGTATATAACGAGTATTATGTAGGTTTGTAAAAGAATGATGTTTTTCCTTTTATTTTTTGAATGACTTTCGTAATTCGTAAGAGCAGGTTCCTTTCTGGTACAAGACAAGCCCTGCGAAGGCGATACCATTTTTGATAAATTTTGAGACCTAAAAAATTGAATGTTTGACTAAACAAAAAAAATATTAAATATGTTACTATAATGGAGCAAGAAAAAAAAATTGTGAGTTGTGACACCGTGATTGGACTCGCAACGTGTCACGACAAATTTTTAATCACGCACGAGAAAAAATATTAATCACGTGACACGGATATATCACGGCACGCGTCCATCACTAATATAAAGCATATTTCAGTTCAAATTACATCACAATTATTATTGCACAAATAATTTGAAAACAAGATCGTACCATATTATCTCATAATAATTGTTCAAACTTATTAGTATTTTGTTTTTATTTATATTTCAAAATACACATTACACGATGAAATATCATACCACGAGAAAATATCTGCTGATCATGTACTTTGTCCGGGTATATTTTTTTGCCAAAGTCAATATATAAAAGAACTTGCACATACCTTCGTTATTTCATTCACAATTCTTTGAAAGTAACAACTTAAATATGTTTAATTTTGTGTACACAAGTTTGTTCGGTGAACAGCCAACTGATACTGGCTTTAAGTAAGTTGCCTATTCCTTTTAGTCTTATTTTGTTAAAAAATGTTAGTGGATTCACAAAATATCTTATCAAAAACTAACCATTCTTAACTTTGAAAGTATTAAAGATGAATGCACTCTGAAATAATGTTAAATAAATAATAATAATAATAAAATGTGAATAAGTACGATAATGTATCTAAATATAGTGAAAAATTATAATAATTGATTTAATTTCAAGTTACGGCCCCCCCTGATGTATCTACTGGAGTTACGAAATAAATAAGTTTTTGATTTTATTTAAAGAAATTGTATAATTGTTTCTGGAAACATGGATTTTATAAAAAGTGTTAATAATTTTTCGTCACAATTTACCATTAAAACCATGCATCATTTTTAAATTTTTTAAAGATAAAACAATATAGCGTCTTTTAATATAATACTGTTGTACAAAAGATTTAATTTAAAAAAAATTGATGTGAAGTATGAAATTTCACACATTTCAGGATTTTGTAGGTAATAAGTGTAAGAAGCGAACATAATACTGGATGTCTAGGAATATTTGTTCTATTAATCACTTCAAAATCAATCACTTTTCTTCGTTATTTGACAAAAATCACAGCGTTTTTTTTTTCCTGCATTTACTTCGTATTCAAGTCTTCATTAGATTAATAAGAAAAATATTGATAAATGGCTTTATTTTTTTTTTTTTTATTTCAGAAACGTATTTCTCATTATTAACAATGTATTATTTGATTTGTAAGTATTTTATTACTACAAATGATTTATTCCTTTGTGATACTTTGAAAACAAATATCTACGCGGATATCCGCAACTTTTCTGCGGATGCGGATAAATTATCATTTAAACCTTGCGGATCGGATGCGGATAAAATTTCATATCCGCTTATCCGCAATATCCGCGTGAACATTAAATCTTCGGTTAGTTTCGGAGAAACACGCGATTGTGTTCTGATTACGCAGTCTTGGTTACCTTCGATTGTCTGTTTACACATGTTATATTTTGTAACATTCTATGTCACCCTATGTTATTGTTATTAAGACAATTGTCCATGATAGAGATTGTGTTGAGACAGTCAACATAACTTTTTTTTGTATTATTGTATTATTGTATATAGAAAATAATATTTTGGACAAAAGCTGCTTGGTACACTTTCGATGTTATTCTTCCTACCTCTGCTCTAATTCTGGCTTTTAAATCTACTAAACGGTTTTTTTTTTACATAAAACTGATTAGTAAGTTTTATTTAAATACTAAAATTTACCTATGTACATATTTCTCGATTATTTTATTATGTAACCTGCCATTGTTTTATACTACCCGAAATAAAAAGTCTTGCAGAGTGCAAAAATTGAAATTGACAAAAATTGAAAAATGACACATGTTGCTATTTGAAAAAATATGAAGCTCCTTCTACCAAGTAACTTTTCTCCTTTTTATTTTTTTAATTCAATAATAAAAAATATATATATAGCCATGTTGCATTACTTTTTCCTCACCTTGGAAAAGGTAAAACTGCCGTGAGATGTTAGTTGACATTAATATGATACTTAGTACTGTTAAGTATCATATTAATGTCAACACGTATTTCATGAGCAGTACGCCACCTGCTCCCACGAAAAAGGAAGCTTAGGCTCCCAAAATATTTGTCTCTCTCTAGGTTTTAAAATTATTAGCGCGTCTAGGCCCCAAAACTTTTGGCATCCCTTAGGTTAGTTTTAGTTTAAATCCAAAAATTTTCAGTAGTGTTTTAAAGCAGCTATTACCAAATAAGGCGAAACCTGTTAGTTCTTTCCAACCTGACAGCAAATCCTGTTGTACGGGTTGTGCGGATATTTTTGCGGATGCGGATCGGATACGGATTTATTATTTACAAAAGCGGCGGATGCGGATCATGGATATGCAGTTGCGGATACAGAAACGCTTATCCGCGCAGTAATAATATAATTAAATAACTTAATACTCCTGAACTCCTAACTGAACGGAAGTGTTGAGTGTAGTGTGGTGTGGTGTGTAACTCGGTCCGCAACTATTTAAAAAAATATTATTTTTTTATATATTTAATTTAAAAAAAAATACATTATCTTAGATATATATACAAAAAATCCATAGAACTACTACCAATAATTTAGCAATGAATTAAAAAAATAATTAATTTTGTCAAAAACACGAAAACTGCCATTATTTTCAAAAACACAATCTGGTCCAAAATTCTTCTCGTACGTTTCCGACTCAGATTAATATACATTAACTATAATTTTTTTCAGGATTTTGTTTTAATCCTTCTTGGTAAATGGGTGCGAGAACTTTTTTAGCACATTTTTGCCTAAAATTGTGTTAAAAGAAACGAATTTCTAAAAACTATCTATCATTCCTTAATCTACGTCTTAAGAGCTTTCTTTTGATACCACATAATAATTTTTTTTTAAATATTTCTTTTTTTATCAACGAAAAAAAAATCTATATTTTTCAAAAAACTTATCTTATCGAAAATTACTGTTGAACTATTCCGGTTCAATGTTCATTACGGCGATTTTTTTTTCAGATTTTTAAATCAACCCCTCTGGGAGATGTTGGGGGACAAAAGTTTTTTGTCACATCGGGCGAAAATAAAAAAAAGATTTTTCAAAAATAAAAATTTGTTCATTCACACATTTAGAGGTATTATTTGGTATGCCACACAAAATTTTAGAAAAATGTTTATTTTTTTATTAAATACATAATTGTTTATATTTATCTCAGGATGTGTTTTTTGTACTCTCAGTATTTTTCCTATATGTGGGTCAAGGAGTTGTATAAGCATGCCAAATTTCAACTTTCTATGTTAAGCTGTACAGACAGTTAGACAGACAGACTAAAAATTGATATGAAGAGTGAGTTTTCACACATTTCAGGATTTTGTAGGTATTTAATAAGTGTAGGAAGTCAACAAACAGAATGTCTAAAAATATTTTTTTGATAATCATTTTTATTCGTTATTTGTGTATTAAGAGCTTCTATTTAATTTTTTTAAATCTAAATTAAAATAATTAGAAAAAATTTCATCACAATAAAATTTAAACTAAAAAATCCCAGACATTTTTTCAGCATTTGCTTCGTATCTAAGTTTTCATTAAATTAATAAAAAATATTTTCATAAATGGCTTAATTATTTTTCAATTTCCAAAACACATTTTCCATTATTAACAATGTTGTTATTTGATTTATAAGTATTTCACTACTAAAAATGATTTATTCTTGCTTGATACTTAAAAATAAAAGAAATTAACTAATTCAAATAATAATGTTGAATCATGGCATATAACAGTAGGCGCTCATACACACGTGAACTCGAATCTCAGCTGTTCATTTTTTTTTAAATTATATTTTTAATTTCAAATAAAGATATATACTATAAGCTTTTCACTTTTGTAAGAACAAACTAAGAGGAAATTTTGTTTTCAATAGTTTGCATCTTTGAAATTGTATGTCTTGTTGGTATTAAAAAATGTCACTTTTTTAAAATGACGATCCATTTGACATTTGTCATAATGAAAAATGATATCTTAATTATAATGATCATAACTTAGAAACCTAAAGTCGGTTTTACAGGGTAAGGAATATTTTTAATTCACATTTAAAGTCAGTAATATACTATAAAATTAACCAAAATAACCAGATCTAGTTTGTTCTAACAAAAGTGAACAGCTTATACCTTAGCCATAAAAACAAAAAATCCATAACATTATTAGCCATAAGCCATAATCTAGCTATTAATAAAAAGAAAGTTTTATCAAAAACACAAAAACTGTAATATTTTCCAAAAACGCAATCTGATCATAAATTCCTCTTGTACGTTTCCGACTCAGATCATTGTACATTACCAATATTTTTTTCAGATTTTTAGTTTAACTCCTTTGTGTAAAAGGGTGCGGGAAAAAACTTTTTTAGCATATTTTTGGCTAAAATCGTGTTAAAAGAAACTAATTTTGAAAACAACCTTTTGTTGCTTAATTTATGTCTTAAGAGCTTTCTTTTGATACCACACAATAGACTTTCAAAAATCGATATTTTTCGAAAAACTAATCTGATCAAAAATTCTGTTGAACTATTCGGATTCCCATTCAGCGTTCAAATTTTTAAACCAACCTCTCTGGAAGATAGAGTGGGGGACAAAAGTTTTTTGACATATTTTTGAAGAAAACCCAATAAAAAAACGTTTTTTCAAAAATAAAAATTTGCTTGTTGATCCACGCATTAAGAGTCCACGTTTCATTTGACTACTCAAAATTTTCAAAAAATATTTATATTTTTATTAAATACATATTTGTTTATATTTATCTCGGGATATGCTTTTTTGAACTATTTTATGTTATTATATATATGGATTTAAGAGTTAATGCTTGCCAAATATCAACTATTCTATTATGAATGATTTTTTTTTGTCATTCAGTTTTTTTTACTATTTGGCAACCAAATTTTAGGCGGTTTCCGGAAACAGTTGTTAAAATTTAAGACGGTTTCGGGAAACCGGTTGTTAAAACTGTAGGTGGTTTCCGGAAACTAGTTGCTAACATTTTTGGCGGTTTATTATAAACAGATGAGCACCCCTATGAACCCCATGAGCAGATTAGCAAATTTTTGAGACTGCCTGATTTAATGGATTTAACAGAAAAATACAAATATTTATAAATCCTACCATAACCCTCTTTCTTCAGATTTTCCAAAGGGGGATCTTCTCCTTCCTGTATCCGCCCGTTTCTTCCTCCACAGCTATGGAAACCGGTTGTTCATAAATTGGGGTGACCCCACTGCCTGTATATACTTATAGACAGACAGAGTGAGGGTATTCCTCACTAGTGTGTCTGCCAAACCTATGCCACAGACTTTCTCAACCCTACACCCGCCGGCACATTGTTGCAGGGATTTGTGGACCCATTTGATTTTAGTTTTTGAAAAAATTTCATTCTTTAAAAATTAATTTCGAAGTCATAACCTCGAAAGAGTTTGCTATTACAAGCGCAATTTAATCTTATGTGTATTATTAATTATGTACTATAAATATGTCTTGAAAAAGTAAACGACGCCGGCCTCACTACTAATAATCTTGAATGTGCTCTATGGCAGTACTTCTCAACACATAACTTACTACGGACTGGCAAAATATCCTATTTTTTACGCGAACCGATGACGGAGCATGTAAATTTATAATTTTATATCTACTAATCGTAAATTGATTTTTTCCTACGACTCCTATAGAATTGTCTTATTTCGATATTTTTAGTTGACAGTTAACTAACTGAATTCCATACGATATATTTATTCAAGATTATTAAAGTAAAGGTTGTCTCGTAACTTGTAGTGGTGGGGGTAAATAGCGAAGCTACATGTCATCTGTCTGCTAACGGGACGTCAGCCTTTGTTTATCGTATATGTCCGTACCAAATTAGTTTTGAAGATCGTAATAAAATAATAAAAGTTAGGGAACTCATAAAATTACAATAGAAGTGATATAACTACGCGTGTCAACCCCTAGCTATAGGGATTAGTTTTTCACTTTACGCATCTTACTTAAAGGATTAACAAAAAGAAGTATACTTATTTATAGTTAGTACTCAAACGTATGTATGCACCACTGACCGTTGACTGTTAACAACGTGGTTGTAAACATGAACCCTAGTTCTTTTGTAGTTTAACAATGTGATTATAGTTAAGGGATAATTGTTTTATGCCGATTTTCAGAAATAATATGGTATGTTCTATATATACACGTGAAGTTTGAATTTTGTCTATAAATATAAAAATATCGTTTAATTTTTTGTTTTTCTATTTGTTTTAATTTATTTTTTCTTCGAAAGGAATGTTTCTTCGTTCTAAATAAATTTTCTTACATTCATTTTTGATGTGAAAAGAATAATAAGTGGAATATATCAATATTTTAGTTGTAGGGTGTCCCGCCGTAACTACCTTAATATTCATCAAAGTGTAAAATGCAGAGAACAAATAAGATTTGTTTTCTTATAAACAAGATTTACCAGTTTTAACCCAGAAACACCTAAGAAAGAAAATTTTGAGATACCATGCCTATATTTGAATCCAGGTTCTACTCTATTATACCAAATTTCGGTAAAATACGTCCAGCCATCCTTAAAAACAGATATAACCTCAAATTTTATTAATTAGTATGTTATTATAGAAATTTGTTTTTCTATTTTTATTTAAATATACCTAAAATTATATTTGTATTAGATTTTATTGTTATTTATTAACTATAATACAAATACCCATTACCTTAAATTTTATATAAATCAGTATAAAATTTCCTTAGGGATTTATTTATAATTTATTCAGTAGAACTGTCTTGAAATAAATATCTATTATGAATATAATTAGGGTGACCATTCGTCCCGCATTTTAACATTTTGTCCCGCATTAAGATGCATCCCGCAAAAGTCCCGCATTTAAACATTTTGTCCCGCATTGTCCCGCATTTTGGATTTGGGAGGTGAGGACCTTTTTTTTGCTCTTCACTTGGATTTGGGAGGTGAAGACCTTTTTTTTTGCTCTTCACTTGGATTTTGGGAGGTGAATAAAATATTTAAAAACATGTAACATCTGTATTAATTTTGTATGCTAGTTTGAACTAAGCAGACATGTGACGTATTCCCTCTAACGATTCGTCAGAAGTTACGAGACAACCTTTACTTTAATAATCTTGATATTTATTTCCATTAATGCGTGCGCAAGAATCGCGAGATAGAATAACGCGCATGGGTATTGGTCCAAATTTATTCATTCACTTGCAGACTGCGCAGGCCTTATGTTTTTCAACAATATTTATATTGTATTTTCTTGATTCAAGGTTTTTATTTATTGAAAAATTGTATTCGTAGGAAAAGCATAGTGTGCAACACGCGCAAAATGCATATTCCGTACTCAAATGAATTGCTTTAAATTTTATTCCCATGCGAAATGTATGGCATGCCACGTTGTCACAATACATATACTATTTTCTACGACCGTTAGGAAACAGGTCTACTTATCTAAATTAGTGTACTTTATCTTTTAGTAAATTGTTATCAAAATAGTAATATTTAAAAACTTCACATTAATATAGATCCTCTACAATCTCTATAGCCTTCCAAATGCTAGGAAAAACGAGTAAGAATAATATTTTTTTTTATACTTTATATAAATTTAATTTGTAAACGTCACAATTACAACTGTTTTCTAGTTTTAATTAATTCTATATTGCAAAAATGTTATTCTCTCTTGTTTTTTGCAGTTATTTAAACGTCGAAGCAAAAACATCTTATGCTACACGTAAGGAAATGGGAAAAGACAACTCCTGGTTTTAACAATACAAATTTATTAATTATATATCCAATTTACAATGTAATCTGTGGTACTGGTATGAATTTAGTTTTTTAATCAAACAGCTGAGCGTCACAATGTCTAGATGTCGCAATCCTGACCTAGGATTACTTTTGTGACAGTATCAGGGCCGTCTTAAGAAATTCGGCGCCCGTGGGCTACTAAAAAGAATGCGCCCCTCTTCGTAAGGAAATTCGCAGAATAGCAAACGGGGAAATAAACATTGCCGCCCTAAAAGGCCTGCGCCCTGGGGCTATAGCCCATTAGCCCTGTGGTTAGGGCGGCCCTGGACAGTATTACACAATATATAAATCATAAATACTAAAACGTAAATTTTTGATTTTTAAGCGTGTATACTAGTAAAAATTGATGTGAAGTGTGAATTTTCACACATTGCAGTGTTTCACAGGTATATAATAAGTGAAGGCGGCATGCTGAGTGTGTAGGACAAATTTTGCTTTGTAGTAATCACTGCAAAATGAACGATATTTTTAAAATAATTTATCGCCTGTTAATCTAAGAGCTTTAAAAACAAATATTATGTTAAAATATATTTTGTTAATTTTAATTCGAATACCTAATAGCATTATTTAGGTTTCTAAATATGTGCAGTATTCTTTTTATATAGAAAGGTTCATTAAGATTTGGAAAATTTCGTCTATGGCTTCCATTGGTTGTTTTAAGTCATATGCTCCGCCCCACTGGTTTCCTATACATGACACATAGAATGAAAATATAATTCCAACAATTCCAACTAGTTATTAAATTTACGCTCTTAAAAATTAAATGCAACATTTGCAAAATAGAACTAGAATTTTGACAAAATAATTTAAACAAAATAAAAATTTAAAAAAAAACAAAAATAAAATTGTCTCCTCTGCCCGGGAGCAGACCTTAGTTTGCTGCGTAGCAAGCGAGCAAGCTAACCTTTATACATCGTCAACCAAAAAAACGCAAATAATGCGTTATTTTCCGAAAACATAATCTGATCAAAAATTCCTGTTGTACTATTCCGGTTCACACCAATGTACATTACTTAGAATTTTTTCAGATTTTTAGTTTAAACCATCTGGGTTACAGGGTGTGGGACAATTTTTTTTTTGCCCAATTTTGTTAAAAATCGCGACAAAATAATTTATTTTGTAAAAATAAAATTAGACTTTCATTTGATACCCTACTTGGAATTAAAAAAATATATATTTTTTTTTCGATGTGCACATATTTGTTTATATTTTTAGGGGGATATGTATTTTAGATGTTTTAGTATTTTTACTAGGTGCGGGTCAAAGAGTTGTTTAAGTATGCCAAATTTCAACTTTCTAGGTTTAGCCACTTGGCTACAATTTTTACCGAACAGAAAGACAGACGACAAAATGACGGTATAAGGGTTTTTTGGTCGTATCTACAAAATCCTAAAAATAATTGTTTTCGTAAAATGAGAACTCCAGAATTATTTTACAAAAAGTCTTGGGTGTCTTGGGTTATTTTTCCCGGGTCAAGAACGTGAAAAAAATGCTTCATTCCGGGACTTTCGACCCAAAACTGTCCCGGGTCAGAAACCCTATTTGTTTAATAAATAACTTTAAAAGTTTTCACGGACCATATAGATTTTGCCGCGGACCGGCGGTTGAGAAACAATCTATTGCACAAAAAGGTTGGAAACTACTAGTATAAGCCTTATTAATACGAAACTTCAAAAATTGTATCATTCTGCATCTACAGGAGTTTGTGATATATTTTAAAAGTTTATTTTGGGCAAGCCCTTTTCTCTTATGATGAGTATTTTCAGTTTTTGGCCTTCAGTTATATCAGGACTTCTTTCACAATAATCCTTCCTGCAAAAAAAATAAGGAAATTATATAAATTAAATAAAAAACAATATATAATTAAAATATTTATATATTAAAATGTTACATTTCATTTAACAAGTATAAAACAAATTAGAAAAACAGTATTTATAAAAACAAATACTACAAAAACCGTTCAATTCGATCATATGTTTTTAACCCTTCCATCAATGACGAAATATATCACGCTACACGCACTACACATGCGCGTAAAACACCTGAACGAACTCCTTGAATCGCATTGATATTTAACACAGTATTTGCGTGCAGGGACTACGGAAGAGATACCGGCGTTTCGAACCAAGCTGCAACATCCGTTATAACATCATATACCATGGAGAAAGACAGATTAGGACAATGGACCATCAATGGCGACAACTATGTTCCTAACATGGTCAGAGGATTGGATCAACTAAGAAATCCCTCCCTAAATAAGGTACTGACAAGCATTTTATTTATTGATTGTGTGAACGATGAACATTTTTTTAAGGGTTGAAACATTTTTAATCTAACTTAAGTTACAACAATAGAAATTAATCAAATCAATTAATGCTTTGTTGAATAGATAAATTATTTATTGCTTTATGTTTATTATTTAATGTATTGCACCATTAATTATGACTTTGAGTAACATTTATTACCAAATTTGCCTGTATAAATATATATTGTTTTGTGCAAAACAATTAAATATCATTATTAGAAACAAATAAGCCACGTGATCCTGATTCCCTATTATTACTATTATTATTATTGCATTAATCAACAAGTGTCAATTTGTAAAAAAAAATTATAGAATATAGTGGTGTGTTTTTAAACTGGAAATTTATTTTTAAATAATTAATTATTTTCTAATCAAGGTTATAATATACTTTTCTAGGGGTCAAACGTAGGGGTTGTAATGTCATTTATCTGCGTACTTAATTTGTGCGCAGTTTTCAAAATTTTTATGGTGTACTGAATTTTCTAAAATGAATATAATCTATATACTGATGTTTATATCTTGGGTTTTGTCAATAGGGTTGTCTTTTGGCTTCATATAACTTTTCTATTTTGATCTGTTGGCCTTCCAGGTATTTTGTGTATCGACACTTGCTAGATTTGTTAGCTGATGTATCTTTTGGCGCTTCCACTGGCCTAAGGATATTCAGTTTTCTTTCTCAAATGTTCTGTAATAGCCTGTATTTGTTTGCTTTCCTTATTTTGACCTTATTAAGTCGTTCTCCATTTTGCTTAAGTATAAAATTTCGAGGTAAATTGTTAGCTGTCAGTTTTGGCTCGACAAACCTTTCTGGGTCTTGTCTTTTTCAAGAATTCTTTTCCAGTCTGATCTTGGCGACTGTGTTCCTATTTTCAACAAGTTCTTTGAGGCCTTTTTCCAACTGATCCACATATCTCGTCTTTGGCCTTCCAATATTTTTCTGAATGCCTCTAATTTGGAGACTCTTCTTGTATCACTTTCGTGCATTCCAGGTGTTTTTGCCATCTTAACCTATAGATTTTTATCACTTGCAATATACCCAGATCCTCTTTAAGTCTTGACCTTTTAAAAATTCTTTTCCAGTCTGGTCTTAGCGACCGTTTTCTAAATTTTAATAAGTACTTTTAGATCTTTCTCCAACTGATGCATATATTAACCTTGTCTTTGGTCTTTTCCGAATGCCTGGTGTTTGCAGATTCTTCTCCTGGGATCATCTTCGTGCATTCTAGTTGTCCTAGCCATCTTAGTCTTATTGATTTATATCTTGAATACAAAAAATTGGATCTGCTGCGCTATCTCTTTCAGAAATGGCCCAATATCTGTGCCATAGAATCTTCTTTTCAAAACCAAGTGAATTATAAGCATCTTATGGATTAGGAACTATGTTTTTGAATTTTCATGTGATTTTTAACCATTTCCTTTCCCCTAAAAATGTTATTACTCAATAATTTAATAATAAATATCAGACAGCAATTTTCTGTAATTTTTAAATATATTTGTTGATTTGAAATAACTTATATTTATATAGTTATGTGTAGAAATGTTGAATAATATGTCAACATTTTTATCGACATGATTGTTTATAGTTAAGAACCTTCGTCGACAAATACTATGTTTGGTGATAGTAGAATTGCACTTGGTACCCGTCTTCTTTGCTAAATATTGTACCCGCAGCACCTATATTGAGAGCCGCAACAGGTTTAAGACGTTGGCAGAAATAGAACACCAAGTACCAGAAGCGTAACTCGGCGTTGGTATCGAGGATGTTGCCAAGGGCACTGGTACCTGTAGGGCAGCGTACGCTCCTCGTCAAATATCTTTTTGTACCCCCTTTCCTACGAAAAAGGCGCGAAGCTGTATATTTGTCAAGGGGGCCTAAATCCTAGTTGTGGCTCTGCCAAGTACGCAGCAAATTTTTCGCAATAAATAAAACAACTACAAACATATTCGTAGAATGAAGCTTTAGCTACAATTTACTCATTGTACACAAATATGTGTATTGGTTTACAATATAGCGTCCATAATGTAAGTTGTTTATTTGCAATTGCGTAACATTTTTTTACGATTAAAAATATTCCATTTAGATAGATAAAAATTCGCTACAAATTTTGATGTACAGATTGTTATCAATTTTATTTCAGATTGTTGGTTTTGATTGTTAGTTACTTCTAAATTTTGGCTCACAGCGAAGATGGCTATTTGTGCCTAACATAGCCCATCTTTGATTGTTAGTTTTGTATAAGTAACTTGTAAGAACTTTACGGTTGTGCCTCCTCTTAAGTTTCACAACGTTAGTCCGCGAATTTTTGATCAAACATCATAAATGACTAGAAATGAAAAATAATCATTGCCTAATATTATTTCTACTCGAAAAAGTTGCACTGTCATGGTAAAATAAGTCAGCATAAAATGTACATACATATGTGTAATATACTTTATTATTATATTTAGGTTATGTATATGTTCTAAAATATATTTTGGAGTACAGTTTTGTATTCCATGAAAGTCAGAGCAATGTCAAATAAAATATTCTAAAAATACTCCCCTCAAGACTGATATATATTTAAATTACAATCTGTAATGTCTTGCAAAGAGTAGGTTATGTTAACAGCTGTTTATGGACGCCTTTATCGATTAGACGCCTAGCGTCGGTTACACAAACTAAAAATCACAATTTGGAAGCAATGCGGTACCATTTGGAGATAACCTATCCAATCTTCCATAGTTCTTAGCAACAAGCAGACGTATTTTTTAATCTACGTTACAAAAAAAAAATACAATGTGTTCAAATGGTGATAATAGATTTTATCAGAAGTTATTTATTTAAGTGATTTGTTGAATTATAACGTAATTTTTATGATAAGAATTTTTAGCGCGAAATAATCAGCTGATGTTCATAAAAACATGAAAATATTATCTGATATATTAAATTCAAATTGTGTAACATTTTAAAATACAGTGTAGTAAATTTAATTAATTTTAAATGAATAAATATGAAAGTGCAATTTTACTAACAAACCTAAGGCCTAAATAACAGCTTTAAGAAGTATTTTTTCAAATGTACTTTTATATAAATTAAAATAAGATAAAATTTTTTAAATATTTTATTGTAGATACTGTTGAACAGTGATTCTCAACCCAAATCTTACCACGGATGGTAAATTTTTTAATTTTTTACTCGGACCGGTGAAAATATTAAGTATAATTTATTGTAAAACTCTGTAAATTTATATTAAAAAGTAAATAATTTTTAAAGTTGATATTAAATATTTAAAAGCAGATACGTGTTTTTAAAATTTTCGCGGACCGGCAGCATTCAGTGAACCGGTGGTTGAGAAACACTTGTAGAGCACCAGTTTTCTAACTTTTTCGTCTTAGGACTCCTTTACACTCTTAAAAGCGAGCACTTTTATTTATGTCACGACTATGGTAATTGATAGTTTTGAGCTAGTAAACCTTCTTGCGGACCCCTAAATCACGCGCACCACTCTTTGAAAACCGCTGCTGTAGAGTAAGTAGATATAGTAGACCAGTGGTTCCCAACCCTTTTTGACCCGCGAACCCCTTTAAACATAATATTTGTAATTGCGAATCCCCTCGCTGTAATCGTACAGGTGCATCGTACATATTTTTATATAAAATATAGTACTTCAGAATACCATATATGATAATATCAAAACTTTTAATATTTAGTAAAAATATTTAATCAATTCCGTTCATCAAACCCCTTATCTACTTTGTGATACGTTTTGCGTTAAATCGGCCTTATTTAATAACTACTTCACCCCTTAAAGTTAATACTATCAATTTCTCACCTATATCTCATCATAATAGTTCTGCATTTTTGTTATTTATTTACAGTTCTACAATAATAAGGCCAATAATGAACCATCAATGTACCTTAACAATGGTTGAGAATAAAAAAATAGCATGAAAAATGCCAAATAGCATGAACTAACGAATTTTTAGTGTGAACTTCCTAGAACACCGTCGCGAACCACCGGTTGGGAATGGCTGCAATAGACCCTCAATTTAGCGGATTCCGATATAACGGATTTCGGATTTATAAGATTTAGATTTCGGTCGAATTTTACTCCTAATAAGAAGGAAAAACGAGAAAAATTATAATTTTGTGATGTGGGCAAGCATTAATTTAAAATGTTATAATGCATTATTTTGTTCTTGTAATATTGTAATAATATGAACAAAAAAGGTGTCATATTATAATATTTTTTCTAAAATTATAACATTAATTTTTTTTTCATTGCACACCGGTAAAAAAAAATCGCGGACCGGTAAAAGTCAAATAATTTTTCGCCACCCGGCAATATAAAAGTACAAGTTATAAATTAATTAAACTTTATATGAGGACCCTCCGTCCAAATAGATATTCCAAAATTTACTTGAGAAGTGAGGAGCAAAAATCAAAATAATTGCGCCTACAACGCCTATTTTCGGCGCATTTAAAATAAAGAAATCAAAGATTAAAATATTTCTTCAGTATTAACAATTAAATAAAAATTTTAAATCTAAAAAAAAAATCAAATTATTTTAAAGACTGCTATTAATATATATTTTTTAATAGCACTGGGAAAAAAAAATATTATATATATATATACTATATCATTTTTCACTCCTCTTTGATTATGATATTGTTTCATAATATTAGGAGTATAAATTAAATATTTTTTCCTTATAACATATAAAAAAAAAAAAAAAATCCGGAAGGTGTTCCGTCTTTACAAACAAGTACCAGTACGACGTTCCGTTGCGTCCTGGCCCGAATACACCACTTAATTTGATTGAATCAATTTATTTAGTATTTTTAGTATTTTTTGCAGAGCGGTCTAACTTCTTCGTAGATCAGTTAAATTTCCTCAAGGTCCGGTGTAAAGAAACACTGCTTATACTAGCCTGTCTTGAGAAATGAAAAATTCTAAAACTAATAAAACTAAAATCACATCATAAAAAAATTATAAATTATTATTATTATTATTATTATTATCCGGGCATAATGTGCAGAGGTTTAACCCAAGTAATGTGAAATTAGTACATTCATTTACGATAGCAAAACTAAATGTAGCACAATACTCAATCGAAAGACAGAGAACACCTAGGACAGTGATAGCGAATCTTTTTCCCCAGGCGGGTCAAAATTGAATTAAATTTTTTTAGACCAAATCCTGGGTCAAATATATAATGCGTAAATAGAAATCTGCCTCTTTAGAGAGTAAATTTTGTGTGAAATCTTCTACTAATCTTGTTAACTCTATACCTGAGCTAGCAGCCTTGTATTTGACATATTTAACAGGTAATAGATGAATGTCCTCTCGCTATTATTATCATATTTGTCGATTTCCCTATTCTGGTTTGTGAATGCACTCGCTTAGACCCAACCTTAGTAATCTCTCTTTAGAATCTTCAGAACTGCAAAGATTTTCTTTTGTATGGGTCATTTGTAATCGTCAGACGGGTCACTATTTGACCCGCGGGTTATACGTTCGCCATCACTAACCTAGGATGATAGAGAAGTCTACGATCCTAGGAAAAGACGTTTGACCTCCCCACTCTTCTTGTCTAGGTTCCGAAACGTTACGTCGATATAATAAAATTAAACATTTATAATTTTTTATTATTTTTATATTAAATTGCAAATTAAATAATTGCAAAAAAGTTGTGTATTTATTAATAATTTAAAATATAAATTAAAATTGAAAATAATTTTAGAAAGTGAATATATGTAATTTCATAATTTAACAGCTTCAACTGCCAATAAAATTAAGTAAATTATTAACAAAAATACATAAATATATCACAGAGTCAAATTAAAAAAGTGTTAACTAATTTATAAAAACATTTTAACGTAATTTTAAAACATGCTAATATCGTAATATATATTCGGGATATTGTAAAACTATTTGCAATTTTTTGTCGATAACCATTTCAATCAAAGTCTGACAGTTATACTTCAATGTGTGTGGTAGTTATTTTTTACAACGTGTAGTGATTCATATATAAAGTGACATTTCCCTTTTACTCGAAGATACGATGGAGGATTCTCGCGACTGGTGGGAGTTGTGTCCTCAGAAACTCAGATATGGTGTACCAGAGTGTCTAGCAGCGATAGATGGAATGGTATATATTTATATTATTTTTAAAATATGAAATATCTATGGTCTATTTCAAATTAAAAAAAAGTAGATAGCGCTGCGAACCGAGTACGATTTACACTGGATAAATACAGTATAGCGGAAAATTTAAAATAAGAACTAGGGCATGGGCGTAGTAACTGGGTTAGCAAGTGTTTTTTTTTTTTTTAAATTTAAAAAAGGTTAATAAGATATTGAAATAAACAAGGCAGATAATACACTTACGTTATTTATACGACATAAATACAGTTTAATGGGATATTTGAAAAAGTTAAAAAAATATTAATTTTAAAAATTATTTACTATATATAAAAATAGAGATTTGGCTAAAATAGTTTAAATAAAGAAATAAAACAAACAATATATCTTCAGAGCTAAAATTTATTATTTAAATATTTATTGTAAATAAAAATTAAAAATATATGTATATATGAAGGTCTAAAAATTATATCAATAACTTCTTCTTTGGGCACTATCAGCTGGGCTGGTCTGTCTTTTGGCCTCACATTAGTCCTCTATCTTGGTCTGTTAATTGTCAAGTGTCAAAAAATATTTATATGTCAGATAACCTCAAAAATATATAACTGCGTAAAAACAAATTACATGGAGAATTTTCTCCATAAAATCTACGCCAAGAATATAAATAAAAGTCTAAATATGTAAATAATAACAAAATATACGAAAAAATAAAATAATATAAATAATATATATTTCCAATGTACGACACTGAACATCTGTCAAATTGGACTAAAAACAATATTTTAACATTGTAATAGGGATGACGTTCTAAGCCAATCCGAAGCAAGGATAAACAGCTCCTATCTTCTTACAAACATTTTTCTACTTTGAAATAGACCATAGGGGAAAAACGATCATAGTCCAGTATTAATAATTTGGAAGAACAGGGCCGCAGAGAAAAATTTTCGGGCCAGTGTCAGACCTTTGGACCTCGCTAGAAAATAAATAAATCATTTTACTGAATAAAAAAACATATAAAACTTTAAACATCAACTAAAAAATTGATGTGAAGTTTGAATTTTCACACATTGCAGGGCCTCGCAGGTATATAATAAGTGTGGCGGCATGCTGAGTATGTCGGACAAATTTTGCTTTGGCTCATATCGTCTGTTAATCTAAGAGCTTTAAATACAAATTTTATGTTTAAATATTTTTTTTGTTAATTTCAATTCGAATACCTAATACCATTATTTAGGTTTCTAAATATGTGCAGTATTTTTTTATAAAGCAAGGTTCATTAAGATTTTGAAAATTGCGCCTATGGCTTCCATTGGTTGTTTTAAGTCATATGCTCCGCTCCTCTGGTTTCGTATACATGGCACATAGAATGAAAATATAATTCCAACAATTCCAAATGGTTATTAAATTTACGCTCTTAAAAATTAAATGCAACATTTGCCAAAATATATCAGCACCTTAGAGGTAAACTGTATTAAGTCACATTTTTATCAGAAATTACATTTTAGTACCAATTGACTTAATACTTTATGGTCTGCCAAGTGGAATATAATTTGGAGCTGAAGCTCTAGCTAGTTTCGATATTCGTTTTTTTAAAACTGTATTACTGTCGATCAACGCATGGCGGTAAACAATCTTAAATCGTCTTTTCTGGGCTATTTGTCATTTGCGACTTAATACAATTTACCTCTGATGTGCTGATATATAACTAGAATTTTGACAAAATAATTTAAACAAAATAAAAATGGGAAAAAGACAAAAAATAAAATTGTCTCCTCTGCCCGGGAGCGAACCCTAATTTTCTGCGTAGCAAGCGAGCAAGCTAATGTCCTTAAAAAAAATGTCCTCACTCAAATACAATTATTATGTGAATATATTCCTTTCTGGGCCCTTCAATATGGGCCCCGGGCATGTGCCCCTGTTTCCCCTGCCTAGTTACGGTCTTGGAACTACTCCTTGGGGTACGCGTACCTTACTGTGGAGACCACTGCTTTATCTAAATGCAGCAAATATGTTTAAAGCATAGAGAAATAAAAATAATCCTAAAATTCATAATGACAAGCAGACGATGAGTGTATACATTTTTATATTCAATTTTAGAAAATTTAATCTTTTGTGACTCGGATCGTTTTTTTTCTGAACTTTTCATATAGAATGGATATTTTTTCTTTCATTCATACCTTTTTCTTGGCATGAACACCAGCACCTGTCAACTATCATTGCTAATTTATTTATAGACTAGTTTTTTATGATTATAATTTAACAAACACCTTCCGTAAAGATAAATAATTTGTTTATGATTTATTTATAATTATTGTTTAATTATTTTGCATTTCTTTGTATTAATTTTTTGTTGATTGACATTGAAGTGATTTAGGTTTTGTTTTTAAGTCTCTTATAACGTCAATAAATGTAATGGTATTAAAAGAGTAATTTTTTTTTTATTAATTAATTTTGTTTAATATAAAAAATAGAAATTTGTTAAAAAATAATTAAAAAAGCTTGTTTTACTATACCGATTTAGATCAATTTGCATTATTCCAAAAGTTTTTTAGACCAAGCCTTCTCGGCGTTTCCCAACCTTTTTTCATGGCGGACCGGCAAGCAATCTAGAAAAAAATTGCAGACCGGCGAGTTTAGAAAGTAATGTGTATCGCAAAATTATTAGAAGTGATGAGCAAAAAAAAGTTCTTCACCTCCAAAATATAAGTGCTGAGCAAAAAAAGGTCTTCACCTCCAAAATGTAAGTGATGAGCAAAAAAAAAAGTTTCACCTCCAAAATGTAAGTGATGAACAAACAAAAAAAACGTCTTCACCTCCCAAATGTAAGTGATGAGCAAAAAAAGTCTTCACCTCCAAAATATAAGTGATGAGCAAATAAAAGAAAAAATGCCCTGAAACGCTGTTCTAGGTTACAGGGACAACATATAATGGCACATTTTTAACAAAAATTCCGGCAAATTAAAGAGTTTTTTATAAATTAAATTTGGTCCGCCAGTCTACGTATCAAGAGATTTCATTTAGTACTCCACTCATAATTTATAATACATTTGTTTTTTTTTTTTTTTTGAAGTATACGTAAATGCATATATTTACAATACGGTTCAAACATATCAAATTCGGGACGTCTGGTCACTAACCTGTACTGTAAATTTTGTCTTGTGTACAAAATGCAGTGACGTAGCTTTAAATTTCATGCCCCCCCCCACCAATTTATTTTCCGCCACTCAAATATAATAATAATAATAATTTTATTTTCAATAATACATACAAATAATACAATAAATAATATAATAAATTAATGTGCAGTTTTATTTTGTTTTGTTACAATAATGAAAATAAAGAAGTAACACCACAATGAATCTCGTTCAGTGCGTGGCGATAATGTTTAATATAAATAGTACAAAAATGTAGTGAACTGTATATACAAGTAATATGATAAATATAATGTTAATACTTAATTTATTAAATTTGAATAATGTGGAAGAACTTTTTAAATATTATTTTAGGCTACGTCTCAAGTATTGCTATACTGTCGGTATAGTCCATTGATGAAAGCCATTTTTTAACAATGCTCCTATCATTTAAAACGGATAACTGAATGTTATTATTTTTTAAATATTTATTAAATATATTGTATATTTTACTGACAAAATAAGAGTAGTAATATTTGGATATTGTTTTGTTGAATTTTCTGGTTACGGCTTGACTAGATGACAAATGACATATACATGAATTTTATAATTTGCGCCAAAACTTCTCGTCCCCCTCCCCCCGTATCTCGGCCTTGTCTGCGGCGCTGACAAAATAAATTGCTTAGTCATTTTTATTGTAGAAAATTTAATTTTGAACTGTTATGATTAACAAAAAAACACCGAGAAACTTATCAAATCTACTCCAGATTAATCATTTCACAACCTCAAACCACACTGATTAGATCAAAAATAAACTAAAAGTCCATTCATTTCTACTTTACACTAGTCACGAAAGATACGTATAATGACAATTTTACTGATACCCTTTTCACACTAGAACTTTAAGACGAGTGAACTTAAAGTTCCCCGATGTTTAATATCGGTATGCTTTCACACTTGATATTTAAATCTCCGGTGCTGTCATCAGCTACAGTAATTTTGTCCTCAAGTTACCGTCATGAAATTACCAGTTTTGAACTGTCTGCGCAGACGCACATTTTGAATTATTATAAACAAATATGGATATTTCATTTCATTCTACAATAAAGACAGTACAATAAAGGATATATTACACCTGTATTAACATGTAAGTCGATACATTTTATCTCAATTATTGTAGCTCTGTATTTTATTAAACACATTATTAAAATAAATAATTTTATTATAACAATAAGTATAAACTTCTTATAACGCCGATATAATACAGTATTCTTGTTTATGATAATATAAAATGTTGATAGCAAAAATACAAGGAGTATTTTTTTATAATAGAAATTAAGTTGGCAATGCGGACGATGTTTAAGACGCAGATTTTAAGACTCTGTCTTAAACATCGCTTGTATTTAGACGAGGCCATACGGTTTCACATTAGCGTTTAAAGATACATTCACTTTAACATCCGATCTTAAAATTCTAGTGTGAAAAGGGTATAAGAGATTACTCATCACAAAAGATTTTACCATGTCTTTTCACATTGTAATCGGTTTGCAAAAATTACATAAATCTTTATTTCTTTCTTTTATTTTGCTTGTCATTATAAAGATACAACATAAGATTACTCAGCTGAAATACTTTGACTTGTTACGTCAGCGCAGTGTAAATTTAGGTGACTTATCTTAAGGCAAGCCGCTAAACCGGATATAGAATTTGATTTCTCCCTGGAAACTTACCAAATAATTCTTATGAAAGTATTTGATAATGAGTCATGGAAAATTATAAAACGTTTTTGAAATTTTATTATTTAGATAATTTTTTGTGTCTGGAAAAAGATTAAAATAATGAAATTTGTTTGTAATAATATTTGCTTCATCATTCAACAAAAACTACTTAATAAGAAGGTAATAAAGATACGGCTGTGAGCAGATCGCACTTAGGTGTTGCGAGCGAGGCATTCGCCCCGGGGGTAGAGTTGGTAAGGGCGCAAGGCAGAGTTGACAGGGGCGTTAAAACCCCGTCCTTTTGCCTCAATCGTTTTTCTTTTTTTTTTGTAATCACTACTTTGATCCATCTTCCTTTTTTGTATACTTTTAATGATGGCAATACTAGTACTTTGTTTCGAGCGCAGAATACCTTGGTCCGGCTCTGCTTGTGAGTCCTGGCAAATTACAGAAAAATTAATTAATGAATTACAACAATTTTTTAAAAAATGCTTGAGAAATATAGTTGGTATACATTGGCCATTATAGTCAATAATTTTTGTAGAAGCTCACAGAGCAAACAAAAAGGCAGGAAATTAAAAAGCGCAAATGGAAATGGATTGGTTACATGCTTAGACAAAAACCACACAACAATGCAAGGAGTTAATTGTATGGAAATAGACGAACAAAAGACTTGGGAGACCAAGAGAAACATGACGACGCACCGCACAGGAAGAAAGAAATAAATACAGGAACAGTTGTAGTTAAAATAAACGTCCTAGCTATGAACCGTACCACATGACATTACGCTGAACTTCTTTTTTCAGCCTGAGGAGACATTATACAGGATTGGCGGGGAGGGGATGTTACAACTCAGCTGGGAAGTAGTTTTATTATTCATTTCACAAACTTATATACAACTTTAACCTGAGATTTTCTGTTTACAACGAGCAATTGGTCTATCATTGAATTAATAACTAGTTTACATATGTCTTTGGTATGGTGTTAATCATTTGTGATATGTACGTGACCCTTAATTCTTCAATATAGCAAGACTTATACGTTGCATACACACATTACTCGACTCTTTTCCATAGCCAAGAGATGCAAAGAATTATGTCAGAAGATCTTGGCAGCTATAGTAATGGCCCAGCTACGTTTTTTAAGTTGATCAGTATCGCGAGACTACTTATTGTGACTGAAAGATTCCATCCACACTGCAACCTCCTTCTTTTCTTAACTTAATCGCGTAACCAAATAGTAAGAAAAAAGAAATATTATCGCCCAATGAATATATAAAATATAAGAGATACACTAATCATCAAATTCTTTCCATATCTGAATTAGTTTCTGAACTATTTTGTCTGATAAAATATGGACAGACGAGTATACGTAAGCTTTCCTAAATGGTTGGTATCGAAAATTTGGGAAAATTTGAGTACAAGAAAGTGTGGTTGGTTAGGGCATACTAGCACAGAAGCTCTTAGCAAGGTAGATGACAATGGCATGCACTAGCAAACAATTCACGCAACAGGAGAAGGCGACGATCCAAGAACACCTTGCGTCGATCAACACTGTCGGAGACAAGTACATGTAGCGCTCAAAACTTAAACAGAGGCTATACAGTAACATCACTGACAGTGACGTCAATGTAGTAAGTTGGTTTAGAACAGGGGTGTCCAACCTTTTAGCTTCCCTGGGCCACATTATTAGAAGACGAGTTGTTTTGGGCTATACATAAAATACACTAATACTAATTGATATATTATATAATTTGAGAATGATTTTATGATTCTTTCATATTTATGATTCTCTCTAAAGCAGTGTTTCTCAACCGGTGGTTCGCGGACTACTGGTGGTCCTATAGCAAAATCTTAGTGGTCCGCGAAAGGCTTATAAATTATTATTTTTTAGCTATGCTAAAAATGCTAATTATGCTAATTAATGCTTTTTATGCTAAAAATGGCAATTCAAAGTAACGAATGAAAAAAAAATATAATGAATTGAAGGGATTACAAAAATATGAGGACGGATCGAAGTAAAGACCAAACAAGGAGGACGGAATGACAAAAAATATTTCGGTATCATGGTTGGTTCTAACCCTCTAACCCTTACCTGCCTACGCCACTGGTTCAGGGAATAAACGATCTGTCACAAAAAAAATCTTAAATCAAATATTTTTTTTATCATTACTTTTGGCTTTTGCTTCTACAGCAATTAGCCAGGACAATTCTTATTTTTGAGAAAATTCCATGCCTGAACGGAATTCGAACCCGAGACCTTAGCAACGCAGAGCACATGTTACCACTACGCTACGCTGGTCGGCAAATCAAATATTAAAGATTATAAACTCATCGCCTGCTTGTCATTATGATATTTAATATTATTTTAATTTTCAGTGCTATTAAGCTTATTTGCTGACATCTACAAAGTAAAGAACATTGTAAAATACGAGTGACGAAAGAAAAGCGTTCGAACTCAAAAGTAAACTCGCGTACAAAGGTTATGTTAAATTCGAATTTTTTTATTAAAATTAATAACAGGGTTTAAATAATGTTAAGAAAAGTAAAATATGTCACAAAGAAAGTAACACAGTATTTTGAAATATTGAATATATTATTGGACTCTGATAATTTTTTTCTTAGATGTAAATTTTTAAAGTTCCCGTAATTTTAGACTATGATTAGTATTTTCGAATTTTTGGAACCTTTAAATGATCGTTCTTCCCCTGGAATCTTCTTATGTTAATGAAGAATCTTTGTTCTATATAGGGTGATTTTAAAGGGTTGATATTAAGCAATGTATGAGTCATCTTATGTACCACTACAAAATATCTTGAACTAATCACTATTATCTGCATTTTGCTTTTTAACATGTTTACAAAATATGTTAGTGTTATGATCTTTTTAAATTGCTTGAGTGTTGTTTTCTACAATAATTATTAATTGTTTTTGGGTATTAGTTATTACATCTGTTTTTTTTTTTTTAATTTTTGAATTTGTTACGAAATTAATTAATAATTGTCATTGGGTATTAATTACTACATCTAACATTTTTAATCGATGATTTGTAAAATATAAATATGAAATAAGTTTGACAGTTCAGTTTTTGTTTAATGTATATGCATATAGATCAGCGTTTCTAAACCTTTTTGCCGCGCGACCCAACATATTTCTTTGAAGTCATACTGCGACTTGCGACCCAATTGTTTATTTTATAATTCTTAATATAAAATCAAAAAATATCAACTTGATATAACTTATAATTTTTTAATTTAAAAATTTAAACCATTTGGTAATTGCCGAAAAAAATTTTTCTTTTCAAGTAAGATATTTCTGTACTAAACGCAACCAAAAATTATAAAAATAGATTAATAGAATATAGCGGAACTAAATGCAATTTTAAGTTTTGTAAGTTATCACAAGCTCACTTTTTCCTGATTGAAGACGGCTATTGCTAAACAAAATAATCTAAAACCTCATTTAACCAATAAAAATTACTAGTTGTCAAAATCTAGTTCTGCCTAAACCACAGAAACAGGCTATATCAGTAGATATTATCTGTCTCATTTTGTAATACGTAACTAGATCTGGTTACTTTAGTGACTGTTGTGGTGTAAATAGACTTTTATGGAACCATGTGAACTTGTAAATCTGGCTTCTAATTTTTTGGTGAAGTTTCATTATATTGAAGTTATATTCAAGTTCAAAAACTACATATGTCAGATACTAAACTGACATGTCAAAATTGTAACTGACATATCAAATATTTTGAAAGGTGCCATTTTAGAATTACCACCCTAAGATGATATTATAAATATGCAATATAAAAAGGTAAAGTTTCTCTCTTAGTTACTTATTACAAAATGAGACATATTATAGTTCGATTTCATCATTCTTTGAATTTACTATAATGAATTATTATATTCTTATTGATATGAGTGTGTTTATTAAGCTATTTATTAATATTTTACCCGTCAGCTATTTTTTTTAATTTCTTTGACGCCTTCGCGACCAAAAGATTGAGAAACGCTGGTATAGATGACTGTAGTGTTTCATTAGCATCGTGTAATTTAGACCATAACTTCTACAAACTGGCACAAATTTTAAAACATTTCCTATTATGAATAATAATATTTTAAAACCATCCTGTATGTGGATCTACGACCCGTCGCTCTTTCATTTCCTGTCTCTTGCGCAACACTATTATACTTAATTTTCTTTTAAACTTTGTTTTCGTTTATATAAAACTTTATTGACTTTTTGGTAACGTCGGGTGTCAGTCTATTTTATATTATATCTTTTATTTATTTATATAAAGTCCAAGTCAAGGACGTTCTTTATTTATACAAATAGATCGATGAGTTTCTATTCACTTTCATTACAATTTAAGAACGAATGTCAAAGGCAGATATGAAATTATAAATGTATAGTTCATTGATCTATGCTTTTAATTAACATAAATTATTAAATGGCATCTTTAATATTGATAGTCGCGTGTGAACTTTACAGGTTACGTACATAAACTAAATTAACATTTTATTTTCCTGGAAAAAATAGGTCAAAACTTTGTTTGTTAACCTTTAAAGGATTTTAAATACGATTTTGCGCCAAATATGAGTTCCACGAAGTCCGTTTAAATATGTTTTTTCCGGATTACGTAGATATGACTAATAAACTCTTGAACCAGTGGTGTCCAACATACGGCCCTGATACAAGCTGGATCCCGCCCAATACTAGTTTTTAACCGGTCCGCGCTAAAATGTTACGAATCAGTGGTGTCCTCAAGTGATTTTGTGAAATTAATACCATATCCTCTACCGATTTTCTGAATTGTTACCATCTCGTTTTCAAATGGTTTTATGTCTACATCCAACCGTCCTCAATTAAATCCTCATTAAATATTGTCCCAATATAATAAATGGTTGGAAACCATTGCCTTATACCGTCAGTCATGTGTCTTTTTTTTTAAATGAAATCACTAAAAGAGATTATATAAAACAATAACACAAAGCTAAAGTTTCTTTCAATATTTATCGCAAATAAAATTAATAATATATGCATATATGAAGGTCTAAAAATTATATCAATAACTTCTTTGAGTACTGAGTACTTGCACTATCCGCTGGGCTGTCTTTTGGCCTCACTCACATTATTCTTCTATCTTTATCTATTAATTGTCAAGTGTCAAAAAATATTTGTCAGATAACCTAAAAAATATATAACTGCGTAAAAACAAATTACATGGAGAATTTTCTCCACAAAACTACGCCAAGAATATAAATAAAAGTCTAAATATGTAAATAATAACAAAATATACGAAAAAAATAAAATAATATAAATAATACAGTGAATATCTTTTATCCTGCAACATTGAAATTATTACTATGCATGGTTTCCTTAGTAACGACAAATTATTGTGACAGCAATGTTAAATCGTCTATGTTGCGAGATAAAAGAAACGCAATTTTACATTGCTGTCAGATTTCAATTAACATAGTAACGATAAAACCTATATTGCAGGAAAAAAGAAATTCACTGTATATATTTTCAATGTACGACACTGAATATCTGTCAACTTAGACTAAAAACAATATTTTAACATTGTAATACAGATGGTGTTCAGAAACAAGAACAAACAGTTACTTTTCTCAAATTGTATTTTCGAACAGTACCCGATAAGTAATGTGACATTTCCCGGACGAGACAAATTTTAATGAAAAATACTTTATGATTACAAAAGTGACAACTTGTTTCTCAATAGAACATTGCCTATCAAGGGCTAACTAACCCTTGTTGCTCCCTGGAGAAACGCCTTTGCGGTATTTAAGGCTCTACTAAATTAATTACGATTCTTACTAATTCCTTATTTAGCCGATAGGATCTCTTAAAAGGATCATCATTCATTTTCAATACGTCTAAATGACGAAATTTAGATTCCCTGACTTTTGCAGCTTTTTCTTATTGTTCCACATTATTAACAATGGCTAAAAATACTAAATCTTCGAAATTTGCCATTGAATTTGAGATGGAGCATTTTTTTTTTTTTTTTTGATTAAGTAAATATCGAATTGTCACCTCCCAACACATCGCACATGTCGCATGAAAATTGTCGTGTGCGAGATTGAAGAATACTAAAAGTAAAAACTCATGCGACACTATTGCTCAGTGCAACACTAGTGCCCAGTTGCATAAGGCCGCGGTCTGACTGATCGAGTGCTGTCGATCGTTTGCTGTCGAGCAAATTTCAAATACACGTTAACTAAGGGCATGAGTCGCACTGAACCATCGGTTGCTATCAAGTAGCATCAAGTTGTTTGTATTTCAAACCGGTTTGAATTTCACACGACGCTCGACGCTCAACCATATATTATTTGACAGTTGGAACGTCAAAAAAAAAACAAAATTACAATATAGAGTAAAATGGACTCGCTAATTAGTATTAACTGTTTGATTGTATTATTTTAGGTTGGAATATGCACTATTTGACAAGTGAGAAACAAATTTACTTGACACTGAATGATCGATAATACTCGACAGTACTTGATCAGTCAGACCAGCTTTTAAATTTTTAAATGACACTACACGACTCGACGCTACGTTACACGACGGCGCTCGATCAGTCAGACTGCTGCCTAAAAGTCTTAAAACTCGATGTAAGCTAAAACTCGATGTAAAACACAAAAATACCTAGCAACGCAATACGTAGCTAGACAATTTTGTGCTTTATGGTGCAATTCTGTGGCAAATCTGTAAACTATAGACGATCGTATCTAAGGAGTTGTTTTATGTGTTGTTATGGACAGTTTCTTATAGATTTTGTCTATAAGCTTACAGATGTGCCACAGAATTGCACCAATAGATCGAGTTTTAGTTTACATCTAGTTTTAAAACTTTTATGGCCGACCGACGTAGTGTAGTCATACTAATTCTTTATTTAGCCGGAAGGATCTCTTAAAAAGATCATCATTCATTTTCAATACGTCTAAATACCGAAATTTAGATACCCTGACTCTTGCAGCTTCTTCTTATTGTTCCACATTAATAATGGCTAAAAATACTAAATCTTCGAAATTTGCCATTGAATTTGGGTTGGAGCATTTTTTTTTTTTTTTCTTGATTAAGTAAATATCAAATTGTCACCTCCCAACACATCGCACATGTCGCATGAAAATTGTCGTATGCGAGATTGAAGAATACTAAAAGTAAAAATTCAGGCGACACTATTGCTCAGTGCAACACTAGTGCCCAGTTGCATAAATGTCTTAAAACTCGATGTAAAACACAAAAATACCTAGCAACGCAATACGTAAGTCGATTCACGATAAGAATGAGATGACGCCAGAGCTGGGACTTACTTCAAGTAAAATACTTGAAAAAGTACTTCAAGTATTTTTAAGTACTTCAAGTACTTTACTTCAAGTACTTTTTAAATTTGGCAATTGTACTTGGTACTGCAAGTACTTCTATAGAAATACTTACTTGATACTTGTTTTCGAAAATAAGTAGTACTTCAAGTAGTTCAAAGTACTTGAAGTATTAGAAAGTACTTGCAGTAGGTGAAAGTACTTGAAGTAATTGAAAGTACTTGAAGTAGTTTAAATACTTGCAGTAGTTTCGTAGCAGTTTTTACGCAGTACTTTTAATTATTTTCAGAATTTTAACGGACAAGACACAAGAATGAACAAGTTCTTTCATGTGTAAATGATAATAGTTGGTTAAAGTCTTAGTGTCTTAGTACTTAATGAATTGAATTTATAATTTCCATAAATTTCAATTACTTACATTTGTTTAAATCAATAAAACGAAAAATACGTCTATGTAGTCACCGTTTCAATAACGGGAACGGGAGTTCCGTATTAGTTTGAGGTAGGTCCAGCGTTTTGTCAACTAAGTGCAGTGGTAAGTTACACCACAACGATATAAATTTATTATAAAAATAAAGTTATAATCCGTCTCAATTTGTAATACGAAACTAGAGCTGGTTACTTTGGTGACTGTTGTGGTGTAAACAGACTTTGGCGTATCCGTGTGAACCAATGCTATGATAATATTATAAATGTTTTGTCAAAATACAACATAAAAAATTAACTTTCCCTGTTAGTTACGTATTACAAAATGAGACAGATATTATTATTATTTTCCATCCTTTCTTTTTGTATCACGATATCCGTGGTCAACTCTGCCTAACATGTCTTCTGACAATAAGTTAGTATAATATTAGCGGGTAAGTATAGTATTACTATTATTATTACTATTATTGTACTACATATTTTATATTTTTTTAGTACTTGAAGTACTTTGTAGTACTTGAAGTATTTTTTTAGTACTTGAAGTATTTTGTAGTACTTGAAGTACTTTTTCCGGTACTTGAAGTACATACTTCAAGTACTTTTCATAAATACTTGTTACTTCAAGTACTTTAAATTTTTTACCAGTACTTGTACTTTCAAAAGAAAGTACTAGGTGCAGTACTTGATACTTGGTACTTCAAGTACTTTTCATCAGTACTTGGCCCAGCTCTGGATGACGCCACACTTGGTTAATTTAATTGCCAACATCATAATGTAATTTAACCAACATGAAAGCATTACTCAATTGTTACATTTGACTATTACATGTTGGTACCACTTTCCTACGTTGCCACGTTTTAATAGCATTGTTCAGTCGTATTTTTGTTTGACATATGAAGGAGCGAGATTAAATTAGTGTATAACCTAACTTTTTGACAATTAACAAATTGGCAACAGATCAATTTTTTCAATTGTGACGTCATATCATTCTTATCGTGAATGCACTTTAGCTAGACAATTTTGTGCTTCTAGACAATCTGTAAACTACAGGCGATCGTATCTAAAGAGTTGTTTTATGTGTTGTTACAGTTTCTTATAGATTTTGTCTGTAATCTTACAGATTTGCCACATAATTGCACCATTAGTCGAGTTTTAGCTTACATCTAGTTTTAAAAGTTTTATGGCCGACCGACGTAGTGTAGTGGCAACACATGTGCCCTGCGGTGTTAAGAGTAAGTCCCCGGTTCGAATTCTGTGGAGGCATGGAATTTTCATCATGAAAAATAAGTATTGTCCTGGCTAATTGCCTTACTAGCAAAGGCCATTAACGTGAAATTAAAAAAAAAAAAAAACTTTTACACCACCTGTACGCATTAGCGTGCGAGATTCGAGCATAGGTACCCAAGCTTAAGCAACAAAAACAATATTCAGTGTTACAAAACATTTAAAAAAAAAAACAATCCAACTTATTTTACAAACAACTTAACACTTACATAATTTTACATATTTAAATTTTAACAAAAAAAATCTGTCATTTTGTTTTATTTTTGTGATTTTTCGTTTTCTAAAAAGATTTTTTCAATATTTTTTTCCAAATGTAGCAATGTAAAATCTGTTTTAGCCTCTTTTGATTAAACGTGAAAAAAATGATGTATTGTTTCGACTGCTGAAAATGCATCCTTTATAGTAGGTGTTTGTTTCTAGCCGGGACTTTAAAATTTCGTCGTAAAACCCGATATGTCGTTATATCATATGTCGTTATAAACGATATCCACTGTATACATCTCTCTTTAAGTTTACAATCCTAAGATTGGTTGGCAGCAGCTAGCCATGCCTCCCTGACTTCTGCTTTTCTCTTCAGATCTACATATTTCTGTTAGTTAAACTGCTTCTTCAACTGACGCATATAGTTTAAGGGGGGTCTTCCTTTAGGGTTTGTTCCTTCGACCATACCTTCCACGATTATTTTCAACAAACCCTCATGCCACAAAATATGCCCTATTAAGCTAGCTCGTTTTTTATTTATATTTTGAAGCAGAAATCTTCTTGCTTCAGCTCTTTGAAACACTTCTTTGTTCGAGTCTTTGTCAACCCATTTCACTTTTAATATGCGTCGATAACACCAGGTCTCGAAGGCTTGCAATTTTCTCTTCTCTGTAGTTGCTATTGTCCACGTTTCACACCCATAGAGTTCTATGCTCCATACATATGTTTTTAGAAGCTTCTTCCTCAGTGGTATTGCGATGTTATTCGAGGTGAATAGATTTCGTTTCTTGTTAAAAGCGAGCTTAGCCTAAGCAATTCTTCTTGTGATATCCCTCTTTGATCTGTCATCGTTAGTTATAACAGATCCTAGGTATCTGAATTCTTTGACTTGTGATAACGTATGGGCGTCTATTTTAATTGAAGTTGTTGCATCGCCGGTATTTCTGCCACACAACATTATTTTGGTTTTGGCTGTATTCAGTCTCATAAAGAATTCATCATTTAGGGTAACGAGTGTGCAATATATCCTAAAGTTGGTTTTACACAGTTCAATTAATTGATCAATAAAAATTGATCAAGTTTTTTGTCAATCAATTGAAAAATTTATAGGTAACCTTGAAAACAAAAACTTGTTGACACATGTTGACACATTTATCAAAATGAAAATATTGAAAAAATCTTCACAAAGTTACGAGCTGTGAACAAAAACAAAAGAAATAACCTAGATGATGGTAAATTAGAACGTTCGAGGTTATGTCAAATTTGAAAACGAAACACAAATTATATGTTTTGAGGTTACGCTACAACTAAACAGTTGGCAATATCTTAACAGATAAAAATATACCTAGAATTCCCTAAAAAATTGATGAAAAATTGACGAAAAATAGAACTTGTTCTATTTTCAAAATAAATTGAGGAAATTTTTTGTCAATTAATTGACGAAATTTGTACACTTTACACACATTAATTAATTGAATGTCAACTTTTTCAATTAATTGATCAATAAATTGAATCGTGTAAAACCCACTTAACTGACATAGACATAGTTTGTCAAAAAACAACAAAAACTGTTTTACTTACATACCAATTAATTTACAATTTTTATAATATACTCTAGTTATTTAGATGGACTGTATGAGGCACAAATAGCCATCGTTGGTGTGCACCAAAATTTTAACTAACTATTAGAAAATAATATACCATACACAAACAGAAACTAGCCCCATTTTTAAGGAACTATTGAAAGTATTAAAATTTTTCTGGCTAAGATCACTTGCCACGAGATAGATTTTTATGTTATTTATTTACATTTATCAAAAACGCAGTTTATCAAAAAATGTCTGTTAAGAGGTAATGCACGCGCGCCGTCGATATAACATTTTACAAGACAATATGATATTTTTCTCACACAAGTAGATCAGTACCTCGATAAACTGGCCAAGACCGATTTCAATATGGCCTTATTTTATAAAATGCAGTAATAATGATTTAATTCAGAAAAAATAGCCTATCCTTTATTTTTCCAACTTCAAACAACATTCACTTGGCCTCATTTTGAATAACTCATCCCTTTCACTAATTCAAAATATATATATTTTTAAGTGAATTACGTAAAAATAAATAACCCATATAATACGCGGATATTAATGACGTCATAATTGTCGATTATAATTACTATGCTTACCGTAACAATGAGACTTGTCCTTCAAATGATATAATTTAATGTCATGAAAGTAATTTTTTTCGATACTGTTAATTTAATATTTTCAAATTATTATTATTTTTTTTACCTGGAAGTTGCAAGCAGAAATAACTTGGAAATAAGGAAATTAAAATTTTACTTTTAGTGACTTCCCTAATTACATAATTTTTGTAGTTCCTTATTTAATAGTTGTATACTAAAATTGGGAAGAAGTTAGTTGGCTGGTGACGGGTAAATAAAGCACATGGTTCAACCGAGGAAGTTATCAAAATTAAGCCAAATTATGCCATTGGTTCAAAAAAGTCCAAAAAATTGGTTAAAAAATATTCAAAAAGAAATATGACTGTTTTTCACTCGCTCTTGTTACTGCTACCGAAACAAGGCTGTATATATAGCGTGTTCTACATTATACAATTCTCATCAAATTTTCATACTTATTTCTTTGACTAGAACTTGTACTAGAAATAAATCAGTGAAATTGTACAGTGTAGAACACGGTATGTAGTCAAGGTCAACTTTATTCAAAACTAGATTTGATCCAACTATTCTTGAAAACACATCCAACTTAGAACTCGGTGCATGCGCAGTAGACAGTTTTAACAATAGTACCAACATTAAAATTACGCTTGTAAATATTTTGTATTACCACGTGTTTAATAGTGTTTTGTTGATCATTGGTTTGAATAAGCGAATATATAAATTGTGTTTTGTACGTAAATCAGTAATTTTACAAATCTAATAACTAGGTTATAAACATTTGACAAGATATGAATTATATTTTTATGTTGGTACTTTAAATGAACTGAAACACGTGTTTCAACACGTGTAAGAATTTCATTCTCTACCAAAAAATTGAAAAATAAATTGTATTAAAACTTTGACAACTTCTAGTTCAAAGAAAAAAGTTTAGAAAATTGATGAATAAAGTATAATGTAGAACACGCTTATAAAAACACACATACATTTATTTAAATATCTTCAAATATAACAAACGAAAATAGAAACTACGGACGTACGTTAGTATGAGTAGTTCAAATATGTTATTGGTAACTTACATAGAATTATGTGAAAAAATATATATCTATTTATCGGATCTCTGTCGATCGATCGGTATCAGGGTTCTCCTGAATTACACGAATCATAGGAAAACGGATTCCATTTAAGTTGATTTCAATGTGGCATCAGCTTCCAATACTATGAATATCAGCCCAGAATTCGACTCAGTTTCTAGAAAGCGATACTTAAAAATTACTATAGTACATATTTTCAAAATGAAATGGCCAGTCTTATTAAGAAGCTTAACAATGCGGCAATGGTCTTAGTAGTGCTGCTTAGATTTAGTAAAAGATTAAAAACATGACCCGTCATGTTTATTTAAAAAAATATTTTTCTATATTTTTCTAATTTTTGTTGTTGTTTTTTTTAAATAAACAGTATTCGGTAGGTTGACAATTATTATTATTTGGAATTCCTAAAATTTGATTATAATATTTATGTAACCAGCATTACAGTATGTCCGCATAGCCGTGTCGTATTTCCCAATAGCGCTGTCTATACCTGTCAGCTGACCTTGAAGTGATATCTTTTTAGGGTTTTGTAGGTATGACCAAAAAACCCTTATACCGTCATTTTGTCGTCTGTCTGTCTGTCTGTCTGTTCGGTAAAAATTGTAGCCAAACGGCTAAACCTAGAGAGTTGAAATTTGGCTTGCTTATACAACTCTTTGAACCGCACATAGGAAAAATACTAAAACATCTAAAAAACATATCCCACTAAAAATAAAAGAAATATTTGCTCATCGAAAAAAAAATTTTTTTTTTAAATTCTGAGTAGGGTATCAAATGAAAGCCCTTAGTACTTGGATTAATGATCAAAATTTTAATTTTGCAAAATAAATTATTTTGACGCGATTTTTGCAAAAATTGTGCAAAACAAATTTTTGTCCCACACCTTGTAGCCCAGATGGTTTAAACTAAAAATCTGAAAAAATTCTAAGTTATGGACATTTGTGGGAACCGGAATAGTACAACAGGAATTTTTGATCAGATTATGTTTTCGGAAAATAACTACTACACTAATTTATAACTGCTCTAAACGGTATGTAGAACGTTAAAACAATGTAGTATAAAATAAAACAAAATAGTATAAAAACAGAACGTACAACGTGACAACGAACAGTCTACAACGTGTTAATTTAAAGAACTCTGAATGCGGCTTAATAATCATTACGGAAGCGTGGAATGGATAATACTATTTGTTCAATCTGATATTTTCAGTTGTTCACTCAGTACAAAATTGGTCAAAAGCTTCGTTTTATCGTTTTTTTGTTGAATCGATTATCAATTATTTATTATAGATTCTCAATTATGTTATCAATAATAAAACATGAGTTTCTTTTAGTAATTTTAAATATATGTAAAAGATAATTTGTAGTATTCAAGTAAAAAAGATAATTAACATATAACATTAATAAATTGATGACCTAGTGATAGCAGACACTTTGAACAAACTATTGAAAACATGCTTGTTCATGTTCTTGTCTACAACTACTAGACATGATAATTAATATGAACTAATAAATTATCGTCAAAATAGCAAAAGCTATTCATTCAGTCTTTTATTGAAAAGAAGTTAAAATATGTTTACGTACAATAGCACGGAAATTACGTACGTTAAGGTCAAAAGTTAGTTTCATTTCTTATTTCACAGTCATAACTGTTGAAATAGTTTTAAAATTCACGTTTTTTAGCCACAAAGTGGTTATTAGTACAGTTATAATGTAATCTTTACTACATACTTATATTATTTATGTAATTTTTAATGTGTTTACAACAATTATAACATAAGAATCGTGTTAACTTTCTATGTAACTTACGACAGTACTTGTACCATTGCATTGACAATATTGCATTAACGTTGTTTAAATTCATTAATTGTTGTTTTACAACAACAATTACATAAGCATAATTGACATTTTCCTTTGTTTATTGTACTGATAATATGACCATTTAAAACAGTCCCTTTGACTACTTCTCAACGTTGTGATACCCTTTAAGAAGATCATAAAGTGTGCAAGCAAAGAAATCACTGCATTTGTTAATAATTCATATACAGTAACAAATAAAAAAAAAGCAACGAAATCGACAAATAATATTTGATCTTCACATATATTTTTGTTTGATTTTCCCGGCCCAGGTAGGGTAGGAGTACACGACGACACACAAGGGTTGACTTTGAAATGTCAAAAATTATAAAGGCGCGGTGCGCGGATCGGAGAATTTATTATTATAAAAAAATAAGGTCAGGTTCGTGGTGGAAATGCGTTGCCAATAAATTGAATAAAAGAGAGAAAAGGTTTTGGGGATCCCTAATATGTTAGGGAAATTTACAGTGTAAAAATTAATAATGATATTTATTTATTTATTTATTTGGACACTACAGACATAGTCCTTTTTGTGTCCGTAGACAAACATACAATATACATACATACTAACATATTCAATCATAAACAATACTTTTAAAAAAAAAAAATGTACAATTTTATATAAACAAACATTAACTTGCTCTACTCATTCAATTTACAAAACATATTTAAGACATTCACAAAATACAATCAAGGCCAGACGTACTATACAGATTACAACGGCAGCCTGAATCTACTTGCAGTTTTACAAATCAACTGTTAACATTAGATTTTATTCTGTACACAATCAGGTTACAAGGCTTAATACAACTTTGCGGAACTTGGAGTAACTCATATTGAATAAATCTAAAGATCTGTCCTTACCGAGAACACTATTATATAATGATGTCATACGGAGCAACGGACTCATCTCATAATGCATGGTAGTCGGTCTTTTACATGTAAAGAGTGTGTCTCTGATTCTGAAACCCCGGGAAGGCACTTTTAGAAAAATTTTGGATAAGATGTCAGGACAGTCAATGCAGTTGTTAAACATTTTAAATAAAAATACCATCGATGTCGTATCTCTCCTCCCAGACAGGGTTCTAACATTATACTTTGATAAAATACTGCTCGTTGATATGTATTTAGGATAAACTCCTGTCATACGCAATTCAACAACACGATAATATCGCGATTGGACAGTCTCAATGCTATTAATATATTTACTGTGATATGGTGACCATATCACCGAGCCATATTCCAGAGCAGGTCGTACCAAGGAGTAGAAGAGTATGGTAGGAGTTGAAGACTGTGACGAAAGCCTTTGGTTAATCGAAGCACAAACCCGATTTTTTTCATAGCATTATTCACAACATGTTTAATATGGTGCTGAAAATCTCTAATCGTATCTGTTCGTGGTACAGTGCAGCCATTCATGGTATAACTGTATTCAATAGCCTCACGTTTTCTCGTATAGCTCACAACTTTGCATTTTGAGGTATTGAATGCTAAACCAGTGGCCTCACTCCACTCGCATATTTTGGCAAGATCGTTTTGCAGCTCATTGCAGTGCGACATGTTAGTAATTTTGCAGTATATTTTTATGTCATCAGCAAACATTTCACACTCGCAACTGTTCACAATGTTTGGAATGTTATTGACCACAAGAAGAAACAGTAAAGGCCCTAAATTACTTCCCTGTGGCACGCCACTGGTGGACGAGTAATTATTTGACCTGCAACCACCAAATTCAACATATTGTAAACGGCCACGCAAGTAGGTGTCGAACCAAGTGCAAGTATTGGCAGAAAGTCCAAACTTATTTAATTCTTTGAGCAGATGATCGTACTTTATTTTGTCAAACACTTTAGTCATGTCAAGATACACAGCATCCACCTGAACCCCCTGATCTAGACAAGAAGCTATATAGTCAGTTACAGATAGCAAGTTTGTAACTGTTGATCGTCGCGGCATAAAACCATGCTGTTTACTGCTGATGGCAGATGACACATGTTCAAACAGATATTTGTAAATAATTTGTTCAAATACCTTGGCTGGGGCAGAGAGAATAGACACAGGTCTGTAATTTTTTACTATTTTTTTATCACCACTCTTATGGATAGGGCATATTTTGGACATCTTCCACCTCGAGGGAAAAGTATTCATATCTAAAGATTTTTGAAAGATTATTCGAAGTGGATGAGCCAAAATATCACCACAACCCTTTAGTACATAGGGCGGTAATTGATCAGGTCCAGAAGATTTCTTTGGTTTTAACTTCATTATTGACCACTCAACATCAGCCAATGTAACTCTTTTGATGTTCAAGCTACCAAGATTATACATTACATCCACACTTCCTACGTTCTCACAATCGACATCATCACTATAAACCGAGGAAAAATAGGATGCAAAAGCCTGAGCTATCTGTGAACTATCATCAAGAATAGTATTGTCATCTTTAACAATACATGAGACCACTTCTGATCTATTTCTACTTTTTACATAAGACCAAAAATTTTTAGAATCGGTAGAAATAGAATCTTCCATGCCCTCAATATATTTCTGATGTTCCTGTTTAATTAAATGTTTTAAAGATTTTCGTTTTTCAGAAAACATAATTTTGTGGTAGTTCACATCACCATGGCCTTGTTTTATTTTTTTATGGTGATACCTCTTTGCTTTTATAAGTGACTTTATCTCAGGTGTGAACCAAGAAGGGTAGTAGTTCCTGCGCGGTTTCATAACAGGAACGCACTCATCAAGAACATTATACGTGGATATGTGGTGTAGCGTTGCCAGGAATAATAAATAATAATAAAAAAAAAAAATATTATCAAAAAAAAAAAATACTTGAACAAAAAATAATTTGTACAAAAAAATTTAAATAATTTTAATTGTTGCGGACTGCAACAATTAATAGCGGTAAGCGCGGCGGGGAATACGGTCGGTTACACTGTAAATTAATCCCAGAACAAATTCATAAAAAATCGTGATTCTAAATTTAAAGAAAATTTTTATATTAAAATCTACAAAAAAGCATGAATGTTGAGAAATGGGTACAGATCTACTAGTAAATTTAAAACAAATATATTTGACTAAATTAAACAAATAAAAAATTATTTAAACAGAACGAACGATAAGTAGGAACGGTGAAACACGTGTTCGTTCTGAGTTGGAGCGACAGGTGACGTCACACAATAAAATTGAAATACATTTGAAATAGACAGTTTTAAAAACTAAAATTTAGGAAATTAGTAACAAAAGTTTCTCTCGGGTCTTACAAAAATGCAGTAATTAATAAATTACGGCCACAATGGCGGATTTTAACAACAAAAGAAATCTGGAAGGAAAACTCCAGAAAAAATAACTATAACAAAATATAAATATAATAATTAATATACCCTAATATATTAATTAACAATTGACACAATTTAGGGGATCCTGATTAAATTTAAACGGATTTTAAACTATTACTTCAATATAAAATCAAAAACACGTCTGCTGGTCTTAGTAGAAAATTATTAATTTTTAAAATGCATGTTTTGGCTGGAAGGTGTCAGCGGCTCTAAACCAGCGGCTCTAAACAAGTTATATTTTAAGAAAAACAAATGGTTATTTTAAGTAAATTAAAATTAGGTTTAAATTAATACAATAATAAATTATTATAGTATTTTATAATATTATATAAAATATTATTGTATCGGGTAAAATATATGGTAATATATTTGTATTTTGGAAATAAAATATATAGTGGTTCACAACCTGTTTTTGTATAAAATGAATATTTATTTAAATTAGATAAAATTGATAATTAAACGGAAATAAAATATAATTTAGGATATAAAATGAAAAATACAGGATGGTACGCCCTAAGCGGGCGCTTCACATACCTTGGGCAAAAACTGCATTAGCGAGATTTTATAACATATTTAATAACTAGACAGATTTTAGGACTCCAAATCAACATAAAAAAGACCAGAGTAATGACAAATTTAGTGCTGAGCGGTAATTTGTCAATCTCGGGTAGATCCATTGATCAAGTTTCTCACTACAAATACCTGGGACACGAAATCACTATCGGCCGGGACAACTAAACCATAGAAATAAACAGAAGAATTGTGGATAGGCAGTAAAGCATAAGGCAAAAAAGTATTTGATCAATGTCTTACCAGTCTTCACCTATGGTGCTCACGCAAAAATCTACGAAAAAATTACGAGTTGCTCAAAGATCGATGGAGAGAGCGATGATTGGCGTTAAAGTTTTAGACCGAAAAACAAATTTGTGGATCAGACAGCAAACAAAAGTTTGCGATACAATTGGAAGAATTTCACTTTTGAAGTGGCAGTAGGCAGGCCATGTTGCTGGTAGATCAGGAAAGTACTGGAATAGCGGCCTAGAACCAGTATCATAAACCGAGGCAGACCTCCTACTTGTTGGACGGATGACATCAAGAGACTGGGCGGTAATTGGCTGCAGGTGGCACATGGCATAGAGGAGTGGAGGTGCAAAGGAGAGGTCTATGTTCAGCAGTGAACCTCAATGGCTGATAAATGATGATGATGATGATGATGATGATTCAATCGATCAAAATCTAATAAAAATATATGTAAAGAACATATACTATTTGTTGATTGTGTTGTATTATTTTTCTAAATTCGGAACCCTTTATGATGTATTTACAAATACAATGATTGTATACAGTGTAGAATCCTCTTGATTCTTTACTATAGGTACATAGCTAGATATCCGAGCCGCCAGAAAATGCTGATTTTAACCCGGTTACAGCGAAAAATGCCACAAGCTTGCTTTAACAGCTTGTGGCCGCAAGCGCTAAACAGTCTGCTATTGCTGTTTGACCACTAGCAAGGATATGAACGTGAACTTAGCTCTTGCCTATGTCAAATAATTTGTGTAAAAATATTTATACTAATTACAGGTTCTGCTTAGCCGTTCCCAACTACTTTTAAACTGTAGGTGCCTTTCTGTGTACGTTAAAAAATGGACTTACTATATTCTTCCTGAATGTACGCAGATTGAAAATATGGTCACGAAACCTGGAACAGGAGTTCGGGACTCACTTCAGGCTTTCACACCAATGATGATGACAGCAAAAAATATTCAAGGCTACCGTTCGTTTCTCTGTCTTTTTCTCCCTGAAAGATGTGACATTTCACAGCGATCTTCTTCTTTACTGGTTTTTAACTTTATTTAAAATACTCCCGTTGGAGATTTTTAACTGCTTTTCAATATTGTGATAGATTTTGAATGCTTGGATGTGGTTACACTCAGTACATTTATCATTTATTGTTTGAAAACTTCGGCTCATAGTAAATTGTTTAGAACTAATTGTTGAGAACTGTCCTATAGATCAGAGATTCCCAAAATGTGCGCCGTGCCGTTGCTGGGCTACAGGGACGCCTCGAAATCATTCCAATATTCCTCTAACTGCGTTAGTTAGACCAATGTTTTGACTTGGGGCGCCGCGGAAAAATTCTGATACAAGGGCACCTGGAACCGTTAAAGTTTGGGAACCACTGATATAGAGTGTTTCAAACTGATTGTATAGTCCGTACCAAATGACGTTTTAGTTTTGAAGATCGCAATAAAATAATAAAATTTAGGGAACTCATAAAATTACAATAGAAGTGATATAACTAGGCGTGTCAACCCATAGCCGTAGGGATTAGTTTTTTACATTACGCATTAACGCTTAAAGGATAAACAAAAACAAGTATACTTATTTATACTTAGTACTTAAACGTATGTATGCGCCACTGACCGTTGATTGTTTACAACGTGGTTGTAAACATGAACCCTAGTTCTTTTGTAGTTTAACAATGTGATTTTAGTTATACGGGATAATTGTTTTATGCCGATCTTCAAAAGTAATATGGTATGTTTGTCAAGACCATATAAATAAAGTATAAAAAAAAATATGGTATGTTATATACGTAATATTTCCTTTCAATTTTTTATTTACCGCATGTGATGCAGATAATGACGTTTTCACAAAATTAAATAGATAACGTTTTATAAAAGTTAATAGAAAAAATACAATCAAATTTTAAAAGTATAATAACTATTATAATAACTCTGTTAGGGCCGGTTTCTGAAAGCTTAGTTAACTATAACCAAATGGTAAAAAAATGGTTGCTATGGTTACTTATGGGATTGTTATATTGTAACCGAGTTTAACCAAATGGCTAAACTCGGTTACGCTCTCAGAAATCGCACCGTAAGTTACAGAATTTTGGATTTATAAATTGAATTAAAACACTCGTATTAAAAATAGTTAATTGATAAAAAAAACTATTTTACTATGCAAAATGCAGGGATTAGGGGAGAAAAAGAACGCAAAATAAACAATAAACTAACATAACCACCATATGCATATAATAATAAAATTCATTTCTGATTTGCATTTGTTTGTATCTAGAAAATCGATTTTGAATTTTGATTAGAATATGATTTTGATTATAGCCCATACAAACGTTAGAATGCAGTATTTCACTTATGGCAAATGGGAGCGGTGTTGCCAACATTGTAAATGTATTCAATTTCTGTTCTTTTGTTGTTATTTCATTGAAACTAAATGGAAAAAGTATCGGAGATTCGTATAACAAAAGTCAGGTAACACGGTACAAAAATTAATAAATATTTATAAAATATCGTATCTTCACAGACCAGCGCGTTTTACAGCCCGCAGGGTCGCCACGAAAGGAAAGGACAGAGTTATTGGGAGAACCCATTAGAGAGTATAAAAACGAACTACTCCATTTGCCCTGTACTGCATTCTAACGTTTGCACGGATTATAGAATACTCTGTATATCTCTTGTAGCAGAGCAAAAAATTCAATGAAATGCTGCCATCTAGTATAGTTCACTGCTAAGCCAACAAGTTAACACATAGAATCCGTCCTAATCAAGTAGACATCCAGCCGTACCTAACGTTTTAGAGGGCGCTGTATATACGAGGAGTGTTTGATAAGTCAGTGACTTTTCAACAGTCTCCTTTTAGCTCGATGCGTTTTACCCAACGATATTCCAACTTCTTTAAGCCTTCCAAAAAGTACAATTTCTTGAACTCTGCGGAATAGGTGTGTGTTTCTGCGATCATATCCTCGTTTGATCCAAAACTGTATCCACCGAGCTATTTATTCATGTTTGGAAAGAGAAAAAAGTCGCAGGGGGCAAAACTGGAGAATAGGGTGGATGAGGGATCAGTTCATAGCACTATTCGACCAATTTGGCCCTTGCAATTGCGATCGAATGAGCTGATGCATTGCATTTTTACGTATTTATACCGTGAGTTTATTTTGTCATACAACATAAAGGTTTAATTTCTATAACAACCGTTGATTGACAGAAATGTAAAATGCGTTTATTTTAAAATAGAACATTCTGCATAGCTTACTCCATTATAGAGTTAAATAAACGCAAAACATTTTTTTAGAAAATAAATAATAATAATAATAATAATAACTTTATTTAGCATATCTGCTATATAAACATCTTATAAAAATTTACAAAAATTTATATAAATTAAAATTTTTGTATCAATCTTTCATAAGCTAATATTTTGTAAAAAATACAATTGTGCTCTTAATTCTATGACTTAATTACGAACTTACTAACTCTACAATTTTAGTCTTAAAATTATTAATTTTTTTAATACTTTTAATTTCCTCCGGTAAATTATTATACTTAATAATAGCACTAAAAAATAAAGAATTTTAACTTTTTTTATATTTTTTCCCTTCCAAATAATAATTATTTTTGCTTCTAGTGTTATGTTCATGGACTTCTTTATGTGTTATTAACATATTCTTGAAATAAGAAGGCATTAAACCTATTCTGATTTTGTGAATAAATGTTAATGCTTTCATCTCACAGAATCTCTTCACGTTAACCCACTTCAATAGGAATGAAAAATTAAAAATATATTTATTAAACAAACATAAAATTTTAAAATTGGAAAAAACATAAAATAAAATGATTTTTCCCGAGGCCCCGCGCTTTCATATTTCTAACAATTATTAGTAGTTAGGGCAAGTTTTTGACACCAAATGCAACGTTATTCCCGAGGCCCCGCAAAACCCACAGCCGGCACTGCAATGCCCCAAACGGTCGTAAATATTTTGCATAACATTAATTTATTAAATCTGTCTTATTCTGTGGGATTCATTTTCTATTCTAACTTTTAGCTCTTCAATAGTTAAATTTTGGCCATTAAAAATTCTGCTTTTCATATATCCCCAATAAAATCGGTGCTAAGTCTGGCGACCTAGCGGGCCATTTTATTTCGCCGTCACGTAAATATGTTTTAATTATTCTAGTATTATGCGCTGGTGCACCTTCGTGTTGAAATCACACTACTTGGAATATTTAGTGCATTTAATGCAGGTATAGCTCTATTTTCTAACAAATCCAGATATTTTTGGGCAGTAAGACTGATACTAAGTATAGTAAACTAGTAACAAGTTGACAAGTTTATAACACGTTTATAGCCTTTACTACAGAGGCAATTAGCCAGAACAATTCTAATTTTTCTTAATGAAAATTTCTTTTAGACCTTTGAGACCTTAGTAACGCAAGGCACATGTGTGACCACTACGCTACGCCAGTCGGCAAAGTTGATAATTTCTGTTTTATTTTAAATTAAACGCATTTTATATTGCTGTCAATCAACGGTTGTTATAGAAATGAAACCTCTATATTCTATGATAGAATAAACTCACGGTATATATACATACGTAAATAAAATATAATATTTTGTGCCGTTTTCTTTATAGGAGTTATCATCACCTAATCTGGCCGCTCTTTATTTATTATGAAAGCAAACACATGACAGTGTCAGTTCAATTTGACCAGAAATGTGACTTGACACTCTCTTGCCCCGACCCCCTCTATGGATTATCGAAATTATAATGAATGTTACATCTAAAAGCATATTTCCTTGATCTAAATTGTGGATGAGATCATAACAGAAACAAACTTATATTTCCGTTGCAAATTATATACAGGACATATTTTCGTATTAAATTGTTTAAAATTTTATAAATATCCTGTTTATATTAATATCTGGTCTAATTTGAAACAAATATTGTATCCTTGACTTTGGACGCAGTTTATGTGTCAGGACCAAAATATTTTGTCAACAGATTTACTTTAAAGACACGGAAATAGATTCGTAGTAAACATCGTTGCTTGCAGTTTAGATATCGTAAAATTTTTTGTTTTAAATTTTTTTGTTTTTCTTTGTTTGTATTTATAATCGTAAAAGATATTTTTGTCTTTTATGTTTTTATTTTTTTATAAATTCGTCAGCAAATTTTAATGTTTAAAAATAGGGAAGTCGATGTTCGATATTTTTTAGACATTGATGTTTTTTAACGAAATCGATGTTTTTGATATCGATATTGTTCGACCAATATTATCAATATCGATGTTTTGGTTCAATATTTTTTTTCTCTATTTTTCCAGTATAAATAAAACAGTATGCATAAAAATTAATGTAGTTGGAATAGAATATTGAGGGAACGTACATGGGGAAGCTCACAAAGGCAAATTTATGAGAAATATTTCCAAATTCCTTGTTCATTCAATTACAAATGTATTATCTAGATCTGTCAAAGCCATCACAAACCTAAATTACGTTGCGTACTTTTGTTATTGTTTATGTGGCTATTTTTTTTGCTTACCAATGAAATATATATAAATATTGATGTGAAGTGTGAATTTTCACACATTTCAGGATTTTGTAGGTATTTAATAAGTGTAAGAAGCCAACAGAATACAGAATGTCTAGGAATATTTTTTTGATAATCATTTTTATTCGTCATTTGAGTACTAAGAGTTCTCATTTAATTTTTTCATCACAATAAAATTTAAATAAATAAATCCCAGTTATTTCTTTCTGCTTCGTATCTGAGGAACTAAGTAATAATTTTTCATTAAATTAATTCGAAATATGTATATTGATAAATAGCTTATTTTAAAAATTTTTTTTTTTCAATTTCCAAGACTTATTTCTCACTATTAACAATGTTATTTGTTTTTTAGGTATTTCACTATATTAAATGATTTATTCTTGTTTGATACCTTAAAAACAAAAAACTAAAGTTATTCAAACAAAAGGTTGAAGCATGGCGTATAATAATTCAATTTATTTTTATAAATAAATAAATAAATATTATTATTATTTTGGGGTTTGTCAGGTCTTGACAAGCGTCCACTAATCTCAAACTTCAGCAACCTTTTGAGCTGCGTCATACTAGAGACTAGTGGAGCTAAATACACACGACTGCATCCCAAACCCTGGCGATATGCAGCCGCGGAAATTACGCCAGATCCAGTGCCCGCACAATGCGGAGCGACCCGAGCAGCATTATTATTATTATTATTATTATTATAATAGTAGACCAATAGGCTCCTTACACAAATGAAATCGATTCTCAGCTGTTAAAAAAAAATAGTATGTTTTTAATTTCAAAAGACGACATATGAAGAAGACAATTCAGAAGAATTTTCCAAACCAGAAAATATTTAGGAAATAGTGTTTGAATATGCAGAGAGTACTGTTCCAAACATGACTACAAATCAATTTAAAGTACATTTCCGCTTGTATCCAGAAAATTTTAAGTCTTTTTGAGTGCATTTAAATGTTCTATCATGAGGTTCATGTCTATACTATTTATGTTGCAAATGCTGCATGCATAAACAATGATATCTTGATTGTTTTCACTCATATTGTTTTGTAGAAATAATACCTCTGTATTTTTACCACGAAAAACACTATTGCACAGACTGCCGTACAATCTGAACTTGTGTCTATTGTGCAACACAAACTGCACTGCACAATATATGCCGAACGATCTTCGTGCTGCAAAAAGTACACAGAAACCTTATAACGAACGCTTCTTGTGTAAATTATGCAGAATATGTAGATTATTAGCTTATGCCGAACACACCTTTGGTATATGTTGGTACTGTGTGGCCCGCGTATTAAAATTGTATGTAAAATGGCCAACAGTTCAAATAAGTTTGACACTCCTTTTGTAAGACATGCTCTATAGTACTGTCGATGTTAGCTATTGATATATTTTGAACCGATACCCATTTCTATTTTAAAATGAGTAAACTTTTAAACCTAGTTTACATTGATTGTGGAATTGAAGTAACAATTACCAGTGTAATTTATTTTTTTGAAACTTAAGAAATCTCTACACGTTTGGTTAATCACTGATTGGTAATTCCTGCTCGATTAAGAACTCGATTCCTGGTAGGAAAATAAACCACAGGTGTATTTCACAATGATTGCTCATAAAATTTAATAGAGACTATTATTTCAATCGAGAATCGTATCATATTTCAAAGCCGTATGGTTTAATTGAGCTCTAAAATTATATAGATAAAATTCCAGTAGCAGTTGGTTTTGTGTTTATTCAACTAAATAATCTCATATTCATATATTTTATTATCATTTATATTACATTTATTATTAATTTATTATTCAAGAAGCATAAATAGAGATTTATCGGACTTTCTTAAAGAAATTCTCATAAAATTGTCGTAAAAAGAGATTTGCATTACGATACTTAAGATAAACCAAGTAATGACTTATGGTAACAATCTATACATACATCATAATTTGCGGCTAATTTTTATCGATATTTTTAATAATATAAAAAATAATTAAATGTTATCGATCAGTAAATTAATAATAGGTAGGCATAGGTGTGTCCACAATATCAGAAGATTTACGTCATCAGTAAAAGTTATGACTAAAACAGTGACGTCACTTTCAAGTACGTTTATATACGAAAGTTTATTTTTTGTAAATATGGCACACATCCACCTATTTAGTATTATTATAGTATCAAGAATGTATTGAAGTTTTTCACATTGTGTTCATAGTTTGGTTATATTAGGTCGTCAAGGATGAAATTTATAGAAAAGAAGGCAAAGTTGGTTGATAACTTACAAATATAAGGAATTATTTTATTCATCAAAGTACGCACCCATATTGTCCATACACTTTTGCTAGGGTTACCAACCGTACTCTTTAAAGAGTACATGTACTCTTTTTGAGCAAGTAAAATTATGTACTCTTACTTTTTCTAAAAATTCAATAAATGTACTCTTTTTAAAAAAATGGAAGAAATGAAGAATTTTCAAAACTGTCAGCTGATTCAAAATGGATTGTATATTTTGAAGAAAGAAATCAAACAACATCTTCAGAATTCCGAAATATATGTTCATTTTTTCGCGATTCCAGCGCACGCAAATGCGGATTTTCAGCATGATGAAGAGTATTTGGACTGATGAAAGAAATTTACTCTTGCCAGAATCAGTAAAAAACTTACTGATAGTACAGGAAATGAAGCATTTTGGCTCGCAATTTTTTCGTCCAGCATGGAATAGCCCAAGGATCATTTTCTACATCATGCCGGTGTACGCTAAAACCTTGGGGGTGGTTGCTACCCCATCTCGGGGGTGAAAATTTTTTACTACATTTTAACTATAGGAATCGATGGGAAAAGTAATTCTAAGAAAAAAATGTTCTTTACGTTTTCTTCGTAAAACTAATATTTTGTGAGTTATTCGCGGTTGAAAGTAACAGTATTTCGACGAAAAAATCGATGTTTTTAAAAAGTTTTTTGCGAATAACTCGAAAAATATGCATTTTATCAAAAAAACTGTAGAAAGCAAAATTGTAGCTTTTAAAAAAACAAATAAAATCTTTTATTTATTATTTTTCTACGACTAATACCAACCGAGATACGGCATGTTAATGATTAACATTTTTTCGCCAAATGCATAATTTGAAAGATTCAAAGTCAAATAACAGGAAAAATTTGCATTTTCGAGGAGTATTTGATTAGACCTTTCAAACAAAAAAAAAAAAGTCTCTAGCATAAAAATTAAACGACTTATGATCAAAATAAGGTCGGTACCTACTTTTTTCTACGAAAAAATCAGTGAAAACAACCCCCTATTTACCCCCTTAATTAAAATTGATTCTCACCCTTCTGTGGTTCTCTTCATATATGTATTTTCAGTACACCCAAGAAGTTTGACCAATTTAAAATGCCTAATTTTAAAAAAATTGGAGTTTAAAGAAAAAACGATTTTTTGCGATTTCGTATTTTTCACCCTTTTCTTCAAAATATCTCCGAAATTACTGGAGATACGAAAAAAATGATAGAGCACTAAATTGTAGATTTTTTAATGACTTAAATTTCCCTGTGCATATATTTTTTGTACAGTGAATATTTGGCGAGATATAGCCGTTTAAAACCTCTATTTACAAGCGAACACCACCTTATTCGAGCCCTTCAAACTCACCCCATTTAAAAACTAAGGGATCTTAAGGAATTTAATTTACATAGTCTTATAGCTCTTGAAAAGCCCTACAAAATCGTTTTTGAAAAAACTTTCTATCACTAAAATTGAAGGAGCTATGTTTAAAAAACCAATAAAATGTTTTTCGAAACATTCGAAAAGCACGGTTCAGAGCGTAATAACGTATATGTATTTGTATCTGTATTTAGTCATCGTGTAAATTTAGTCGTCTATGTATGTAAATGTATGTGAATATGCAGTGTAATTTGAGATTAATAATTTTTTTTATGTAACTACTTTTTTTTTCTATGTAGATCTATTGAAGTACTTTATAAAAATTGCAATGTTATTAAGGGTGGTTTTTAAGGGTTGAAATATTATATCATATCCTAAAGCATGAAAAAATCATTACTTTACCAATTCAAACAAAATTTTACCCATATTAAGGTTTTGCAATGTTATTTTATAATTTTTGACAATAAGGAGTAGTTTTCACTTCTAAAAATAAACAGTGCCCATGAGCATGATATGAGATGAGCCTTATCCCAAATTTTTATGCAAATCGATGAAAGACGAAATCATTTTTTTAGGATATTTTTTTTTTTACATTAAGCTCCAACAAGGATTGATTTTTAAGGGTTGAAACATTATAAAATTGTATTCTAAAGCATAAAACGATCCATATTTAGCTAATCCAAACCAAATTTTACCCATATTAAGGTTTAAAATGTTATTTTATAATTTTTAGCATTAGGGGTAGTTTTCACCCTTAAAAAACAAAAAGCGTACAACGGCACAATGTAGAAAATGAACTAGAGGGTGAAATGAGCCTAATTCCAAATTTTTATCCAAATCGATGCTGGACGAAAAAATTGCGAGGTTTTGTCATTTTTTGAGCTTCATTTCCTGTACTATGATAGAACAATTTAATTTTAAAAATTTTAATTGTGAACAATTTTTTAAATACTGCGTGGACAATAAAAATTTGTTAAAAGAAGTGAGAAGCAAAACCAAAAATGATTTTGCTGATCTTCGTGAGTAAATTACGTTTTGTTCGTCGTATAATATGTTTTGTAATAAGTATATTGTTTATATTGTTTATTTTGATTTTTTATGTACAGTTATTTCGTATCTTAGGAATTTTTCGTTCGTAAGTTACGTTTTGTTCGTCGTATAATATGTTTTGTAATAAGTATATTGTTTATATTGTTTATTTTGATTTTTTATGTACAGTTATTTCGTATCTTAGGAATTTTTCGTTCGTAAGTTACGTTTTGTTCGTCGTATAATATGTTTTGTAATAAGTATATTGTTTATTTTTGTTTATATTGTTTATTTTGATTTTTAAATACACGTACTTCGTATCTTAGCATTTTTTTATTTGTTAAATATATACGAAAATGATGATAGTTAGCAGGTACGTAGGAATTGCTATATAAAATATGGGTACGAGTTTTTTTTAAGAAATGTGCTCTTTTTGGGCTGAGCCGAGTTGGTAACCCTAACTTTTACCATTTAAGCGGCAGGTTATTCAGGCCGGTGGTATAAAACCCTGGCGGACGAGAGTCAATGAATTCCTGGAAGGCCAGTTTTACAGCATTGTCGGAATCAAACTGTTTTCCTATTAAAAAGTTGTTCAAATAGCGGAAGAAGTGTTAGTCAGTCTAGGTCTGGTGAGTATGGAGGATGATGAAGAAGTTTCAACTCCAATTCCTGTAGTTTTGCCACAGTCATTTGTGCAGTGTGTAGTCTACCGTTATCATGCAATAAGATAGGAGTCGATCTGTTGACCAATCTAAGCTGTTTGTTAAGTTTTTGCATTATTTCGTCCAGTTGGTTGCAGTATATTTCTGGTGTGATCGATGAGCCAGTTTTTTTTTTTTTTTTTGTTTTTGATATACTTGTACGAAATTTGGCGAACCAATTTGATATTGTCTGTTGCGTAGTAACACTAGAGCCAAATGCACTATTAACGTTTCGCACGGTATTCGATGTCGTAGTTCCACGTAAGAACTCATAATAGTGCGAATTGCCGACCGTTCCATTTTCAATAAAATTAATTTAAAAAAAAAGTTTTTGATATTTTTTGGAGCATACAATGATTTCTTTAACAGGAGAGATGCGTAACTTTCCAACAAAAAAAAAAAAAAAAAACGCACTCGCACACGGACTGACGGACGGACGGACGGCACTTCGAAAATAGGTTTTTTGGATTCCCTGGACCTTGAAACGTGGTCATCAGTCAAAATCTCGACATCGAAAATTTTCGCGATTACAATACTTCCGCCTTATATATTAAGGTCGGGCAAGTAAAAAAACATACAAATTCGTGTATTAATACAGTGAAAATGTTTAGATGTTTTGAATTATTTAATTTTTATGGATTTTTACTAACTTGTAAATAAAACCTGGTATAAACCAGGCTTAAAGCCTGGTTTATAATAAGCCCATAGCATAACTGCATATGCATTAAACAATAGATTTGACCCTTCAAAACATCTGTTTGTAATAAACAGAACAAAGAGAGTAGTGTAATTTTTATGCTTATGTTCCATAACATATCTATTATAAACCAGGCTTAAGCCTCGTTTAAAATAGATATGCTATGGATACATAAGCATAAAAATTACAGTTTATTACAAACAGATGTTCAAACCCTTTGTTCCATCCTTATGCCTTATGCATTATGCTATGGGTGTATTATAAACATGCCTTTAAGATTAGTTACATAACGGGTCTATAGTAAAAACTAAAATACGTTATTACTTATGGCGTAGAGACGTGTTATGAATTATTATAAATTAAAAATTACAAACTATCACTTTCATGAACATATGATACGCCTACGTAGGACATAATTTTTAACTTGTTCTATTTAAAATAGTTTGTCATATCGCCTAATAACATAGTAATGTCGGAACATAAAAGCACACGTGTTTTTTACATTTCGAAATTGTAACGCACACCTTGAATTTAAATTGTCATTATAATTGATCACAGATATTGATATCGGTCATTGTACCGTGATTGTGCATTTTATAATTCATACATTTATTTTACAGATCGATAAGTTACATTTCTTTCGAAAATACTGCATTTACTATTTTATTCGGAGAAATCAATGTTTTAAATATTTTGTAAATTAATACAATTAATTTATTACGATTGTAGCAGCGTAATGGTCAACGCACTCATTTTTTAAGTGTGGGACCGTTGTTTATTTAATTATATTGCATATTGCTGTAATGCAATGCAGTATTAGTTAGGTATTTTGTGTTCCACATCTCTTTGATTATGGGTAGGCTGACCAGATTTCAGTGAAGCGTAACCGGGACACAGGAAAAAAAAGAATGTCCTTACCTCCCAGATTCAAGTGAAGAGCAAAAAAAAAAAGTCCTCACCTCCCTAATCCAAGTGAAGAGAAAATAAAAAAGGTCCTCACCTCTCAGATTAACTAGTTGCAATATTTCTTTTCTTACAAATGCAGTATTATGTAAAAACCGGGACAATCGACCGTCCCGAAGACATTTTTCGGGACACCGGGACAATTGACGTAAAATCGGGACAATCCCGGAAAACCGGGACGGATGGTCACCTTAATTATGGGGCGTAAATACTCAAAATGTACAGGGATCTGACCCGTGTAATCAAGCCCGTGGTCTTTCAAGCAGTCTTGAAAAATTTGACTACTTGAAAGACCAAGTGTCAAGGGGCATAAAAATATTGCTAAAAACTTTACGTGGCGATTGATCGATACCGAACCATTATATAAATATACATCAATTTCCCACAATTCTATATAAACTATCAAAAACGTTTTTGTACTACTTGTATCCAACGTACGTCCGTAGGTTTTATCTTCGTTTGTTATATTTGAATATATTCAGATAAGGCTGCTCGTCCTTTGGATGCATTTTCATCCGATCCGATCCGAACAGATTTCGAACGACAAGACAGCTCGTCCTATGGATGCGTTTTCATCCGATCCGATCCAATCCGAACGAATTCACATATCGTCCACTGGACGCGGAATGCGTCAGATGCGACGCGAGTAGGAGAATTTGTTTCAACAAGTTCTGAAAACAAGTTGTGCAAAGGATAACCATATTTTTTTGGAGAACTCTTTTTAGGCGCCGTCTACAAAGAAAGAGAAAAGAATGCTGTCTTGGAGAAAAATTGTCTTGGAGAATTACATCATATATATAAAAATAATAAACGAAAAAATTTTTTTGACCATCAAGACACTTTCCATTATATTTTGGATGCTATCAGTCCAACAATAAGGAAAATTTCTAATTTTCGTAAAACTATTACACCAGAAGAACGTCTTAGTATGAGTTTAAGGTAAATTATATAATAGTTAATATTATATGATTTACCTTTATTTTATAATGCTATTATATAACAAGTGTTATATAATAGCAATTATTATACCTATATAACACTTGTTCATAAAAATATACTAGCAGCGGGCCAAGAAAATTTAAGGTATGCTAGATTTTAATAATTGCATAACATTATAATTGATAAAGAAGGTAGTGAGCAAGCAACTTCATTTACATCACACCAAAAACATGCAGAAAACAGATTTGCGACGCTAGGTGAAAATAGAGGCACTAATTCCGCATATGTTATCAGAGATAAATTTAAAACCTATTTTTGTTCTCAATAATTGTATAATTAGAAAAACATAATTTTGTAACTTAAATAAATAATGTTTAACTTAAAGTTTATTACTTACCATCACAATTTATTTTCTGCCCAATTTCTTTCCACTCCCTTATTTGGACATCCCTCATGTATTTTTTTTTATCTCCCATGTCCCATGAAACCTTTCACTTATTAAACTAATTAACTTTTCGACGTTCATGATAGGTAAATAATTATATGATAAATATGTCTGAAATTCTCCTCGTTCACATGTAATCGCATGTAAAATCCCATCAGAATGGGATCGTTAGCACGTCGGCTGTGTTCGTACGAAATCGGACCGATAACTTCGCATCTACTGGACGACCTTCAATTTATTTTGCTCTGATGGGGTTGGTCGCAGTTTTTCGTTCAAAATCTGTTCTGATCGGATTGGATGAAAACGCATCCAAAAGACGCGCTTTAGTTCATTTTGCTGTGATGGTATCGTTCGCAGCTTGTCGGCCGAAATCTGATCGGATCGGATTGGATCGGATCGGACGAAAACGCGTCCAAAGGACGAGCAGCCTAAAGTGGGAAACAGAATGCACCGAGTTCTACGACGCGTTAACGCCGTTCGTACGGCGCTATCTGTCAGGAGAAAGTTAAACCCAAGCTGACGTACGCAAGTGCACAGAATGGACAACGTCCTACGCCGTTCGACCGCCGTTGATACTGAATGTTCGTCAACTTCCAACTTTTGACGCTGTTGAACGTTGACGCAGAACACCTAACCTCAGTTTTTACTGAATAATAAAGTGTTTGTATGTATAAATAACTTGCATACAACATAAATAACATCACGCACAAGTCTTCATCATCCATTATACTTTTAATAAAAGAAAGCGCACGTATAAACACAGATATAGGTTGTCAAGTGACACTTGACGGCGTTAAAAATTATTGCATTGTGTGCAGGCGAAAATTCTCAACGGCGCTAACGCAACGTTGTCGCAAATGACGCCGCGCTGACGCCGTAGCGCGCTGTGCATTCTGTTCCAGGCTTAAACGTATGTGTGTTTTCGTATCTGCACCGCAACTACGGCAACAGTGACTAGAGCGATTGAAACAAAACAATAGTTCTTTCTCAACATCCAAACGAATGGCATCTCTTATTTTTGATGACCTTCTATGTGCTATTATGCCATATCAGAAAGAAGAAACCGAAGCATGTGTGTAAATAACTGGATTGCCAGAAGAGAAGGTTTTGGACACATGTCCTTAATACAAGAATTAAGAGCGAATAAGCCGATCGATTTGAAAAATTATTTAAGAATGCCATAATATCTTTATATCTTCATTTTATTTTTATATGATATTTATTTATTTTTTTTCCTTGGTAGTCATTCTGTGTACATGTTTAGCTTAATTTGTATTGGTCCATTAATTTGTTTAATTCGGTTGGAAATATGCAATCGTAAATAAATAAGAATGTCGCTAGTAGATTTTGAACACTTTTTAGATAAATAATTGAAGTAAATTATAGTTTTGTTTCTTCATTTTCTTGCCTAAAAAAACACTAGACACTGAACGAATCATTCCACGAGGAAATCAAAAGTTTTAGTACTCATACGAAAGTAACTGAAGAATTTAGACAGTCAAAAAGGGATGCACAAAGTCTTGTCATTTGTTTTTGCCTCTTCTATACTTCCTTTAAGGTACTGCAGAGAGTACTGCAGTGGTTAGAACCGGTGCCGGTTTTTCCTGTGTGTGTGAAAACGTCCTTAGTGGATATATACGGGCCGGATCCCTCTGTCTGGACCGCTGCAATTTACTCGGACGACAGAGTACGAAGGAACTGGACTACCGGTATCCACACACGAGTGAATTTCTTTGCGGATTCGTTCCACCACGGATCAGATCCGGCAAAAAGTCCGCTCAAGTATCACAGAAATTCAATCAACAGTATGAATTGCTTTTGGAATAATCCTCATGTCAAGGTTAAAATCAACGTATCTGTCTAAATTTCCAGTTGTTAATTATTGCAACTTGCAATTAGTTATAGCAGCTGTGTATAATTTAATGTATTGATTAAATCACGGTTTGATTAGTCATGAAATGAATGTCATGAATTCATAAAGTTAAAGACGGATGCATGCTATCTATATACCTAGGTAAATAGATTATGACATGACACAGTAAATATTAAACCAGCCTATATCTCTCGTCATGCACGTATAAATAATTTTAAGGAGAGGTGCGTTACTTAACGATAACCATTTGTATTACTGTCATCATATAGTACTTACCTTTCACAAGATAGAACAACTTTTACTTTCAGTAACTGGCGTGTGCCCTTATTTACAACAGGTTTGGAATACATTAAACTTACCATTGTCCCGAATTTAAAAATTCGAATTATTTACAACTGAAATCGGTGAATTACGAAAATTTTCATCGTTTTACATCATGTACAATTATCCTAGAAAGACTAGCAGTTCGGAACCAGCTATAAACTGTAGTTGCCTTTCTGCGTACGTTAAAAATGGGCGTAATACTAACCATATTACTCCTGAATGTATACAGATTGAAAATATGGTCATGAAATCTGAAAGCAGGAGGCCTAGACTTACCTCGGCATGTCGCTCCAATGATGATGAAAGAGAAGAGAAGACAACCCATACCGCATATAATCCATTCACTATGTTTCCTCACCTGGGCCGTGTTAGAGAGTGGCAGTTTTATTGATAGCCACGAAAAATAACTAGACATGTGAAAATGATATATGAAAATGAAATATTAAAAAATAGTGTACATTTTCCATTTAATAAATTTTAACTAACATATTAACTGTACATAAAAAATATACAAATAAGATTGGAAGAATGTTATTCTTTTTTTAATGTCAAATTTTATGCAACCTAATAAAAAATATCATAGCCTGCTTCTATGATGAAACATACATTATATGCATTGTACAACGTATATTGATAAATGTTTTCTTTTATATATTATGTGTTATTATATGTGAGCAGTGTTGTAATGTATCTAGCTACAGGTATATACGAGGGATATTTCCTAAATTCTGGGAATTGTGCTATAATTAAATTACGCAGAACTTATAGGCAATGTTATTGGTGCCAGACAAGTCTTGACATGTTTATGCAACTATCTAGTGCAATATTGTTCAGTCTGATTTAGGTGTTCGACTGATATAGACGCGTTTTCATAGCACTGTTTTTGTAACCATGGAAGACGCAGCAAAATCTCAAAGAGCAATAACTTTCTTTTTGTGGAAAGAAGGTTTATTATATAGGTAGAACAAATTATTCAGCGTCTGCAAGAAGTATTTGGTGAGTCTGCAGAATCCAAAAGTACTGTTTATCGGTGGATCGATCGTTTTAAAACCGGTAGAAACATCACTAGCATACGATCCACGCAGTGGGCGCCCAAGCACGACGGTAAATGAAAGAAACATTACTGCCGTCGAAGACCTACTGAAAGAGGACAGGCGAATGACTATTCGTCAAATTAGTGTGCGCCTAGGGATAGGTACACTACAAGTTCATGACATCTTGCATGATTGTTTGGGCGTTAGCAAGGTTTCGCCGCGCTGGGTGCCAAGGCTGTTGGAATAGGTGGATTGAGGAGACACCGAAAAAGTTCTTTGAGGACGGCTTAAAAAAATTAGTTTATCGTTGGGATAAATGTATTCAGTTACATGGAGATTATGTTGAAAAACTACATTGTAATATTGACTAAAATTAACAAAATAATAAAAATTATAGCTAAATTCCCAGAACTTTGGAAACATCCCTCGTATATACAGTAACTAGATACTTTTTCAAGTCTTGCACCTTATTTTAATGTGTTCTGTTTTTAAACTGTGATATTCGATGGTAATTACCATCATCCTGAGTCTGTTCAAATTTTCGAACAGACCTTTTTATCTTATTTATTTGTGTTTGTCTGTGCAAGATTTCTTTTATTGAGTATGCGTAATTTTATTGGTTTTATCTATTTATTGATTGTTTAATTTATTGTTTTTAATATAAAGTTTAGTCATTTAAATGGGCTGCGTTAGGCGCAAATAGCCTTTGTTGCTGTGCGCCAAAATTTTTAACTAACTGACGCAGTTTGAGTACCCCTGCTTTAAGCTGTTGAATGCTTTATGTCGAAGTAGATTATTAGGTCTGAGTATATGTAGGTCGTTGGGGTCGGGAGAATTATATTCTTACTGTAGGGTAGGTCAACACTTCCTACTTGTAATCGGCCAAAACAATCTACAGAATGCATGATGCGTGGTCCCATTATCACATTCATTATTCGTGTCGAATATTTAATGGGATTCCTTCACAAAAATTTGTAAATTAAATTCGTGAGATATGTTTGGTATTTTTTAATAAAAGCTTGATGAAAAGCGGCGTTATATTAAAGAAATAAAACAAATACTTAGTTCCATAAGTTTTAATCGATCTCACTCAATACTAGTTATGTAATTTCGACAATTATGACATTGTCAATAGTATGTCACAAACTAAACTTAAAATCTAACATAGGCATTATTAGACTTTATGATAAAAAATAAATAAAATAACAGTTAATACTTGGGGAAGATTTACTTGATCGATCCCCGCCAGAAAAAGGGTATGGTTCAATCTAAAAGGTCATAAATATTAAGCGATACTATTGGATGGTGAGAAAGAACTACGAGGGTTGCCTCTTATATTTCGGGATTGCTTTAAACTAGTGCTGCCATCTGGCAACTGATACTTCTATCGTAAAGCTTGACATTTTTTACGGTATACGTACGCAGAACGTTTTGACGTACGAACGCTATTTGTGTTGTTTACAGTAACTTGAAATGATTCCTCTCTGCTAAAATTGGAATTAAATCGTGAACATTTTCGAGATATTTTTTACAACTTTCGACGTGGATTAACCCAACAACAGTGCATCGATGAACTTAATTCGACTTTTGGTGATGAAGCACCATCAAGGATTACGGTTTATCGATGGTTTGCCGACTTTAATCGTGGCCGTAGTTCGCTTAAGGACGAATTTCGTGAAGGCCGTCCAAAATCGGTTGTTGTTCCGGAAAACACTGATGCTGTGCGTGACCTGATACTGCAAGATCGTCATGTGACATATCGTGAGATTGTGGTATCCTTGGGCATTAGTGGGACCAGCATACATTAACTATTGCATTAACATTTGGCCATCAAAAAGATTTGTTCGCGTTGAATCCCACAATTTGACAATCACAGTGAAAACAGCCTCAATTGGTGTGGGAAAAGTTCTTCGAAAATTGGTTCCAATCGCATGCAAAAGTGTATTGATCTTCATGGAGAATATTTTAAAAAACAATGAAGCTACTTTTGTTGATAAATAATTGTTTTTGATCTCAAATCTCGAAATATAAAAGGCAACCCTCGTATTGTCTTGTTTCACTCGCTCTACTGACAGCTGCAATATACACGCTCAATATACAAAAACACACACACGTTTATCTGAATATATTCAAATATAGCAAACAAAGATAAAAACTACGGATGTACGTTGGGTAATAGGAAGCTCAAATACAATAGAACATACAATAGGAATGATACATAGAACTGTGTGAAATAGATATATACTAGAGATGGGTCGTTCATGAACGAACTGGCTCACTGAGCCGGCTCAGTACACTGACCGAAGTGACATGGTTCACCAAATGAGTCGGCTCATGGCTCACTGTATAGTTTCAAGGATACGATTGATCGGGCGATTGTGAGCAGTGACCGGAGTGATTCGGATCTGGATCGATGTCATGTTGAACTTCGCGAGAACTCGGCTTGTAATGTATTATCATAAAGTGTATTTTGTCATCAATTTGTAGGGCAGTCTATTTGAAACTAATAGGCTTAGTCTGTACTTTCTTACAACCATACTATATAAAAATATTAAAAATATTGCCAAAATCATTCAAAGGGCAATAAACATCGCCATAAACTTAACACATCTGGTTTAAAATACAGTAGCTACATAAAGTGAATTGTTTGTTTACTATTAACCCGGCAAAAATGTTAGATAATTCACTTCTATAGATTTTTATTTATTTAACTTGTCCATATAATGCAAGAGCCAGCTGAGCGACGTTCCACCTACATATTGCAAACCAACAACCGTATTGAACGAACGACCTACAACTGACCGACCTGTGTCTCGGGAACATGTTTACTTAGCCGGATCAATGAGCCGGCCCAGCAAACTGAACGACCTCCACTGATCCGGTTCCGCAAACTGAGCCGAAATTCCCATCTCTATATATACCTATTTGTTTATCGATTTTCTGTCGATCAATCGGCTTGTAAAGTCCCGTGAACTGTATGATCTTTTTTTTTTGCTCATTCCAGGGCCGGCCATCTCAATTAAGGGACTCGGATGCTGTTAAATTTTTTATTAAATAATTAAATAAATGTCTTAAATAATTTCTCAACAATAAAATAGCTGAAGGGACGGCATAACAGTTTCTTATACACAACTGACAATCTGTAGTAAAATTAGTAACAATTTATGCATCAGAATTTGCAGCGAATTTTTAGTTATTTAAAAGGATATTTTTAACTGTAAGAAAGAAATGTTCTGTAATTGTAAATAAACACATTGCATTGTAGACGACATCTTGTAAACCAATCAACGAATATTTGCATGTGACATGGTAGCTTGTGAAATTGTAGCTAAAGCTTCATTTTACAAATATGTGTTTAGCTATTTTGTTCTATTGTGAAAATTACTTATAGTTATTACAATTAGTGTTCTATTTTTCCCGCCATATTAAATCTGCCACAGTTTCTCAATATAGGTGCTGCGGGTAAAATGTTTTAATTTTCATAAAGAACACGTGTACCAAATGGCATTACACGTTCTGAACTAAACATGTCGAAACAGTGTTGTCGAATTATTTGAATATTTCTGCACAAAACTATATAAATATAAAAATTATTTGAAACCCACACATATATTTAAAAAATTACAGAAAATTGTTGTGTGATATTTATTATTACATTTTTTTCTACAGTTAAAAATATCCTATTACATAGATTGCAATTAGCTGCAATTCTGCCTTTATGCATACCGGAGCCCAGGTGCTCTGCACCCACTTCACCCCCTATTAGGCCGGCTCTAGCTCTTTCAAGGATTTGAATAACATGACCTATAGTGCGGACATCGTTTAGCGGCAAATTATCAAACAAATTTCAAATATAATTTGCCGCCTTATTGCACTTATTTCGGCTCACCTAATAATGCCTCTTTCTGAACATGACACGCAAAGCGGTGCATCAAAAGAGAATTAATTAAGTGGGTCAGTTATAGATTGGATTTATTTCACCTTAAGGTTAAAATTAATAGGGAAACTTTATTGAAAGCGTGATAACATGTTGCAAGGTTAAAAATGCTAAAATAATTATTTAATATAATTATTTTATAGTAATTACTGTATTTAAACATATTTCTTTATTAAAATTCTGTTCTGTCAAACATAATTAATTAACGTCACAATTAATTGTTTTGTACTCTATAAAATTAGTTAAAACGATTATATTATTGCTCTTTCTGTCTCTCTTCTTGAGTCACTTGGACTTGGACTGATTTTTATCCATATCCGTCTTGATCTGTTATCTTCAATGTGAGGTCTTTTTATGAATCTCGAATACCAATCTTGTTGTACTTTGTAGTTTTGAAGATAGTGCAAAGTAAAAAAATTAAATAAACACAATTTGTTACAGGGCATGGCCTTTACATTGGAAGAAAGACAAGCTTTGGGTATACATGGACTCCTGCCGCCAAGAATCAAGACTCAGGATGAACAAGTTCATCTTTGTAAACTTAGCCTCGAACGTTACTCAGATGACTTGAACAAATATTGCTACCTCATGGGATTATTGGTAAGTAATTTTTACAACATAGTGGAAACTTTTTAAGATCGCAGCGCCATATGCGGCAAAGCTGGAACACTCGAAAGTGACTCGTGTATTTGTTTACATGGTGTTGCGAACATGAGATAGTATGTATGGTTGCTATGGTTGTGTTCTGCATGTAAGATTGTATCTGTGGTTGCTGTGGTTCGGAATGTGTATGTTGCTATGGATATAGATATAAATATGTTTTTGACAGTTGTAAAATTTTTGTTATTGTTTTTTGTAGTGTATTTTTAAATAGTGCTTTTTCTTGTAATAAATAATACGTATGCCCTGTGAATAATTCTTTTAGGTTTTGAACCTGCATGTAGTGGTGTGTACGCGGGTAGCGGACAGTTCTACTACAAATCTCGACATTTGGCGACCGTGACAGGACTTGTTTTGTGAACATTTTTGGATTTCTTTGGTTAAAAGACTAAGTATATTCATAGTGTTTTGTGATTCTGTGGCCAGTAACTTTGTTGTGAACAATTTACCGGTAACATTTGTGTGAGCACAAACATTATAGGGTACGTATTGTCAGCGGTCTTGGAGGTAAAGTAAGTTTCTCTTTCTCTTTTCGTTATCATAAACGGCAAAAATGGAACTACTAAAGACACGTCGGTCGGCATTCCGCGGTGCCTTTACTAGGTTAGCCAATCAGCTGAGAGGTTTATTAACAGCAGAAGAGAAAGATATTTCGGAAATTGAGATCAGCTGCAGTATGTTACAAGAAAAAGTAGACAGACTACAAATTGTGGATGCAGAAATTCTTGAACAGATGATGAGTGATGGTGCTTCTGAAGCAGATATACAGACAGAGATGTTATCTGCTGATGAATATCTCATGTCATTCAAGAGATTAGATGCTGCCTGTAAAAAACTGGGTAATTCCATAAGTGAAACAGCCAGTTTAGGAAGGAGCGATTCTGCGGTCAATAATAGTCTCGCCGTTAGAAAATTCAAATTACCCAAAATTGAATTTAAAAAATTCGGTGGTGACGTTCGTGAATGGCTTCAATTCTGGAGCCAATTTGGAAAAATTGACGAAGACCCAGCAATTCCACCAGAAGATAAATTTCAATATTTGTTACAAGCAACGATACCAAAAACAAGGGCGAGAGATATAGTAGAAAGTTACCCCCCTACAGCAGAGAATTATCCCAAGGTGTTGGACACTCTGAAGAGTCGATTTGGCAGAGAAGACTTACTTGTAGAGGTATATATTAGGGAATTATTAAAACTAGTTTTAAGTAAAACCCATGTTGAGCAATCAAAGGAGGGTATTGTTAACTTGTATGACAAAATTGAAACGCAACTACACTCTCTGGAAACATTGGGTATAACCACCGATACCTGTACAGCCATGTTATACCCTCTTGTAGAGTCCTGTTTGCCTGAGGACCTGTTGCGAGTCTGGCAACGTTCTCATTTTAGACAGAATGAAAACAGTACCCTAAAGGACAGATTGAGCAATCTGATGCTGTTCTTAAAAGCTGAAGTAGAAAACGAAGAAAGGATTGCCTTAGCAGCTGAAGGTTTCGGGCTTGGCAGTAAAAAGTCAAGTAAATCAAAGGCAACTATGAATGAAACATCGACTGCATCAGCTTTAATAACACATCAGGTTGTAAAATGTGTATTTTGTAATGGCAGTCACAACTCGAACTCTTGTTTCAAAGTCAACAAAATGACGTTGGATGAAAAGCGTAAGATGTTGACAGAAAAGAGAGCTTGTTTTAGATGTGCACAGATTGGCCATCAAAGTCGTAGGTGTAGAGCAAATCTTCATTGTGTTATATGTGATAGACAACATACAGTAGTCCTCTGTCCGGAACTGAACTCCATAAACAATAATGCCGAAAAACCTGAAAAACCAAGTAAAAAGATAACAACTGATGACTCAGGTAAGACTGGCACTGTTTTGTCCAGTTTTACAAGAACTAAGGTTTTTTTACAAACAATACGTTTACGCATGCGAGGTGAACAAATGGAAAAGGAAATAAGAGCAATGATCGATACAGGTTCACAGCGGTCGTATGTGTTAAGATCAACTGCCTTGGAGTTAGGCTATTCGATAAAACGTACCGAGAAGGTACTACATTCATTGTTTGGAGGTGTTCAGTCGGATGAAAAATCTCATAATTGTTATGAGGTAAGAGTATCAGATTTGACAGGGCAATATACCTGTAGATTTGATGTTTTGGATCAGGATGTTATCTGTGGTGAAATTGCTCCGATCCATAAAGGAACAAGGTGTCATGAATTACGTGCGGCAAAAATTGAAATAACAGATATACAAGAAGGTGGACCTATAGAGTTACTGATAGGAGCTGATGTTGCGGGAAAGCTTTTCAGTGGAGAAAAGAAAAATCTGGAATGTGGATTGGTCGCCCTCCATACTCATTTAGGATGGGTGTTGATGGGAAAAGTGCCTGGTCAACAAAAGTCAAGCAACACAACAATGATGGTGACGTCAATGTTCCATAAAGACGACAAAATTGAAGAGTTGTGGAAGCTGGATGTATTAGGTATAGAAGACCCTTCCGCAAAGAAAACGAAAATTGAAGAGGAAACTGCTGTGCTGGATTTCTCCCGGCAAACTGTCTCTATAAGTAAGAATGTGGCTATTAAATTAATTTCTGAGGCTACCAAGATAATGGCTCAAAGGAAGTTTGATTTGAGAGGGTGGGAGTCAAATGTAGATAAGACAAGTGACGACTCCAATATGGTGGCTCTCTTAAGTCTATATTGGGATAAAACAACAGATGTACTGAGATGGTGGGAGAGATTAATAGCTATTTTGAAGAGTCTGTTGAAACAAACTTTGAGGCGAGCCTGTTTAACCCATCAAGAACTTTACACTTTACTATGTGACTGTGAAGCAGTAATTAATTCCAGACCGCTGACTTACGTGTCTTTTGATTCGCGTGATTTTAAGACTTTAACACCGGTTATGTTTTTAAGAGAACTTTCCGAAAGTGGCGTACCGGATTGTGATGCGATAGACTCAAATAAACTCACAAAACGTTATCAGTATCTGCAACGAGTTCGTGAGTGTTTGCGTAACAGATTTCGTACGGAATATTTGGGGCAGTTACGGCAGGTTTCACGTAACCGTAAAAAGTCTAGCAATATATCCGTTGGTGACATTGTGATGATCGGTAACGACAACATTAAACGTTTAGACTGGCCTAGAGCGCGCGTCATTGAAATTATGCCGGGAAAAGACAATAAAGTTCGGTTAGTGCGCGTAAAGACTGAACACGGGACTTTACTCAGACCAGTTCAGAAGCTGTATCCGCTGGAGATGGTGAACGACGTTTCAACGCTGGATGCCGAACCCGCTGTGACAACAGTGGAACCAGACAGTCCTGCTCCCGAAACAAGTGCTTCAGAGAACCCAGTGGACACAAGTGTCAATAAAGAGACAGGCCGAGTGTCTAAATATGGGCGTAAAATTAAAACGCCTGATAGATTTTCTTTTGTCAATTAGTTTATATAATTAATTTTGTGAGAACTTTCAATTTTGTTTGTGAATTTAAAGTTCTCAGGTGGGAGTGTGTTGCGAACATGAGATAGTATGTATGGTTGCTATGGTTGTGTTCTGCATGTAAGATTGTATCTGTGGTTGCTGTGGTTCTGAATGTGTATGTTGCTATGGATACAGATATAAATATGTTTTTGACAGTTGTAAAATTTTTGTTATTGTTTTTTGTAGTGTATTTTTAAATAGTGCTTTTTCTTGTAATAAATAATACGTATGCCCTGTGAATAATTCTTTTAGGTTTTGAACCTGCATGTAGTGGTGTGTACGCGGGTAGCGGACAGTTCTACTACAAATCTCGACACATGGTGAAAATGAACACGAGTTGTATTTTTCCTGTTTTTCGAGCTTTTTTTATTTAAAGATAATCTACGATTTACAAGATATATAATAATATACTATTCCAAAGAAATTTCAAAGAAATTTTTAGTTTTTCATTCTATTTTTAATTCTTTTTGACTTTCTGTCAATATATGGTAAAACAAAAATATGGTAAATATATTAGTAAAAATCAGCTGTGGCCACCACAGGACCGACCGCAATCGTAAAGTACTTATATAAAATACATTCTAGCAGCAGAGTAGAAATAACTTGGCCTAATATTTTCTAACAGAGATATTATTTATCATGACCATGGAAACGTTACATATAAGTATGAAAAAATTGAGACTTTCGAAAAATTTTACAAAAATTATTCGAAATTATTCATTTTATCAAAAAACGTCTCAAATAAAAGTTATTAATTATTGCTTTTATAGCAACTTTTGTTCAATAAATTTTTTCGAAATATTTTTCTGTTGTGAAATATTCATAAAAATCTTAAAATCGACACGAGTAAACTCCCATTATTAGTTAACCGATTTTTACCAAAAGTTGATCAACTCGTGCCATTGATGGCAGAAGCTTAAATATGAAGTTTCATAAAAATCCTTTCAGCCGAATTTGCTCTGCACGTGTACACAGACGGACAGACAGACAGACGGACAGACATACGGACAGACAGACGGACAGACAGACCGACAGACATCATGCTAAAAATAGTCAAAACATTATGTAGGGACTTCAATTCGTGGAGATCCATCGAAATCTCGAAATGTCAAAATCGGTATGATCACAATACCTCCCATATATATGTTGGCGGTCGGTAAAAATTAATATCTCTGCCTGAAAAAGTAGAAGGGCTTTTTAATATATCAACTAATGATTTAGGCAAATTTTGGGTGGGGTAAGTGCTTTTTTTCAATCTTTTCTTGGACGTAAAAAATCACTTTCTATAAATGCAACGAGCAAACGTGCATGCATGGGCTTGGACTTTTACCCATTTTTAGTTTTTAGGTCCTAACCTACGATCCACTTTCTCTCTGTTTCCAAACGTCGTTTCTATTGATATTTTTTTCGATTTAGGTAAATTATGGAATATTTAAGAGGGATTCTTTCTTATTGACGATTTGCATTGCGGCACATAACAGAATTGATTGTTTTTTTTCCATGATTCACAAACAACAAAACAACACGTACTTCTCCATTGTACAAAACAAAACAATGACATTCTCGTATCTTCCGCAAATTGCCACCAGATGTCAGGGCGCTTAGAAAGTTTCCCCTATACTTGTGTTAACACGACTGTCAAGCTCAAATTGATCAACTTTACTCCGGAGCCATCTGCTGTTTCACAACATGTTTTACACCAAATTGAATGCTCAAGTGTTGATAATTTCTGAGAAAACTGATTTTACTATTCTTATTTACAAATTTTTATCCCACCGCTTTCTTCCTATATACAGTAGGACCTCGTTTAGCGCTTAAGCGGCGACCACACTATGCCGCAGTTTGCCAGTTGGCAAGGCCAGTTGGCAATGCCAGCAGTAATGTAGACGTGACGTTGGCACATGCCATCGTGCCAGAGGCATGCCAACGAGAATCGCTCGAGTGTCGGTCTCCTTCAAAGAAAGCCGATAAGAACGGTGAGTGGGGATGTGCCAACTGGCATCACGCGGCTTTAGGCTTAAATTCAGGTTGTGATTCAGTCGCATATGAGCAACTTTGTTTATAGATGGAGTGGACAAACGAAAAAGTGTTTAATTTGATCGATTTATACCGGGATCGTCCTGTTTTGTGGGACTGTCGTTTAAAGGACTATAAAGACAGGAATAAGAGATGTGACGCTCTATTGGAAATTACGGTTAGTTTTGGAGTACAAAAAGAAGAAATTGATAGAAAAATCAAAAACTTGGTGTGTCATTTTTCGCGCGAAATAAAAAAAGAGAGAGAAGGTAATAAGTCCGGTGCGTGATCTACTTTGAAGACTTGGACATAGCCAAAACAGTCGTTTGCGCCGTTTGCGTATTTTTCTTCACTGTCAAGTATAATAACAGCAGCTGAAGCAATTAGTAAATCTTCCTCGGTGAACATTGTGCGACTAAACTAAATGCCAACACAGATGTGGACGTTTATACAGCCACTGGCTTTGCCAGTTGGCTTTGGCAGCTGGCCTTGCCAACTGGCAAACTGCGGCATAGTGGGGATGCGCCTTTAGGATGCATTCCTAGACGATAAAGCTCTAAATCAGTGGTTCTCAAGCGGGGGTGCCGGCACCCCCAGGGGTGCAGGAAAGCATTTTGAGGGGTGCGAGACGGTTTATAGAAATTTACAAAATTTATATAAAAATCTAGTTTATTTAAATTTTAAATAGTCTAGATTTTTTTAACACTCGAATCTTCATTTTGACCTGTGACTAATAATAAAAAATTATATTTCCATAAGTATATTTTCTTTCTAATTTTATTAAGGTTAAGAACCGCTGAATGCTACATCAATTAATTTGATCAATTTTAGAGAAATATTCATGCGATTTCCTTTTTTTTTGCTCTTCACTTTTTATTTTGATCAATTTGACATATAAATATGACTCAACTGAAAAAATCTGAACACATTTTTTGTGCGGGAGCTTATTTTCACATTCATAGGGGTGCTCACCACAAAAAAGGATGGGAACCACTGCTCTAAATGAAACAGCGTTAAACGAGGTCATTTTAACACATAATAAATAGGGAAAGAGGAACACGTGACCAAAAATAAATAAATTTTACTTTAATTTTAAGTTATATTTATATTAATTTGCATAATAATATATGTTACATAACACATATACATATGTACACAGAAATATAAAGTTTATTTTTGTGATGAACTCTTTTGAAATTCTTAATTTTTTGCGAAGAAGTCGTCTAGTGTAATTTGTTTCTTTTTTTCTCGTTAAGCAAAGTCAGTAGCAGGAGATCGCAACCAAAACGCCTCGTCTTGCTTTTGCACTCCTTTCAAAATCTGGATTATTTGCTACAATTTGATCAACGATATCGGTTATCGTTACCAAACTTTTACGAGGGCTACCTTTTATGTTTTTACAAACGAACACTAGATGGCAATATTGAAATGTATCATTACTACATTCGTAAAATTTGACATTTGTTATTGTTAAATCAGTGGCAACTTATAAATTGTCCGAATAATTTGTTGACAGTAAGCGTTTAAAAAAACAAGTTTGTGAAAAAATGGATATTACTCGTGAAGGTTTTCGTTGGATGATTTTTTTACGATTTTAGTAAAGGCCTAACTCAACAACAATGCATAGATTCGCTTCGTTCAACTCTTGGTAATGAAGCACCATCAGAAAAGACTGTTTACAATTGGTTTGCAGACTTTCGTCATGGTCGTGCGTCCGTCAGTGATAAATCTCGTGAAAGTCGACGAAAATCAGTTGTGATTCAAAAAACATCGATGCTGTGTGCAAAATGATTGAAGAAGATCGGCATGTGACTTACCGTGAAATAGAAGCATCCTTTGGCATATCGCAGACTGCAATACATTCGATTTTGCATAAACATTTAGCTATGAAAAAGATCTATTTCGGATAGATTCTGTATAATTTGACTGAAGCTCAAAAAAAGCTCGTGTTGATTGGTGTAAGAGATTGCTAAAAACCGTATACAACATCGTTACTTGGATTTATTCATATGAACCGGAAACTAAGCAACAATCCACTGTTTGGGTCTTCCAAGATGAACCGAAACCCACAAAAGATGTCCGTTCACGAACCACTTCTAAGAAAATGATCGCTTGTTTTTTCGGTTGTACTGGACATGTCGCATCCATGCCTTTAGAGGATTTGAGAACAGTTAATGTTGAATGGTATACAACAATTTGTTTGCCAGAAGTCATCGACAAAATCAGGCAAAACAACCAAAATCGTCGCATCATTCTTCATCATGACAATGCAAGCTCACACACAGCACGTCCAACAATTGATTATTTGAAGAAGAAAAACATCGAATTAATGTCACATTGCCCATATTCACCTGATTTATCCGTAACGACTTTTTTTGGACCCCAATGTCAAAAAAAAAAAATCTGTGGACAGCGTTCACATTTTTGTCGTTTGTAAAAACATAAAAGGTAACCCTCGTAAAAATTGACTCCCCATCCCTGGTTATAACCGGCCTATCAAAATATATATTGTACTACACATTTTCGAATTACCATATCGTTGTTTTTGTTTTTTTCTACTTCATTGTTAGTAAACATTCTATTTTAAGTATCTAATCAATTTAATTTATTTTTATGCAAAAATACATACATTTGCACACACCATATGGTCATATAGTATACATTCAAATGTCAATCAGTATATTTTTATCTCTTTCTGAATTGACGTCATGCATATAATCCCTTAAAATATAATCACGGTACAGAAAAATAAAAATTAAATCACTAATTGTATCTTTACTGCAATTGTTTATTAAAAATTAGATGTTTGATATTTCGACGTGCAATCCACATCAGGATATACAGTAATTAATAGTTATTTATCTATCTAGGACAGTGGTTCTTAACCGATGTTCCGTGAACTTAGAGAAAATGTTCCGTGAACTTAGAGAAAGTGTTCCGCCAAAATTTGAAAACCAGAGAAAAATTGTTGGTGGTTATTAAGACGAAAAAAAAAAAGTTGTGAAGTGTGAATTTTCACACATTTCAGGGTTTCGCAGGTATTTAGTAACTGAATGATGATTATTTGGGATGCCAAAACAAATTTTATGTCAAAATATTGTTTCTGTTAATTTTAATTCGAATGCCTAACACCATTATTTAGGTTATGAAACTAAATATGTACAGTATTTTTTTATATAGCAAGGTTCATTAAGATTTTGAAAATTGCGCCTATGACTTCCATTGGTTGTTTTAAGTCATAACTCCACCCCTCTGATTTCGTGTATTCAATTTCAACAGTTTCCAGTTAATTTTCTATATATATATATAGCAAGGTTCATTAAGATTTTGAAAATTGCGCCTATGGCTTCCATTGGTTGTTGCTTAAATCATAAGCCCCGCACTCTGATTTCGTATACATTCAAACATAGAATTAAATGTATGTAATAGAACACTTCCCACTGGTTATTAAATTTACGCTTTTAAAAATTAAATGCACCATTTACCAAAATATAATTAGAATTTTGACAATGCAAAATGGAAAATGCAAAAAAAAAAAACAGAAAAATTAAAATTGACAGGATTCGAACTCTAGTTTGCAATCACAAATAAACGACTAAACGCACAACGCTACGAATGCCTACTTAGCTACTGTGTTACATAGCGAATTAAATGTTTATCATATTTTAGTTAAAAACACAAAAAATGCGTTATTTTCCGAAAACATAATCTGATCAAAAATGCCTGTTGTACTATTCCGGTTCACACAAATGTACATTACTTAGAATTTGTTCAGATTTTTAGTTTAAACCATCTGGGCTACAGGGTGTGGGACAAAATTTTGTTCGCACAATTTTGGCAAAAATCGCCTCAAAATAATTTATTTTGCAAAAATAAAATTTTGATCGTTAATCCACGTACTAAGGGCTTACATTTGTGTGAACCGGAATAGTACGACAGGAATTTTTTATCAGATTATGTTTTCAGAAAATAACGCATTTTTTGCTTGAAAAATATTTAATAACTTATGTAACACTGTAAACCAGCATACTTTGATAGTGTAATGGTTAGTATGCTCGCGTTCTTATTTGCAAACTAAGGTTCGATCCCGTCTCGAGACAAATTTATTTTTTCTGTTTTTTTGCATTTTTATTATTTTAAAATATTTTTTCAAAATTCTAGTTATATTTGGGCAAATGTTGCATTTGACTTTTAAAAGCGTAAATTTAATAATCAGTGGAAATTGTTGAAATTGAATACACGAAATCAGAGGGGCGGAGTTATGACTTAAAACAACCAATGGAAGCCATAGGCGCAATTTTCAAAATCTTAATGAACCTTGCTATATAAAAAAATACTGTACATATTTAGAAACCTAAATAATGGTGTTAGGAATATGAATTAAAATTAACAGAAACATTTTTTTAACATAAAATTTGTTTTGGTATCCCAAATAATCATCATCACTTACTAAATACCTGCGAAACACTGAAATGTGGGAAAATACACACTTCATATCAATTTTTTTGTTAATTAAATAGAAAACTAAATAGAAAAAGTATCGGAGGCTCGTATAACTTACAAAAAATCAGGTAACACGGTGCAAATATGAATAACCATTTGTAGAATGCTGTGTCTTCATAGATCAGTGCGTTTTACAGCCAGCAACATCGCCACTAAAGAAAAGGACAGAATCATTGGGAGAATCCATTAGAGAGTATGAAAAAGAACTACTCCATAATGCATTTTAACATTTGAACGGACAATAGTTTTATAAGTAGGGTTATAAACAAAAATTACATGTTTTATTAAATTTTATTTTATATTGGATATTATTACTATTCTTATATTTATAAGCGTATATCAATAAATAAAGATTTAAATTATTAGATGGAGTAGATCATTTAAATTCGCTAACATTCCACCTCATATAACATCAATTCATTAGCAGTTAAATGAATGATTATTATTATAAGTTATAATTATTACAAAAATACACAAAATACTTAAATAGTGCAAAGAAACTCCGTTTTTACATTCTACAAAAGTATAATTTTCCGGAGCGAACGCCGATAAATTCTCATTTTGCAGTTCTATACAGCTACTAATTTTTTCTGTACAGTTATTGACATAATTTTCTGTACAATTATTAATAATTCTTTCCGTACAATTATTAATAATGTTGTCTGTACAATTATTTACATCTGGTTCTTCACAATTATTTATTTCCGTACAGTTTGTAATAATTCTTTCTGTACAGTTGGTAGTAATTCTTTCTGTACAGTTGGTATTAATTCTTTCGGTACAGGTATTTATAATTTTTTTAACATATACACCTAATTGACAGGGTAGTTCAATAATTAAACCTGATTTATTTTTATACAATTCACTTGGTATCACTTGAGAAGAATTGTTTTCTCCCTTGCAAACAAGACATGCCACTTCTTCCGGTGCTGATATGATCATGTTTGCGTCCAACCAAATAACAATCACTTCCTGTAATTCTTGCAAGGGCGTATCATCACACATTATTGTTCCGTTGTCACTAAATACTGCATCAGTTGAATTATTAGAGATTTCTTTTGGAAAAATATTGTTTATTGTTGATAGGTAGATTAAAAATATTAGTACGTTCATGATGTAAATTTGTGTTAAATTACTTGTATTAAATAGTATAATATTGTTTCTTAGTACTTTTTTAGGGTCCACAATCACTAGTTAACAATCGCGCTTTGCAAGGTATTGCTGTATTTCTTCCAAATCTCAAGCGACCAGTTCCTGTTCATTAGGATAAATACCACAGTTCTCAAATGTTTCTTATACAAAACTAACAATCAAACAAACGTACAAAACATAAAATTAATAAAACGTTTTTATCAAATTTTGCAATGAATTTTTATCTATCGTAATAGGAAATTTTAAATTGCAAAAAACTGTATTGGAAGAGACCAGTGGTCTTCAACCTTCTTACATCTGCGGAACCCTACAGTTTAAATGCTATTTCTTTGGAATCCCAAGGCAAAAAGCCACAATAGGCTGTCTTTTTTTAATATTTTATGGTCAAACGTTTTAAAATAATAATTTAGATATATGCTATTGAATTTAGTCTAGATCAAAATTGATATTTTGTAGCTGACAATATTTATATATTTTTTCTAAATGTAGGTATAATATACTATTTTACTTTTTAAATAAAGCAATACCGACCCAGTGCTGGCTGTGGGTTTTGCGGGGCCTCGAGAAAATATTATATGTGGGGCCTCTTCCCAAAAAGGAAGAAATGATAAATGAACTTAATTTTATCAATTTATTTAATGAAATATTTATTTCTTCAATATATTCAATAATATACATACATAAACATAATATTTTTTATTCCTATTTCGTACAAACTTTTTTTACTGCTAATTCCTCGATAATGTGGAGTAGTAATTCCTCGATAATATCTTCAAAATTTATCTGTTTTGTTACCTCCTGCTCTATTGACAACATAGCCACCCCCTCTAACCTATCTTGTTGCATAGTCGATCTTAGATAATTTTTAATTAACTTTAATTTGGAAAAACTGCGTTCGGCGGAAGCTACTGAAACAGGCGTTTTTAGCATAATTCTCAATGCTATATATGTATTGGGATATACATCGTCTATATTATCTTTGCAAATTTGTTTCAGGCAATCTAATGGAGTTGTATTCTCTTGAATAATTTGTGACAAAAATTTTAACTCATGAAATAAATTGTAACCATCAATATCAGCATGATGATGCACATCCGATTTGTAAAAAACGTTGCATTTGTTGTCAAAAACTTGCCCTAGCTACTAATAATTGTTAGAAATATGAAAGCGCGGGGCCTCGGGAAAAATCCCCGAAGTCCCGACCTCTGAGCCGGCCCTGTACCGACCTAATATAATATTTAATGCAAATTATAAATAAAAATTGAATCGAATAATTAGCGATATGCTGTTTTGAATCTTACTTATTTATTTATTATAAACATTTATTAGCAATCTTTATAAACATAAAATCCAATAATACAGTACAAAATACATATTTAAATGGTAGGTGATATAGGAAGTAAATAATAATCACTACTCAACATATTTGAACTTTTTGTCGATAAGTAAAATTAGCTGTTTTGGAATAAATATGACCTACTGACAGTGATGGGCGCGTAAGTTACATGATGTAAGTTACCTCATTGTTGACGCGTAAACAATTGGTGTAAAGTAAACACAAAAACTCTTGTAAACAATGTAAACAACGTAAACAATGTAAACAATGATTTAGACATGCGCACTTGTTTTGAATTACAGAACCTCATTATCAATACATTTTTATAAATAATAAAATTTGGCCAATGTTTACAATATCCCCCTTCAAACTTTATACAGATGGCAGCACATAACGACTATACTAAATAATTCAAGAATTGTCAGTGGCTCTAAAACAATGGTTTCTAGAAGCGAGCTAACCATCTTCTAGTTTAATGACAAAACACTATCTTAGGTTAGGTTAGGTTAGTAAGTGTTTGGTTAGAAGAAGCCGAGCGAAGCGAGCTACCCGTCTTCTAGTTTAATGACATAAATAAAAGTTCTGCACAGTCCCACTTGTTTAGAATCTCTGTATATTAAACAAATGACATGTGTTTGACGTATGCGCAAGTGTGAAGTGGGATGTTGTAAACACTTACCAAATCGAATTTGCATCATTAAAAAGGTGTTACATACACATTAGTAAATATGAATATGTTTTCTATAAAAAATTCAGTCTAATTTTTTTAATAACAAAATACATTAAATTTTACCTTTAAGAAAATCAGCCTATATTTTTTAATAATGAAAAGAATCATTGCAAATTTTGCATAACACCCTATATTTTCTTTCATTTTCTTTAATTTTCTTTAAAAAACAAAACCTAGTTCTTCAGAACTATTCCTTCGGTTTTTTCTCACCATTTTTTTAATAAATTTATTGTTTTGAACTGAATATACTTGTTCATTAACTCTCTATTATTCGTATTAAATAACTAAAACTAACCTCATTATTTGACAGTTTACAAAGTTTACATTGTTTACATTGTTGACAAGTTTTTCAATTGTTTACATAAGTTTACACGTAAACGTAAACAATTAAAGTTAACGTGTAAACGCCCATCACTGCCTACTGATGACGAAAATGGTGATTAAAAATTTTGTAGCAACCTCAGATTTAAAGTTATTCAATTTTCAAAAATTACCAAAACCGTTGTATACAAGCAAAAAGTCATAAAAAAAAGAATAAAACCATTTAATTAAAGTTGCGGAATCTCTGAAAACGTTCCACGGAACTTCAGGGTTCCGCAGAACAAGAGGTTGAATACCACTGGAATAGACGATATCCAAAGTGACGTAATCAACACTAGCGCCAGCGTGCTTTTGTTAAACTAGTCTTACAAATATCTCACTTGTACATTGCCGGAGTACACTGAATAACTTTATTTTCAACGATAACGACGTACCGGGTGCGAAATTAAAATATGTTGAAATAGAAGATCATTCTATTCAAGAATTAAAAATTCGATGTCGAGCACTACAAAAAACTGGAAATAGGGAAATTTTAATCGAAAGGTTAAGTTTAAGTGCACATCGAATTTTTATAATAATGATAATAAATTTTCTATGAAATTTTACTAAAATATATAAATTTGTTTACGAAAAGTTAACTTGTCAGTATCATGAAAGCAATTGTTTGTCACAATAGTTCGACTGATGGCCACTATCAATTTTAAATTGGTCGTATATTATAAGTAAATAATACTGAATTATGGACACCATTTGTATTGAGAAGTGACACGCTCGAATACGCTAACTGGTGGCCATATTATTGTACTAAATACTGCAGTACAGTTTAAATTTACTGTGTATATTTTAGTGTTGAATTTTTGTTATAATGTCAACAGAATTTGTGACTATAAAAGCAGAACAAATAGTAGTGTTTTTGGCTGTCATCAAGAGATGACGAGGATATGAATCTTAGTTTTGTATTTTTCCTAAGAAAAATGGAGGGAAAGTTAATATGAAGTTCAATTTTTCGCGAGATGATTCCGTTATACACCTCGATACATGTGTAGCGCTTGCAAATTCAAAAATGTCGCAAATATTTATTCGCATTTTAATAAAATAAAAATGTAATGTGCTTAAATTAACCTATTCGCTAAGTGCAAATTGACGGCTAAGTACTGTCGTCAATCATATTTCCTTCGATCACAGCGCTGCCACCGGTTATGTCACTTCTCAATTGTCTATTCATATTAAAATTATATTTATGTAATAGTATCAAATAATGCATTGTTGCCACGTTTTTAAAAATGAAAATGTGCCCCTTCTTCGGTTGCATCATTCAACACGATGTGTTTAGCGGGTATTATATAAAAAAATATAATTTTATAATATAAAGTATAATTTAATAACAATAAACATATATTTAATGAAAGCCGAAATATCAGAAAAACTGGAAGTCGGTACAAATTACCGGGGCGCGGGCAAACTGCAGGAGCCTGAACTTTTCTTGGGTCTTCATTCTTTTATTTTACAAATCACTATCCAATTTTATTATTTGTGCATTTTTGCATAATTTTTAAATTCTCTGTGAGTAATTGTAATACGTAATAATATTACGTATTACATAATAATAACTGAATTAACAGTGTTTATTGGTCCGAACTCCAGACACAATTTGACTGCACATTTTGTTTTTGTTTTTAGCTGTTATCATTTTGTCACTTTTTGCGTTTCGATCGGTAGATTCAGCGTGGACAATGGGCTCGTCCCGTAATGATATTACAGAAAAAATAAAGAACAATTTCTATCTACACACAGTTTTTACCCGTTATCAGACCCATAATTACCGATTTCTGGGGGATATTATATTTTACCGGGTCCGGGCCCACTTTTGAGCCCTTAAGAATTACTAGGAAACACTGTAGAACAGTGTTTCTCAACCGAAAACGTACCACGGACCAGTAAAATATTTAATTTTCTACCGCGACAACAAAAAATAAATGTACTATTAAACAAATTTATTGGAAATACACTTTACATCTATATAATATCTTAGTCATAAAAAATCACTGAAAAATGAACAAAAATCACAGAAAATGGACATAAGATCATAAAAAAATTAACAAAAAATCTCAAAAATAATAATTTATCAACATTTCGCGGACCACTAAAAGGACCACCAGTGATCCGCAGACCACCGGTTGAGAAACACTGCTGTAGGAGATTGCCAAATATAAATCCGTAAAATACGCTACGTTCAAATAATTTATATCATGATATTCCTAGAGGACTGATACTGTTCGGTTGCCTAGCTTTGATTACTAATTATTGTTTATTTATAATTTTAACATAAATAGATTTATTAATAACATATATTTATTATTGTATACATATGTTGGCAAAGTCCATTCCAAATATGAAATACTTGTTTAATTTAGTTGCCAATGTGAGAATGTACTGTAACTAACATTACTAAGGGCCGGTTTCTGAAAGCTTAGTTAACTATAACCAAATGGTAAACAAATGGACGCGTATTTACATACGATTCGGCAAATTGTAACAAAAGCTGCATTCTACATATATGTTTGTAGCTATTTTGCTAAATAGTGAAAATGACTTATAATTATTATACTTAGGGCCCTGTCTTTCAACCTTCAGGTAACTAGAGGTTTACTATCAGACAGATAAAGTTATCTAGAACTTCATCTGCTGAATAACATATATTTGTTATTGTATACATATGTTGCTAAAGTCCATTCCGAATATGAAATACTTGGTTAATTTAGTTGCCAATGTGAGAATGTACTGTAACTAACATTACTAAGGGCCGATTTCTGAAAGCTTAGTTAACTATAACCTATAACCAAATGGTTGCTATGATTACTTATGGGATTGTTATATTGTAACCGAGTTCAAACAAAAGATTAAACTCGGCTAAGCTTTCAAAAAGCCAGTCTTCAATTGTTACATTTGACTCCCAAAGGTTGGTGGCCCTTTCCTACTTTCCAATATCATCTTAAACAGTATTTTTTATTTGATTTCATTTTATAACTATATTTTAATTCACATAAGCCCCTTTACTCCCTAAGAAATATAGGTTTTTAATTCTTTTTAGAAGTGGTTAGATATAACCTAACTTTTTTGACATTTGTAAATAAATAACAACTGACAACACGACACATTTTTCAACTGTTATGTTATTTCATAGTTATCGTGAAAGGACTTTAATCTTTGCTTACCAATGAAATAATGTACAAAAGACGCAATAAAAGATTCTTTTACAGGCAATAAATACACTTGAAATTATCAATGTCTGACAGCTGTCAATGTCAAACAATATCCGTTTATGATTAAATCAATCATGTACAGCTAGGGTTCAAACATTATGATATGAAAATTACTAATACGGCTAAGCGCTAAATTCAAACGCCTATCAATGAACGCTCTATAGATGTGCAATAAAGAAACAACCGCCAAATTTAATGCTGGATCAGCATAAACTTATAAGATCAAAGACAATCTTGAAGAATTTTTTGAAGAGGCAATTGAAAATATGTTAATGCGTTAACCTTCAAATGGCTCTAATTTAAAACTAATTATTTGTCTCTTGGTTCTTTGTTACTTAGCTATATCTATTTCAAATTGTTAGTTTTGTATGAGAAACAAATAATCTGTGGTGTTTACCCTGTCCGTAACTTTTTAAACTAAAACACTGTATAAAACTTAAATAAATTAACACTTTGGGTATATACACTTTGTTTAGCACTATTTAGGATGTTATACTACAATTTTGAGAATTGTTTATTGTACAAAACACTATATTCTTAGAAGTATTGCTTTTACAGATTTCTGTTTAACTTTATTCGTGAAATTATAACGTAAAAATATATTAAAGTTTTTTAAATACTTCGAAATATTATGAATGATACTAAATGGAAATGCAACGACTACTATTTACGTACTAACACCATTGTACATATTTAATTAAATGATGTCATTACATAATTGTCTAAATATTGGTGAATAAACATATTTAGTATGTGCAAATTGAGAGAAAAAAATATAAATTATTTTGTCCTCTATTATAAAATACACTTAGATCCCACTTTGCGTTGTTTTTTGAAATATCTGAATGTTTTGAAGCTAAAGTTTTGCTTATCTACTTACTTGGATTAAGCAAGGCTTTTGTCTGTGTATCTCGCAATATATTAATTGGTGAACTTGCTATTTACGGTTTAAATCACAGTAGATAAATATAGAAACCTACCTAACAGAAAACTGTTTGTATACATAATTCTAAAGCAGATTCGCTCCAACTTAGCTATGGAGTACCGCAGGGTTCAATTTTAGCTTCATTACTATTTTAAATTCACTTTAATGATTTATCTTCTCTTATTAAGATTAAATCTATTTTATATGCCGACGATACGATCCTTTTAACCAGATCATTGTCATTAGAACACTTCCAATATGTTTCAAATGATCATTTGTCTAAAGCAAACGACTGGTTTCTATTAAATAAATTGTCATTTAATGCGGAGAAAACGTAAAATTTATTTTTTACAACTAAAAGACAACTATAATAAGCCGGATTTCATTAAATTTTTAGGAGTCTATATTGATCCTCATTTGATATAAACCTTTTTCAAACTTACTTTTCGATCTTTAATTAACGTTTGAAGAGCTTACATTTGATAACCTACAAAATATTTTTAAAAAAATACATAAAATATATATTTATCAGCATATTATGTCGAGTGGTTTTATTTTTATCCAGAGCCGTAGCAATGTTTTTGGCGCCCTTGGCAAATCAAGTAAATTGACAAAATTTACCTTTTCAAATACAAGTGAAGAGCAAAAAAAAGGTCCTCACCTCCCAAATACAAGTGAAGAGCAAAAAAAAAAGTTTTCACCTGCCACTGCTCTGCAATGGCGACCCTCCTCAGGCCACGCGCCCTTGTCAAACCTCGCACCCCTGGCAAATGCCCCGTTGTCAACCCGTTGCTACGGCTCTGTTTTTATCTCTGTATTTTTTATCATATGTGGGACAAAGAACTATAGGAGCCGGTGTCTGAAAGCTTAGTTAACTATAACTAAAGGGTCAGAATATGGTTGCTATGGTTACTTATGGGATTGTTATATTGTAACCGAGTTTAGCCAAATGGTTAAACTGGGCTAAGCTCTCAGAAACCGGACCTAGGTGTTACATGTGTGATGCATGCCAAATTATAATTTTGTAGTTTTGCTCTTCTTTTTCAACTATATACGTCGAGCCGTTTATCCACAATTTTACTGTATACAGATAGGTCCGGTAATAACGCATAGGTGACCGGGGTATTACCCAGGGTCCCGTGGTTGTAGGGGCCCCGATGTTGTTGGGGCCTCGCACGCGCTTTTATACAACACAGAATGATGTACGGACGGATGTGCAACTTCCAAAAGACCGAGGGCTGGATAGCGATCTGAAATACATTCGCGGGCCAGAATTTTTTAAAGATTTTTTTTGGGGTTTTGTAGGTATGACCAAAAAACCCTTCTACCGTCATTTTGTCGTCTGTCTGTCTGTCTGTTCGGTAAAAATTGTAGCCAAACGGCTAAACCTAGAGAGTTGAAATTTGGCATGCATGAAAAAAATATTTTTTTTATAATTCTGAGTAGGGTATCAAATGAAAGCCCTTGGTACGTGGATTAACGATCAAATTTTTATTTTTGCAAAATAAATTATTTTGAAGCGATTTTTGCCAAAATTGTGCAAAAATTTTTTTGTCCCACACCCTGTAGCCCAGATGGTTTAAACTAAAAATCTGAAAAAATTCTAAGTAATGTACATTGGTGTGAACCGGAATAGTGCAACAATAATTTTTGATCAGATTACGTTTTTTGAAAAAAACGCATTTTTTTGTGATTTTTGGCTAATAATGTACACAAGTTATAGCTTTGTAACACGCTACAATGGAACGTGTATGCTGGTGTAGTGGTTTTGACGCTGGCGTTTCACCCAAGTAACTCGATCCGAAAAGGTTCGAACCCTGCGAGAAGAGACAATATTATTTTTTGTTTTTTTTTTTTAAATTTTTATATTGTTTAAATTATTTTTTCAAAATTCTACTTATATTTTGGCAAATGTTGCATTTAATTTTTAAAAGCGTAAAGTTAATAACCAGTGGAAATTGTTTAAATTATAATTTAATTCTGTTTCAATGTACACGAAATCAGAGGGGCGGAACTTATAACAACCAATGGAAGCCATAGGCGCAATTTTTAAAATTCTTAATGAACCTTGCTATATAAAAAAAAATACTGCACATATTTAGAAACCTAAATAATGGTATTAGGTGTTCGAATTAAAATTAACAAAAAAAATATTTTAATATAAAATTTCTTTTGGCATCCCAAATAATCATCATTCACTTACTAAATACCTGCAAAACCCTGAAATGTGTGAAAATTCACACTTCACATCAATTTTGTTTTAGAATCATCAGTTTTTTTTTTTTTAATTACTTCACTGAAATTTTCTTTATTATAAAAAAATATATCATTATAAATTATGAACTATGCATACATAGTTCATAACAAGTTTATAACATCCATAAAAAAACAAAAGAAAAAAATAAAAAATATTTTATAATGCATAAATATTGTTAGATAAGAACAAAATATTTGTTTAATTTGAATGGGACGGTTGAGACTTCATACTGCTCACAAGCTTGTTAATGTTCGGGAAAACAACTGATGTAGAAACACGCAACGTGTTTTCTAGGTGCAAATCCGTTAATCGCGTCCTTGTTTTTGATTTAACGAACTTCATCCTAGACTACTCACATTAGTAAGTACTTCCAAAGAGCGTTATTCTCTTCTGAGCAAAAGCTGTTCGGAAATTTGTCAACTAGGAAATATTTCTTATAAAACTCAATTAGTGAAATCTCCTTCATTTTTTATTTTAAATCAGAGTTCTCCTGTAGCTCAAGTAGTTCCATTTGCAGAGAAAGTGGCGCTTGTTCCACATTAACATCAACCGTTTAACCGCATTTGATCCCTGAAAACAAAGATATACTCGCGGAACAGATTCAATGGGATTTTGGATAACTACCGCGGGCCGGACAAAAGAAGGCGACGGGCCGTAGGTTGCACATGCCTGCATTAAATAAATATCATCATTAACATTATTATCGAAATATACCAAAAACCAAATTGTCGAATTATACATCTATTGCCATGCGAATATTCAACAACAATCTTTTTTTTTACCGCCTCTTCTAAAATTTCTTGTACAAAATTTATTTTTCCATACAATGATAAGCGACAGGAGTTAATTATGTTGAGTTCTACTTTGTTGTGGTCGATACCTCCTGACAATACTACAAAAGAAGAATTTTCTCCCTTACACATCATACAATAGATTACATGTCCTTTGGGTGCTGATATAGAAAACTGCTGAGCATTTAACTGAATGTCCGTGAATTTGTCTTTTTCTTCCAACTCGGTATCATCACATATATTTGTATCGCGGCGAAATCGTGAAGGGACATTTCTAGATGAAATATTACTGCTGAGGACTAAGAAGTTTAGGCAATGTAGTAAATTCATTATTTTGTTTTTCTTAGTGTCTGGTGATTTTCTTAATGCATGAATTAATGATATTCTTCTATAATTCACTGAAACAAACAATTTCATAATTAGTACGCTGTCTTCACTTTTGTAAAAACAAACTATGAGGAAATTTTGAATTCAATAGTTTATACCTTTGAAAATGTCATGTTTGTATTAAATGTCGCTTTATTAATATGTCAAACCATTTGACATATGTCATTGAAGAATGATATCTTAATTATAACGATTATAACCAACAAATCTGAAGTCTGTTACACAGTGTAAGCAATTTTTTTAGATGACATTTAAAGTCAGTAATACGATGATAACCAACAGAAACACTATAAAAGAAACCAAAATAACCAGATTTGGTTTGTCCTTACAAAATGAACGCAAAATATAATATATCTCATTTTGTAATATATAACTAAGAAGTAAACTTCATTTTTAGGGTTTTGTAGGTGTGACCACCAAAAAACCCTTATAACGTCACTCATGTGTCTGTCTGTCTGTACGGTATAAATTGTACCCAAACGGCGTAACTTAGAAAGTTGAAATTTGGTATGCTTATACAACTCTGACCCATATATAGAACAAATACTGAGCATTCAAAAAAACTCATCATCTAGAGATAAATATAAACAATTATGTATTTAATAAAAAAATTATTATTTTTTTAAATTTTTAGTGGTATACCGAATGTAACTCCTTAATTCGTGAATTCACAAGCAAATTTTTATTTTAAAAATATCAATTTTTAGGGTTTTGTAGGTATAACCAAAAAACCCCCCTTATACCGTCATTTTGTCGTCTGTCTGTCCACCTGCCTGCCTGTCTGTCTGTCCACCTGCCTGCCTGTCTGTCTGTCTGTCTGTCTGTCTGCCTGCCTGTCTGTCTGTCTGTCTGTCTGTCTGTCTGTCTGTCTGTCTGTCTGTCTGTCTGTCTGTCTGTCTGTCTGTCTGTCTGTCTGTCTGTCTGTCTGTCTGTCTGTCTGTCTGTCTGTCTGTCTGTCTGTCTGTCTGTCTGTCTGTCTGTCTGTCTGTCTGTCTGTTCGGTAAAAATTGAAGCCAAACGACTAAACTTAGAGAGTTGAAATTTGGCATGCTTACACAACTCTTTGACCCGCACATAGGCAAAATACTAAAACATCTAAAAAACATATCCCCCTAAAAATATAAACAAATATATGCTCATCGAAAAAAAAAATATTTTTTTTAAATTCTGAGTAAAATATCAAATGAAAGCCCTTAGTACGTGGATTAACGATCATTTTATTTTTGCAAACAAACTATTTTCAGGCGATTTTTGCCAAAATTGTGCAAAAAAAATGTGTCCCACACCCTGTAGCCTAAATGGTTTAAACTAAAAATCTGAAAAAAATTTAAGTAATGTACATTTGTGTGAACCGGAATAGTACAACAGGAATTTTTGATCAGATTATGTTTCCGGAAAATAACGCATGTTTTGTGTTTTTTGTCTGACCATGTAAAATATTTAATAGCTTATGTAACAAAGTAAATCAGCATGCTTTCATGGTGTAATAATGGTTAGCGCTCTCGCGTTCTAATTTGCAAACTAGGGTTTTTTTTTTTGCATTTTTATTTTGTTTAAATTATTTCTCAGTATGAATTAAAATCTATTCCAAAATAATCACTTTTAGTATTTCAATTTTATTCCAAATTACTTGGCTCATTTGTAAAAAAATGGAATACAAACAAAATTAAAACAAAAACTTATCTTTAGTAAACTAAACAGTAAATTAAACCAATTATTAAAGATTTTCATTTATTTTGAGGCAATTTTTAGCAACCTGTATTCAGTCAAATATATATATATATATACATCAAGTTATATTGAAATTACCGCCATGTAACAGATTGTAACGGTTTTTTTCAGTTTTTTTAATTTTTTAATTTTTGATGTTGTGATATATAATGTTTGTGATAATAATAATTCTAGTCTTGATTTTAATGTGCAACAAAGGAAAAAACTCTTAAATTTTAACTTTCCCCTGAAGAAGGTCTGAATATCAGACCGAAATATTGGGCATCAGTAAAAGTTGAGTTTTACTTTCCTAACCGTTTTCTTCCCAATAATTTTACAGCCAAATATATATATATATATATTCAAAAGGATATATTTGTGAACTATGGACAAGGCATTTTAAAAACTTGAGATATCTCACTTAAAATACCTTACAGCAAAAACGTTTGTACAAAAATTGTTGAAAATAAAAAACAAATCATGATCTATGTATTTTTTTAATAAGATAACTATTTGCGACGCCACCTAAAAAACAAACATTCACTTGTTATTTCCGTTACAGCAAAACTGTATTAAAACGATAACGTTAGCCAGTAATTTAAAAATTTAGTTATAGTCTAAATTTATACAAAATCATCGTTTGAAGTAGAAATCTAGTGATTCTTACCAAGATGTATCTGAATGGTATATTATTAATTATGAATTCTCCTTTTTCTGTTATAGTACTCACATTACGTCGCATATGAAATTATTCAATAACATTCTGAACACTTTCAAATATAAATTATGATTTAAAACTTTGCACTTTATAAATAAACTCTAAAAATCGTAGAACAATAATGATAACTTGTTTTCAAATGATTATTTTATGCGAGTACAACCGCTTATATCTCCACTATAAATTTAGAGCTTTATTAAAGGCTATTATACAATTGCGTAAATAAGGGTATAATAAAACTGAATAAATTGGTCGAGAAGTACGACGTAGATTAAAGATTCAGACAAGAAGGGATAATAACAATAATGCCCGGGACTGAATCCGTCTCAAAGCTAAATCCGCAGTATCGAAGATGAAAATTCCGAAGTGAAGTTCGGAAGTTGAATTTGCATTCTCTGCTCCTTAGGCAACTGCTTTACTACAGAACCACAGCAGCTATTACATGATACAATTAAGCCACGTACAGACCAACTTCGAGAGCTGTTCGCGTATCGTTAAGCTTGGTCCAGATTAGTGAACCGAACCTATAAAATGCCGCTTAACGTAACGCTCGTTTGAAACTACGTGTCGCGAACGTATAGCAATCTTCCTGTGACCCTCCAAGAGCGCAGCATGCTACGAGCGAACGATATAGTGATTTAAAGTTAATACAATATCTAAACTACCTCGAACGCATCTAACTGAACTTCACAAATCCCCTTGTGTTCGCGACTAAAACCGGCCCAGAGTGGATTAGGTCGAGCGCTTTGCGAACCGCTTGACTTGTGGACGCGAACCCGTCTAAACTAGACAAAAATGTTACACGGCGTGGTACATTACAAGTTCTGCTCGCCAATCTGTACTCAGCTTTTTAGTGAAGAACTGACGAACGGTCGTTCGGTGAAAACCAGATTGTTAACTTAACTGAACAATATCAAATCTACCGTAAGAGTCATACGATTAAAATTGAAGAACTAAGTGCATAAAGGAGTTATGTCACAAATTTTAAATTCTGAATAAATCTAAATAATGCGTTTGATATTCTATTTTAACGAATAGCTGTTATAGACAGGCTTATTTCTAATATTTACATTTGCAATTTTTAATATTTTAATATAACATCATTTTAAGATTTGTGTACCTTCATCCACTAATTCTGAAATCTAAATGAAGTTATGTTATCATGAATAAATCACGTAACTTGCAAAGTCGTTTATTTTGCAAAAGTAAAACCAATACAAAATTAATACTCTTTCTTTTCTCATATCAACTTGCAAAAAAGGTGTAAAGTTATCTATAGTTGTTTTAACCACTCTAATCCATATACCATAATCACGAAGGTAGATTTTTGTGTTGAATGAATTTGTTTGATTTTTAAATAAATGTAATTTTTACGTTATGTTACCACATTTTATGTTACCATAACACCTTTATACACTCACAAATGAATGCTCTTGCTGAGACATAACACCTTTATCATCTAGTAATTCCCTCCAACATAAAAAAATAGATATTTGGGTTTTACTGAAAGATGGAATTATATTTGGGGTAAACAAAGAGTTAATAAAATCATTTTTTTCAAAAAATGCAACCTAACACCTTTATCCACTTAAGCCTTCAATTATAAATGAAAATACTATCATCCTTTTGCAAATCATTGAATAAGTCAGTTCTGCAGTACTTTTCATGAATGCTGAACAAATTTCTTCTCCGCCACCTTCTAATAACACGTTTTTTCTATTTCGCGAACGTTTTCGTTATCATGAAATCTAGTACAGACTAGTAATCATCTTCTCAACTCGATGATATCGACATTTTGCTACATCTATTCTGAATTCCGAATTAACCGAATTTCTCTCAAACTACATAGCAAACATGACTTCATAAACATGTGGTGTGGACGATAAGCCTTCGAACTAATTGCAAATACCTCTTCAACTGCTCAGAAACAGTCTCTAACTGCTTGCGAACAGTTGATTTTGGTCTGTATCTACCATAATGTTTTAAACATTGCTGTTTTTTATAATACAGAATTTTCTGCATTTTGCAAGGTATTGTTGAACTTTATACTTAACCATTATATGTATATTTTTTTGTTACAGGATCGAAATGAAAAACTTTTTTTCCGTCTCCTGTCCGAAAATGTGGCACAGATGATGCCTCTTGTTTATACACCTACAGTTGGACTTGCTTGTCAAAAATACGGGTTGGTGTACAGAAGACCACGGGGCCTATTTATTACCATTCATGATAAAGGTCATGTGTATGAGATACTGAAGAACTGGCCTGAATCAGATGTTAGAGCCATTTGCGTCACGGATGGCGAAAGAATTCTAGGATTGGGTGATTTGGGAGCTTGTGGAATGGGTATGTAAACACAACACCTAATCATGAGATCATGGCATATATTTCAATAGTTTACTTACACTATAGTAGAGACAATGATATATTACGCTCAGTACGAGATATGCTAGAACTGTAGTCTCCAAACTACGGCCCGTGGACATGTTTTAAAAAGTTAACTTACATAAAAACAGCAATTTAAAATAATTAGAAATTAAAACATAACTATAACTAAATAATATCCAATTCTTAAAATTATTATTTTTATTATATCACCATTATTATTTAGCTTGTTTTCAAAATCAAACGCGAAGAGCCCAGCAGAATTCAAGCTGTCCGGCCCCAAGATTATTAAAGTAAAGGTTGTCTGGTAACATCTGACCAATTAGAGCGTGAGAGGGAATACGTCACATGTATGCGTAGTTCAAACCAGCATACAAAATTAATATAGATGTTGCATGTTTTTAAATATTTTTATTGACTATATTCATAATAGATATTTATTTCAAGACAGTCCTACTGAATAAATTGTAAATAAAACCTAAGGAAATTTTATACTGATTTATATAAAATTTAAGGTGATGGGTATTTGTACTAAAGTTAATAAATAACAATAAAATCGAATACAAATATAATTTTAAGAATATTTAAATAAAAACAGAATAACGAATTGCTATAATCATATAGTAATTAATGAAATTGGAGGTTATATCTGTTTTAAAAACGGCTGGACGTATTTCAACGAAATTTGTTACAATAGAGTAGAACCAGGATCAAATATAGACATGATATCTCAAAATTTTCTTTCTTAGGGGGTGTTTCTGGGTTAAAACTGGTACTAAAAAACTTAAAATATTTCATTTATAAACAGAACTATCTTAACAAAAAAATACAATAAAAATTATTTATAAGAAAACAAATTTTATTTGTTCTATGTATTTTTTCAATTTGATGAATATCAGGGTACGGGGGGACACCCTAAAACTAAAATATTGAAATATTTCATTTCACATCAAAAATGAATGTAAGAAAATTTATTTAGAACGAAGAAACATTCCTTTCAAAGAAAAAAGACAATAAAACAAGTAGAAAATCAAAAAATTAAATGATATTTTGATATTTATAGCCAAAAATCAAACTTCACGTGTATATAACATATACAATAAACAAAGAGCGACGTTCCGTTAGCATACAGATGACGCGTAGCTTCGCTATTTACCCCCACCACTACAAGTTACGAGACAACCTTTACTTTACTAATCTTAGTCCGGCCCGCCATTTATTTAAGAAATTTTGATGTGTGACTAGTTTGAAGACCCCTGTGCTAGAATATAATAAAGGTTCCAAAATGTTATCTGGCAAAATTGTTACCACTCAATGGTGGGAAGTTACAACTGATAACATTGCTTCCTAAACGCTCATAATGTTATCTTTAGTTTTAACATTTCTAGATTTGTCCACAGCAGGGGTCACAAACTCAAAATTTATAAGGGCCACATAAGACTTTGCCTTTTGCTAATAGTAAACGGACCGCGTTAAATTTTAGAAGAGGGAGAATAGAAATAAATGTTTTATAGAAAAAAAATATTGCTGTAGTAAAATTAGAATGACTAACTTTTAATGAAATACATAATTTATTTCTTAGCTAACCCAAGAATTGGGCAATGTTTTGCTTTGCCCAGTGGCGCAGCCAGGATTTTGTTTTGGGGAGTGCCGAATCAAAGTTCGAGGGCACGCGGGCCGCATATGGCCCTCAACCTTGTTTTTTATGGCCCCTGAAGCGGTAATCAAAATCACTTGAGCTTATTTAGGGGAAAAATATATTTAAAAATGTAAAATATACTCTCTTCCCCTTTTCTGTTTTTAAAAAATGTCAAGAAACCCTTCGGGATATTTAAAGTTCCGTCACTGCTTATCATTTTGTATGTAAAATAGACTGCGACCCAAATCAGTTCGACACCCCTGCTGTTGGATATTGATGTTTATATCAAATAATAATTCCATTATTTGTTGACAAAAAAATGTAATTGTTAATCCCTGTGTCAAAAACTTTCACTTCATTTTTTCTTCGATAAATACATATTTATTTATATTTTTCGCGGGATATATTTTTGAAGTCTCAATATTTCTCTTACTTATGTTCAGTTCTCTAAATCAGCCGCTTAGCCACAATTTGTACAGAACGCACAGACTCATGTGACGGAATAAGGATTTCTTGATTATACCTACGAAAACCTAAAAATAACATGTAAATGTGCATTTTCTGTTAATTTCAACACTAATCATAATAAAATATAGCTTATTATTATTGTAAAATACATAAGTTATTTTGCTGTACGATTATAATAAAATTGTTAAATTTTCATTTCATTGGACCTTCAGAGGGGGCTTGTGTCCCCCCCCCTCCCCAATCTGAATACGCCACTGTTGTTCAGTACAACTTATATCAGTCCTTTTTGTGTGTAAAACATTATAATTTCAAAAATACCTAAGAAGATATTGATATTCACATTTATCTACAAAATAAAACCAAATACCGATTTTAAGAGCGCTATTGTCTCCAGAACTCCTCTCTTTTTTATATTTCTACTATTTTTACTCTATTTCACGTTTGAGGTGTTTGAGGTGTTAATACTACATTCTGAAGGTTATACCGAAGTCAGATTTCCACTTTATCTTATCTGAATCGAGTAATTAGTTGTTTAAAACAGTTTTATCATTTGACTGGGCGAATATTTTAGTCGATGTGCCCCCCCCCAGACCTGGTTAGGGGCCCAGGGCCGTCGCCCCCCCTTGGCTGCGCCACTGGTTGTGTTTAACAAATTCTATCTTCAACTATCGGGAGAGCGCCGAGTAATCTGTTGGTCCTGGGAGGGGCCCAGGCCCGTTGGCCCCCCCATGGCTGCGCCACTGGCTTTGCCAAATTACATATTTTACAGTCTGTTTCAAACGGTTAAGCGGAACTAAATGGGAATTTCGTTCTTTTAGGTTGTTACGAAAAGGGACCTTGCTTGGGTTATTTTTCACGTTGGAATGTCAAAATTTAAAATTCCAACAATGAAACCATGGAAACGAATAACATTTGTATGTCAAAATTAAATTATTTTTCTTACATATTTTAATGACAAAAAAATAAATAAATGGGATATTTGTATTAAGAATGACACAAAAAATCAAAATATAAAGAAAATGACATTTTAAAATGATATTAACCTTAACCAAAAAATGTTTGTTGCAAGTATGATTTACAAAACTAGATTGCAAAATCTAGTTCCGCCTAACCGTTTGGAACAGACTTTAGGAGTGATATTGCTAGAAACTACTCTCATTGCTGCTTAAAAATGATCATCGCTTAATCTAAATCTTGTTTTACTTTTATTATTTTCTATTTGCGAAAAAAAAATCTTCAGATATATGTATAGTTACTTCCAAACATGGCAATAATTCTTAATGTTAACGACTTTAAGCCGGGAAATTTATCTTCTAGCGATAACAGATTTTTGACATTATGCGCGTTACAATAGTGCAGTACGCATTTGTGTGAAACAAGTCTGAGTCAATACAAAGCAAAGATATTTATAAATTTACTTTGTACATAATATTATTTAGTTCGTAGTTTGAACGCCATTAATTTATTTTACAAATGACAGCTCAGACGATTTAATAAAGGGTCAAATTAAGTGGGCCGCATTGAATTTGTGATTATTATTAATTTAACGGGCCACACAAAATGTTTAGAGGAGCGAAAAGCGGCCCGAGGGCCGCATGTTTGAGATCCCCGCCTTATAGACATTCTCATTAAATCCTTTTCGCTCAAATTTTTCATGTACTCGTATGTGACGAATACTTAAACGATTTGGCAGATATTTACTATACCAATCTTCAAATATTTTTTTCACTACAGACCAGGCGCGTACCCCAAGAGCTTCAAAAACACGTGGTTTTTACGTGTTTTTGTCAAGGGCCTTTTTTTGTCATATCTTGTATTTTAGAGGTGAGGTTTTTTTTTAGGGTTTTGTAGATATGACCCTTACACCCTCATTTTGTCGTCTGTCTGCCTATCGGTTCAGTAAAAATTGTAGCCAAACGGCTAAAGCTAGAGAGTTGAAATTTGGCATGCTTATACGATTCTTTGACCCGTACATAGGAAAAATATTAAAACATCTAAAAAACATATCCCCCTAAAAATATAAACAAATATGTGCTCATCGAAAAAAAAATATTTTTTAAAAATTCTGGGTAGGATATCAAATGAAAGCCCTTAGTACGTGGATTAACGATCAAAATTTTTAGAAAGTATTTTGTTTAAGTACTTTGTGGTGATAGTCGGTTCTGTGGTGCCACAACTGTTTTTTTTTTTTTTTGCGTTAAATTTAGATATTAATAAGTATATTATTACAGGTATTCCAGTTGGAAAACTGGCGTTATACACCGCACTAGCAAGAATCAAACCTCATCAGTTACTGCCAATTACATTAGATGTTGGAACTAACAACAAAACAATGCTTGATGATCCATTATATATTGGACTTCGACACAACCGTGTAACTGGACAAGAATATGATGAGTTTATCGATGAATTTATGCAAGCTGTTGTAAGGAGATTCGGACAAAATACGCTTATTCAGTTCGAGGATTTCGGAAATGCAAACGCTTTCCGTTTACTGGATAAATACAGAAGTAGTTACTGTACTTTTAATGATGACATACAGGGTACCGCAGGTGTAGCCGTTGCGGGTATTATAGCTTCATTGAGAATCACTAAAACTAAACTTAGTGATAATGTGTTCTTATTCCAAGGTGCTGGAGAGGTAAATATTAATATTCCATTAAGTAAAGTTCCTTCACAATAACTATGAAATGACGGCGTACGTGGTTAATTTAGTTACCAATGTTACAATTACCTTGTTTAAATGAAACTGGAATTATGTTAATACCGGTGTTCGTTACACCCGATATTTATCAGCGTTTACATGTCGAAGCCTTATACAAATTTACGACGAGATTAAAATGTTCAGAATTGCCAGAAAATAACCTAGGTTTTAAAGACTAGGCAAATGGAACATGATTCATTTCTTCTGTCTTTCTATCCAGGTTTGTCAAAAAGCGCGTGTGCCAACTGGTGTTTTCTCGCTCTCAGCTGTTGCATATTTGTTTTTTTTTTTACGTTGAAGTTAGTTTGTTGTATAATTGTTATTTTCGAATATAATACTTTTAAAAAAACATGATTTTGGAAGAACAACTAATTAATTTAGTGAAACCTCACAAACAAACTTTTCAAAGTAAAACTAACAACTGTCATAATAACACGATGTACGCATGCGGAAGCAAAAAATTTCCAAGTCTTAAATAATATTCAAGTACTGTGTGATAAATCAAAACGTAAAGCCGTGAATCCGAAATAAAAAACTACAAAAGTAAAACTTAGATAGCGTTCTAGCGTGATATGCCCTTAAGGCTGCATATAACCCCCAGTGGTTACTAATTTCTTATACAAAACTAAAAATCTAAAATAAAATTAGTATCAATCTATGCATCAAATTTTGCACCGAATTTTTATCTATCTAATAAGATATTTTTAATTGTAGAAATATTTATTGTAAAAATATTATCGCTCAATAACTTAAAAATAGACATCGGCGATTTTGTTCTGTAATTTTTTAAATCTATTTGTGGGTTTCCAATAACTTTTATATTTATATAGTTTTGTGTAGAAATGTTCAAATAATACGTCAACATTTTTTTCGACTTGATTACTTACAGTTTAGAACCTTCGTCGAAAAATATTATACTTGATGATAATGGAATGCCACTTGGTACACGTATTCTTTACGAAGATTAAATCATTTTTCTTGTAACACCTATCTTGAAAACCGCGGCAGATTCAAAATGGCGGCAAAAATAGACTACCAAGTATAATAACTATAAGTAGTTTTCACAATAGAGCAAAATAGCTATAAACATATTTGTAGAATGAAGCTTTAGCTACAATTTGCCGCATCGTACGCAAATATGCGTCAATTGGTTTACAAGATGGCGTCTATAATGCAATTTGCTTATTTACAATAACATTACAGTTTTTTCTTCAATTAAAAATATCCTATTAGATAGATAAAAATTCGCTGCAAATTTTGATATATAGATTGTTATTAATTTTATTTCCGATTATTAGTTTTGTATAAGAAACTATTGAGAACTATAGGGTTGTGCGCCGCCTTAAGAGTGCATATGAACAAGGTAAATGTAATTTAACTAACATGCAAGCATTACCTACTCATTCGTTACATTTGGCTGCCAAAGGTTGATGGCCCTTTCCTACGGTGCAACATCTTAAACAACTAGTAAAAGTTAAAGTATTATATAATTATTATTATATTATACATACTAATTAAATTAAAGTATTGTATAGATAGTAATTAAAGAATTACAATTAGTACTGGCAATAATGTTTCAATATATGTTATTCAATTAAAACAAACATTTGAAATTAAAATATTCAAAAAATTGTATTCGAATTATGTAATATTTGACTTTTTTTCTAATTCTATATCCTAATTCACATGAGCCCCTTTACTATCTAGAAAATATAAGTTTTCATCTCTTTTTAGAAGTGATTGAATGTAACCTAACTTTCCATAGTTATTGTGAAAGAACTTTAAAATTATATTTACAAATTATAGGCATTTTATGGTAACTGTAGAGTTATTATATCGATTTTACGCTGAGAATCTTATCATTAAGTCAAGTCAAGTTCGTCTCAATGATTTTCACATATCTGATTACCTATCAAAGTGAACTACGTGTAATTTACTACAGTTCGTAAATAAGATTTCTATCTATCTATGAAAGAGATTAAAATCTCTTTTAGATATTTGCTATTAATTCTACAGTGCTTTCTCAAAGCTATACATTGAATCGAAACTTTAGTATGCAAGACTATATATAATCCAATCACGATGTTTCCTCATCTCAGTAGGTCTTGTTAGGGTAGCACTTTTGTTGATAAAGACGAAATATAACCAGTGCTGTAATCGTAAAATCAACATAGGTTATACTGTACATATATCGTAAAAACCGGAGGGTATACGCCTCGAATAACATTGTTTATGGCATCGACATTTTAAAAATCAGAGGGTATATTATCTGTCTCATTTTGTAATACGAAACTAACAGGGAAACTTCATTTTTTATGTTGTATATTTAAAATATCATCTTAGGGTGGTAATTCTGAAGTAACACCTTTCAAAATATTTGACAATTCATAATTGACTTTAAATTATATGTCAACTTAATAACACAAATTGTATAAAACACAAATTGACAAGTATTTGAAATATATTTTATACAACCAGAACAGAAATTATGAATAAGCGAAATAAGATGAAATAAATATTTGTATATAATTCAAAATATTAGACATGTCAATCACAAATTTGACATGTCAATTTGGTATCTGACATGTAGTTTTTGAGTGAATATAACCTCAGTATAATGAAACTTCACAAAAATGTAAAAGCCAGATTTACAAGTTTACATGGTTTCAAAAAAGTTATTTACACCACAACAGTCACCAAAGTAACCAGATCTAGTTTCGTATTACAAATTGAGACAGATTATATCTATTCATTCGACATAAAGTAGACGGTACACCGCCATATTATTCATTTCTTACCTTCGTGCGGAATTATAGCCTGTTTCTTTGATTTAAGCGAAACTAGATTTTGAATTCTAGTCTAAGCTAGTAGTCTAATTCTAGTCTAAAAAAAGCCAACTTCAGACTCATTAAAAAATTAGATCGTGACAACTTAAGGAAATTAAAATTCTATTTGGTTCCTCTTAAAAGTTTGGAATAACATAAAGTCTGTTCCAAACGGTTAGGCGGAACTAGATTTTGCAATCTAGTTACTTTCATCGTTTAAATCATGCTTTTCGGCCGTTTTGTTTAAGCTTTGTAAATCATACAGTCTGTTCCAAACGGTTAAGCGGAACTAAATGGGAATTTAGTTCTTTTAGGTTGTCACGAGAAGGGACCTTGCTTGGGTTATTTCATTTTTCAGGTTGGGATGTCAAAATTAAAAATTCCAACAATGAAACCATGGAAACGAATGACATATGTCAAAATTAATTTTTTTTAGATATTTTAATGACAAAAAAATAAATAAATGGGAAATTTGTATTAAGAATGACACAAAAAATCAAAATATAAAGAAAATGACATTTTAAAATGATATTAACCTTAACCAAAAAATGTTTATTGTAAGTATGATTTACAAAGCTTAAACAAAACGGCCGAAAGGCACGATTTAAACGATGAAAGTAACTAGATTGCAAAATCTAGTTCCGCTTAACCGTTTGGAACAGACTGTACTTGCAACAAATATTTTTTGGTTAAGGTTAATATCATTTTAAAATGTCATTTTCTTTATATTTTGATTTTTTGTGTCATTCTTAATACAAATATCCCATTTATTTATTTTTTTGTCATTAAAATATGTAAGAAAAATAATTTAATTTTGACATACAAATGTCATTCGTTTCCATGGTTTCATTGTTGGAATTTTAAATTATGACATTCCAACGTGAAAAATGAAATAACCCAAGCAAGGTCCCTTTTCGTGACAACCTAAAAGAACGAAATTCCCATTTAGTTCCGCCTAACTGTTTGAAACAGATTGTAGATTTTGAAATCGAGTGATTTAATTATTGAATTGAGGACTTTGAGATCGATTGTTTTAGCATAGTAAATCGGGATTTATAAGACAATGTTTAGTCTGATTCTTTGGTTTAAGTGGAATTAAATGTGAGTTTCGTTCTTTTAGGTTGTCACGAGTTTCATGTTGCATGTTGGCATGTGAAAATTTAAAATTCCAACAGTGAAACCATGGAAACGAATGACATGTACTATAAAATATAATACATTTTTACATATTTTGAAGACAAAAAAAAAATAATAATAAATGGGAAATTTGTATTAAGAATGACACAATTTCGGGAATGGATTATAGTCTTATATGCTATTCCAAACGTTTAAGCTGAACTAACTGGAATTTTCATTTTCCTAAGTTGTCATGAGCTCTTTTTAACGATTTAAGTATTTTACTAAACAAAATGATCAAAAGCCTCACTTAATCGGTAAAAGTTACTAGAATTAAAAATCTAGTTCAGATTAAACCAAAAAAACAGGCTATACATTTTAACATCCAAACAGAATCCAATCCCACAAGCAATATGCGCACGTGTGTCGAAATGCAACTTGTTAGGGATTGCATCTGTGAAAATTAGACAAGAGGCTTATGTTTTTATATGAAGTATTTGATAAATATATGGAAAGCTTTAATAACTACATTGAAAAAAAAAACTTCAACTGAATATAATGTATTTTTCAGCTATATAGATTTTATTTCTTTCTTAAATGAGGTAATATTGCTTATTTGTTTTACTGCAATAGGTAATTGATTATAAAATTTACACGCATTGTAGCTAATGCTTTTTTCAAATAAGGCAGTATGGTGTTGATCTGCTCTAATATGATTTTTTTATCTAGTATTATGAATGTGCGAAGAATTATTTGAAGTCAATAAGTTCAAGTTTTTAAAAGTAAAAATTAAAATTTCAGAAATATAAATATTTGGAGCAGTTAGCACTTCCAAAGATTTAAAATCTAGCCGGCACAGAAGCGGATTTAACGGCGGGCGCACCGGGCGCGCGCCCCGGGCTCTAAAGGGCCCCGCAAAAACCTAACTTTTTTCTAATTGAGGGGCCCAATATTCTTACTGCGCCCGGGGCCTTAACTGACCTAAATCCGCCACTGGGCCGGCAAGAGTGTCTATTCTTTAGATTGGCCAAGATTCTTATAGTTCTTTTTTATAATATGAACACCCTCTGGAATTCGGGCGAGCTGCCCCAGTACATAATTCCATATCGTAATAACGAGTGGAAATTGGAGAAGTAAAGAGTTCTAAGAACAAATTTATTGCATTTAGAGTTCATCACCTTCATTCCATAGAGTATCCTATTTAGCTTTATACAAAGCTCTTTAATATGCACTGACCATTGAAGATGACAACCAAAGTGCACGCCGAGAATCTTTGTTGATGAAGCTTCAGGAAGAATTTCTACTGAATCGTAATCAATTTTGAACGGTCTTTTTAAAAAATTATTACTGCTGACTTAGAGTTGTTTATTGTTAGAGTCCATACAAGAAGAGTATTATTAAGTTGACTATACTCTATCTCAGAAAGACTGATAGTAATAAAATTTATTATTTGTAAAAAGTTATTGTTTTTTCACACAGAAGCGGCCCACAAAATATGAATAGTTTGAAACGAAATATTGTTAAAAACAACCGAGTGTGCCGCACATATTATATGGGAATACGAACTAGTTAAACTACGTTAAACACAATAGATCATAAAAATATTACCCTAAAATTTTGAGGAAAAATATGGTCACAGGGGTGCGTTTAATGATATGATAAATATGGTCACAGGCGTGCGTTTAATAAAATGATAAATAGTAATATAGAAATACACAAAACCAATTTAAACGTGTTTAAAATGTGCACGCTACTGGTAACTGCCTGACAAAAAGATTTATTACTATCAGTATTTCTGAGATAGAGTATAACGTGATCATTTAAATTTAAATTGAGAAATTTTTTAATTTTCATCAAAAAATCATCAGCGTTGATCATTAATTCCTCCCGAAATGGAAGAGCATCAAGAATCTAGGGGAGATCGTTAACGTAAATGTTAAAAATTGATGGTCTGGTGATAGATCCTTGCGGAATTCCAGTGTTGAGAACAGGGATTGCATCCGTGAACGCAACTATTAACACGTATCGTTGGAAATATTCAGTGTTGAATTCAATATTAATTAAATCTTTTGAATGTAATTAAATACCTATATTAATAATTTTAAGATAGTACAACATAGTAACTTATAAATACTTTGTATAATACTTGATAATCTTAAATATTTATAAATGCTGTTATGATTCCAAAGGTTTTATTATGACGCGTCATAAAACTATCAATATTAATATAAAAATTTGCATTTTGATTGTACAAATAACCCATAGTTCTTTCAACTTAATAGAACAGTTATGCTTAAAAATACTCTGTATTTATCAGGAATGAACCGACAATTTTAACAGAAGAGGTAGTTTACTTGAATAATTACAATGATAATTCCAACATTAGATACATAAAGCTGCGTTCAGAGCTCTTTAAATTAGTAGAATGTTAACTGTGCGTTGTGAATAGTAGATAGTTTTAACGTTCAAGGCAGTGTTTGCAGCTATAGAAGTTAGTGAGTTACGAATATTGCGACATTTATGTGTCTTTAAACCAACTACGGCGGCTTCATAAAATGTTTATTATCGATTATCGTTTTTCTTATTCTGTTGTCCTAGATTTTTACTAATTAAACCTAACTTAATTACCTAAATCGATCATATTTACTGTTCGACTTTGTAATTTTGGGGGAGATTTGTTGTAATCGACGCGATGACATTTTGTTAGGTTATGTAAAGGCATAAAATGTAAACGTTCTCTACAATATAGACTGAGATAGTCAATGTGTTTTTATGACTGTCTTATTAAAACAACTCACTAGCTTCAAAGTTTGGAAAACTGTCTACAATCGACAACGTATAACGCATTAAATTTAGAGCTCTGAGCGATTGTTCGCGTTGCCATATGACAAACTTGTTAGTGACAATGAACAGTGCATAAGTCATAGTCTATAATCGACTAATTCAAGAGCTATGAACGCAGCTCGAAATGTTTTGTCTATAAGTAAAAGGTTCTTAGATAAAGCGTCTGGTAAAGTTTTGCAAATATTTTTATTCATCATGCTGAGTTTAGTTTCGGCGTTAAGCATTTTCATAATGTTATAATAATGGTTAACGCCAAAACTGTGGTCAGCATTTTGAAATGGTTAACATAAAAATATGATTTTTTGGTGTCATTGTAAAGCTAATTTAATGCACTTTTAGGAAAAAAATATAAAATTATCGATTCCCTATGCTAGATCAAAAGTTGACATCATTTCCGGTGAAACCGGAAGTGCGTCAGAATTCTTATAGTAACCTTTAGATGGGCCTTTTTGTCTAGTTTAACTTTTGTTCTGAAGATTTTTTGTATCTTTACAAATAAAGGAGATTTTCGGGGTGCCCCGTTTCAAACAAACATATATACTGTATACGTCAGAGCAGTCCGAGAAAAAAATATTACGTTTGTCTTTGAACAAATTTGTACATTAAAACTACTCGCATAACCTTGACACGATAGAGCTATTGAACAAATTTATATTTTGCTTTACACAGTTAGTTTTTCTTAAAAATAAATCTTGTTTATTGATTTATCATTATTTTTTTTTTTTAAATATTTAAAATGGCTCGTAAAAATGGACACAATTACTTAAATAAACAACCTCAGATAAATAAAATAATAAATTTATAAACTAAACAAGATGGGATATGTGACCACCGCCTATATCAAGATTCTGATTCTTTTGCATTTCTGCAGATTCTGATTCTTCCGTATTTATTATTGTTATTTTTATTATTATATTTGAATTGCCTTTTTGCTACTAATGCAGTTAGCCAGGACATTTCTAATTTTTTGAAAATTCCATGCCTAAACAGAAATCGAACCCTCAGGTTCGATTTCTGTTTCTGAGACCTCAAGGTCTCAGGTCTCAACCTGAGACCTGAGAAACGCAGGGCACCTGTGTTACCACTGCGCTACGCCGATCAGCCTTATCTTAATTGATCTAAAAAAAGCGGTTTCCAACTTGAGGTACACGTACCTCTGGGGTTACGCGGAGTACCGGTTGGGGGTACGCGAAAATAATATAGATAATGGCGAAAAACACCAGTTTTACAGAGACTTACGTTAAATTTGAAAAAGAAAAATTGATTGAATTCAACTGATTCTTCTTTTGAATCTGACTTCAATAAAAGAAATCTCATTAACTTCTGGGTAGTAGTGAAAGAAGAGTACCAAGAACTGAGTGACAAAGCAATAAAATATTTATTACCTTTCACGAACATAGAGCTAATCGAAATAGCATTCTCGTCTTATGCGTACATTAAGAATAAATATCGCAATAAGCTTGACGCAGCTCCTGATTTCAGGTTATATCTGTCTTCATTTCAACCTGATTTTAAAAAAAACTAGGATCCATGAACAAACTCGACTATCGCATTAAAATTATTAAGAAGCACTATGGAAGACACTCGTATCAAGATAAATAATTGCTATTTAAAATTTGACGAATAATTATTCTATTTTCAACGTAAGTTGAAAGATAATGCGGATAAAAATTATTTTAATGCTGTTTTTGTTTGTTTTGATCTTCGCTAATAAAAAAAATAATAATAATAAAATAAAAAGAAATAATAATAAAAGCATATAAATGTCATTGTCTAACCTAAGAAAATTAAGAAAAAAAGTATAATTGAAAAGTCTAATTAAGGGGTACATGAGAGAAATAAGGTTGGAAACCGCTGATATAAATGATTAAACAAAAATTATGTAAAATTGCTGAATTGTCAAATAAAATAAAAAATTAATGGTAGTAATAAAAAGTTTTTGTTTTTGATCGATTATCTCTAACAAGCCTTTTATTGCTGTCTTTCTGTTCCACGGCTTACTAACGCCTTTTTTTGAATCGCACGATCTTTCACTTTTCAATAAGCCATAACTGTAACTTTTTCGAATCGGATCTCTATGTTGATATAACTTTTTTGCTTCAAATTAATGAAGGAATATACCCTTGAAAAATAAGCAGATTCCTATATTTTGGTATATTACATTATTTTTCTTTTTTTGCAGGCGTCACTTGGAATCGCTGGTCTTTGTGTAATGGCAATGATGAATGATGGTTTAACTCTTGAACAAGCCAGGAGTAAAATCTGGATGGTTGATTCTAAAGGTTTAATTGTAAAAGACAGACCAGAAGGTGGTATTACGGGTCACAAAGAGTATTATGCACAGCCACATGCTCCAGTTAAAACTTTGGCAGAGGCTGTAAAAATAGTGAAACCTACTATTTTAATTGGTAAGTTCATGCCATATTATGTACATAAATCTCATATTTCATTCTAAATTACTCCATAAAGTGCAATGTATAACACGAATATGTGCGTGATGGATATTAACAACCTTGTTTTAAAATAGGGTAGTGTGTTTAAATGCAAATTACAACGAATTGCAGTTTGCAGTAATTTTTTACTGTGTTAAGTTATTATTCGTGTTAATTTACTTTTATTAAAAGAACAGTAACCTATAGATTGTAGTTTAAGGCAGTTAACAGCTATTTTCAATCAACTGCCCAATCATCCAGATAACGAATTTTGTCTGGAAAATGTTATCGAACCATTGACGTTCTTTTAAAGCCCAGTGATCTGTCGTCATAATTTACCGTCTCGACAATTTCCAGATTACTGATCAAGTAGTTTAACTACCTAGGCTTTCTCGCAGCAAATCAAGTTGGCCGCGTAGACGAAACATTAGCGTAGACGTTTCTACGCTAGTAAATGTGCTTTTTCAAAACTAGTAAATGTTTGGAGAGACATCGCATCGCAAAAAAACATCAAATTAAGACCTGTCCGTTTCCTTTTTAGGATTTTGTAGGTATGACTAAAGTCACTGGATTATACAAAGTAGCGCAAGCCTTTGAAGAAGCCGACAGACCCCAGGGTTTGATTGGCAACATTGCTTCCCCTATTAAGCAAACTAAAGCAGCAATTTTGGCACTATTCTACTTTAGCAAACCCACTAGACAATGTTGCCAACTATAGTAAAATTAAAACAAGTAAATTTAAACTAAAATCAAAATAGAATTAAAATTATTTGTATAATAATGCTTAACTTTAAGTTAAATAAATCTAATTAAATTAATATTCCGGTATTTTATAATAAGAATAAATAATAATATTACATTCACAGCCGATTAAAGATTAAAAAAAGGGGAACATAATTTAGTGCACCTAAAAACTGGGTGATTAGGTTAGGTTTAGTTAGTAAAAGTCTAGGACAGCAGAAGCCGAAAAGCTCAAAGTAAGCTTAAAATAGTTTGTGTAAAAAACGTTTGTGCGGTGTAGGATGTAATTCAGTAGTTATACATTTATCTTGTTGTTATATTTTGTGAAGTGTATACTTTCTTTATATATATATTTTTTTTTTTCACACGAACTTCTTTAAGGTTACTTTGAGTCTTTCGGCTTATGTTGTCCTAGATTTTTACTAACTAAACCTAACCTAATTACCTAGTGTTTAGGTGCACAGTACTTAATTTTCCCCCCACATTAGCCTAATTAAAATTGTGTATCATTGTGCATACGTTTATAACATGGTGGTGCAGAGGGCTAGTTCATTGTCCACCGGAATAAATTTTTTTTAAATATCGATACAATGCATAATAAATAACTAGAACAGAAAAAAGTGAAAATAAATAATATTAAATTAAATTTAAACTACATTTATATATTAAAACTCTACTCACAGTAGAAATTAAGGGAATATTACTTATTTCTATATTTCTTATAAATAAACTCATTTAATAAATTAATATTGTTACCACACGCTGAACTGTGTTCATTGTGGAGTACGGCCATACAAGGCTGTGTTTATTAATATTGTTTAGTAACATGTAAATAATTGTACAACTTACTTTTAATAAACTTTTTGAATTGAATTGAATATTAAATTTAAATTATTAAAATTGATATATTACATTTTACTATTGCCAACACTGCACGCATGCGCAGTAAGGTGGGTTTGCTAAAGTAGAATAGTACCGCAATTTTTACGTTCTTAAGTTTACATCTGCGCTGTCACATCTCCCTCTCTCGCTCTCATTTAATAACCTTCTTTGTCAGCGGTTTAAATATTTAAGGTTAAGTTTAATTTAAATTTATATATTATATCCATTTTATTTAATAAAAATTAAAAAAATAATTGAAATTGTACCACAATTTTGTTATAGTGCAACTTTGATTAAAAAAATCGTGATTACAATGTTTAAAAAAAACTAGTTTCTAATTTTTGTAATGTTGGAATCACTGAACATCATTTGTGTTGGCGACATTTTTAACCCCAGTATAGCCGCCGTTGCGCTACTTTGTATAATCTAGTGACTTTAGGTATTACCATAAAATCCTTATACCGTCATTTTGTCATCTGTCTGTCTGTCTGTCTGTTCGGTAAAAATTGTAGCCAAACGGCTAAACCTAGAGAGTTGAAATTTGGCATGCTTATACAACTCTTTGACCCGCACATAGGAAAAATACTAAAACGTCTAAAAAATATGTGCTGAGTAGTAGGGTATCAAATAAAAGCCGTGATACGTGGATTAACCATCAAAATTTTATTTTTGCGAAATAAATTATTTTGAAACGATTTTTGCCAAAATTGTGCAAAAAAAAATTGTCCCACACCCTGTAGCCCAGATGGTAAACTAAATCTGAAAAAATTCTAAGTAATGTAGATTGGTGTGAACCCGTATAGTACAACAGGAATTTGTGTTTTTTTGTTGATGATGTACAAAAGTTATAGTTATGCAACAAATTATACTAGAAGGCGTCTCCTGGTCTAATGGTTAGCTTGCTCGCTTGCTACCCAGCAAACAAGGGTTCGCCGGGCAGAGGAGACAATTTTATTTTTTGTTTTTTTTTCCCCATTTTTATTTTGTTTAAATTATTTTGTCAAAATTCTAGCTATATTTTGGAAAATATTGTATTTAATTTTTAAGAGCGTAAATTTAATAACCGGTTGGAATTGTTAGAATTTATTTTCATTCTATGTGTCATATATACGAAACCAGAGGGCGGAGCATATGACTAAAACAACCAAAGGAAGCCATAGGCGCAATTTTCCAAATCCTAATGAACCTTACTACAGTAATACCCCGTTACTCGACTGCCTCTTAGCTCGACGTTTTCGCTACTCGACGTAAAAGTCGAGAGTGAGAGTCGACGGAGCATCGCTATCCGATTCGTGATCGAGTACCGATCACGTGATACATATTTTGGTAAACAAAGCAAAATGAACGCATGGCCAGCAGTTCGCGTTTAGATATCTTGACGACAACAACTCAGATTTAGTGCAGCTATGAACTTTTTGTTTTTTGCTAAAATAAGTGATTTATATTTATAATTATGGGTCCAAAGGATAGAAATGCAAGCATAGCTAAAAGGAAAACATATACATATATGTATTTCCTTATATGTATATGTATATATGTACATATGATTCCCTTTATTTCTTATGGAGAAATTCGACTCACTACTCCACTCTTTTTCAGAACGAATTAACGTCGAGTAGCGGGGTATTACTGTATATAAAAAAAAATTCTGCACATATTTAGAAACCTAAATAATGGTATTAGATATTCGAATTAAAATTAACAAAAAAATCTTTTAACACAAAATTTGTTTTAAAGCTCTTAGATTAACAGACGATAAATTATTTTTAAAATATCGTTCATTTTGCCGTGATTGGTACAAAGCAAAATGTGTCGTACACACTCAGCATGCCGCCTTCAATTATTATATACCTGCGAAACCCTGAAATGTGTGAAAAATCACACTTCACATCAATTTTTTCCCTTAACCTGCTATTCTACGTCTGCGGCCGAAACGTGTAGGATAAAAGAGATAAAAAAAAAGACTAATAAATGCGTTTGAAATACCGGTCTGTCGCCGACTTCTGTGAATACCCGGACAGCTCGCCGTACAAATGTTGGAAGTTTTGGAAGAACATCACAAATATACAATTAGGATTAATCAGTTTTTCTTTTGATACTTTCGACATATATTCAAAAAAAGAAGGGGACCTGGAAAGATTATTTGTGCAAGAAATAGTAGCAGATGTCCACTGAGATACATCTCAAACGCTGGGTCGTCAAAATAAAGCCACTGCGTGATCAACTGCTTCAAATCTTGAAGCGTGGGATAAAAAAAAAGCATTATGCCAACATACTACCGCCAAACCCACATGTACGGTACTGACTCGAAGAAGATCATCAAACGAAAGTCTAAAGCGTTTTCTCTGCCCGTCAAAATATCTTTTTTCTTTTATAAGTTCTTCACACTTAACGCATTTAGGCAGTCTCTAATCTGTTATTTTAATGCTATGACTTTTCTACTGCAGGTCATACCATATTAAGATTTGACTTTGCCTAGGGTGACCATTCGTTCCGCATTTCGTGGGACAGTTCCGCATTTTGATTCGGTGTCCCGCCTTATGACATGTCCCGCAAAATGTCCCGCATTTTTTATTCTAAATTACTTTAGTGCACTTGACTTTGACATGTCTCGCAAAATGTTTCGCATTTTTAATTCTAACTTTTGTGCACTTGACTTGTATTTGGGGAGGTGAGGACCTTTTTTTGGTCTTCACTTGGATTTGGGAGATGAGGACCTTGTTTGTGCTCTTCTTCGCTTGGATTTGGGGAGGTGAGGACCTTTTTTTGCTCTTTACTTATATTTGGGAGGTGAGGACTTTCTTTTTGCTCTTCACTTGGATTTGTGAGGTGAGGACCCTTTGTTTTTTGCTCTTCACTTGGATTTGGGAGATGAGGACCTTTTTTTGTGCTCTTCTTCACTTGGATTAGGGGAGGTGAGGACCTTTTTTTGCTCTTTACTTATATTTGGGAGGTGAGGACCTTTTTTTTGCTCTTTACTTGGATTTGGGAGGTGAGGACCCTTTGTTTTTTGCTCTTCACTTGGATTTGGGAGATGAGGACCTTTTTTTTGTGCTCTCCTTCACTTGGATTTGGGGAGGTGAGGACCTATTTTTTGCTCTTATGTTTGGGAGGTGAGGACCTTTTTTTTGCTCTTCACTTGGATTTGGGAGGTGCGGACCTTTTTTTTTGCTCTTCACTTGGATTTGGGAGGTGCGGACCCTTTGTTTTTTGCTCTTCACTTGGATTTGGGAGATGAGGACCTTTTTTTGTGCTATTCTTCACTTGGGTTTGGGGATGTAAGGACCTTTTTTTTGCTCTTAATTTATATTTGGGAAGACACGATCTTTTTTTTTTGCTCCGTCCCGCATTGCCTTCTCAAGAATATGGTCACCCTAACTTTGCCACTGCTCAAGCTGCTTACTACCTATGACAGTAATCTGTACACGGCGGAACAATAATCTAAATTCGTGCTGTTTACGTAATCCTACCGCGTAGGACAGCAAGCGCGGCTGCTGCAATCTAAATAATCTTACATCTGTCCTCAATCCATTGGTACCATTAACTTCCACCTGCATCGTATACTTTCTGAGATATAAGCGTTTAAAGTCTGACTTATTTTCGTGAAATTTTTAAGTCATAATTTCGTTAAAAAACACATTCTGTATTTTAACGTATATTTATTTATTTATTTATTTATTTACTTATTTATTTATTATATGCTAATTTATATTTCTTTACAGGTGCTTCTGCTATTGGAGGTGCATTCACAACTGAAATTCTGCAAGATATGGCTAAATTAAATAAGTATCCAGTTATTTTCGCCCTCAGTAATCCTACCGTCAAAGCAGAGTGTACTGCTGAACAGGCCTATCATGCAACCGAAGTAAATATAAATATTTTAATAATATCTGAAAAATGCATATATTTATTATTACAGGGCAAGTGTATATTTGCAAGTGGATCACCATTCGATCCTGTCACCTACAAGGGACACGTATTCCATCCTGGACAAGGAAATAACTCATACATTTTCCCAGGAATCGCTTTAGGTGTTATTTCTGTCGGAATTAAAACAATTGGAGATGATATTTTCTTAATGGCTGCTGAGGTAAGAATAAATACTAATTTATTTAACACTAGTAGAACCGTTTTTTACCTGTCGTAAAGTCATGCCGATCACATGACTTTTCTATATATGGCTGGAGGTTTATAACATATTTTAGAGCTGTGCTAAAAAGTATTTCAAATACCAAATATCAAATAAAGGTCAAATTTTTCAAAATTTCAAATTGAAATATCAAATACTTTTAAAAATTATTTGAAATAATGTATTTCCAATATTTTAAATGTATTTGAAATACCAAAAGTATTTCTAATAAATGTAATTGAAGTATTGTAAGTATTTTTTACTGAGAAATGCTTGAATTGCTCAAGTATTTGAAATATCGAAAAATAGAAAAAACATTTTAACATACATAATCTAGCTCCGATATAAATATATTAAGGATTATAATAACTGTAAATTAGAGTTGCCGTGTCTTCGTGGTAAGACTGTTGCCTACGGAGCACAGAGACGCTGGTTTAATACATCCCACTTCCTTCGGATTTTTATCCTTCGCAGACAGCTCTGGGGTCGACCCAGCCTCAAGTATTTAATACTTATAAATGAGTTACTGTGCATTCAGGGATAATAGGACCGGTCGAAACGTCACACTGACCACGTGACTTATTTTATTTTAATTTGATAATACTAGGGAATATTTGAAATACCAGGAGAGATTTATAATAGTAGAGAAATATTTTAAATGGTAGGGGAGATTTGAAATACTAGGGAAGATTTGAAATAATAGGGAAGATTTAAAATACTAGGGACATATTTGAAATACTAGGGGATATTTGAAATACTAGGGAAGATTTAAAATACTGGAGAAATATTGGAAATACTGGAAATATTTCAAATACAATGGAAATATTTGAAATATTATTATTATTTTATTTATTTTACATCGACCTATTTTTGTAACAAGACTAATCGCCGATGCTAGGTGGAGAGCTCCTACACCTGGATGAGGGGTGAATGATTGTGAAAATGAGAGTAATGTTAACATATTATTCTCGCTCGAATAATGTCACCAGTAGCGGCTTTAAGGGGGGGTCGGGCGAACGCCCAGGGCGCCAGGCCAGTAAGGACGGCGGATGGTCATTTTTAGGTCATCACATGTATTTTAGAAATGAGGACCCTTTTTTTTAGGACATCGCTTGTATTATGGGGGCGGCTAAAAATTTCGCCCGGGGCGCCAGACTTGCTAAGGCCGGGTCTGAATGTCACCAACGGGGAATTGAACTAGCAACCTCACAATTCAGACTGATTCAACCAGTCAAAACTGCACGATTTAACGAGCTCGGCCATTCCGTTGACTAAATATTTGAAATACTACAAAATATATGAAATACTTATATTTGTAATAAGTATTCCAAATACAGACGTTTTCAGACAACAAATATCGAATACAAATACCACGGAGAAAGTATTTGCGTATTCAGATACCAAGAGCTTTTTTTTTTTGAAGTTTTGGAAGACAATATTTCAAATACCAAAAAGTAATTGAAATACTTTTTCAAATACTTTATTTTTAATATTCCCAGCCCTGACGTATTATAATACTAATTAGTTGATTTCAGGATTTAACATGTTTAATATTTATTTTCAGGCATTAGCACATATTGTAACAGAAGAAGATTTGGAGAAAGGAAGATTATACCCAGCTTTGCAAACAATTCAAGATTGTTCCATTCGTATTGCAACCAAAATAACAGAATACGCTTACAGCTGTGGTATGTTAAATATAAAAAAACAATTAAATAAAACTCTTACTAAATATATCTTGTGTGTGTTGCAGGCAATGCCAGTGTATTCCCAGTACCAGAAAACAAAGAGGAATTTATCCGAGCTCAGATGTACGATCCTTCATACAAACGAGCATTGCCGAGTATATATCCATATCCTGAAGAATATTAAATCAAATTTACATAAACACAACGCTATTTTTTATTAAATTATGAGCAATAATTAGATCACTTTTTATTTATTTTTGCTTATGATGTAAATAGAAGTATTAAATGGTTATTTTGGTGATGTGATAATGCAAATATTTAATTAAATTATGTTGTAGTTTTTAAATAAATTATATTATTTGTTATATGGTTGTTGATAACAAAAATGTGTGATACGTAAATGTTTCAACATTATTTATTAAAATCTATTATTTTAATATAAAGCCATTTATATATCTTATATTTCTATTATTCATTCATTTCCCCATCCGAGATCAAATTCTGTTTGTCTTTCTGAAAATTGGTACAGCAGTTGAGATTAGAGATGGGAATTTCGGCTCAGTTTGCGGAACCGGATCAGTGGAGGTCGTTCAGTTTGCTGAGCCGGCTCATTGATCCGACTCAGTGATCCGGCTAAGTAAACGTGTCCCCGAGAAACATATCGGTCAGTTGTCAGTTTTCCCATCGTTCAACACGGTTGTTGGTCAACACAGCGGAAAGTGGAATTGTTTGGGCGTCTGAATTGTGCAATAAATGCGATAAAAATGTCTGAGTATTTGCCGCTTTATTACCTTTATTCTTGTTTATATTCTTAGTATGAATTTAAGACGTAAATTATAACTTATTGACAAATTCTTCTCTATCTCTCTCTCTCTGTCTTCCTCATTATATTGTTATAAAGAAATAATGAAGTTAGATAAATAAAAATCTATAGAAGTGAATTATCTAACATTTTTGCCGGGTTAATAGTAAACAATAAACAAACAATTTTCTATATGTAGCTACTGTATTTTAAACCAGATGTGTGAAGTTTATGGCGATGTTTATTGCCCTTATAAATCGAACATCTGAGATTTGGGCAATATTTTAAATATTTTTAAACAGTATGGTTGTAAGAAAGTACAGACTAAGCCTATTAGTATCCAATAGACTGTCCTACAAATTGATAACAAAATACACTTTATGATAATACATTACAAGCCGTGTTCTCGCGCAGTTCCACATGACTTCGATCCAGATGTGGATCACTTCGGTCACTGCTTACAATCGCCCGATCAATCGTATCCTTCGATCAGTGTACTGAGCCGGCTCAATAAGCCGGTTCGTTCATGAACGATCCATCTCTAGTTGAGATGCCATTTGTACCAGCTGTACACAAGGCCGGGCAAAGATGATTTCGCGAGTAGACTCCTTGTGTGGCGCTCCCAAGTTTGTTTTTTTTTTTGTATTACGAGGGCTACCTTTTAAGTTTTTACAAAAACTAAGAAAGAAATTTTTTTTTGAACAAATTTTTTTGTTGCTTTTCAAAATATTCGCCTTTAAGATTTATACATTTTGCATGCGTTCAAACCAATTCTCGAAACATTTTTTCCACTCTGAAGTGAGTATCTCAAAAACATGGTTTTCGAAGGCTTCAATAGCTTCTTGAGGTGTTGAAAATCGTTGTCCACCCATTTTTTGTTTGAAGTCGGGGAATAAAAAAAGTCATTAGGGGATAAATCAGGTTAATACGGGCAATGAGACATTAATTCGATGTTTTTCTCCTTCAAATAATCAATTGTTTGACGTGCTGTGTGGGAGCTTGCATTGTCATGATGAAGAATGATGCGACGTTTTTGCTTGTTTCTCCTGATTTTGTCGATGACTTCTGGCAAAAAATTGTTGTATACCATTTAGCATTAACTGTTCTCCGATCTTCTAAAGGAATGGTTGCTACATGTCCAGTATAACCGAAGAAACAAGCGATCATTCTTGTGATCTCCATGAACGAACAACTTTTGTGGGTTTCGGTTCATCTTGGAAGACCCCAACAGTGGATTGTTGCTTAGTTTCCGGTTCATATGAATAGATCCAAGTTTTTTTACCTGTAACAATGTTGTATACGGATTTTGCAGTGCCTAAGTTGAATTTTTTAGCATTCTCTTACATCAGAAGTTTCCAATGTTTTTAAGAATTTGTACCGGTATGTTGTAGACAATATGGTGGCGTACCAATAGGTAAATATTTTTGGAAAATCGAGTTCTAAATTCCAAAATGTCCTAAACTCTCAAGTGATGACCTTTTTTTCGTCGCTTGTCTCTCAAAAATTTTGTCGAGCAAAAAAAAAAGACTAGTCCCACAATCAAACTTTCCTAAATTCTCAACTGATGACCTTTTTTTTAGGTAAATAGGGTTTGGCGGTGTATTGTATAAAAAAAATATATATATTTTACGCGAAATATTGTTTTCATTATTATTTCATCCACTTATCGCGTACCGATAACTTGGCATTCGTGTACCGGTACAGGTACGCGTACCAAAGATTGAGAACGTCTGTCTTACACCAATCAACACGAGCCTTTTTTTGAGCTTCGGTCAAATTATGCGTCGATTTTGGTCGAGATTCATCACTGACGGACGCACGACCACGACAAAATTCTGCAAACCAATTGTAAACAGTCTTTTCTGATGGAGCTTCATTACCAAAAGTTGAACGAAGCGAATCTATGCATTGTTATTGAGTTAGGCCTTTACTGAAATTGTAAAAAATCATCCAACGAAAACCTTCACGAGTAATATAAATTTTTTCACAAACTTGTATTTTTTTAAAACGCTCACTGTCAAGAAACGACTAGGACTAGTGGTTAGAGGGGGGGGGACTGGCGGCTCACGGGCCGCATACGCCATTGTCAAAGTTGCAACTTTGACAATGGCGTGAGCCGAAACTGCAGTCAGTTAAAATAAAAAAGTTAGTGAAACAAAAACCATGTTTTCTTTCAACCTCTTAAGTATAAGTGAGTTTCACAAAGTTAAACTGTCGACTATTCAATACATCAATACAGATATGGTTATTTTCAATGTGTTTATAAAATTCAGTGCAGTTTAAATTCACGTTTGTTTTAACAAACAATAATGCAGCATTTCTTTCGAGCAAACGATTTCTTTCTGATGTCCATACGCTTTACATTATAGAAAACAGACGCTCTATGGATGTTGATGTTCCAGGTAAACAAAAAATAAATTTGATAATTTTCTTTAAATTTGTAATTGAAATATTTTTTTCTTGAAAATCTTGAAATAATTGTATCCACTTTTCAAGATACTAGTGCCTTTTTCGAGCCATAAATTTTTGCGATTAGTGTCATCAAAAAACTTTTTTGCGTATACAACTTCGTCAAATAATCTGTCAGAATTAATAACAGGATTGGAAAACTTTGAAGTAATTAGCTCCATTTTTTTCTCAATATTACTCCAATTCATAGATACATCGAATGCCCAGGTATGTTCTTCAAGCTCTTCAAAATTTTGTTGCCAAAGAGAAATGCATAATTCGCAAACTTGATAGAATTTGTGACCGTCGCCATGTAAAGGGCAAAGAATCTTTCTAGTATTGAAATTATTATAAAAAAAAAATATTACAAAATAATTTTTATTGTTTTATTTATAATAATTATAAAACTAAATACTAATACTAAAAAACCGGGACATATTTCAAACCGGGACAGGACACCAGGACATATGTTGAAAACCGGGACTGTCCCGGTCAAACCGGGACGTATGGTAACTACCTATAATTGACAAGCCTAACTTGTTATTTACTTAACATTACAATTTATTAACTTAACAAAATAAATGCAATTTTTTTGTCCGACCATTTTTTAAAATTGCTTTATTAATTAGAGGAGAGGGCCCCAGAAACCGTTTGCGCCTCGATGTAAGTAAATACGGCCCTGGGTTTTACCCTACGGGGCAAATTCATAGTTATAATCACGATTCGTAAAATTTCACATTACATCAGTTTGTGGTGTGAACTGTATCCGTTTTCCTTCCTACATAGTACTCCTATAGCATTTCTGAACCTATTAAATTACCTGCAGTTCTACTCTGAAATTTCTTTAGCTCAGAAGGTAAGTTTATTATTATTATCATTAAACTTCATTTAGAGAGGGAAGTATTTAGCGTCGAATAGCGTGGTAGGTTCTTTAATAAGTACACAATTTTGCGATAATGCTAACAATAATGCTGTGGAAACATAGGGTTTACACATATGCAGTTTAAAATGAGGCCAAAAGTTGTTTTAAATATTTACAATATCATATTTAGGCCAATCTGCACAAATTGTAAAAGCATTAACTAAAAGATGTTTTTTCTAAATGAAATATGTATTAAGATAAATGAGTGGCCTAGATTTTCAGAGTTAAAACGATAAAACTAGCAAATTTTTAGGGATGAGCAAAAATTATTCGTTTTTGGAAAAATGGTACACAGTTCTCAAAGTACCTTTAATGATGTCAAAAATATACCTTTTTATGGCACCCGCGTTAAGCAGTCATCGGAATTTTATTCCCGGATTATTTTATATCACTTGTTTAAAAACGATTACTTATCGAAATAGATACGGAAACTTTGAAATAATGTAAATTTAATATTTTATGCAACAATAAAAACAGTTTGTATATTGATTCTAAAACATTTGTGTATGTTTAGAAATTTTGGAGGTCACATAAGTGGGATGCAAAATAAATATACAAAACTGTATTTAAAAAAAATCTGTAAACACCAGATATTTAATTCGTATCCTTTGCATAACATCTATTACATTGATTTTTTTTGTAAGGATTTAGGAAACACATTTTCAAGGTAGAGACAGTAATTTTTAAATCAATACTCTTATATTTCTAGGTTATACCCAACAAAGACTTATCTGTTGTTTTTGACCACCTGTTTTAGATAAATATCCACAAAATTTGGTTTAATATATTGTTAATAACATCATGTCAGATCTATTAAGATTGTTAATAATAGTTTCGGAAAAAGCAGCTAATATCGCAAGAGCTTGTCGACATGAAAAAGAATTATTTAAATTACTTATTCAAGAGAAAGGATCAACAGAAGCGAACCCAAGATTTGTACAGGACTTTAAAACACTCGCAGATGTTTTAGTACAGGAGACAGTACGATATGAAATTGGAAAACATGTAAATATAACATTTTTTTAACTGTGCTATTTTTAAAATTTATGACATAAACGCTTTGTTACAGCCCAACAATGTGTATATTGTTGAGCTATAATGTGTAAAAAATAAAGATTATTTTAGCCGAGCTAAAATGTTGTTTTTATAGCTAAAATATTAATTAAATGAAGGGCCCTTATTCGTTTTTTTTAATAATTAACTTCTAGTTTCCAGTATTATCAAATAAAATTAAAGGAGAAGAAGTAAACAGTTTTACAAATGCCTTAGGAGAGACGATAAGTATTGAAATTAAAGAAAATGTAGAAGGAACGGCTCAAACATTGGAAAAAATATTAGATGGTGATACAAGAGCTGCGACTATTTTAGCAACCGAAGTACACAGAGATATTGAGTTTAATGATGTTAATATTGGTTCTGTTGATCTTCCAATGAATATAGATATAGATATGACTAAATTAGGAATTTGGATAGATCCCATAGGTAAGTAAATATAAAATAAAACATGTTCACTAATGTGCTGATACACAATATTGACGATCAAGATCGTTGGATAAAACATTTTGATAATTAACACATATCTTTTTAGATTCTACAGCGGAATATATAAATGGACAAGAACTGGAAAGTAGTAAAGGGATTTATTCTAGTGGTCTTCAATGTGTCACAGTTTTAATCGGAGCATATGATTTTAGGACAGGATTACCAGTCCTCGGAATAGTGAATCAACCTTTCGCTGAACGTATTGAATCAAAGTAATACATCCTAAATACAATTACAATTTAAACACTTGATTTCAAAATCATATTTGTTTTATGAATATATTAAGTATTGAGAACTGACACGCCCGGATACGCAGTCTGGTGGTAAAATATTGTACAAGGCGCCTGTAGTACTGTTTGAACTTATTACATATGTTCTAGTGTTGATTTTTTGTTAGAATGTCGATAGAAGTTGTGAAAAACTGTAAAAGTAGAACAAATTGTAGTGTTTTTGGTTGTCATTCAAGACAGGACAAAGATAAGCATCTTAGTTTTTTCTTTTCTTAAGAAAAATTAATGAGGGAAAGTTAATATTAAGTCAAGATTGGAAAAGATTTGGTTATGGACAGGAGGAAGGTATGGGAATATATTTTGTGTTAAAAAGTAACTGATACTATGCGAGTTTGTTCATTACATTTGTCGCAGAAAAACTAAACTGCACTAATATATTAATAATAATAGCTAATAATATTAGCTGCTTCTTTCCAACTAAAACTAATTTTATTTTATGAGGCAATGAACATAATTGTTTACAAACATAATACATATATTGTAAATTCAGATGACCGACACTCAGATGTACCACATAAAATTAAATACCCGGCATTTCCCACCTGCTCAACTACAAATTACACTTCAATAAATCTACTGAAATTAAACTTTAAATACTGTAATTTGATGCCCACCTTCTGTTATACAACTCAATACATGTGTAGCGCGTAAAAATTAAAAATTTCGCAAATATTTACTCACATTTTCATAAAATAAAAATGTACTGTGCTTAAATTAACCTATTCGCTGTTAGCATATTGACAGCTGAATACTAGACACGACCGCCATATTTCCTTGGAGTACAGCGCCGCCAACGGTAATGTCACTTCTCAATAAGCTAAACAATATATAAAATTATTAAAAAATTCAAATTGCGAGCAAGATTGCATGAAGAAGATCTTGCTTAATTCATAGGAAGCAGAGCTGGGAATATGGATAGATAGATAGATATAATCTTTATTCGTGCCTTGCGGCTTTGAATGGAGTACAGTTCTTACATAAATAACCCATAATTAACTTTTTGATATATATAACAAAAATAAATATTCGGTACTATTGACAAAAAGAAAAATTAAAAAAATAATATATATATATATACATTTATAAACTTATAACTAAAATATGATCTTTTTACTTTTATATTGGTATTGCTCTCTCTTTTTCTCTTCTTTTCTTTAGCACCCTTTTCATCCATGTTAACCCGGCTCCCGACTCGTCCAGCAGTTCTTGAACCTTCCTTGGCTCTCTTCCTATTTCTTTACAATTTTGTAGGTGTTCTATCGTTTCTTCCGCTTCGCCACATGTTCTACATAATCTCTCGTTTTCTTCTTTCCAATATTTACTTGCCTCTGTCTCATTTTCACACCTAAGTCTTGCTATGGTTTTCTGTGATTTGTTGCTGTTTTGCAGATATTGTGGCAGCCATTGTGTTTGCATTCTCCCATATTCTTTAAAATACCTAGACTTGCTAATTTGATTCTGTTGGTTCTGCAGTTGTACCTCTCTATCTCTTTCTGTTGTTATTTGTTCAATTGCAACTCCCTCCTGCTTTCTTCTTATCTCGTCTGTGCTGTAGCCGTTTCTCTCGTAATATTTTCTTCTGCCGGTTTTCCAATTTGTTTGTGTATTATTTTCTCTTTCTTTTCAGCTTTCCTTCAAGATTTCGTTATTGCAGGCTTGAATTTTTTGTTCATATTTTATAGCTCTTGTTCCGGTTTGACTTATGACTCCTACTCCCCAACTCTGCTCAAAATACGTTGTGCTACTTTCTTATTTTAAATGGGAACACACTTTTTGTTGTTTCTTATTTGATGTATTTTATTCTAAATTTATTTGCAGCTATTGTCTAATTTAACCAGTCCCGAAGCTGTTATAGTTTTCGAAGTAGCAATAGTTAACAAATTAAGATGAACGTCCTGTAGATAATTGTTTTGGTTTTCTTAGTTATATTGAATAAAATGGACCAAAAACACCAATTCTATTTATTTTAGTTATATAGGGAAAACTTCTTAAGCGCCCTGACATCTGGTAGCGATTTGCGGAAGATACGAGAGTGACATTGTTTTGTTTTGTTCAATGGAGAAATACGTGTTTTTTTGGTTATGTTTTATTTTTGTAAATCGTGGCAAAAAAATCAATTCATTTTGTTATGTGCCGTAATAGACCGGGAGCTCATGACATTTTTGGTCTCCGATTTCATACAGCATGCCTTTTGGAGGAGAGAATATTTACCCTGTGACAACAAAAAAGGGATGGTACTAAACCCCTGCACGCTTTCCGGTCATAGGGAAAATTGCATTTCCACTTGCACAAAATTTTTGTGTTTTTCTCTGATTTAATATTGCTTGCCCTTTTGTCAAAAGAAAGTTATAACAAATTTAAAGTCTTTTAATTATAGGCATGCTGTATGAAAACGCGGAAAATCATATTTTTTTATTACAAGATCACATGACCGTTTGAGCCCTTTGGGACCCTCCGAATCGCATGCATATATTTAGAAGACTTTAAATTTGTTATAACTTTGTTTTGAAAAAAGGGCAAGCAATATTAAATCAGAGAAAAGCACAAAAATTTTGTGTTTAAGTGGAAATGCAATTTTCCCTATGACCGGAAAGCGTGCAGGGGTTTAGTACCATCCCTTTTTTGTTGTCACAGGGTAAATATTCTCTCCTCCAAAAGGCATGCTGTATGAAATCGGAGACCAAAAACTGTCATGAGCTCCCGTTCTATAATGTAAATCGTGGATACAGAAGAATCCCACTTTAACATTCCATCATTTTCCTAAATCGGGAACAATATCAATTGAAACGACATTTGGAGGTAGAGAGATAGTAGATCGTAGGTCTCTATGTATTCAAAATCTAAAGATGGGCAAAAATCCAAGCCCATATATGTGCGTTCGCTCGTTACATTTTATGGAAAGTGATTTTATACGTCCAAGAAAAAACTGAAAGAGGCACTTACCTCACCTAAAATTTGCTTAAATCATGAGTTGATATATTTAAACAGTGTTGTAATAGATACATTTAAAAAAAATTCTAGATACAGATACCTAAGAAAAAATATATTTAGATATAAATACAGAATTGTAAAAAATATGTAAATACAGATACATGCCAAAAAAAAATTGTATCTACAGGGTGGGTCATGGGCATTCCAAGCCGAAACACAATTCTCAAATGGGTCAACGACTTTCGAACAAGCGGGAACATCATGAATAAAAAACCGCTATTATAATATAAATATAAACTAATAATAAACTAAAGGATGCCATTCGTGCAGAAGTCCGGGCGACTTGTAACATGTTATGAGCAGAATGGTCATCACATGACTGATATAATTTTTAAAAATTAAAATTGCATATAATTTACTATTAATGTATGTTGATAAAAAAAATGTTGTCTTGAGAAATCATTGTGTAATGTTCATTCAAAAATCGTCAGGTTCCCATGGCCCACCCTGTAGATACAGCTAGATACTTTTGAAAAAAACACTGAATAATGAAAATACCACATAAAAACATGTTTAAGATATTTATTTTTAATGAAATACATATAATAGCTAACAATTATCAATGCTTTATAACTAAACAAACAGTGTATGTTAATCACTATTATACAGGCTGTTCAAAAATGACCATATCGTCCCAAAAAGCCCACTAAAGTAAAACACTTTTCTACTACTAGAGCCAGGCCTCAAGAAAACTAATGAAATGCCTCAAGAAAATTATCAAAGTGTACTTTAAATCATTGGATACTTTTGAAGGGCCTTTATTTGTCTTTCCCAAGGCCTTACAAAACCACGGTCCACTCCCATACCACTTGTGTGGTTATAATTTTTCATATGTTTTTAGTAAATTGGTCATCAAAATAGCAACAATATTTATTAAAAAACTTAGTTTTCATTAATAATGATCAAAAGTGTTGCATATTATACCTACTATTTTTACGGCCGTTAAAAATCTACGAAAAACGAGTGAGAATGTCACTCCCTATTTCATTATTAATGTCATCCTCACTCTTTTCACTGTTGGATAATGTGACGCAGGCCCGGATACGAGATCTGAGATCGGCCCAAGAAAAAAGAGACAGATCCGCCTTTCCAACTTTTTACCTAAGTTAAATCCTTTAAAAATTTAAATATGTGGTTCGACCCATCAAAAATCTTTAAAGATCTCATTCGTATCCGGGCCTGGGGTGATATCCGGCCTAGGCCTAGGTATATGCATAATAGCAGTTTCTAATGATGCCATTAACTGTTGCGATTCTTCTGCATATTTCGACTTATTACCTACGGGAATTAATTCAAATAACTAATAACACTAATCATTTATGGCCAGTTGCTAAAGAGTGAGTTAAATGTTTTAACTTGACTTAGGGATAACTCAAATTAAAATCATATGTTCTTGTATGCTGTTTTGACTCGAGTTAGGCATAACTAGAGTAAAAACACTTAACTCGTTCTTTAGCAAGTAACCATTAGAAATGTACAGAGAATATTTGTTTTCAGATGGCAAGGTAAATGCTACTGGGGCATATCAACACCAGAAACAAACGTTACATCAATACAATTACCCCATAAAGAAACAAAATTAATCGTATTAAGCAGAGTGGAATCATCGTACATCAAAGGAAAACTTACAGATGCCGGATATACTTTAGCAGAGGCAGCGGGTGCTGGCTACAAACTCCTTTGCGTTATAGCTGGACTAGCCGATGCATATGTCTTGTCTCAAGGTACAACGTTTAAATGGGATCTCTGCGGACCACATGCTATATTAAAAGCTCTCGGAGGTAGAGTTGTTGAATATGAGAGCGTAATGCAGGAACACTGCGTTGATATAACGTACAATGAAATTCAAATGCAAATTAAATGTGAAACGACAGATCAGTACTGTAATAAGTATGGTATTGTCGCTACTAGTAATAAAGTTATTTTAGAAGAAGTAATGGAGGTGCTTTCTAATTATAAAACTACAACTGTTTAAAAACGTAATTTTTAAGTATTAAGCCGGTAATGTGACTGAAAGAATTATTTGATACAGAACAATTAAACAGAAATTTACTGTTTCTAAAAATATATGTGGGTGCTACATTGATTTCAGATCTGAGATAATTTGTAAAAAAAATTGATGTGAAGTGAGTATTTTCACACATTTTAAGGTTTCGTAGGTATCTAGTGAAAGAGGTCAACAGAATGCTGAATGTCTCGGACAAATAGTGTCAAAACAATATTTATAAAAATTAATTTTGTTCGATAATCTATGTTTCAAGACTTAAAAGATACTTCACATTAAATTTAAAATGAATTAATTTTATAAACAATACAACAAATTCAATAACTTTCGAAAAAATAAACTGATCAAAAATTATGAGCGCATTATTTCCAATTCACATTAATGTGCAGTATTCTGATTTTTTAACAAGTACTCTCTGGGTGATAAGTGGGGGATAAAAGTTTCTTGAAACATTTTTTTGCAAAAATCGCGTTTTTAAAAATTTGTTTGTTCGTTAATCCACGCCCCAAGACCTTCTTGTCTAATTTCGGCTCTAATTAAATTATTATAATTATTTTTAAACAATACAAATATTTAATACATTTCGAAAAAAACAGTTTGACAATAATTCGGAGCATACTATTACGGAACACATCAATGTATAAGTCTTTTTTGTAAAATTTGGTGACCCACATTAAATTTAATTTTTTTCTACAATACTAAAAATTAGATAAGTTTTGAAAAAACATTCTGATCGATAACTCCGAGGGTAGTATTCCGGAACACATTAATGTATATTACTATTCATTTTTTCTGACCAGCCTCTCCAGAAAATAAGGTGGGGGAGTAAAAGTTTTTTAACCTGCGCATATTTGTTTTTTTACTTTATTTAATTTTATTCATTAATCCACGTATCATAAAATTTAATTTCATACCCCACTGACAGTTATTATTATTATTATTATTTCGTATAATTCATATTTTTCACGAGATGTTATTGTTTTGTTTTAATATTTTTCTTATATGAGGGTCAAAAAACTGTATGCATGCCAAATTTCAACTTTGTAGGTACAGCTGTTTGTCCACAATATCTATCATGTATACAGATACATGAGTGACAGTATAAGGATTTCTTCGTTTAACTTACGAAACCTAAAACATCAAGCAGTGTACTACGAATGTCTACTTCAACAATGAATATTTGTAAAAGCAAATAAGTACGGAAGCCCACATGTCACAGAATTTGAAGTAGAACTTCTCTGTGAATGTAATTTTTTACCATGTAAAACTGCTAAAACTTACGTAAAAATAATTTATTTTAGTCGAAAATACCGGCTCTTAGTCATGTAGCAACATTTGCATTTATTATTTATGCAATATATAGTCTTTATATTTTTTGTTTTTTTATATATTTTATTGTTGTTTTGTGATATCAAATATCATTAAGTATGTATGCCTATTATATGTACGCATTTGCATTTAATAAACACAAATTAAATTGTTAACTAATATTTTATTTCCCGCAACATAATCAACGTAAATCATTTCGTCAAATTTCGAATAATAATTACTAACTTACAACATTTTAACTAGTTAACTGTAACTACTGACACTAAATTTCGCTTGTTCTATGTAAACTAATGTTTTTACAGGTCCGCGTACATGTTTTGTTTTGAGATGCGTTTAACAAGGTCGCATTTTCTTGACTTTAATTATCAGGGCCGTATTTACCATTAGGCGTGTTACGTCTATTGGTAACGCACTTACCTGCGTTCAGCTGTCAAATCAGCTATCAATAGGTGTGTTCGATTTGCACATTTGCAGTTACTGTTTACTGCCGCGTTAAAAAAATCTGTTCGTTTAGTCGCAGTAACTGCAAATCTGTTCGATTTGTCGTAATTTACTGCCAGTTTATGACGTTACTGCGCAAAAGCTACAGCTGTTTCTCTTGCGGATTATTTGTTACGGCTGTTACGCGGCAGTAAACAGTAACTGCAAATGTGCAAATCGAACACACCTATTATTAAGTTACGCATATCACATAGTTTTAAAATCCAATATGTAGTTTCGGCATATTGTTCTCCGAGGGTCAATTTATTTTTACAATATCCTGTCGACAGTTCCTACAGTATGCATAATAGTGCCCTTGACAGTGTGAAAATGGCTAACTACAAGTTACAGAATCAGGGCCGTAACGAGGATATTAAGTGCTGGTGGCAAGTGTCCAAGTTGCGCCCGTTCGAATATTTTGACGCCCCTATTTCGAATTCTGAAAATACTGTATATTTTATTCAATTTTGCTCACCTTCAAAAAATACAAGTGATGAGCAAAAAAAGATCCTCACCTCTGATGACACAAAAAAAAGACAGCAACTAAAAATCTTGCGCCGGTGGCAGGCACCTCTTTCGCCACGCCCTAGTTACGGGCCTGTACAGAATAGACCCCCTGGTCACAAGAATATACCTAGTCCACAAATTACAGTTCATGTTTAACTTGAAACGAACGATACAGTTTTAAAACACTTTTATTAATGACCAAACTGTTCTCTGAACTATCCTTAATGGTGTTTTATTGTGGAGTCTCTATTATTAATATTGAAATGATAACTAAATTGCTCTCGAAGGCAGTCCACCGGGGACTCTTTACTCTCAAACACCTCTAATTTTGAAAGTTAAGCTATTAGTGAAGCACCGTCGTGAAGAGATGTGGCAGAGTCAAATTCGTATCATTTATGCTACTAAATACAAAATATTGCGCCTCTCTTTTCGCAGCAAAAAGAAAAAATCTTTTTTGATGCATGGAACTGAGCACCATTGTGTTCGGTAAATGCCTAGCAGGTTCGGCACTTATAGGACTAATCGGAAGAAAATAAAACACCACTATATATTTCTCGCGTTCTTTATTAACACAGAATGTGTCATACATTCTATGATACAAAAACTTACATAATTAAAATATCCTATCACAGAAGGAAAACATATTTTCCATAATACATTCTTGCTGTTGTCCCTTACAGAGTTATAAATAAAACTTTAAAATATTAGATATTATAGTAAAATTCTCTAATATGTACAATAAAAAACCTTTATATTGCTTACAGATACTTTAAAAACAGATTAAAATGTATAAATTTTATAAAATATTTACATGTAAGATTTGTTCTAAAAATTTTCAGTATTTAAAAAATTTGCACAGGATTTAAAAATTTATAATCACAATTATTGCTAGTTTAAAACGGTTAAAAGTCACACAATAAAACTTATAATTAAATATCAATAAAAAATCTAAAATATACTCAGTACAGACTCATTTAAAATAATTATACTTCTGAATTAAAATAGATGAAATACATGAAACATTATTATTAGCCTATACACGGCCCAGAGTAGGCTCACTGAGCTGAAGTGTGTATCACTACCACACTGCAGTGTTCCGCAGCAAGCTCCTAATGCTACGTACTCAGCTGTCCGCTCGACGGATGTGTTTGTCCGGCACCGGATAATGCATCCGTTCTACCGTTTTTAGCTCTACGCTCAGACGGAAGTTTTTTTTCCAGCACAACTAACTTCATTTGAATGTTTTGACATTCATTACTATCTTCATTATTAAGTTGGTTATGATACCTTTGAATCTTCATTATTAAGATTCAAAATATTTCAAACATCCTGAATTCAAATTATTAATATTTAAAATGAACGCAAGGCGTAAATTTAATTTTGAATATAACTTATATTTACATAATCGAAATAGAGCTATTGCAGCATATTGTTTATATAACAAATACAAAAGAAATATTAAAGTACGGAATAATAAAAGATTTTTAATTAGAGCAATTTATAAAACTATATTGGAGCAAGAGCATATCATATTCTGGTACTAGAAATAATTTTAAAGGATGCATAATTGATTTATAATTATTTACGCATCAGTATGGACCAGTTTGATTATTTATTGAGGATAGTGGGGCCAAAAATAAGGTTAACTTCTCAAGTACATGTGACGTTTCGCTTCGACAAGGATCGCGATATACTACAAAAAGAAAAGCGTCCGTACTGCTGGATGAAATTGAACACGATCCGACTTATCACGGGTGTCGGACGAATTGAAATATTTGCAGGCTTCTGATTGGTTAGTCGGAAGAACGTATTCGTCGAGCGTTGTGCTGAGTACGTACCATAATAAAGTTATTTATTTGGCACGAAACTTTTCACTCCAGTGAAGTGAAGGTCCAGATATATGCTAGAATTTGTTTCATTAAAGAAGAACACAGACTGATTACAAAATTGATTACTGTAGCTAGTTACATTTTATTTTTTAAATAAATAATTCTTTTTTAAGACTAAATCTGTGCATGTGGCCACATATTGACTACTTCTATAAGTAGCCAGTTGGAAAATTTTTGAAAAAAAGTTCACTGGTATGGCGCAGTTTGATGTTTAATTTTCACACATACTTAGGGTGTTCTTCTCTGTTGAAACAAACTCTACCTATGTCGGCAAACTAAACAATGGACATGTTTAGCGAACGCCACTGTTGAGTATGTTGATTGGCAGCGGTCCCGCTGAGTTAGTGTAAGGAACCAATTTATTAAGCAACAAAATTGTACACTGGCGCTGTTTGTATTTGTTGTTAAGTGACAAATTAAGTTAGCAGTATTTCGCTTGATCTTCGTTTAGCAAACTTGCAACAGTAATCACCAAGTAAACAGGTTGAGTACTAATTCTCAGCAGCTGCGTTTGCTAAACTTATTATGTTATTATTAGGTTGATGCAAAAGTTCGTCTTGTTTTTAGCGCTAGATGGCATTGCAATGCAAAACCGAAGTGTTATTGACTTCACATGTGTTAAATTTTGAGGTCATTTGGTAGAAAACATTTCATTGAGTACATCGAAAAAAATATATATATTTATTTGGTTGTGTTTTTAAAATTTTGTTGAGCATTAAAAATTGCAGAAAATAAGTAGCATTTTCGACATATGCTTTTTTATTTCCAAAAAGGCAAGAATGCTTTGTAGACGCAAAAAAAGATTTGTACTGTGTACGGTGAGAGTGCCGTTGACGATTCCACGTGCCGTTAGTGGTTCAGAAAATTTAAGTTTTATTTTTTTAAAATTATTATTAGTATTTTTTTAAATTTTATCAATAATTCGGAGAAATACTGTTCACAACTAAGTGAATTAAAGCAAGCAATCGATCAGAAGCGTCCTGAATTAGCCAACTGAAAGGACATGCGTTTCATCATGACAATGCTAGAAAATACGTGTCTTTGGCCACCCGGCGAAACTTTTACAGCTTGTCTTTTACAGGAATGTTTTGGTTCATCCACCATACTCTCTCGACCTGCACCCTCCTACTACAATTTATTTAAATCACTTTAAAACAGCTTAGATGATAAAAACCTTACTTCCTTGGAAGACTTGAAAAATCTCCTGAATCAGTTCTTTAGCAAGAAACCTCAGTACTTCTACGAGCGCTATATTATGCAACTACCGGAGAGATGGAGAAAGGTCGTCGAACAGAACAGCACATAATATATTGATTAAATGTAACGTTTAGTAAATAAAATGTTTCTTCAATTTTTGTCAAAGAAAAATGACGAACTTTTGCATCAACCCAATAATTTTATTCAGTACATAATTTGAGATTCACTTGAGAAATTTATAATATCAATAAAATTGTAAATCTGTTATTAAAGATTATTTTAGTACAGATACTATTAGATCGTAGTATAACTGAAGACATAAACTAATCATATTAATAATAATAAAGTAATAGGTTCAATAATTGAAGACATAAGCACAAATTAATTTGGGTGGTACGCATACTAATTAAACATAATCTATCCTAATTCAGAAGTACCTGTTTAAAAGACTCGTTAAATAACAATGTTGCACTTATTTTGCACTAACAGACCCTTGTTCATTGCTTAGAGATCTAAAACTTGCTATCACCAGCGATATTCCACTTATTTGTCTCATTCGGCAGTGCAGTAATGTACAACGGCCGTTAGTCAGGCATTTTAGACGTTGTCAGGTTCTGTTTGGTCTGTTTTTGTACTCATTGTAGAGCTCATTGTTCCAAATCCATTATCCATTCGCTGGTAATGTTGTTTCCATGAACTTGCTGGTCGAGTGTAATCCAAATGATCATATTCACATTCAACTAAATAAATAAATTAAAAAGAAAATAAAAAATAATCAAATAAAAATTAAATAAAATATTAAAAAAGATAAGGTAAGAATAGATAGAATATGGAATGAAATGAAATATCAAAAATGACAAAATGGTTGGACAATAAAGCAGTAAGATTTTATGAATATGTTGAAAGAAGAAAGATGGCGAAAGTGGGTTTTACACGATTCAATTAATTGATCAATTTATTAAAAAAGTTGACATTCAATTAATTGATATGTGTAAAGTGAACAAATTTCGTCAATTAATTGACAAAAAATTCAGTGATGGGCGTTTACACGTAAACTTTAATTGTTTACGTTTACGTGTAAACTTATGTAAACAATTGGTAAACTTGTCAACAATGTAAACTTTGTAAACTGTCAAATAATGAGGTTAGTTTTAGTTATTTTATACGAATAATAGAGAGTTAATGAACAAGTATATTCAGTTCAAAACAATAAATTTATTAAAAAAATAGTGGGAAGAAACCGAAGGATTTGTTTTAATTAAAGAAAATGAAAGAAAATATAGGGCGTTATACAAAATTTACAATGAATCTTTTCGTTATTAAAAAAATATAGGCTGATTTTCTTAAAGGTGAAATTTAATGTATTTTGTTATTAAAAAAATTAGACTGAATTTTTTAAAGAAAAAAGTTTTTTATTTTTCATATTCATATTTACTAATTTGTATGTAACACCTGTATAATGATGCAAATTCGATTTTTATTAATATGTATATTGGCTTGTCCTAATTTTATATACTTACTTTTTCATTTAAAATCGTTTCATTAAAATTTTATTATTTATAAAAATGTATTGAAAATGAGGTTCTGTAATGCAAAACAAGTGCGCATGTCTAAATCATTGTTTAGATTGTTTACGTTGTTTACATTGTTTACAAGAGTTTTTGTGTTTACTTTACATCAATTGTTTACGCGTCAACAATGAGGTAACTTACATCATGTAACTTACGCGCCTATCACTGAAAAAATTTGATCAATTTATTATGGAAATAGAACAACTTCTATTTTTCATCAATTTTTCATCAATTTTTTAGGGAATTCTAGGTATATTTTTATCTGTTAAGATATTGCCAACTGTTTAGTTGTAGCATAACCTCGAAATATATTATTTATGTTTCGTTTTCAAATTTGACATAATAATTGAAAATGGATCGTAACAAATGGCAGTGCGTTATTATTGAACGAGTAAATTGTTTAAATCTAAATTTTAAGTCTTATAATTTTTAATTTTTACGTTACATTTATGTTTTAGTACATACAATAAGTTATACTCTGATTTGTATTACTTGATTCTTCCAGATTAAGTTAGAAACGATTCGTTTCTATGGAAATTTTCTACACACACCGGCAAATTTAAAGGAACAGAGTGAAAATTATGTTTTTTTAAATTTTATTATTTTGTAGCCTATATCTAGATAGCTTTGAATGCTCTACTAAACCGTAGAGAAAGATTGTATCGACGCCAAGGAGAACAAAATGCAACATTTAATTTTGCTACTACTGTATCTTTTGGTGGAGGTTCAATTATGGTGTGGGGTGGAATATGTTTGGGAGCTCGCATAGAGTTAGTGGTGATTGATGGCGAAGCGTTAATTGCAGATAGGTACATCAGAGATATTCTTCAAGACCATGTTATACATTTTGCCCCACACATCGGAAAACTTTTCACCCTAATGCAGAATAATGCACGCCCACACGTCGCCCACTGTGTAACAGACTTTTTAAATCAAGTGAGTATAACAAAAATGGGTAGGGAGGCGTGCTCCCCTGACCTCAACCCGATTGAACATTATTCCAAAAAACATCGTACTAGAAGATTACCTGAGAGATATCAATAATATGTACACTATAGGGAAAATAATTAGATTTTTATGTCTGTTCCTTTAAATTTGCGGTGTGTGTATAGAACATATAGATTTTAACGGTACGTTTTGCCATAACGAAGCATTATTTTGTAATGAACGTTTATGAATGCGGACATTAATGTGTGAAAAAGATCTATCTGAGGGAAACTGAGTAAATAAGTGTTAACAGAACCTGACAACGACAAAATAATGGAACACCCAGAATAAAAATCAACAATGTCATTTGTACGTACATAAACAATAAGGGAAAATAAAAGAAATAAAATTTGCAAAAAGTCAAATAGATCTTTAAAGAAAATATATCTTTAGTCCCGCCATTGTGGCAGTGTTCCGTAGTACGATAGTTGCCTATGAGGATTTGCTATTGTCGAATATATTTTTGGCACGTTCTTTTTAGAAGTTTTTAGGATATGTTGCCTTGAAACTAGCGTAATATAGTTTACCTGGTTCCTTGACATCTTTTTGTTTAATTTCATCATACACATGGTCCACTTTTTCATCTATACTATGGTAGATATTCGGGTTTGTTAAATCAGCTTCTCTATTTTTCAGGCCAATTGGAGGTTCATAATGACCATTGCTGAACATACCTGTTAAAAAATGTGATTATTAGTACTGATGATGATCTTATCTACCTGAATTCATTACTAAAAACATTGCTATTTGCATAATTAGAGCTAGCGCATACGAATCAGCAGCTAAGCGGGGTGTTTTTTTTTTTTGCCGCCTTGAGAACACGTTGTCTACACTGAGTGTGAGCGTAACAGCAGTTGTGTAACCGCGACGGTATACAAACTTATGTTCTATTATCTTAGATGTGTCGATGTCGCCTTTCAGGATGAAACGGATAGAAACAAAATTGTTGTAAGCGCGCAAATTTGTAGGGACAGGAAAAAACAGTACAGAGGAAATGAATACAGTAACAAAACTCTGAAGGAGAAGCTGTGGTTGAAAGTGTAAATGTTGATTGTACGAATCTAAAGATAGACAGTAAATTAACACGACTGCCATATAAATACATGTAGATACATATCAAGGGGATTTTGAGCGCCGCGTATATTCGGATACATCTACAACTTTAATGCGCTTTTTACGAAAGTGAAACAAAAGAGCACAAATTACTGCATTTTCTTCAAATTCATTGTTTAATACATTTACATAATTTAGCATCTATGAATGCGGCGAAAAACGGAATGTTTTATTTCAGACATAAAATCGGTAGGTCGGAATATATTGATATTTTTGAAGATTCTCTTTTTTAATAAAGTTAATGTTTTTCAAAATATGTATACTATAAATCAGGGCTTCGAACCGGAACTGAAACGAAAACCGAATAAAACCATTATTTTTGTCAGAACGAAAACCGGAGCTGAACCGAAAAAATATATCGGTTTATTTCGGTTCAGATAATAATGTTAATGGGAGTGAACCAAAATATAAAATACCTTTTATTTAAGATTATTTTGTAAACTGCGGAAAAAAAATCGCTTCTATTATTTAGGGGGGGTGAACGCGAAGAAATGCCCCCCCCCCCGCCCCAGCAGAGGCCTTGGTATGATTATTACAAAATAAGGATTTAATTTATAGTAGAATAGTATATTCTGTAACAAGGTTGGAATGAGAAAATTCGATGCGAGTGGAACATTCCGAGCGCGAGCCGCAGGCGAGCGTGAGGAACCACGAGCATCGAATTTTCTCTTCCAACCGAGTCAGAGACCCTACTTTCTCCACGACCACCAGAAAGAAAAAAAAAATAACAAATAATTATTTTAACAAACATTTTATCTTAACACATAATTTATATTACATAACAAATTAATCAATTAATTAAACAATTTTTTTTATTTATTATTTGTTTAATTTTAATTTAATTTGCCGCACATCGGCCACTATTTTAGGTTAGAAAGTTATGTTGCATTTATTTAATGTAAACGTTGCATATATCTTAATGTAACCCTACAAAAACAAAAGACAACAAGTATGGAATAGTTATTCCATAACAAGTGATGGAATGAAATACACGCAAAATGCATAAGAAGATAAGTGCTTTAGAATAACATTCCAACTCTTGTGTTAGAATATTAACTTTCTGTTGTCAAAATTGGTTTTAGAATTGGTAAATTCTATAGTGGTCGTGGAGAAAATAAATTTCTAATACAAATAAAAGCATTTAAAAATTTATAACTCGGAACTGAACCGAAAACCGAAAAAAGAACGTTATTTTTGCCGGAACGAAAACCGGAACCGAACTGATATATTATTTTTTAATTGAACCGGAACGAAAACCTAAATGAAAAAAATAACGGTTCGAAGCCCGGCTATAAATCTCATTTAAACCATTTAAAAGTGACTTTAAGTGTAAAATTACCGTTGAAAGTGTAAATGTTGATTGTACAAATCTAAAGATAAATAGTAAGTTAACACGTTGACTGCCATATCAATATATTTAGATACATATCAAGTGAGTTTTGGGCGCCGCGTATATTCCAAATTAGGATACATCTACAACTTTTTTGCGATTGTTACGAAAGTTTTTTTTTTTTTAATTTATTTATTTTACATCGGCCTATTTCTGCAACGAGGCTAATCGCCGCTGCCAGAGGGCGAGCTCCTATACCTGGATGAGGGGTGAATGATTGTGAAAATGCGAGTAATGTACACATATTATTCTCGCCCGAATAATATCACCAATGAAGGAGGCTCGAACCACCGACCGGAAAGTCAGACTGTATATTCCACCAGTACAAACCGCACGACTTAATGCGCCCGGCCACTCCGTTGGCTTTTTACGAAAGTGAAACAAAAGAGCACAAATTACTGCATTTTCTTCAAATTCGTTGTCAATTGTTAATTGACTTGCACGTATCTGATTGTTGCTGCCTTCTACCTTTGTTTAACAGCTGTGGCTTAATAAACGCATTTTCAAAAAACTGCTCGTGTGCGCTAATACAATTTAATTTAATGGTGAATAAAAAAAAATCTAGAAAACAGCAGTTTTGGTTTCAAGCAATAAATAGCGTTTTAGTATGAATCCAAGTATAAACAAATATTAGCAGACTTTACCTTTACCTTTGCAACTGTCATCGTCATCTGATGAACAATGAGCCATGCCCATCATCTGTCTTTCAAGGTTAGTATTATTCTGTTTAATTCCCAAATTATTCTTAATTTGCAAATTATTCAACAACCCGTTAGCTTCATCATCCTTTTTAATGGCACCTTGATATGAATAAACAGGATTATCAAAATGATTTCTGTCATTATGCGCTTGAGGATCAGCAATATAATGGACTTGAGCAATTTCAGTTTTAAGATTGGCAACTCTTCTTCTGTAGTAGAATAATACAGCTACTATTATTGCCACTAGGATTAAAGCCACTACTATTCCAGCGGCCATAGAGCCACCAGAGCCTTTTTCTTCGGGATTTTGTACGGTTTTTGCGTAGAGTTGTTGGTCGCAGTTTTCGCCGGTGTAACCATGACGACATATACAGCCATCAGCAGGGTGGCACAGGAAAAAGTCGTTTTTACATTCACATGGGTTCATGCAGTGATCACCAAAGTAACCTTCTGGACAAACTGCAAAAAACAACAAAATATTGGATTAGTTATTTATAAAAACACAGTTTTAAAAAAATACAATTTAGTATAAAATATAAAATGGGCAAGTTCCAGAATTCAACATTTGACTAATCGATTAATTCACCGATTTTTTAATCGGCGCGTTTCTAAATTCACAGATGAAAAATCCAATTAGCAATCGGTTCCATTGGAAGAAAATACCGATTAACTGATAGACGTAAGACCAACTCTATCAAGAGGTAAAGTTGGCCATGATTGAAGCGTAATTTAAATAAAATATATGCCGCCATTTATCAATGATTAACGTGTAATCCTAAAATGTTTCTGGAAATTCCTTTCCCAACCTCATCAAATATTTCTAGACCATTTTGATGGGTGTATTTTCTAGTTTTAATATTCAAAAACAAATATATAGGTGTAAGGAATTAAGGCCTACGGTTGTAATAAGACCCAACACTTGGGTTTTATAGTATTTAATTGTGTAAAACTATTGAAATTACAAAATATTAGGTCGCCAAGGATGAAATTTGTAGAAAAAAAGGCAAAGTTGGTTGATAACTTACAAATATAAGGAATTATTTTATTCATCAAAGTATGCACCCATATTGTCTATACACTATTGCCATTTAAGCTACAGGTTGTTCAGGCCGGTAGTATAAAACCCTGGCGGACGAAAGCCAATGAATTCCTGGAAGGCCAGTTTTACAACATTGTCGAAATTAAACTGTTTTCCTAATAAAAAGTTGTCCAAATTGCGGAAGAAGTGGTAGTTAGGGGGGCTAGGTCTGGTGAGTATGGAGGATGATGAAGAAGTTTCAACTCCTGTAATTTAGCCACAGTCATTTGTGCAGTGTGTGGTCTAGCGTTATCATGCATTAAGATAGGATTCGATCTGTTCACCAATCTAGGCTGTTTTTCTTTAAGTTTTTGCATCATTTCGTCCAGTTGGTTGCAGTATATTTCTGCTGTGATCGATGAGACAGTTTTTTTTGTTTGGTTTTTAAGTTACCTGTACGAAATTTGGTGAACCAATTTAAAATTGTCTGCTGCATAGTAACACTAGAGCCAAATACACTATAATGTTTCGCGCGGTCTGCGATGCCGTAGTTCCACGTAAGAACTTATACTTCATAATAGTGCGAATTTCCGACCGCTCCATTTTCAACAAAATCAATTTAAAAAAAAAAGTTTTTTATATCTTTTAGAGCATACAATGATTTCTTTAAACAGGCGAGATGAGTAACTATCAAAAAAAAAAAAAAACTGTTTAAGTTGGCAATACTATTAACTACAAATTTCATCTTTGACGACCTGATATTTATCGCATAGGCAACTTCGTATGTGCGTCTACCAGTGGCGTATCGTGTGAAATTCCTTACATTGGTAATGTTGACTATTGCAACGTCTCCCCCAACTACAACCATTTTTATAAACATAGATATAGTGCAAAAATTAGTCTAGTCTCCTGTTCTACACGAATGACCAGTGTTTCTATTAATCTGTAAATTCTTTCTTAGATATTAAGTTTAGTTTGTGATATACTTATGACCACGACATAACTGCTGAAATACTAGTACTAAGTGAGGCGCACGAAGTAATACCGTGCGATCGAATAAGCTTTAGTAGAATCAACCGAGTATTTGTTTTATTTCTTTACTATAATATAAAAAGCGGTTGCAATAGCGTAGTGGTCAAACCACTCGGCTACCGTAAAAAGTAGTCGTTAGGTTATGCCAGAGAGCGCTAGTCGCGACCTGAAAATCTGTGACAACTAGGTATTATGCCATACGAAATTAAAAAAAACTTACTTTCAGCGCATTGTGATCCGATCCATCCTGGAGCGCAGCGGCAATGTCCATCACTTCCTCGACATTTTCCTCCATTGGCACACTTACAGTGCTGACTACAACCTACGCCGAACATACCCGGTGCACATGGTGTGCTACAGTTACGTCCAACCCAACCCGGAAGACACTGACATTCACCTAGAATAAGCAATAGTTAGTAAGCGCCGATAACTTCATTCAGCACTATAGCTAAAATCATGATAACATATGGAAGTGAACTATAGTGTCTAAAATTAAGTAACTAAAATAGGGTTAATGTTCCGTGTGAGTCCAGCAGAACCAGGCTGTATGCTTAGAATGAAGTATATTGCAACGTTAGAAACGAAAAGGCATGTTCGTAAAAGTGGGGAGCCAATAGTAATCATTCATGCAACTCTAATTAGCAGAGAAATATGCGTTTGTAACAAACGATACGTCAGAATATAACTGATATTTTTGGAACTTATAAAGTTAATGTTTTTCAAAATATGTATACTATAAATCTCATTGAGAACAGGTAAAAATTCCTCTTGAGTACCTGTTTATATACGTCTATCAAGTTTCAGACATAAAATTCAGACATAAAATTGGTAGGTCGGAATATATTGATATTTTTGAGGATTCTCTATTTTAATAAAGTTAATGTTTTTCAATTAAATGCTTAACTTTAAAGAGCTGTATCTCGTTAAGTATTGGACCTACGAAGCCCATCAAAGTGTCAAATTTTAGGAAATTTAACGTACTTTTAAAAATAACTAAACACGTTTTGCTGTAAGACTCATATTTTTTGAGTTATTGAGCAAAAAGTGAAAGAATGTAAAAAAAAAAAAAATGAGTTTTTTGGGTGTTACGCCGCTCGCACAAGTTTTTCAAAGCTGCAAATTTGGGTTTTTTCTATTGACTTAGGTCCCAACCACATATAAAAAAATTAGAACTACATGACCTTTTGCAAGGTCGGATGTTTATTTTGACTGGACTATAGTGAATCGTAAAGGTTATGTTTTGAAATAAAGGGGCGGCACTTCGCCCAGGCCAAATCTCATTCTAACTAGCTTACGCGTTTTCTCTGTCGAGTTGTTTGTGGTGGACTTATACGGAACATTAACTGAAAATAGTTTCAAATAGCGAAGTAAAGAAAATCCTTTAGAAATGTGCCTGTACACATCGTCCTAAAAATGTTTCTTTTTTATATTTACCTGTGACATGGTGACAATCAGCACCATTTTTGCAAGCACACTTTTCTTTACAGTTTTTCCCGTAACTTCCTAATGGGCAAGGATGTTCGCAAGTTAATCCAATATAACCAGATCTGCAAACATATTCTCCAGTCACATGATCACAAGTCTTATTGCTGGTGGATCTCTCGGGGCATGTTTCTCGACATCCAATGCCATAGTAACCACTTTCACAAGGTAGACTACAGTCTTCACCTCGCCAACCACGTGAACAAACACATTCACCAGTAGTTGGATCGCAGGAACTATTGTTTTTGCAGTTGCAGACTTTGTCACACTCTATACCATACATACCACGAGGGCAAAGTGTTTCACATTTCACTCCTGTAACAAATATAGTAGTATTTTCAATTTCATGGGTCACTACTTCGTGAAATTTACAGTACATGTTGATATAAATAAAACTATTATGTAAAATATCACTGACTACAAATTTTATTGTTTGACTAGTTTCTACATCATCGATGTCGTCATCAAGAATACAGTACAGGATCGTTTGTATTATTTTATATTTGTTTCGTAAGGAATTTTACAAAAGATTGGGTTTTTATGTAATAGTTAATGGCGATTTATTCGAATATTTAATTTAATATCTAATACATTATTTTTAATTTATTACTCTCTGTACGCAACTGCAAACATTTTTTTTATTAGCTGCTGCAGATTCTTACTTCATTTTCCAAAAACAAAATTTTGGAAATGACGAATGGTGATAATTTATTAAATGTTTTGCTAAAGTTAAATAGATACATATGTGTAATGGAACGTACTCAGCGCGACGAAACAGTTCGTCCGACTAACCAATCAGAAGCATGCAACTATTTCAATTCGTCCGGCACCCCTGAAAAGTCCGAACGTGTTCCAAGATTATCAAAGTAAAGGTTGTCTCGTAACTTCTGACCAATCAGAGCGTGAGAGGGAATACGTCACATGTATGCGTAGTTCAAACTAGCATACAAAATTAATATAGATGTTGCATGTTTTTAAATATTTTTATTGACTATTCATAATAGATATTTATTTCAAGATAGTTCTACTGAATAAATTATAAATAAATACCTAACGAAATTTTATACTGATTTATATCAAATTTAAGGTGATGGGTATTTGTATTATAGTTAATAAATAACAATAAAATCGAATACAAATATAATTTTATTATATATTTAAGTAAAAATAGAAAAACAAATTGCTATATATAATAATATTGTAATTAATAAAATTGCAGGTTATGTCTGTTTTTAAGAACGGCTGGACGTATTTTAACGAAATTTGGTACAATACAGTAGAACCAGGATTCAAATATAGGCATGGTATCTCAAAATTTACTTTCTTAGGGGGTGTTTCTGGGTTAAAACTGGTACTAAAAAATTTAAAATATTTCATTTAGAAACAGAACTATCTTACCAGAAAAAACTATACAATAAATGATGTTCATAAGAAATCAAATCTTATTTGTTCTCCGCATTTTTTCAATTTGATGAATATTAAGGTAGTTACGGGGGGACACCCTAAAACTAAAATATTGAAATATCAAAAATGAATATAAAAAAATTTATTTAGAACGAAGAAACATTCCTTTGGAAGAAAAAAGAAATTAAAATAAGTAGAAAATCAAAAAATTAAACGATATTTTTATATTTATAAACGATATTCCCTAAAAGTTATTCAGGAAAAGCCAACTTCAATATATAAAAAAATAGATAATGACAACTTACAACAATGAAAATTCCGGTTAGTTCCGCCTAATCGTTTGGAATAGACTGTATTTTGAATCTTAATAACGAAGATAGTAATGAATGTCAAAACATTTAAATGAAGTTAGGTGCGCTTCGAAAAAAAAACCTTCCGGTGCCGGAAGAAACGGAAACGGATCCATCGAGCGGAAGGCTGAGTACGTACCATAGGATTGTTAACATGTTTTTGAATCTTTATCTATTATTTTGATAAAAGATCTTCTAGTTTGTCCTATACAAGGCTCCGCAATTGAACAATAGTCGAACAATTAGTCCAACAATAAAATTTAAGGAAATTGTACAGAGTAGTTTTATTTTTTAAACTGTTTACCAGTATTAAATATAGGTGCGTTCGGCATAAGCTAATAATCTACACCTTCTGCATAATTTACACATTTACACAAGAATCTTGTGTAAATTATGCAGAATGTGTAAATTATTAGCTTATGCCGAACGCACCTCATCTATTTGTCTAAAAATTAGCAAATCCGACGAGAAATATGATTATTATTTAGATCAGTGTTTCTTTAAACTTGTAGAACGAGGACCCCTTTGAGGTTTCTTAGAGGACCCCCTAGTGGAGGGCCTTACTAGTTAAAAAAATCATAAAATAATAGAAAAAATGTCTAATAAAACCGTCATTCGGGCCCCAAAAAAATACGGGCCTAAGCAACTCCCTAGGCTAAAGTCCGCCCCTGGTTCAGAGTCGTTCCTGGGTTATTGGCCGCCCAGTTGGAAAACAATAACGTCGCCCTTATTAATTAAATATTATTTAATTAAGAATTTGATATGTAATGTTTACTTTTATATCTGTAGATACAAAGTTTTAAATATTTATCATGCAAAATAAATATTTTCATAAAATAGATCCATAAAAATAAACAGTTCTCTTTTAATAACAAAGACAATAATTAGTATTAAATACATGGAAAGTGAAACAATTTTTGACAAATCCAATTTCGCGCAAATATAGTTTTCTATTGATAATAATGCAAGATTAGTTAGCGTTTCCTGTTTTCAGATCGATGACGTGAGGTAATTTTTGATTATTTTGAATTTAGAAAAACTCCTTTCCCGTGAAGCTACAGTTAAAGACAGATAAAAAAAAAAATTAAATCTATAGAAAAATTAGGAAATGAAGATATTTATTCATTGTCTATTATGTACTCCAAAGTAATTAAGGGTTTCGTAGAATTAGGAAAAGCGACCATCAACGTTGGGCGCAACTGGGGGAGGCCCATGCCCAGAAATGGGCTCCGTGAATTTAATGTAATTAAGTTCAAGTAGATATTAAGAATATTAGGATATGTAAATATTTTAAGCAATACATGTATTGTAAATCATATTAATGAAATGTAATATACATCTTAAGATACAATACAAATGTATATATAGATTTATAAAGGAAATAAAAAAGGGCTATAATAATAAAAAAGAATTAGGAAATATTTCCCTAAGAGTTATTTACCACAACAAAAACAATCTGTAGCCCGGTTCCACTGAGTTCGGTACTTTTGCACCCCCGCTTTCTTTGTTAGGTTGTTTAATGTAATTTTTTAATTATGGAGGATTTATTCATGACATTACTTCACATTACTTCAATTTCATTATTTCAATGTCGTTAGAATGAATTAATTTCTTTCTGAAAATTAAAGTGGGCGCCGACCCATAAAACCACGAAACCCCAGAACTTCACCCACGGATCCCTGGTGGCATGGGCAGACTGGGACTGTCTTGTCGGCCCAGTTATTTGAAATTTCTAACGACCCCCTTTTTCGAAGTGATGAGCAAAAAAAGATGTCGAATCGAACTAGGCGGTCCGAAAACGGCCCTTGCCCGGTCTGGTCCGACGATTGTACTGGACACTTAATGGCTAGTCCGCCCTTAATTGGGGGTCCGCGCACCACAGTTTAACCCTTTCGCTTCGAGAAACGTGTCCGTACGTCTTCAATTTGATGGAACCAACTAGCGAGAAACGTAAATGTTTGAAACCCTGCATTTTTATGGCGGATCAATAGCTAGCTTATATTTGTAAAAATAATCATTATGAAAGAAATTTTTGAATAACATAATAAAGAAATGTTTGGGAAATTAATGTAAATACTGTACTCTATTTAAAGCCGAAAGGCAAGAATAATGAATATATCTACATATCTAATAAATAAATGAAGCAATCTATTGCTGAAAAAACGCATATGGAATCTTCATTTAGACTCTATCTCAGAAAGACTGATAGTAATAAATCTTTGTCAGGCAGTTACCACCGGCGTGCACATTTTAAACACTTTTAAATTGGTTTTGTGTATTTCTATATTACTATTTATCATTTTATTAAACGCACGTCTGTGACCATATTTATCATATCATTAAACGCACCCCTGTGACCATATTTTTCCTCAAAATTTTAGGGTAACATTTTTATGATCTATTGTGTTTAACCCTAGTTCGTATTCCCATATAATATGTGCGGCACACTCGGTTGTTTTTAACAATATTTCGTTTCGAACTATTCATATTTTGTGGGCCGCTTCTGTGTGAAAAAACAATCACTTTTTACAAATAATAAATTTTATTATCATCAGTCTTTCTGAGATAGAGTATAGTAGGTCAGGCGCGCGTATAGAAAATAGAACCAAGGAGGATCCATTTAAAAAAAAAATACCGTAAAATAATGCAAATTTATTATCGTTTTTCTACGGAAAGTTGGGCTGATAGGCTATTCCAAACGTTTAGGCGGAACTAGATTTTGCAATCGAGTTGCTTTCATCGTTTGAATCGTTCTTTTTGGCCGTTTTGTTTCAGCTTTGTAAATCATACTTACAATAAACATTTTTGGTTAAGGTTAATATCATTATAAAATGTCATTTTCTTTATATTTTGATTTTTTGTGTTATTCTTAATACATATTTCCCATTTATTTATTTTTTTGCCATTAAAATAGGTAAAAAATTATTTTACTTTTGACATAAGACATTGGTTTCCATGGTTTCACTGTTTTAAATTTTAAATTTTCACATACCAAACGTCAAACATGAAATAACCCAAGCAAGGTCCCTTTTCCTGACAACCTAAAAGAACGAAATTCCCATTTAGTTCCGCCTAAACGTTTGGAATAGCTTGTATATATTAATTTAATTTTGACTATAATTTAATTTTTATTAATAAAAAAGGAGGGGGGTGTACCCGAGGGCCACTCCATTGTGTGCAAGCCTGTCGTCATATTAGTATAATTCCAGTAGAAGGACAACATGTGGTTGTAAGAAGATGTGTGGTATGTTAAAAAAATAACATACATAATATAGTTGTACTACGTACGAGAAGTGTGCGCATACGCTAATGCCAACGACTGCCGTATGCATCAAACGGACTTCAAATCTGCCGTACAACGAGCACGTAATTTGAAATAATATCTCGCAGCAAAAGGGTTAAGAATCACTGATTTAGATAATTTTGTAGTAATCTTCGTCTCGTTATGTAAATTTTTGCGTATAACAATGAAATTCAAAAACTAGAGTATGAACTTTCTGAACAATCTATTCAGTTGGGAAAATTTAAAAGGTAATACGTTCACAAGTACATTTAAATAACTTATTACTACACTATAAACTAAAATACACAACTAAAAAAAAACTAAAACAATCTACCTTTCCATTCCGGTTTACAGATACACTTCCCAGTGGACGAATCACAACCGATACTGTTTTCGTGAACACAATCACAAACCTGAGTGCAGTCATGTCCGAAGTAGAGTGGCTCGCAACGTTTTTCACATTGGTCTCCTGTGAAGCCCGCTCCGCATGTGCAAGACCCTAGACACCACACACACTTGCATGCTACTACTAAAATAGGCGCTAAGCTAATAGCCATAGCTGTGCGCCCAAAATAAATACTAAAAACTAAAATTTATAAAATAATACTAACAAGTATACTACATGTAGTTGTAGTACTACTGAAAATATTTTTAAAATAAGCAATGAATTTTTTAAAATTTGTAATAACTCAGTTTTTTAAAATTAACATTAATAGAGGTCATTTCGAATGATCGAAATATTTATAACAGCTATTTTCCAATAATCACTAGTACAGTCAGCGTTCACTTAACGTACTTAATGCGTTCCCAATGTCTTGTACGTTAAGCGATTTATACGTTAACCGGACGGTGTATTTCCATATAAATGTACATGATTACAATTTTTTGGTACTCACTTTGATTATCCGTGTCCGTACGAACGTACACTTGTCCGCATGAAAGTTCACTTTGTCCGCACAAACGTACAATCGCCACTTTGTGAAAGGGCATTCGCTGGGAATTTTTGAATTATTAGAAAAATAGAGGTTGAAAATATTGTAGAATTAATAGATAATTCGGACCCTGATTTGGAAAGAAGAAACGATGTAATTCGGAATCTTCGCAGTAGTACCGCTTGTTACAAAGGTATGTATCAGGAAAAGAAGAAAGCTTCAGTTTAATTAACTGTGGACAAATATTTGACAAAAAATACCAACAATGGATAATTTTTGTATGAAATGCATGTATTTAATCTATTCAGTCATACGCCCATTTTGTTTGTCCGTCAAAATTTACGTGTTACGGAAATCTACAAGCATTTTCGCCGACGGGTCCAAGTGAAGTGTACGTTCGTGAGCAGTGGCGCGCCAACGAAATTTGCCGCCCGGGTGCAAGACTTTATTTGCCGCCCGGGTGCAAGACTTTATTTGCCGTCCCTACGTATGTCGACAATAAAACTTTAAATTTATCTATATAATCTCATATTTTTAAATCCATTTGAAAATTATTATTTGACTATAAAAAATTTAAAAAAACTCACATTTTAAATAACAGTATTTTATTAAACAACGATTGACGAGGCTTTTTGCCGCCCGCGTGCGGTGCACTCCTTGCACCCTCGGGTTGGCGCGCCCCTGTTAGTGAGTATATTGGTACGTTCGTGCAGACATATTGCCAAAATATATCTGTACGTAACATCTAACGTACGTTAAGCGGCCGTACGTTAAGTGAGCGCTGACTGTATTTTCATCTCAGTATTGGAATTAACTTTGCATCTACTACAAAGAAATATAGCTACACAAAATTATATTAGGGATTTTTACATATTGTGTGTAGTGTTGTAATGTATCTAGATAGTACTAATTCTTTTTCAAGTATCTAGTTACAAATTAGATACTTTTTGAAATATGTATCTGTATCTGTATCTTTAAATATTTAAATTTAAGTATCTTGTATCTGTATTTCAGATACTTGGATCCTTACTTTATTTTTATACCATGATACCGAGCTGATATAATAGTTTAATTATAAATTGTCATTTTAAATATTTTATTTTTACTATAAACAAAATTCAGAAAACAATTGAAATTATGATGTTTACAAATTAATTGTTTACAAGGAAATTGGGTCATTATTAATGAAAAGTTTTTGAATAACTATTGTTGCTATTTTGATGACAAATTTACTAAAAACATATGAAAAATTATATCCACACAAGTGGTTTGGGAGTGGATCGTGGTTTTGTGAAGCCTTGGGCAAGACAAATTTAGGCCTTTCAAAAGTGTCCAATGGTTTAAAATACACTTTGATAATTTTTTTGAGGCATTTATTCACTTGGGGCCTGGCTCTAGTAGTATAATAATGTTTTACCTTGATTTAGTGGGTTTTTTGTGACATCATGGTTTGAAAACCCACATAATACTCATTGTTAATTGTTAACTATTATACGCACTTCATTAAAAATGAATTTCTTAATCATGTTTTTTTATGGTATTTTAATTTTTCCGTGTTTTTCAAAAGTAACTAGCTGTACCTAGATACAATTTTTTTGGCATGTATCTGTAGATATCTAGATATATTTTATATTTCTGTATCTGTATCTGTGTTTAGATATTTTTTTAAATGTATCTATTACAACACTGTATATAAGATATGTGACGTGCTCATTTTTAAACAAATACTGATAACTGATGACAGCTAACTACATAAATAAAGTGTGCAATCAAATCGGGTCTGTTCCGGACCTATATACACTATTATTTTAATTATTATTACGTCAACTTTGACGGACAATCATTTATCCGGTTTGAGTATATTAAGTGTGTACAGGGAAAAAAATTACTAATATTAGTGATAGTGGCGGCGACAGAGGGAAGTCTGGGGGGCACGTAAAAATTTTTATGCCCTCCCGCCATCTATGCTTGGAGAAAATTTTAGTGCCCGGTTCATTTTGGGAATATTTCGAATTTTAAAAGATGGAAGTGGATCTAAAAAACTATCATATTTTCATTAATATTTATAACGATAAAAAAAATGGTGCCCCTCAAACATTTCCTGCCCCCCCCCCTGATTTTAAGAGCTAGCGCCGCCAATGTATAGAAAAGATTTTATAGTAAAAGTCATTAATGCCAATTTGACAAAGATTGCAGACGCCTTCAATTTCAATTTAAATAGTGTTCTGTATTTAATTTATAAATTACAAAATATTTTCAAAAATATGCCTTCATATTTTGCCCACTTGAAAAAAATTCTTTTGGTGTCCATGATAAGTGTAACTCATTTAACACATGTATGGCACAGTTATGTTTAAAAATTCAAGCTGGCTACTCGCCTCCCGTATTCAAGAACTTTACCTGTCTTATTTCGAATACATTATTCATCCTGATTACCGCGATAAGCAAGGTATTTCTGTACTACATAAAAAACTTTTTAGGATATGTTACTCGTGTTATTAAATACCGATTAGTAACTTTGTAATTCTATTTTCTACTCTAAATACAAAAGGTATCAAAGATAAATCTATTTAAGCGCTTTTGTGGTTACTTTACGATACTAAATACATAATTTGTTATCTTAATCATCCTATTTAATTAAATAACAGCTATAATAAAAATTATGAACTTACGAACAATTGTAAACAATGAAGTTCTACTGTAACTCGCATTAGTATAAACAAATCTATGAGTTATGTTCAATAATTGGACTTAATATTAGTATTCATGCTTACTTTAAAATTGTTTTAAAATATTAAAATATAAAACAGTACAGCCAAGTACACAAAATACAAATAGCGTGCCCAACTATAACATAAAGAAACAAGACATACCATTTTGTGGATTACAAGCTGCATTATTCTGACAATTACATTTCTTAGTGCAGTCTTTACCGTAAGTCTTTTCACTGCATGGCCTATCACACAACTGTCCCGTCCAACCAGGAGGACAATAACATTGTCCAGTCTCAGTAGAACAAGTCGCCCCATTTTTACCTGAAAACAAAAAAATACTTAATATATTGTCATAGGTTTCGATTTATTAGAATAAATATTTATCTTCTAAACTATAATAAAACTAGAGCACCCGTTGCCAACTGTATTGGCAAACACATCATTACTAGTTATTTTGGTTACTTTTATAGTGTAATACGGACTTTAAATGTCAATTAAAAATATTCTTTACGCTGTAAATCCGACTTTAGATTTATTGGTTCCGATAATTATTAAGAAAGTGACATTTTTTATAATTTTGTAACACCAACATGACATACAGTTTCAAAGGTGCAAACTACTGAAAATAAAATTTCCTCTTAGTTTGTTCTTATAAAAGTGAACAGCTTATATTAAAATAAATTTTCCAATTACTTATATAATATAAAAATATGCGCACGGGAAAAACGCACACGGAAAAAAACGCATACGGAAAAAAGCGCACATAGAAAAAAAAAGCACACGGAAAAAAGCGCACACGGAAAAAAGGGCACACGGAAAAAGGCACACACGGAAAAAGTGTACTTACACAATATCTCAAATCAGTTTTAAATAAATCGTGAGAAACTATTACCACAGTAATAATTAATTGTTTGCCCGCTTTAATATACTACGTTCACTTTTGTCAAACCAAATCTAGTCATTTTGGTCACTTTTATATTGTAGTCATTTCAAAATATTCCTTACGCTGTAAAACCTACTTCAGATTTGTTAATTATCATCATTATAATTAAGATATCATTTATCTTTATGACATATGTCAAATGGAATGATATTTTAAGAAAGTGACATTTTTTACCATGTTTTAATACCATGACACTATTTCAAAGGTGCAAACTATTGAATGTATCAATTTGTAATTTTTACTAAATATTTTAAATATTTCGAACCAATTTTAAATTTACACAAATAAGTTGTCACCTAGTGGCGCTGATAAATGATGGTAATTTTAATAATTTTTACCAAGGCGAGTTTTTCTCAATGCACTACATTTACATTTTTAAAAATAAAGATGATTTAAACGTTTAATTTATTTTTACATTACTTTACCATTTTCACCTAAATGTATTAAATATCTCAAATCAGTTTAAATAATCATGTAAATAAAAAATAAGATCAGTATTATATAGGGATAAATTTGCAAAATATTATTCACATCGGTCAAAGGAAATAAGAGTGTCTAGAGTTTCTTATTTATGTCTATGAAACCCTAGACATTGCTGTACGTAATTATATTCGTAGATTCTTAGTGAATAAATCTGCAAAATATTGTTCATATCGGTCAAAGGATTTAGAAGTGTCTAGAGTTTCTTGTTTATGCCTACGAAACCCTAGACATTTTTCTATATGTAATTATATTCGTAGATTTTTAGAGAATAAATTTGCAAAATATTGTTCATATCGGTCAAAGCATATATGGGTGTCTAGAGTTTCTTGTTTATGCCTACGAATCCCTAGACATTTCTATTTGTAAACATATTCGTAAATATTTAGAGAATGCATTTGCAAAATATTATTCATATCGGTCAAAACATATAGGGGTTTCTAGAGTTTCTTGTTTATGCCTACGAAACCCTAGACATTTCTATATGTAATTATATTCGTAGATTTCTAGAGAAAAAAACAGACAGTATTAAGCTTTTATATTATAGAGATTATATATATTGTATTTATCATATGTTGAAAAACTTGATAACAAATTGTAAAATACATATTTCACAATAACTCTTTTTAAACATAAACAATACACTTTTTATAGTAAAACAAATAAATTACGTAACTTTTTATACAATATGTAATCTATCAAATTATTTTTTGTTTTCTTTTATTTCGTTATAAGATAACTACAATAACTTTCAAAACAGATATTTCACACAGTATTATATTATTACATTATTATGGGGTTTGTCAGGTCTTGACAAGCGTCCACTAATCTCAAACTTCAGCAACCTTTTGAGCCGCGTCATACTAGAGACTAGTGGAGCTAAATACACACGACTGCATCCCAAACCCTGGCGATATGCAGCCGCAGAAATTACGCCAGATCCAGTGCCCGCACAATGCGGAGCGACCCGAGCATTATTATTACATTTATTATTATTATTATTATTATTGGACTTGTAAGTGTCGACAAGCTAATCCATTATTCCCACACTTCAGGATCAAAAAGAGCATGTCATACATTAGATCAATGGATCTGAATACACACAGCTGCATCGAAGCATGCATGTATTTTACTTTTTTCAATTTCCTAAACAATATACATGAATTACTATTATTTAAGATTTAGTTGCCGCTGCAGCTGAAGTATTCGCAAAAGCGATGATGGAGAATTTGAATTAGAAAATATGGATCATTTAATACAAGAAATGAACTACATGAAAGCGACAACGAAGAAAATATTATAAACAAAATAAATGTTAAAAGTTTATTTGGCAGCATGATATCTTTTTAATAGTACTTTTAAATTTGGTAACAGCAATTCTAGGAATAAAACTAACAGCTTAAATGAAAATTCAGAAATTTTAAATTAATTTAAAACGTTTTTCCAAAAAACTATATCCGAATTTATAGTTGAAGAAACAAATAAATGCTAAATAGAAATATTTAAAATTTATGGTGAAACATAATGTAATAAGATTAAAAAAAAACACTCTATAAAGCTGCGTTCAGAGCTCTTTAAATTAGTTGACTGTTCACTGTGCGTTGTGGATATATTTAGTAGATAGTTTTAACGTTCAAGGCAGCGTTTACGTAAAATGTTTTATCTATTATCGTTTTCCTAATTCTGCTGTCCTAGATTTTTACTAAGTAAACCTAACATACTTACCTAAATTGATCATATTTACTGTTCGTCTTTGTAATTTTGGACGAGATTTGTTGTAATCGGCGCGATGATATTTTGTTAGGTTATATAAAGGCATACAATTTAAACGTTCTTTCCGATGTAAATTGAGATAGCTAATGTGTTTATGTGTCTGTCTCATTAAAACAACTCACTAACTATAAGTTTGGAAAACTATCGACAATCGACAACGTATAACTTATTAAATTTCGTGCTCTGAACGATTTCTCGCGTTATCATATAAAAAAACTAGTGACAATCAACAGTGCACAAGCCGTAGCCTATAGTCGACTAATTTAAGAGCTCTGAACGCAGCTTAAGTTTCAGTAATTTTATTTGATCAATTGTATGCTGGATTTTTATCTTCCGATATTATGCTTCCGTCAGCTCTAGGGTCGACTCAGCCTCAAGTATATAATACTTAAAATGAGTATCTGTTTATATAGATATAATAGGGCCGGTTGAAACGTCACACTGACTACATAGCTTTCATATCTATGGCCGACTGTCTAGAAACGGAGAACCTTCTATGGCCCCTTATATGCCTATCTAGGCGTTGGGACCCTATTATTATATTCACAAATATCGACGCGTATACTCTACGGAACACAATTGAGAAACGCATACCCTACTCTTAGAGCCTGTAGTACATGTAATTTCTCGATTTAAATTTCGTACGATTTGTCGTACGATAATTGTTCAAAATTATCCGATGCTAAATTATTGTAGTATACCATCCAATATGTATCGCTTTGAATCTGTACCATTTGATGCGCACTACGTCTATTTTTATAATTTGACAGGATTCAAATAATTGTAAACCTACAATGGACAGATAGTTTACCAATTTTTGAAGACTGATAATATTAATCTTTGTCCCGAATCAGTAAATCTCCTGGATTCGCAAAGCCGTACCGTTTTCTGCATTTATTACATTTGAAATTGAAGGGAATTATTATTTTATTTATATTTTGTTATTATTATTTTTGTCTATAAAACTACGATTTTTCTTTATCAAAGAGTAGTTTGTGGTAAGCTGTGTTAAAAAAAAAAATCTATAAACATAATCCAAAAATTTTTTTTTAATAATTCTCCCGGTACTTTTTTCCCGTATTTGTAATATTTAATGGTCACCTTAGATAAGTCTAGGGTGACCATCCGTCCCGGTTTTATGTACATTGTCCCGGTGTCCCGAAAAATGTTTTCAGGACGGTTGATTGTCCCGGTTTTTACATAATTATGCATTTGTAAGAAAAGAAATATTACGACTAGTCAATGTGAAAGGTGAGATTTTCTTTTTCTCTTCGCTTGAATTTGGGAGGTGAAGACCTTTTTTTTCCTCTTCACTTGGATTTGGGAGGTGAGGACCTTTTTTTTTTTGTCCCGGTTTCCCTTCACTGAAATCTGGTCACCCTAGATAAGTCACTAGTTAAATATGTTGGATAATAAGATGTTGAATAAATCCAAACGTATAATATATAAATGTTCTAAGAATGTGAACAGCTAAATCCAATTTATTTTAAACAAAATAATATTGCAAAAGTTGATACTAAATAACATCGAAATATGTTTGACAGATGAACAGTTGTTCGCTACAGTCACATGAATATGCGCATTATTGGTTCATTATGTCCAATATTTTAGGTCGAGACAATAAATATTGGCTGGTTTTCAATATCATACAAGATCTCGTACGATCCTGTAGTACACGATACAATAATTTGTGTACTATAAATCGTACGAGATTCAAAACGAGAAATTGCATTGTGTACTACAGGCATAAGACCCCTGTATTAATGAAGCAACAGATATTCCATGTAAATCTAGGGGCAGTAGGTGGAGAGTATAATATTGTTTATTGGTAGTCATTTAACTTGTGTTTCGTGTCAAACAATTAATCATACTAGTCATCAGGATATTTTCTATCCCTGATGTTCACTAGCTAACTGCTCAAGATTTACGTTTTCGCACAAGCGAATTGCACGTGGGCATGGTGGGCACGGTTAAATGGTTTGATTATAAAAATTGTTTAAACTTACATTCGCACTTATGGGCACAATCTTCACCAAATGTTCCTGGACTACACATTTCACTGCAGTTAGTGCCTTTATAGCCTGGGCTACAGATGCACGTGCCATTGATGGGTGAACACTGTCCATTATCATTACAAGCACATTCAAACTGGCAATTTTTACCATATTTCAATATTGGACATTGTCTTGAACAGTCCGCACTACTCCAGCCTGGTTTACAGTCACATTCTCCTGTCCAAGGGTGACACCTACATAAAAACATTTAGTTATTTTTAATTTTTAAGATATCAAACTGGAATAAATCATTTACAGTAATGAAAACTTAAATATAACCATATTTTTAATACCGAGAAATATGTTTCTGATATTGAAAGTGTGAAAATTATTTTGAAAGCAGATTCAGTGATTAAAAAAAAGTATTTTTAAATATAGTAGGACCTCCATTTATCGAACTTCTGTATAACGAAATTCTCTGTATATCAAAGTTCTCGTTAGTCCCCATTATCATTACATACAGCCGGATTTATTAATAAAGAAAATTAGTTTGTAAGAAAACTGTGAAATTTTTTGTATGAAATAAATTCTATACAGCTTTTTTTAAGCAATTTTTTTAAGTTATTTTTTCCCAAATTTTATTTTTTATATACTTTACTAGGAAAAGCCCGTCATTCGACAGGATAAAGGTAATCAGCAAATTAAAAAGAAACTCTCGGTACAATATTAGAATTGTGGTGGCGGTTTATTGATAAATCGTATACCTAGCTTTCTTTCTAAATATAATAAATAGTCACGTAACTGCCCAGTTAGGCAAAGAAAATAAACTGATTAAAAAAAGAAACTATAAACATCTGTAAAACAATTGTAAAGGGTAGCGAATATTTAAGCCATCTACGTCACAGATTGCAGAAGCAGAAATTAATATGGAGCTACTGCTCATGTTAAATAGCAATTAAGGTTATTCATATTTAATAATTACAGGAAAAAAATGATAATAATAATTTTAAAAATATATATTTTTGTTAATTTGTTGTTAAGCACACCACAAAGCATCTTTAAAAACTACAATTTTTTGTAAAAAACATGCATGCATGCGAAACCCTAAAAACTGAATTGTGTTTATCAGTAATAAAGGAGTAGACAATCAAAATTTCTAAATACTTTTAGTAGGGTCGTGTTTAGGAGTATAGAACATATTGAAATTAAACGTAATCAAACAAACTTTTTTTTCTGTCTCATTTTCCGACCCTTCTGGGAAATTAAGTGCGGGACAAAAGTTTTTAGACACATTTTGGGCAAATATCTCGTAAAAATATTTTTTTGCAAAAACAAAATTTTGTTTGTTAATATACGTGTCAATAGATTTCATTTGATACCCCACTTATATTTTTATATAATATACCAGTGGTTCTTAACCTTTTTTAGATGACGGCACTCTAATGTAAAATATGAAAATTGCAAGGTGCCTCTGTTCGCCTTTCATATACCCATGGCAGGGTGCGGCAACACCCTGGTTGAAAACCACTGGTGCAGGCAGATAGTCATACGAAACTCTAAAAACCGGATTGTATTCGTTAGTAAAAAACACCCCAACAAAAGTAAAAAACGATTTTGAAATTTTAAGCTATCATTCGGGTACCGATTTCGGAAAAGATAATCCAAATTTCGAAAAACTAAACAGGGTCGTGTTTTGGAGGGTTAAGTATTAAATCGCAAAATTTATATTATTATATTAATTAACATAAATTTAAAGAGTTATAATTAATGCAATACTTATTACTTTTATAATTAATGCAACTAACGATTGCGAGACGCAATATAAGGTACTATAAGTGTTATACGTACATTTCTGAATTCTCTGTAATACAACCGCAAGTTTTATCACAATTTGGTCCCCACATTTCATCAGGGCAGGATCTTTGTGTACAGTTTGCTCCCTTCCAACCGGATGCACAATTACATTTTCCGTCAATATTGGAACAGGTGGCGCCATTTTGACATGTACAAATTTCCGTGCAGTTCTGTCCATATGTTCCAGAAGGACAAATATCTAAACACTAAAAATAAAAACGTAAATTATACAGGCTTACAACACTAGCGAGAAAAGACTAGGATAGAGTGGACATGTCAGACGTACTGAAAGAAACAGATTTATATAATAAATTCAAATTCAAATTAATAAAAATATATAAAAACTTATTTATTTGGTAGGAAGTTGACGGGTTTCGGACAGCAATGAACTAGATCAGCTAACAAGTTTCCAATTAGTTTAATTCTTCATCAGAGCTACAATAGTATAGAACAAGTATACGTACTAGTATAAGATAGATTACGGTATACTAAATAAGCTATCTTATAGTAGTGCTTATACTTGTCCTATACTATTGTAGCTCTAATGAAGAATTAAACTAATTCGAAACTTGTCAGCTAATCTAGTTGTTTTCATTGCTATGCGAAACTCATACAACTTCCTACCAGATTCATACATCTACGGACACGACACAAATAAGTGCATAAAGCAGTACTTATTTCCCATGAGTGAAAAAGAGACGATTTATGAATAATACAATATTTTTTCTTCGCTGTCTACAATAAGAAAAAATTAATTTAAATTGATATACTCATATATTTTTCTACGGCTGTCTCTAATTAAAAAAAAAAAAAAACTACGACAAAAGTAACATTTTGAATTTTTGGAGATAAGATCACAAATTGACTTTAATTATTTTCAATGCACTCTTTAATTCTTCTTCGGACTGTACGGACACGCTTACAGGCCTTGGATATGGTTCTGTCGCCTCCATGAACTCATGTAAATTCATGGAGATGTAGTGTAACCCACATTAGTCGATGTATTATGTTTATGGAAAGTGTGAAAAAATTTAACGCGTATGAGACTTTTTTTATCACTTTTATATTTTTTAACAGTCACCATAAACACGCATTTTATACACAAAAACAAGTGAAATATAGTACAGTTTTTTTAATAGTCGTAGAAAAATATATATAAAATCGCCAAATGAAGCCCTCTTGATAAAATAAAGAAAATAATACTAAGAAGAATATTTCAAGATTAAGTACACAAATTAATGAATAAAAGAGGGCTTAAAGTTGCAAAATAAGAGATAAAACAGAAAGAAATGAAGAAATCGGTTGAGAGTAGAATTGTAAGATTGTATGGTCGAGGTCAAACTAGGCTATGCCGCTGCTTCCAAATAATGAATTTAAAGACTGAACTTATTATCGTTATCAGCACTAACAAGGTGTGTTCGTTAATCCACAACTGTGCACAGTCAATGCTGTGCAAATGAAGCGCCATATGACACCTGAGTCGATTGCAAGTGCAAGTTTGTAAAAACGAACGCGTTATGTAGTGTTATTTATTTTGCACATAAGTTTTAAAGTACGTGCCAAACAGCAAATACACAGTTGTGATCAACCTCCAGAGATCAAGCTAGTTGTGGCTGCATAGAGTGCATAGCGCGGCAATTGCCCAACGGACAAACGGCTGCACAAACTGCACGAAAAGGAATTACCGAACGGCTATAGGCAAATGGTCATAAGAGAGTATTATGTTGAATGAAGCAAATAGACAATGAATCGACATATTTCAAGACATTGATTATAGTATTCGACAAATGGTTACTCATATCTGTACCGTTTTATCTGATTTTTGTAAGATATACGAGTCTCCGAAACTTTTTCCATTTAGTTTCAATGAATTAACAACAAAATGACAAAATTTTACACTTTTACAACATTTGGCAACTCCTCTCCCATTTGCCATAAGAGCCAATACTGAATTCTAACGTTTGAACGGACTATAGTTGTCAGATTACAATACGTCTGTTGTAACAGACGTTGTTGTCTATTAGATTAGTTTCGATTTTGCCACCTTGGCGCTGAAATCTTAAAAATCTATTGTGTCCACTGTTTAAAATGTGCGCACACAGAAAATTGCTCTGGGGTGGGGGTCCATTTCGAAAAAATATCCGTAAAATAATACAAATTTATTATTGATTTTTAGGAGAGGGGTGGGTTTATATATTAATTTAATTTTGATTTTTATTAATAAAAAAATGTGAATTTCATTTGTTGCTTAGATTTTACTAAATAAGTATATGAATTTTTGTGTCGGGGGGGGGTCCAGACCCGAGGACCACCCCCCCTTGTATGCCCGCCAGACGGTTCATATCTATTTTGACAGTGTAATGGATTCTAATCCGTTTACAATTTTTAGTCAAACTATTTTTCTTTTACTATATTTACGTACTTTACGACAACTATATATAATAGTTAACAAGTAAGTAATTAATAATAAGTTCATATATTAAGTGGCGCCATTGCATTTGTAATATAGCATATAGACAGAGTCGGCGCTAGCTCTTTTGGCGACCGGGGCAAACCCACCAAACTGCACCCTTTGGTTAGAATATGCAGTGGCGTACCAAAGTGGGGAGTTTAGGTGCTCCCAATTTTATTTCAAACATATTCTTTTGATTTAGATGATTGCAAGTTAAATATTTTAACATTTTAAACGAATGCGAGCTAAGTAAATTTGCTAATACAGTGAGTGGTACTTCGACAAAATTTCATATTTTCATATCCTATTTTGACTTCTAGATATGAGCCATGATGCTTTTCTTTTTAATTAAATTAAAGCCTGTTTTACATTATACATTTTTTAACTTTTTTCCCTAGTACTAGAAACAGGCTACTACTACAGGCAACAAATCGAAAACTATTTAATGGAAGATGATTTTCATACTAATCATTTATAAATAAAATTAATATGTAATAGTATAGAAAATGCATATTTATAGCGAAAAAATTCTCTTTCTCACTCCTACATTTCTTTGCATTTTCTTCGTTTAGTTGAGTTTTTTTTTTCTTTATGATTTTTTAATCTGGGAACGGATTAATTGATTTCCCATAAGATATAATGGAAAATTGGGTTTCTAGATACATACTTTTTAAGATACGAACCGCGGTCAGGAACAAATTAAGTTTATAAGTCAATGTGCCATAGTATGTATAGATGTTTTCAGATGTGTAAGAAAGTTAATGAAATGTATTTAAAAAACTATCTCCGAAACACCGTTTTCAAACAAGTCATAAAAATGAAAAATGGACTTTCTTTGCTATTTATATACGGTCCAAAAAATGTATACATCATTAAATTCAATTTTGTATTTAATACGTACGATAGAGGTCTGCACGGACCTATTTTGGACCACTTTTACCCGGTCCGAGCCCGAAAATATTAATACAATTATTGCATCTACCCGGCCCGAACCCGACAAAATTTTATATTCGGTGATATTGTGATGCAAAAAATGTGAAAAAATATTGTGATACAAAAATTGCTTACAATTTGTAATAATTATAAAACTAGAAAATTAAAAAAAAAATATACTACTATATTTTTTAACGAAGGTTTGAAAATATATCTTTTAAAGATATTATTGTTTTTATCCGGCCTGAGCCCGAATATAATACATGTCAGTTGGCCCTCGCAGACCTCTAATGTACGAGATTAATATAGAAATGAAAATTATAATTTAGATCTAAATAAAAATAGAAAAACTTAGAACATGTATATTTAAGCGTTTGTTTTGGCGCCCCTAAGAGCTGGCGCCCTGAGCCTGTGCCCCTGTCGCTCCTGCCTTTCACCGCCGTTGCATATAGCATGTGTTATAATTACAATGCAGTATAATTTTTTTTAAAGCATCACGAATTAATTCGACCATACAATCTTTCTGGTATATATCCTTTATGTTTTCTTACTCTATCTCCTGTAAATCCTGGTTGACACTTGCAGTCTCCAGTAACATGATGACAAGAAGCGCCATTATAGCAGTCGCACTGTTTTGTACAGTTTTCGCCCCATTGTCCAAATGGACATCTATTACCACATACTTGTCCTGTCCAACCAGCGGTACAGAAACAATTTCCAGTTGTCGCATCACATGTTCCACCATTTTGACATCGACATTCACTTTTACATTCATCTCCATGTTTACCTTTTGGACAAGTACTTTCACAACTAAAAGAAAAACAATATTAATCTAATTTATGATTGTTACCAATCCTCGAAAATTGTACGCATTAGTTTTATTCCCGGATGAAGTTTCTTATAGGTTAGAGTAACACGCGTGCGCAATAGTCATTTTAGTGTTCATGGATGAAATAGTTGTTCTTTGTGTAACAAACTGTTTGTTATTCGCGGTAAACCACACATATATATGTTACCTATTTGTAGATTATAGCGAGAACTCCTAGTCTAACACATGCGCTTTGTTAGTTTCGTTAAATTTTGATTAATAATCTAAGTTCTCCCACTTAAATTTACTACAAACTTGCAATCACGCAAGTTTGTTAGCCAGACAAATTTAGCATTGTGGTGACATTAATATCTAATACGGGTATACGTTTCGTTAAATTCGAATAGAGCAGTGGTTCCCAACCTTTTTTGTGGTGAGCACCCCTTTGCATGTGAAAATAAGCTCCCGCACCCCCATAAAAAATGTGTTCAGTTTTTTTTCAGTTGAGTCATATTTATACGTCAAATTGATCAAAATAATAAGTGTAGAGCAAAAAAAAAGGAAGTCGCATGAATATTTCGTGAAAATTGATCAAATTAATTGATGTAGCATTCAGCGGTTCTAAACCTTAATAAAATTAGAAAGAAAATATACTTATTAAAAAAAATAAAAAAATAATTTAACTAGATTTTTTATATAAATTTTATAAATTTCTATAAAACGTCTCGCACCCCTCAAAATGCTTTCCCGCACCCCTGAAGGTGCCGGCACCCACGAAACGAGAAGACGTTGTCGTAAAAGTGGGGAGCCAATAGCAATCATTCATGCAATTGTAGCTGGCTGAGAAAGACGAGTTTCAAACATGAAATTGGTATGTCGGAATATAACTGATATGTTTTTACTCTTTTTATAAAGTAAACGTTTTTCACGATATGTATACTATAAATATAATTAATACCACGTAGAAATTCCTTATTCTTACGCGTTTATATACGTATTTCGGCTTTTTTTTGTCCAAACGTTTTCTAACTAAACCTAACCTAATTAACTACTTTATAGGTGTACATTACTTTATTTTCCCCCATATTAGCCCAATTAAAATTGTGTATCTTTGTGCATGCGTTTATAACGTACATTCACTATGAGCTCTAGTGGGTACGAAACCATTTAAATGCGAATTTAACCGTATAAATACTGGAATTTCATTATTAAAGATTTTCTTTAAATACGTTGATACAAGCTAATTGTTAACAAACACTAATCAAATAATTTCTTAGATTTCAGAACGAATACCTATACTTATTAAGATTTCAGTTTTGAATAAAAATTTTGGATTTTTTTTTTCCGCCCAGGCCAAATCTCATTCTAATTAGCTTGTGCTTTTTCTCTAGATAGCTGCTTACGTTGAAATCATATAGAACATCAGTCGAAAGTTCATCCGCAAACACAAACTATTCGACTCGCGATTTGTTATGACAAAAAATAAGGAAGGGCGATATTCTTTCCAATATATAGTAAACTGACTTCATTATATTTAAAAAAAAATAGCCTTCTGGTAGCTTATTCGCAAATGACATTATTCCTCGCAAAATGTGAGCGTGCGAGTGGTTTTTTCGAAGGTTGTTAATTACAATGGTAAATATAAAATGAATTCTATTAAAGCAGTTACGTACAGTGGTCCAGTCCATCCTGGTGCACAATGACATTCTCCACTAACATGATGACATGATCCTCCATTCCTGCATCTGCAAGTTTCAGCACAGTCTTGTCCATATCTGGAAGGAGGGCATTGCGATTGACAGAATTCGCCCATCCACCCACGTGCACAATGACACTTCCCGTTGAATGGATCGCAGGTCGCATTGTTCTGACATTCGCATTTTGATAGGCAGTCTCTTCCCCACAGCCCGCCGGGACAAGCTGTAAAAATATCACAATGGAATCACAAACAACCAAAGTGAAAATTAATTATTTTCAGTGGATAAAAATTGTTATGTTCTTAGTCAGATTTGCAAAGGTATTGAAGATTCGAGGTTATTGAATTGTGGCCTACTTTTTAAAACTGTGGTAACTAGTAACTAGCGCCTTTGTACTTAAATATTTAAACTAACTCCATTTGTCGTCAAATGTATCTTAAAGCATAATATACAGGGTGTTTCAGGTTTAAGTACATTAATTTAAAATATGAATTCTAGACCTCAAAACAAATATAAATTTTCCTCTGAACCAGAGCCGGACAAATGTATTTCTGCACCCGAGTCAAAGTACGAGTTTTGCACCTCCATCCTTACCTAAAGAAAAAAGAAAGACGGATCACAGTGATGACCAAAAAAATTAAACGCGATTTTTGCGCCTCAACTCTTTCTTGCGCCCTTACCAACTCTGCGCCCGAGGCTAGTCTCTCGCTCAGCACACCCTAGATCCGGCCCTGCTCTGGACATACACCTGTAAACACTTCGTCTGGGAGATATTTAAGTTTTAATCAGAATTTTTATATTATTATTTTATTTACGGTTTTAATCTAAATAAATAATAAAAAGGTCCAATGATGCCATCAGTCGAAATTGCACACTAGTCTCCCAAGGTAATCGACCATTGGCGCACCGCAAGCGCCGCACACTGCGCATGCTTCGAACTTTTTTTCGGTGAGTGCGTCCACTGAGCCGCAATAATGCACTGCGGATATAACAAGAAATTAAACTTTACCCGATGCGAGTCTACCTCCAGCAAGTGGAACGCGAGTCTACGAATTTGCAACTGGAATGTGGCTCGCATTTTAGTTCGTATTAAGTAACGCTGTTCAGACATTTATATTATAATCTATTTTATAATTAGCTTACTATTGAGAAGAATAGAAGAAAAGAAAAGATTATGTTTTAATACTTGAAATGAGAACCTGTTTATACAGGTATAATAGGACCGGTCGAAACGTCACGCTGCCCACCAATGGCGTACTCAGGGAGAGCTGCCCCCCCAAGAAAGAGGGAAATTATTTTTTTTTATCACCTTGGTGGTCATCACTTGTATTTTAGAAGCGAGAACCTTTTTTCTTTTGATCATCACTTGAAATTTAGAAGTGAAAACATTCATAATTTAAATAATTTTGTCTTACGCCCCCCCGCTATTTCCTGGGTGCGCTACAGCTGTCCATTTGGCTTTCATATCTATGGCCGGCGGTCTAGCAATGGAGAACTTACCTTCTCTGCCCCTATGCACCTATCTAGGCGTTTAGGAACCTATTATTATTATTATTTTAATATGATTTGAAGATTTTCATACATTAATCTCAGACATGGTGGACGATGATGATTTTTACAACATCTTTTTCAGTTACTGTAAAGCTGCGTCCACATTATACCAATTGGCAAAAACAAGTGGCTTTGCTAGATGGCAAGGATGTCCACACTGTCAGGGTAGAGCGCATCAGTCTGTTATTAAGTCTGTTCAGCTTAGCTTGTGACATACATTTTGTAAGCCCAAGTTGTATTTGTAAGCCGCTTGGAATAGTTGGCACGTCCTCACTATGAGCGTCGACGCGGTTTTCTTAGATTCAGACCGCCATCAGTCGGTTTGCAACTGGCACGCCGCGCGGCTTCTTGGCATAAGACAACGACACGTCCACACATATGCGACTTAACTAGTTGGCTTAGCGGGGACGAAACTTAAGGTATGTATATTTATTTCATTGCTTGTGTGATGCCAGACTCATCGCAGTACCCGTAGAAACATTTTTTGTAGAAAATGCTGGCCATATTTGAAGGAGTTCACTAGTGGACGTATCTTCATTTAAAATACAGTAAGGAATAATTTTCTACGATGACGTTTGCGACGCGTGCGTTACGGCTCACTGGACGCTTACCTTAAGAAGCTGTAAAGGTTGTTTATGGATCAATCTTGGGTTTTCCGATCCCCAATAAGGACTATTTTGTTTACATATCCATGCATGACACAATAAGCTTCGTCACTCGTAATTATTATTTCATTTTAAAACTCATGTAAAATTGATTTTACTTACATATATCACAGCTGGGTCCACCAAATCCAGTCTCACATTTACATTTGTCTGGAGCAACGCAAGTTCCATGGACACAAGGTTCGGAACAGACAGCAACACAGCGATCCTCTGAGGTGCTCTTAGCGTAACCCTTACAACAATCTTCCACAGGACGCTGTTTTACTATAGCCTGTGTTTTGTACACTGTTTTGAACTTAATACGATACTTGGAACAACGTGGTGGTACATTTAAACACCAGACATATTCACGTACTTGATAGGGCTGTTGTTCTGATACCCGTACTGTCGTTGTGTACCTAAAATAAAACAATAGTTATAATTGGCATCGTTGGTAGGGATGGCAAAGAAATATCGATGTTTTTAAAACATCGATATTTTGCAGTAAAAACATCGATATTTTTACATCGAGGTTTTGTTTCCGATGTTTTTTTAACATCGAGGTCCACATTTTAAATATATCGATGTTTTCAAATTAAGATTTAAAATTTTCAAATTAATGCACGTAATGATTGAGTTTTTGACTTGAGTGGTTATTACTCTGTTACTTAAAGTTGACTCCACCCAACCGTTCGCTACAACAACAACGCCACACCGGATATCGGCGATACCGCACATCCATAGCAAGTTTGAAGCAAGATTCGAAGATCTTGAACATGTCCATTTATTAACACTACCAATGTTCCTTGATCCGCGGTTTAAAAACATACATTTTTCTGATGCAATTGCTTCATCCCGAACCCTTACCCAAATTAAAAAATTGGTAGCTGCAATACTAACCAACGTGCCTTCCCCAGGATCATCATCTGCAGATTAGAACAATGACCATAAATCACTCGCTTTAAAGTCGAACAAAAAAATGACGGATTAAAGTTGGGACCTAGACACTGAAATTTCAATGTATCTCTCCACCAGAATGGCAGCAAATTTCAAAACCAGCCCTCTTGAATTATGGTCGGACCTCAAATTAGTTTACCCTAAATTATATATATTGGCCCAGCTATACTTGGGCTCAGTAGCCACCTCCGTTCCAGCGGAACGGCTGTTTTCAAAAGCTGAGGCTACAATTCATCAAAAATGCAATAGATTGGCGGGAAACCTCTTATCAAAATTATTATTTTTAAATGGCTTACCCGAAAAATATTAAATGTAAATTCTACTACTAGGCTCATACGCAATACCAGGTCTACAAGTATGAAATGCGGATTTTTTTCAAACTTACCGCGAAAACATAGTGTATAGTTCAAAGTTTCAACACATATGGCGTTTTGTCAAAGTTATCATTAAGTGTCAAATGCGTATAGGTTATAATTTGAAAAGTGATCATATAGTTTTGTTTTACTGTGTTAAAAATGTCAAATTTTGTGCCAAATAAAGAGCATTCGCGGACAGTACTACTGTTTTGTTTTCATTTGAAAAAAACTTCTGCTGAATCATACCGACTGCTTCGAGAAGCTTATGGTGAATATGCTCCATCGCAAGATACGTGTGAACGATGGTTTCGGCGTTTCAAAAGTGGTGACTTTGATCTTACAGACAAAGAACATGGAAAACCTCCAAAAAAATATGAAGATACAAAATTGGAAACATTGCTACAGGAAGACGATAGTCAATCACAAAAACAACTAGCAGAGCAGTTAGGCGTTAGTCAACAAGCTGTTTCCAATCGCCTACGAGAGATGGGTAAGATCCAGAAAGTCGGCGATGGGTTCCACATGCATTGAATGAGAGGCAGATGGAAAAACGCAAAAACACTTGTGAAATTTTGCTTGCACGATACAAAAGAAGTCTTTTTTGCATCGAATCATTACTGGCGATGAAAAATGGATTTATTTTGAAAATCCCAAACTCAAAAATCATGGGTGAACCCAGGCTCACCATCCACATCAACTGCAAGACCGAATCGCTTTGGCAAAAAGACAATACTCTGTATTTGGTGGGACCAAAAGAGTGTGGTCTATTAGGATTTGTTAAAACCTGGTGAAACAGTTAATACCCAACGCTACCAATAACAACTGATCGAATTGAACCATTCACTGCTCATAAAACCACCAGAATACGAAAGAAGACAGCACAAGGTAATCTTTCTTCACGATAACATTCCATCAGATAAGGCAAAAGCAGTTTGCAACACATTGGAGGCACTCAAGTGGGAAGTGCTACCCCATGCCGCTTACTCACCAGACTTGGCTCCTTCAGATTACCACTTGTTCGCATCGATGGGTCACGCGCTTGCCGAGCAGCACTTTTGTTCATATGAAAATGTGAAAGAACGGCTAGATGAATGGTTTGCGGGGAAAGGGGAAGAGTTCTACTGGCGAGGTATTCACAAATTGCCTGAAAGATGGGAAAAATGTATAACTTCTAATGGAGCATACTTTGAATAAATAAACTTTTACTGTTCTTTTGAGTTTAATGTGTTTTATTTAAAAAAAAAAATCCGCATTTCATACTTGTAGACCTGGTATAAGTTTACTAGTCTTTCTACATCATATACAACAAAATGTATTTTATTAGCTTTAAATACATTTTATAAAGCAATTTTACATGTAAGTAGTGATTTTATTTTTTGTTTGGTGAGGATATAGTGAGGAATTTTTATATTTCAAATAGGTATATTACTTTAACTTGAATTTATTATTTATATAACTTTTTATGTAACATGTTTATAATCATTGTATATGACTGACTTAAAACTGTAAAACTGAATTGAGTCAATAAACAGTATTATTATGATTATTATTGTTAATATAGGTTTAAATTATATAAGTAAGGAAAATTAATTAATAACATGATAAAAAAATCGAGAAAACATCGATGCATCGATGTTTTTGGTCGATGTTTCCATCGACATCGAAAACTTGGTGGCGATGTTTCACAACATCGATAAATCGATGTTTCAATTTATTTTGCCATCCCTAATCGTTGGGGAAAAGACCAACGGAGAGATAAAAAATAAAGCTTTACGATAAAGTAAAGGGAGACATCAAAAACTTAAAATAAAGAACTGGAAGACGTAGGCAAGAAGATGCTAAAATAGATCAAGACCCTCAAAGGTAGGGCTGTCGAGAGATGGAGGAAGCCAGTACAAATTTCCGAGGCAGTTTTATTATTTATGATTTTGTTGCATATTTTTTTAATAATATGTCAGTAATAGACATGTAGGACGATATTAAATTAATAAAATTTAGTATTTGCACCTGAAAGAATAGCAATCAGAAAATAGTGTACAACTTTGCTTCCGCCGTTTTTTTCCCCGAAATTCGAGGCTTTATTGTAAAAAACTGGTTATACATTTACGATTCAAAGTGTTGTCCATCGCCGGCCACTGCTTTCTCCCAGCTTTCGGGCAGCATACGAATCCCGCGTTGAAAAAACTGGTCATCTTTTAAAGCGATCCACGAATCGATCCAATTTTTTACTTCTTCATAAGACCGGAAGTGCTGGTCAGCCAGGCCGTGCGCCATTGATCGAAACAAGTGATAGTCAGAGGGAGCAACGTCTGGAAAATACGGCGGGTGGGGTAGAACTTCCCATTTCAACGTTTTCAGGTATGTTTACTTTCGCAACATGGGGTCGAGCATTGCCGGTCTTCGATGTGAAAATGACCGTTCTTGAAGCGTTGAAACCACTCACGATACGTTCTTTCACTAATAGCAGCCTCACCATAAGTATTTGAAAGCATTCGATGAGCCTCAACCGCAGATTTATCATTATTGAAGCAGAAAATTAAAATCTCCCGCAAATGAGAAGAATTTGGCTCGTAAACTAATTTTCAATCGAGAATAACTTTATGATGCAGACACAAATCGACTAATGTTTTTAAAAGGTTGTGTTGACAGATGCCAAGTTTATTGCATGACGTCTATGATCTATTTATTTCGATCACTACTTACCGCTAAAGCCATCTATAGGAAAACGACGGAAGCAAAAATGTACACCTAGGTATTACGAAGCAAAAAATAAAATGTTTCCATTCCTTTAAAGACGTAGCTGGCCACAGAGGTGTCTTAGATTAATACATGCGCAAATGACGTCAATGATACCCATTATTTTTTATTTACTTTAATTTTTAAAACAGATGATCAAAATAAAATGATATAAACAACAAACTTTAGCAAGGGATAATATGAATGCAAGAAGATTCATGTACTCAAGAGTGACATAAAAAACGTACGTCGAATACTAATAAGCAGAACATCCACTAGCGGCAGCTGCGTCACAAAAACATAAATTTTAAAATGTAAAAGTATTTATAATTATTTTTTTCAAAATTCATACCGATATTAACAAAATTAAATATGTCATGTGTATAAAAAAGAGCTTTATATTAAAAAAAAAAATAAATAAAATAAATAAATAAATATAAACACTTAACAGGTTTATTGGCACATTTGGGGAAAATACCAAAGGGAAGACCAAAATCAAAGCTTTTCGATCAGTTGGACGAAGACATCAAAAGACAAATAAAGATCTGGAAGACGCAGGCCAGAAGATCGTAAAACAGATCAAGACCCTCAAGGGTAAGGACGTCGAGAGATGCGGTAAGTCGGTTCAAATTACCGGGGCCCGGTTCGACTGCAGGGACCGGGGCTGGATTATTATTTTTTATTATAGGTACTATATTTTATTTTATTATTTGTGTTTTTGTTGCATATTTTTTAATTTGTTTGTGGGTAATTGTAATACGTGTTAATAATACAGTGAAAGCAGGTTAATGGTGGGCGTATCCGACCTGCGTTATATTATAATCGCGGACAGAATTGTCGAAAAATTCATATGTTTTTAGAAAAACTAAATTAAATTTAATTTCAATTTTTAAAGTTAATTTTCTTTATTATTTAATAAATTATAATAAACTCCCATCATAAACCATCATAAAATAGATTTAGGAACAGAGAAGTAACAATTCGTGTCTTTTACGCTGGGCGCATCAATACAAAAAGGGCACAAAAATGTCCCGCGGTATATCCGAATACGTATTATAAAAAACGCGGTATAACCGGCTTCCACAAAAATTGAAATAAGAGGTTATTAGTCGGGTCCCAGAACTGATTTGACTACCCACTTTGTTTATGTATTCATTCTATCATCAGGGATCTAATATGTAAGCATTTTGAATATCGGTTTTACCGATATTCTGTAACTTATCCATATTGCACATTTAACAGCTCTTGAGAGGAAACCTAGGAACGTATCCTTTTTGAAAAGTGATATTGTTTTTTTTTTTTTACATTTGTACTTGTTTACATAGGTTTGAATATATTTGAAGATTATTGTAATTTAAAATGTGTTTTATGTATGGAAATATATAATTATGTTGTTATTTACATAAAATGTTTTAGTTATGGCGCAAGGATATATCACTACTGTTTGGACATAAGGTAACAAGTAAGTTTTCAAAATACTATTTGTCATTATAGATTAGTATACTTACATCTGTTTTCGCAAACGGAATTCATATTTGCGCATGGCATATTATAGGAATAATTCACTTATGTCCTTTTTCTAAGGCAAAATTGTTTTCAAAACTATTCCAATATCAATAATGAAAAAAGTAGACTTATCACCTTATGTCCTGGGAGTAGCGATTTATTTTAATTGTTAGATTTACTGGAAGTGGAGAAAACAAGGTAATTTAATAAGAATATAATTTTTACCGACCGCCAACATATATAAGGGAGGTATTGTGATCATACCGATTTTGACATTTCGAGACTTTGATGGATCTCCACGAATGAGGTCCCTACATAACGTTTTGACTATTTTTCGCATGATGTCTGTCTGTCAGTCTGTCTGTCTGTCTGTCTGTCTGTCTGTCTGTCGGTCGGTCGGTCCGTATACATGTGCAGAGCAAATTCAGCTAAAAGGATTTTTATGGAACTTCATATTTAAGCTTTTGACATCAATGGCACGAGTTGATCAACTTTTGGTAAAAATCGGTTAACTAGAAATGGAAGTTTACTCGTGTCGGTTTTAAGATTTTTGCGAATATTTCACAACAGAGAAATATTTCGAAAAGATTTATCTAACAAAAGTTGATATAAAAGCAATAACTAACAACTTTTATTTGAGACATTTTTTGATAAAGCAACATAAATTAAACAAGTACTTTGTGATGGCGGTCGGTCCTGTGGTGGCCACAGCTGATTTTTTTTTTATAATTGTTTCTGTGTTATTTAACTTATTTATATTAAATATGTAAGATACTTCTAATAAAATTTAACTAAACTAAATAAACTGTTGTACGGTTTTGTACCATTGCTCCAATATTGTCACTAACATTGGCGAATTAACGCAGTTACGTCACACGCCGTAACAAACGACTGTATTGTCTAGAACAATGCAGTTGTTTGTTACGTCGCGTGACGTAACTGCGTTGATTCGCCGACGCTAGTATATCTGCAATCCTTTCCATTGATCTTAGTGACGATGTCATCCTACAGTAAATATTCTTGAAGGAATTCGATATCTTTTCAAATATTTTATTAATATATTGTAAGTCTTCTGGTATTTCTATTCAAAATAACCCTTTTTTACAGATCTATTCTGACTGATCAACATATGTCAAATTTTCAAATTGCGCCAGTTATTTTCGATAATGCCGAATATTAAACCTCTGATGGGGGACAGTCCACATGGATAACATGATGGAGAGTGCAGTGTGCATAGGTGACAGGGCAGTTTGTAAATGAATGTCGACAAGTTATCTCCAGTTATAATTGTCAAAATAAAAAACATTTTCTATTTACACGCAGTTTTCTTATCTGTCACCAGACCCGTAAACGTGTATTGAGGGATATAGTTTAACCGGAGCCCGGGCCCGCTCTCGACACCATAGGCACCCGCAAGGGGTGGCAAGATGGGTCAGTTGTCCCCCCCTGGATTTCGGAACCAATTACCAATTCGTATCTTAGAAAAAATATATATTATTTAAATATAAAATTCATAAAAAAAAAAACGATTGTTTATTATTATATTTTTGCTCTAGCAACTTTGGCTATTAGCCAGGATAGTTCTTATGTACTAAATCGATGATTTTTAACTATAGAGAACACATTTTTAACTAGAAAATAAATGTTTATCCTCAGCGGGGATCGTTCCCAGACCCGCCACGTGGAAAGCATTGTTCGAATATGACATCTATATCTATGTTTTGGTCTTGCCCCCCCCCCCTAGAATAATTTCTGCGGGCGCCTATGCTCGACACCCCTGCTCAAGTCTTGGGACTTAAGTCTTGCAAGTCTTAGAACCAGTCTTGATAATACAACTGACCCACAACCGTGTTGGTAAATGAAAGGTCTTGATATGTGGATTAACGAACAAAATTTTATTGTACAACAAAATAATATTTTTTTATACAGGGTGCCACTTGAAACTTACTTAAATCAAACTTACCACCTCCCCCGTGGTACGGGTTGAATGTATCTAATATTTGATTAATGCAATCGATTAGCTCCTTTACCTTACCTTACAATAAGGTCAAAACTAGTATCTTTTAAAATAAGAGAGTTATTGACCATTTATTATTTTATAGAGACACAGTATTTAGACCGGGAGCTCATGATAGTTTATGGTCTCCGATTTCATACAGCATTCCTTTTGGAGAAGAGAATATTTACTCTGTGGCTACAAAGAAAGGAGGGTACTAAACCCCTGCACGCTTTCCGATTATATGAAAAATTGCATTTCCACTTGCATAAAAATTTTGTGTTTTTCTATAATTTAATAATGCTTGCCCTTTTATCAAAAGAAAGTTAAAACAAATTTAAAGCCTTAAGAATTATAGGCATGCGATTCGCAGGGTCCCAAAGGGCTCAAACGGTCACGTGATCTTGTAATAAAAAAATATGATTTTCCGCGTTGCATGAAAACGCGGAAATAACGCATGCCGATGAAAATAATTAAAGATTGTGTCATAAAGCCCCTATAAAAAAATTGGCATGCGGCCCAAAGGTGGAAAATTTCGGAAAAATTTTGGGTGATTAAAATTTTCACAAAACTTTTCCGAAATTTTCCACCCTTGGGCCAACGAGGGGCGCATGCCATTTTTTTTATAGGGGTTCTATGACACAAACTTTAATTCTTTTAATGAAAATGCGGAAAATCATATTTTTTTATTACAAGATCACGTGACTGTTTAAACCCTTTGGGACCCTGCGAATCGTTTGCCTATAATTTTTAAGACTTTAAATTTGTTTTAATTTTCTTTTCATAAAAGGGCAAGCATTATTAAATCAGAGAAAAACACAAAATTTTGTGCAAGTGGAAATGCAATTTTCCATATAACTGGAAAGCGTGCAGGGGTTTAGTACCCTCCTTTCTTTGTTATCACTGGGTAAATATTATCTCCTTCAAAAGGCATGCTGTATGAAATTGGAGACCATAAACTGTCATGAGCTCCCGGTCTAATTGTTAAAGTACTGCTAACAAAATATACAAAGATACTAATTCTGTTTTCTTTTATAATACAAAAATTACAGTGAAAAAGTACTTACGTTTCTTGTCGTGTGCATACATTTGGTCCTTCTAAAGCGCCATCAATTGAACTAATGGCTAAAATTAGTACTAACGTAGATATCCTTATTACTGCAGTCATTTTGTTAAATTTAATACTAACGTCTATGTTTAAAATTTGGCACTATCTTCTATTATTTAGGACTGAACCCGAACACTCCATCTGTAACAATAAATCAAATTTAGAAAAGAATTCCTTATATTTATTTGAAATTTCAAAATATTCGAAGAAACGTTATCTAAACAATTTGTCAGAAGAATTTTAAAGAACCAACAAATATTCGTTATATTTGAAATATTTTTTATTGCTCTTGATAAAATTGTTTCGAAATTGATAGAGCATAACTTTTGTAAAAACAATAGGTTTTTGATAATTTATGAACATGACGTATACAAGTAATTAATGCAATTCTTAAAATATGAAGTTTTAAACTGCTATATTATTATTATTATCACAATCCAACATCCTTAAAGTATTAGGTCTGTTCGTAATTTCCAGTGATATGTAATTTCCAATGATTTGTTTTTATCAGCCACACACATTGCGTGTGAATTACGTTAGATTTTGCGTTTGTGGCCGCGGATGATACTTATGTATATCGATTACGAGTTCTTCGTTCATATGATTCACCAGTTTATACAATCACAAATACAAAAATCAACTATGGCCACCAAAAAACCGACCGCCACCACAGAATACGTAATCAAATAAACTAAATTTCAAGATGATTTAAAATTTTTATCTCTGTCTTAAAGTTTACAATCCTAAGATTGGTTGGCAGTAGCTCTCCATTCCTCCCTGACTTCTGCCTTTCTCTTTAGATCAACATTTTTCTGACAGTTAAGCTGCTCCTTCAACTGACTCATATAAAGGGGGTACTCCTTTAGGATTTGTACCTTCGACCATATCTTCCATGGTTATTTTCAACAAACATTTATGTCGCAAAATATGCCCCATCAGGCTAGCTCGCCTTTTATTTATATTTTGAAGCAGAAATCTTCTTGCTTCAGCTCTTTGAAACACCTCTTTGTTCGAAACTTTGTCAACCCATTTCACTTTTAACATGCGTCGATAACACCAAGTCTCGAAGGCTTCCAATCTTATTTTTTCTCTAGGTGCTATTGACCACGTTTCACACCCACAGAGTGTTATGATCCATATATATGTTTTTAGAAGCTTCTTCCTCAGTGTTATTGCGATGTTATTCGAGGTGAATAGATTTCGTTTCTTGTTAAAAGCGAGCTTAGCCTGAGCAATTATACTTGTGATGTCCCTCTTTGATCTGTTATCGTTCGTGACAACAGATCCTAGGTATGTGAATTCTTTGACTTGTGATAACGTCTGGGCGTCTATTTTAATGGAACTTGTTACAGCACCGGTATTTCTGCCACACACCATTATTTTCGTTTTGCTGTCTTCAGTCCCATAAAGAATTCATCATTTAGGGTTGACGATATTCAAACCAAATTGCAGTTTTTCTGTACTATTTTCCAGCATAGTGATATCGTCAGCATATCTTAACATGTTGATGTTATATCCATGTATTTTGATGCCGACGTTTATTTTATCTCTGACAGAATTTATGGCTTCTTGAATGTAGGCGTTAAATATAATTGGCGATAAAGCGTAGCCTTGTCTTACACCTTTCCGGATCCCGGCTTTTTCTGTTGTGCTGCCGATCTTAATAATACCAGTTTCGTTTCTATACAGATTTCAGATCAAATGCATATCCTTATGATCAATTCCAGCTTTTTTGAGGATCTTAAACATAAGGTTCCAGTTAACGTTATCAAATCCCTTTCCTAAGTTTATAAAGGCAACAAAAGTATTCTAATTTTTCTTGATCCTCTTATCTAGCAATAATCTCATAACTAGAATGGTTTCTCTTGTTCTGGACTCTTTCCTAAATCCGAATTGATCTTCCGATAATAAAACATCTAGTTTTGGCTCAATTCTTTAATGCAGAATATTTATAAGAATTTTTGATGCGTGTGAAACGAGGCTTATCGTGTGGAAATTTTCACAATTTTCCGCACCTGCTCTTTTCGGAATTGGAACAATCTGGCATTTATAGAAGTCTGGCATTTCTCCTTTTTCATATATTGAATTCATTAGTTTATAAATGTTTTCTTTCATTTTTGGCCCGGCATTTTTTATTAATTCTGCTGGGATTTCATCTATACCTTGTGTTTTATTCTTGTTTAACTTTTTCACAGCGCGATCATACTCGTCTCTGAGTATGTTGCAGCCTAAGTAGTCTTGATCTATCTTATCTTTATTTTTTACCGTGTTTGGTTCTAATGCGTTCCAACAATATAACTTTTCTAGATATTATTATTAATATTATTATTATTATTATATTATTATTTTACATCGGCCTTTATTTCTGCAACGAGGCTAATCACTGATGCCAGGGGGCGAGCTCCTACACCTGGATGAGGGGTGAATGATTGTGAAAATGAGAGTAATGTAAACATATTATTCTCGCCCGAATAATATCACCAACGAAGCAGGCTCGAACCACCGGCCGCCCAGTCACGCCTGTTTCTAACAGTCGAAAACCGCACGACTTAATGCGCTCGGCCACTGCGTTGGCTTTTCTAGATATTCTTTACATATGCTTGACATTTGTTCTTCGTCGTCAATGAAATTACCATCTTTGTCTCGTAAGCTATTGTACTTAGCCTTCCGTTCAGAGAAATAGGTTTTTATCACTTTATAAGCTGTATCTATCCTACCAGTTATTATACAATCATCTACTTCTTTACTGCTTTTAAAGAATTATCTACTTTTGAAGAATTGTTATACTAAAACTAAAATTTCAGTTGGCGTTTCCACAGGCCGAGAGCTCATCCATATACTAGATTTAGTAAATAAAATATTTAACCAAATACAAAAAAAAAAAAAAAATCACTAAACCAAAAAAGAAATAAAATAAAATAAAAGTTGTTATTCTCATGTTGCACAGCAACTTTGTTCAAATAATTTTTCTCTAAATATTTCTGTTACGAAATATTCGCAAAAAAACTTAAAAATAACACGAGTAAACTTCTTGCGTTGATCAAATGATGGTATTGATGTCTTAAATATGAAGTTACATAAAAATCCGTTTATCAGAATTCGCTCTACACGTTTCCATGGCCCGACAGACAGACTGACTAACAGAAAGAAAGACTATTATTATTTTATCTATAATTAAATAAATAAAATTAAAAAATTAAATCAATTTAAGAATTATAATTAATTGAATAAATAAATAAATTCTTGTCAAGTCTGCAAAACTAAGATATAAACAACTGACTATTCATTTGTATCAATCAGAATTTATGCCGACGCATACTGGAACATCGATGACTTACTCTGAGATGAGATAAATATAAAACTTATACAAACAAAGTAGTCGTTATTTGGCTATCATTGAATAAAGATATTTAAAAGCCACAATGCAGTTTTATTATACAGTGAATTTCTTTTATCCTGCAACATTGAAATTATTATTATGCATGGTTTCCCAAGTAAGGACAAATTATTTTGACAGCAATGTAAAGTCGCCTATATTGCAAATTAAAAGAAACGCAATTTTACATTACTGTCAGATTTCAATTACCATAGTAACGATAAAACCTATATTGCAGGATAAAAGAAATTCACTGTACATATAATTCTCCAATAACCCATACTGCAACAGAAACCATGACAAAAACAGTCAAAACGTTAGGTAGACATCTCAATTCGTGGACATCTTTATCTATTACACTATTTCCCATCCCGTCTTTTTCAACGAATCCAACTGAGAAATTTTTCCTGGCTATATCCTACGGAAATTTGGTGATAGTCATTGGCCGACAAGATATCCGGATTTAAATCCGGTTAACTGCGCCAGATTAATTTTTATATGGATACATGAAGAACAAACGAACCGCAATTGAGTATCTAAAGAATATTCGTAATCAGGGCCGGCCAGAGGGCGGTGCGAACAGTGCGACCGCACAAGGCCCCGCGCTTCGGAAGACCCGGCGCGACCCGAGTTTTTTTTTAAAATTTATAGAATGACTAAATTGGTTTTTCTCATAGTTGCAGTTTACCTTTGTACAAAATATGCAACAGCTACAGGAATATAAGAGTGACAAGAAGACGATATCGGAAATTCATTCACTTAAAAATATACTTACTTCATTTGACTTTTTAGTGAGTTTTGTCATCTGGTATAATTTATTAAACGAACTATCTAAAAAAATTCGAAATTCCCATCTAAAAGGTTTATTAAAAATTTTTAGGGATTACCGCGATTCTGGATTTAAATCTTCTGTAATTAACGCAAAGGAACTTGCTGCAGAATTAGAAATTTAAAATACATCGTACTGGATGTAAGACAAAACAGTTTTCCTAAGAAGGAACTTATGAACCAATTTCATCCGCAGAAGAACATTTCAGAATTAAATACTTCTTAATTATAATCGACAATGCAATTTTATCATTTAAAAAAAGATTCGAAATTTATCCACGAAAATTTATTTGGCTTTTTGTACAATTCAGACAATATACAAAAGATGACTGAAGACGATCTGCTTAAACGTTGCAAAGATTAAAATTTGTGTTTAAAAGACGACATTGATTGTACAGACCTTTTTTATGAAATTAAAATGTGTCGTCGGGTATTGTCGCCTAGAAATACAATTTTATGAATTTTAGAATATATTTACAAGAACAATGTATCTGAATTGTATCCCAATATTGTAACTGTTTTGAAAGTAATACTGACAATTCCAGTAACAGTTGCATCGGCAGATAGATCATTTTCAAAACTGACAAAAAAAAAGTGTATGATTGAGCATACTTTCTTAGGTTTATTGTTTTGTTTAAAATTTGGATATGTAATGGTGTTATATGATAGTTTAGTTATTAAGTTTTGTTTTTGCGATATTTTGTAAATTAATGTATTTTCTATTGAGCCATGGGCTCTATTAAATAAATTATTATTATTATTATATTATTATTAATAATAAAATAGTATATTCTGTAACAAGGTTGGAATGAGAAAATTCGATGCGAGTGGAATATTCAGAGCGCGAGCCGCAGGCGAGCGTGAGGAACCACGAGCATCGAATTTTCTCTTCCAACCGAGTCACAGACCCTACTTTCTCCACGACCACCAGAAAAAAAAATAACACATAATTATTTCAACAAACATTTTATCTTAACAACAAATTTATATTACATAACAAATTAATCAATTAATTAAACTTATTTTTTAATTTATTATTTGTTTAATTTTGATTTAATTTGCCGCACATCGGCTACTATTTTAGTACTTTTTAGGAAGTTATGTTGCATGTATTTAATGTAAACGTTGCATATATTTTAATGTAAGCCTATAATAACAAATGCCAACAAGCATGGAATAGTTATTCCATAACAAGTGATGGAATGAAATATACGCAAAATGCATAAGAAGATATGTGCTTTAGAATAACATTCCAGCTCTTGTGTTAGAATATTAACTTTCTGTAGCCAAAATTGGTTTTAGAATTGGTAAATTCTATAGTGGTCATGGAGAAAATTATTTACGAACTTGTATAAGTCAGGAGCGATTCTCTTCAATGGCAATTTTGTCAATCGAGTCCGAGTTGGCAAGAAAACTAAATTATGTCGAGATAATTAACAATTTTGCAATAAAACATGCCAGATGGAATTAGTCATCATTACTAGTACGGCCTTCATGGCCCTTGAAGGCCATAGCCGTCTCAATCGTCTTCCGCCATTCCTTCCGATTTTGCGTTATTGTCCTCCTTTTGTGTGCACCGATAGACCGAGCATCCTGTGTTACACAATCAACCTACCTAAGCTTTGGTCTACCTCAATTCTACTACCTACTGGCACAATACGAAAATCTCTTTGTACGTGTTTTATTTCATTGGCTCCAGTCCATTCTAGTCGATTTAATTAAACTTTTTTCTTCATACCGATTAAACAGTTTGAAATTATACCCGCATCTCAATAAGGCACTTTTGCATACGGTCTAAAACGTTCTATGGGCATCTGGGTCGCGTCATGATTTCAGTACTGTTTTCAGAATGAGATTTCATAACAATAAGTTTTCTATGGGCAGTGGTCGTTATGAAATACGTATTTATAGATCTTTTTAGCTATTTATATTATTTTGTTAAATATCTATAATATAATACCCCAACCTGTGTCCCTGGCTGTCTGGGTGCGTGGAAATTGTCTGAAACAATTGAGCGAGGTACCGAAATGTAACGATTATTATATATTAATTTATGTATTGCCGGTCACCATGGCGTAGTGGTTAGTGTAGCGATGCACTGGCTTCTAGACCATGAGGGTTCAAATCCCGATTATGGCATGGAAATTTTCTCAAATAAAAAATTATCCTGGCTAATTGCCAAAGTAGCAAAGGCCATTAAAATTAAAAAAAAAAAATATGTATTGGACAGTAGTGTGCTGTGAATTTTTGTTTTGAGTGTTGACAATAAATTAGTAAAAATGACAGTTGTGTTTTTCATTAAAAAATCACTTCACAATTATTAATTTAGTTGTGAAATACACGGATCGGTTTTTTTACGAAACAAAACACAAAAAAACGTTATCCTTCCGTGATACTCGACATTTTTGATTAAAATTATTATTAGCAGAAAAATAATTATTTTAAAAAGTATTTGGTTTTGATGAAAGTAAAATGTGACTTTTTTTTCTTTATTATTATTTTTTCAATGCTTTATTATTTTTTTATTTCTACGCAGTGCCGGCTGTGGATTTTGCGGGGCCTCGGGAAAATAATGCATTTGGTGTCAAAAACTTGCCCTAGCTACTAATAATTGTTAGAAATATCCCCCTTTAAGCGCGGGGCCTCGGGAAAAATCTCCGAAGTACCGAGCTCTGAGCCGGCCCTGTTTCTACGATTTCTAGGACAAGATTTACAAAATCCCACTGAAAACTCTATACAGATGGCAGCACATAACGACTACACTAAAGAATTATCAGTGGCTCTAAAACAATGGTTTCTGTTTATTTATCACATTAAAATATCATTTACCTTTTAGTTTAGGTTAGATTCACCTTGAAAGCACTATCTTAGGTTATGGTTGATAACTGTTTATTTTTATTTTTTTATAAACCACCTAAAAATAAATTGTGTTTTAAAAGTTCTGCACAGTCCCACCTGTTTAGAATCTCTGTATATTGATCAAATGACGTGAGTGTGACGCATGCGCAGTGTTCAGTGGAATATTGTAAATCTACCCCATAATGCACTGAGTGAAAATGAATCGTTTTCCCATCTTAAAAAGTTAATAAATAAATAATTCGGAATAATACTCATTATTTGTCCAGTTTTTAATAATACGCGAAGAGTTGATTCAATTTGAATTGTATGAAGTTAGGCGTATGGATAGAGAAAGAAGTCTGAGGTGTCGAGCAAGTTCCACATTAAGGTAATGATTTGTTTGCCAACACAGTTGGCAATGGGTCCACTAGTTAATTATAATAATTCATAAATTATTAGTGTAACTAATATGTACAAATAATAAGTGCAATTTTGCAAAATACAAATATTTTGAATTTGTTTTTTTTTTTTTTTTGAATAAGAAGGCCCCGCACGAGCATCTTGCACCGGGCCCCGCTTTTTCTCGAGCCCTGTTCGTAATGTTGTTGGAATAAGCGGTGAAGAGCGCGACATTGCGTCGATGTTTCAAGCAGTAATTTGGCCGTCGTGGAGAAGCGCATGAAAGAAAACACATCTAAACAATGTTGTAATTTCACATAGTAAGGTTATACATTACTTATAAATTCCTGACATTACTTATTACGTATTTACGACGTCAAGAGTTTATTTTGCAATGTTTCAGTTTCTTTCCGCCAAAATATATAATTCATTCGTTTGTTTGTCTTTAATAACCGCCCATTTTGTTTTTATTAACTTTAAAATGTTATGTTATTTCCTTTATTTTTATAACAATAGAAATACGGTTAATAGGAAATATTAAATAATGTGTTAGCTGAAATATAGGATATATTTTTTTTTACATTGAAGCGGATATAAAATGAAAAGTATACATTATTGGACTCGCTTAAGTAAAAAGTGAGGATTAGAAATGTTGTAAAACTAATGGAAATGTATGTTAATAGGTAATTTATTTAGGTAGTATGTTTATAGGTAATTTATTAGAAATATTTGTTGGAGGACAAAAAATATGTACACACTATTTCTTCTTCTTCTTTTGTGCAGTACTCAATTCGTCGGGTTTGGTCCCCTCAAATACTTGTAGTACGTGTGTAATACTAAATATGGGACCGACATTTTTAACGTGGGTATGGAACCACTTTTTTTTGGGATATTTTCTTTGAGAATTATTACTCCGTGGTTACCCAAATATATCTCCTAAAATTGAAACTTTTTTTCATTAGGTCAAGATTACTAAAAATATTACAAGTTTCATTTGAACTATTTTTCTGTATCTCCGAACACATAAGAAAACAAATGATGTGAAGTGTGAATTTTCACACATTTCATAATTTTATAAGTACTTAGCAAATGATAAATTGTGGGTACAGATTAAAAGTCATAAATTTCTATAACTTTTGAAAGAATAATCCACGTGCTTGCATCTACAGACTACAAGCGTACCTAATTACGAGACGTGCTCGCATCAAGGCCCAGCTATAGCTACCCAGTTCTTCAGTTGGACAGTTAAAAATTGTAAGCATGGTGTTGCAAAAAAATCGATAACTTATTATAAAAAAACATAATACGCATAAAATTTATATTTCCTTAAAACTACATTTTTTTGATATGTTAATGTTAGTTATGTCACCTAACGAAACAAAAATCACATTTTAATTAATATTAGAGCCAAATTTTTTAATTAAAATATTGTAAATTTGAAATAAGCCGACCACGGCGCGAAGGTTGCCGAGTACAAACGACTGGGGTTTGACGTCACAGATACAGCTAAAACATAAGTAATCTTTACGTGTGTATATTGTATTGTTCGAGAGTTTTGTATTTGTTTTTAAACAATTTTTCACGCATTTATTATTAAAATGGCAGATAAAGATTTTCTTAGGGTTCAGAGTGATAATTTACCCAACATTGATGCATTTATGCACACAACATAAAGTTTACTTTTTTCTGAAATATCGGTTTTATTTCGCCTCATAGCTTTCAGCCACAAATTTCGCCTTTTCTGTTGTTTTTCGCAATCAGGTAATGATATAAATTGTTTTTTTGGATTTTAATTTGAACTATGTGTGCACATCGGTACTAAACAATATTTTCGACTATGTTTCGAAGTACTGGGGCCTGGATCTTCCATATTTTATATACTTTAATATAAAATTTAATTCGGCAAATATGTATAAATTGTTTTTATTTTTTATAGAATTAAACTTTATTTTAATTAAAATCACTCTAACTTTACATAACCTATAAAAGTTATACAAGCAAATAAGTGCACAACAGACTATGTAGGCTGCACGCTGTATACTGGGGTAGGCTGTACGCAGTACACTGGGTAGGCTAGTAATGTACTGCGTCACTTAGAAAGGGTATGACTTCACACGTCGTTTTCGCGCGCTACATACATTTATAATTTTTTTAAGACTTCAAATTAAAAAAAAAAAAATGCAAAACTGTTTTTTATGTTTATATGCAACAAGAGGAATATAATAAAAAATTAAAATAAAATCATGCCTATCCCCTATTATCAGATTAAAAATTCCTGTTCTACTATTCCAGTTCACAATAATGGGCATTACTTTTTTCAGATTTTTAGATTAACACCCCTAAATTTTAGGATAGTGATGGCGAAGGTGTGTCCCGTATGACGATTTTAAATGACCCATACATAAGAAAATCTTTGTCGTTCTGAAAATTAAAAAAAGGAATCTTAGATAACTAAGATAGGGCCTAAGCGCATTCACGAAACAGGTTAGGAAAATCGACAAATATGATATAGCGAGATGTAATTCAACTCTTACCAGTTATGTACCTATATTATACACGACAAACACAAGGCCGCTAGCTCAGGTACAGTTAACGAGATTAGCAGGGAGTTCCACACAAATACTTAGGCACATCCTAAAGCGGTAGATTTTTATTTACGCATTTTGTATTTCACCCGAGATTAGAATCTACAAAATTTAAAATTCAATTTTGACCCGCCTGCGAAAAAAGGTTCGTCATCGCTGTTATAGGGTGTGAGCAGGGCCGCCGAGAGCATTTCTGGGGCCCCGGGGAGAAACTTTTTTTGTGGGCCCCGGGTAATGATCAATTCTATATCCGGGAATTTTTATTATAATACAGGTGGAAATACAACTGATGACCTAATAAAATAAAAAGAAAATATAAAGTGATGAGCCAAAAAAAAAGGTCCTCACTTCCAAAATACAAGTGAGTGATGGCCACGGGGCTCTGGCACTTGCCCCAATGCCAAGCCGTTCCTACGGCTCTTTCCATGACTCCGGGGCCCCGGGAATTTTCCCCGGCTACCCCCCTCTTGTTGGGCCTGGGTGTGAGACATTTTTTGTAGCACATTTTTGGAAAAATAAATGTTAAAATAAATACATTTTAAAAAACTACTCTTTGTTCCTTAACCTACTTCTTACAAGCTTTCTTCTGATACCATACAATAAGTTTTTAAAAACTAAAATTTTTTTCAATGACAAAAAAATTGATATTTTTCTAAAAACTAATCTGATCAAAAATTCCTATTGTACTATTCCGGTTTCCATCAATGTATATTATTGATATTTTTTTTTCTGATTTTTTGATCAACCCCTCTGGCAAATAGGGTGGGATACAAAAGTTTTTTTTTGACAAATTTTAGGCGAAAATACTAAAAATTTCAAAAATAAAATACCCTACTTAAAATTTAAAAACAATATTTAATATTTCACTGAATACATATTTGTTTATATTTTCCCCGCATTGGTTTTTTGAACTATCAATAGTTTTTCTATATGTGGGATCGCCATCACAAAGTACTTGTTTAATTTATGCTGATTTATCAAAAAATGTCTCAAATAAAAGTTGTTAAGTTATTGCTTTTATAGCAACTTTTGATGAATAAATTTTTTGGAGATATTTCTCTGTTGTGAAATATTCCCAAAAATCTTAAAATCGATACGAGTAAACTCCCATTTCTAGTTAACCGATTTTTACTAAAAGTTGATCAACTCAATTAACAATTGATGTCAAAAGCTTAAATATGAAGTTTCATAAAAATCATTTTAGTCGAATTTGCTCTACACGCGTACACGGACCGACATACAGACAGACAGACAGATCGACAGACAAAATACTCAAAATGTTATGTAGGGACCTCAATTCGTGGAGATCCATCGAAATCTCGAAATGTCAAAATCGGTATGATATATGTCGGTCGGTAAAACACTAGCGTTATAAATTTCTTCTTCTATGACTACGTATGTAGGTGTACCGCGAAATTTTTCTTCTTTGGAAAATGTGCCACGAGAGTAAAAATATTGTGAAACATTGCATCGGGAAACATCAATTTCCATGTCATATTTATTATTTTATTATTGTTAATGAATTAATGTTTATTGTTGTATTTTATAAATTCTTAGAAATGAACAAATCATTATCGTTAGGTGACGACATATTTAGTGACCATAAAAAATTATTTAATCTTAAAAATACATATAATACGTAATGTAACAATAATTTCTTCGAAAATGATATCCAGTACAAAGCAATGACTTTCACATTCAATTAACTCATTAATATATAATTACAAATAAAAATATTGTTTAACATTTTTTTTAAAAGCGTAATAAACAAATTCTAAGAAAATAGTTCATTGATTTGGAACTTTCTAGTTCTAAACAGCTGAATATTCGTAATGTAATTAATATGTTAGTTGGGTTTATAATACGTATTACAGAACAATGGTGGACATTGCACTAGGAAAGTGCTGAACTAGCGTCGTGACGAATATAAACTGGTACGAATTATTTCTGTAACTGTAAACATTCGGAAAGTCATGACCATTGCCAAGATAATTTTTGTATGTTGTTTTATTTAGTTCATATATGATAATTTTATTAATATCGGCGTCGCAGATTTTTTATTTTTACAGACATGATAATAAAATGATGGAAATTGCGACCAAAATTTCTACTTTTATAGACATGATCAGGGACGTACCAAGGCGCATAAGGCGATAGCTGGGGGGCCCTCTTGACATGGGGCCCTGTATTGGGATATCTTTAAAATGTGTTTAAATGCAGATTTATTATTGTTTAAAATATTTTCGCCAGTATATCTAATTAATAAATAATTCGATTAAATAATTAAATAATAAATCTTATTCTATATTAATAAAATTGGACGCTATATCTGTTTTTGTTTTTATTATTTTTTTTTCGGCCTCTTATTACGTTTCTACTAGAGATGGGAATTTCGGCTCAGTTTGCGGAACCGGATCAGTGGAGGTCGTTCAGTTTGCTGAGCCGGCTCATTGATCCGGCTAATAAACATGTTCTTGAGACAGGTCGGTCAGTTGTCGGTCGTTCGTTCAATACGGTTGTTGGTTTGGAATATGTAGGTAGAACGTCGCTCAGCCGGCTCTAGCATTATATGAACTGTAAACATGTTCGCGAGACAGAGGTCGGTCAGTTGTCGGTCATTCGTTCAATACGGTTGTTGATTTGCAATATGTAGGTAGATTGTCGCTCAGCCGGCTCTTGCATTATATGAACAAGTTAAATAAATAAATATCTATAGAAGTCAATTATCTAACATTTTTGCTGGGTTAATAGTAAACAAACAATTCACTTTATGTTGCTACTGTATTTTAAATCAGATGTGTTAAGTTTATGGCGATGTTTATTGCCCTTATAAATCGAACATCTGGGATTTAGGCAATATTTTTATATAGTATGGTTGTAAGAAAGTACAGACTAAGCTTATTAGTTTCAAAAAGACTGCCCTACAAATTGATGACAATATACACTTTATGGTAATACATTACAAGCCGAGTTCTCGCGAAGTTCAACATGACATCGATCCAGATCCGGATCACTTCGGTCACTGTTCACAATCGCCCGATCAATCCTATCCTTGAAACTATGCAGTGAGCCGTGAGCCGGCTCATTTCAATTTGGTGAACCGTGTCACTTCGGTCAGTGTACTGAGCCGGCTGAGAGAAGGTAAGTTCCCCGTTTCTAGACCACCGGCCATAGTTAAAAGCCACGTGGTCAGAATGACGTTTCAACTGGTCCTATTACTCATTTTTAGTATTAAATACTTGAGACCTTATTATTAACCTAACATAAAAATATATAAAACAAAAATTGTTTCTAATAAGAAAAAAATCAATGCATTTTTCAATTGGATGCATATTTGAGGAGTTACGGGGGGTCACCCTAAAACTAAACTTTTGAAATATCTCCCTTATTGTTGACTTAATAGCAAAAACGTATATGACAAAAATTGTTTATAATAAGAAAAAATATATTTTGTTTTTTTGTTTCATACACTTCCCAACACATAATATCTATCATAATATCTAACCGAAAAATATTAAGAGTTATAGGGAGCACGCTAAAACTAAAATCTTGAATAATTTTAATTATTATTTTACGTATATTTTCACTCTAGGTCTAATGCATTGTGAGTGTTATTAATAATAACACTTTTTTGAATAAATTTTTGAAGTAAAATAAAAATGCAAAAACTAAATGCCTTTTTTATCTAACCAATATTTTAAATTCCTTTATTAGTTAGGGAAGAAGGCCCTAGTAACTATTTGCGCCTCGGGCCTTGATGTAAATTAATACGGCCCTGGACATGATAATTAAATAATAATATAAATTATGGAACATATATGGTCTATGACAGTTTTCTTAATTGCCGGTCCGAGAAGAAATTTGACGAGTCCGCAAAAACTATTTTCTTTTTATTAAATTTTTATTTTTTATATACTTAACAAGTTAAAATACATTAGATGATGTATAAAACATAAATAAATACAGTGCACGTTATTTATCTTTTTATACAGTGCCATCATTAAATCCTGACCGTTACATAATGGTAAACAAAATGGGTTTTAAAATATCAAAACTGTATTCTAATTGACAGCTGAAAATCCCAATTTAACAAAGAACCAATCAGATTACTTCGTTGTTCCGAACTCACGCGAGGAATGTGTTTCTAACTTAATATTTGTTATCAACTCATTGGCGTGTAGCAGTGGCGGCGCTAGAGGGGTCCAAGCCCCCCCAAATTGCTCTGGCCCCCAGTTGCCCCCCCAGAATTGCTTGGAGAAAAATGTATTTTAGAAGTGAGGACCTTTTTTTAGGTCATCAATGATTTCCAACATTTCCTGCCCCCCCCCCAAATTTTACTCAAAATTTACTTGCCCCCCCAGATTTTAAGAGCCTAGCGTCGCCACAGAGAAAAATAGTGTTCATTTAATAATCAATTCAGGTAACAATAATAGAATGTACGCCAATGTGTACATGTCCTTGGAAATAAGTTTGATAACTAAATGTTTCTGTCAAGTATTGCATAGCGTTTAAGAAATAATGATCGCACTGTATATACATAAAACACAACGTCTCTCTGTCTGTCTGTCCATATGTTCGCTTTTCACTAGAGAACTGCTGATTCGATTTTTATGCGGTTTTATTCTGTTTTCGGCTGTTTTATTAAAATCGGTTTGGTAGTTCCAAAATTATAATGATATTTTCATTTCAAAACATCATTTTTAACGCATTTTCTAGAAATTATCAGCGCCAACATAGATTTCGTCAGCGGCAAAATTGGTATACGATTTATACAATAATCAGAATTGAAAGAATTTTTATAATCTGTTCAGTAGTTCTAAAGATATAATATTTGTGCGCACGGTTAATACACAATCCATCTTTTTACTTATATTTAACTGTGTTTTCTTAGTCTGTTTAGTAGTTCTAAATTTATAATGAAATTTGGGCGGAAATTTGAGGAAAAAAGTTAGGAAATAGTGGTCTGTGACAATCTTTCACAACTCACTCAACTTATAAAATAACTATAGAAAATTATGCATGTAATGTGTTATATTTCTAAAACATTTTTGTTTCGTTTTTTTTTTTTTTAAATGCACATATAAATATTCTATAAATTTTATTTGAAATATTTTTCTCAATTTTGAGTAATTTAAAAGTTATTCGTGTTTAAAAATACGGGATAAAAATATTTTTTTATTAATAGGTGTGTTCGATTTGCACATTTGCAGTTACTGTTTACTGCCGCGTTAAAAAAATCTGTTCGTTTTGTTTCGCAGTAACTGCAAATCTGTTCGATTTGTCGTAATTTACTGCCAGTTTATGACGCTACTGCGAAAAAGTTACAGCTGCTTCTCTTGCGGATTATTTGTTACGGCTGTGTTTGTTTATCTTTTTGAGTTGGTACCATAGATAAAGAATAAATGGTTGGTACTTTGTTTTTGACTTTTTGACAGGAATATGGCTTGCATATTTGTTTTGATATTTATACTATATTCTTTGATGGCTAATGTCTTACAAATTCTTTTTTTTTAATATCCTGGGACAATAGTTTCTACAAAATTTTTCAGTTTTTCTATCCTGGGGCATTTTGTAAACTTCGCAAATACAGTTCATAACTTCATCATCCGAACTCGAAAAATCTAAATCTGAATCAAATGATTCTAGATTTGATAATATTTCAAGATCCATTAAATATATCTAATATTTTTCACCGTTTCGACACTAGGCTGACCAGATTTTTTTCACAGAAAAAGAGTATACTAAAAAAGGTTACACTCCAAAAATTCAAATAATGAGCAAAAAACAGAGGTCCTCATTCAAATCAAAAATACTAGTGACGAGCAAAAAAAAAAGGTCTTCACTCCCAAAATAGAAGTGATGAGCAAAAAAAAAGGTCGTCACTTCTAAACTAGAAGTAATAAAAAAAAGTGACCATCAAAAAAGAGTATATTCAGGTTTTTTTTATAAAAAGTAAGAGTATAGAAAATATTACTCAAAAAAGAGTATAATACTCTTAAAAAGAGTACGGTTGGTCACCCTATACCACACACAAGATAATCGCCGACCCAAATCGTAAAAAAATTCTTAACCTGGCAATTTATCTGACATTTAACATTTACGTCAGAGGTACTTCTTATTCTTTACGTATAAACAAATCGAACAGAAAATTAAACTCGCTGTATGTTGCCAGTTTTTAGTAGTAAACTGCTAACTGCAGCGTTTTACTGCTAGCGTTTAGCAGTATAACGCGAAGGTGCAAATCGAACATACCTATTAACTATGGAATATTTTAAAGATGGTTGCACCATTAATTGTCCCTTTAAAAAGGCAACTTTTGAATAATTTAACCGAGCTTGTATCTCAAAAAATACACACTCTGTATATGTTGACATAAAAATAACACCACTTAACAGTTAAGTGCAATTACTTGTAAACCTGATTAAAATAATTATAGTTCGTCGTCTAAATTTATTTCGTTGGGTTTCCCAAGTCTGCAAAAATTTAAATAATTACACAATATTTATCAGTCCTTTCAACGGTGTTAATTTGTTATTAAATAACATAGTTATCTGTATTCAGGGCCGGGCCGATCATTTTTGGCGCCTGAGGCAAGATAAAAAAATTGCGCCTTTTGATTTTATCCCCCCCCCTTTTTTTCCACACCCATTTTCTGACCCATCTCCCCTCAAGCCACTATCTTGTCTCGTAAAAACCTCTACCTTTTTTACACTTGATTTTGATTGAAACAAGTGCCGTCCAAATACAGCACTACCAGAAATAATAAAATATTTTTTGGCAAATTTGATAATCACGACTATTTTGGCTCACTAAAAAAGATTCTTTTTGGCGCCTTGATAAATCCGGCGCCTGAGGCGATCGCCTCGCCGCCTCACCCATCGGGCCGGCCCTGTCTGTATTGGTTTTTACATTGTTTGCAAACTTTTAAAAAAGGAATAAAATATTTTATTTAAACGACATGACAAACTCTCAAAGCAGATAACTGTGGAAATAACATTTGATATATGTAAACAGAATCATTTAAAACGAAACTAGAATTGTTCGTTCGGCCTATTCCTTACATGTAAGCGATTTTAGCAATTTAAAACTAAAGGCTTGTTTACATTGTGCAAATAGAGAGAAAAGGCAACTGAGCAAGCTACTTGCCCTGTATAAACATTAACTTGCTTCAATTTGAGGGCAAGGCGAGCTGCCGGGCAAGGCAAGTGAGTACAGAACCGTTCTATTTTTTAGCGTACTTGCCTTCCCCCAATACGCCGAAAATTAAAAAGCAAGCGAAAGGCGTAAACATACATTATTTCGTAAATTTAATGAGGTGACATTCTCAAGCACGATCTGTCTTCTGGCTGTACTTCCACATAAAGTTCTTTTTAAGGTGCCTACAGACGGTGGTGCCAGCGTTCGCCAGCGCTAGTTCTGATGCTGGCCGTAACATGTAGCACTGGCGGACACTTGTACTTGTGTACCATACAGACGAAGCGTCAGTGCTGGCCAAAAACAAAAATAGCGAACATGGTCCAGCGCTTATAAATGGGCGTCTGACAATGAAAGTGAAGTTATGGTCGCAGCTTCAACCTTGCTTTTGATATTTAAATTAGATTGAAAGTACAAAAAATTACTTTTTACTTTAAGTAGACTTCATAATTACGTAAAAATGGTTATAATTTTCCCTCTGAGCACAACACTCTCTCTAGATTGATGTGATAACAAGTGTATGCGCGTCGTGTGTACGGTGCTAATATGCATATACAAGTCTGCACCGATGTTGGTCAAACTCTTTTGACTTGTGATAGAATACCGCCTCGGAAGCGAACGTCGGCCAGTGGCAGCCCAGCATACGTTGGCTGTGACTTGTGACTTGTTGCCCCTACACACGATCCGCGGAGCTACACAAGTATTAACACTGGCCGTGAATTGTCACGCCGTCTGTAGGCACCTCAAGAGTAATGCGTCCCCAAGTAAGTTTCTTCTAACGATCCATTTTCGCACAGAGATATTGTGGCTCTTTCTCCTGTCCAATCTCTTCTTGGAGTAACTGTAACATATGTGAAAATAATACTTTTGACACATTTTTTATAACTTATTTGTTACTTTCAGACTCCATTTGAATAAGTTCAAAAAATAGTCAGCAACCGAACTTGCCAGAATTATCCGTACAAATGTTGACAATACTTGTCTGGTTACTTGCTTACAAAAACCGCAAACTAGTAACCTACCCTCTTGACTTGCCTCTCTACTTACTCAATATAAACAAGCCTTAATATTATAATATGTAGATCTGCAACAACCAAAAAACTATTTTAGAAGATAACGCATTTCATTATCGTAGTATTTAGAACATCTGACCTACATCTAAATTACTAAACGGTGTGTATATCAGTAGGTGTAAGTGTGTGTTTATTAACGTAACAAGAGCTACTGTATTGTGGAATGTTGTTTTCTACTCATTCAACCTTTTCAATACAGAGAAATATTTATGAAATACACCTACAAGGAGCGGTAGCATGTCTTCATCTCAAACTAGGAATTATTTCATAACAATGCATAACAAATAATACATTAACATGTCTTTATGTACAATAAATTCACAAACCAAACGACATCTAAAAAGTTTGGTTAAGACAGCCAGGGCCAGCTCATGGGACGCCGCTTTATTAAACATAAATATTTTAGGTATTTTATATTTTACACGGCATAAATCACATGAACTTGATAGATTACGTAGTCCTACAAATGTTTGAATTGATATTATATTTGATAATGCACACCGCTTAATGTGTTCACCAGCGATGGGATAACGTTTCAAATTGTTACGTTATTGTATAACGGTATTTATTTTTTGTTTTCGTTACATAACGTTATAAATAACGCTAAAAAAAATTAAATGTTATGTTATATAACGTTATATTTTATTTTTTTTCATTGTAACTAAAATTACCTTTAATTTAGTTATTGTTTAGTGTATATTTTTAATACCACTTTTAACAAAAGAATTTTCGTGAATTGTCTTAGTTTAAATCTAATTTCAAATTGCTTATAATCATAACATTAAACGCTTAAATCTGCTTAAACCTATCAAAACTGATCACAACTTGTTTTGCACCTATCAAACAATATCATTTCAATATTCAGCGCATGCGTGACTCTTTTATAACGGTATTTTAATAACGTATTTAAAATAACGTTATAAAATAACTTTTTATGAATCGTATTCGTTATTATAACGTTATTATTATATCGTTACGTTATTGTATTATAAATTGTAGTTGAATCGTTATAATAACGTTATCGGGTATCGTTACGTTACGTTATCCATCCCTGGTGTTCACATCGGGACTCGGGGTTTTTCATAACAATAACCGATTGATAATAATATCCGAAAAAAACACAAAACTTTAATAATTAATTAAAAATACATATGTAAAATAACAATAAATAAATTATGCAATTAACTAAAAAATCTAAAATAAACATAAAATTCTTTCATTTAAATTTGAAAATATATGTATGTATGTATAATATATATGTATGAAAATATATTATGTAATTATTCTGCATACACACGTATGTATTTATTAACAAAAAGAAATTCAAATTAAAAAAACCGATCCAGCGTTGTTTGTCTCTGATATATGCGGAGCAAATTATTAATAAAAATTTCATACTCGTAATGCACCTGAAAACCAGATGACCTCTGCTGCACACCACGCCGCAAAACTTCCTGCGTTTTTCTCATTTCGCTGCTTGTTGGTTCCAATATTTCTACATTTGCATCTTCTTCTTGCTCTTGATTTTCAATTGATGACGTTACTATACTTTTACACATTACACTTTCACAAATGTCTTCTTCTGTTATGTTCTCTGAAAAATGTATTTGGTTATCTATTGCTATACACTCCTCGAAGTCGCTTATCGTCATTTCGGGTGGCTGAATGTTTAGGTTTTCATTTTCTATATCTTCTTTCGAAAAGACACCATATTTGAAACAATTTTTAATTGTTGTTCTAGATACTTTGTTCCACGACATGGCAATGAGATGTAAAGCATCTAGTAAATTGATTTTCTTGGCTAGATCATTTGCGCTCATATTTTGCGTATCCTCCATACTTTCCAAAATTCTAGCACGCATTTTTTTTTTCTCGGTAATACGCCTTCATGGCCCATGGTCCATTGATAACATAAACCGAAATCATGATTACTATAGACGACATTTTTTTATTGTAGTTACCAAGCATAATAACTATAAAAGTTGCCGAATAGCTACAAACATATTTGTAGAATGAAGTTGTAGCTACAATTTGACGCGTCGTACACAAATATATGGCGATTGGTTTACAAGATGGCATCTATAATACAATTTGTTTATTTACAATTACCTGACAGTTATTTCTGCAATTAAAAATGTTCAATTATATAGATTGCAATTAGCTGCAAATTTTTATGTATAAATTGTTATTAATTTTATTTCCGATTGTTAGTTTTGTATACTATACGGTTGTGCGTCCTCTTAAGCACAATTCTAAGTTTTCCGAACGCTGCCAATCCAGACCAATTCTCCTTTGTATTCAATATTTGAATGTCACGACTGATGGGTATGTCGTGCCCTAGGCATTTGTTGAACGTTCCTTTTTATGTACATAAAAACTCTAGCTACCTCAACTCATTATTAAAGAGAAAATATCAGCCGACAAAATAGGAACCTGGTTACAGAACCTAAATTCGAATTAAGAAGCTTAAAATTTTTTCAAAATCGGCCTTTCGAAGATTTAAATTGCTCTGCTGGTGGCTAACTTCCGCAATGGCAACAGGTAATGATTGGCCGATGTATTTTTAATAGTTGCATTGGTTTTCAACTATATTTAAATTACCCTATACCACAAAATCAGAATCCATGACTTTTTTTATGTAAATTAATAACTAACATTATGTTTTTATTATAATTGTAATTACATATTGACCCTAATAAAGCCAATCATGGTCACAATTCTATTGTGTAATTTCCAATATTGTGAATCATAAAAAATACTAATCAAAGGTCTAATAAAACTGCACGTGCTGTTTTATTAACATATGGCCACAACATGGATTCGAACAAATGTTACTTAATTCACACATATGGTACTGAGTCAAAACTGACTCAAAAATTAAAGCTGAATGTAATGAGTAACAAGGAAAACTAAAATTTATTAAAAATTATCATTGATTATGTGGTCATTTGTTTATAATTTGGTGGACTATTTTTTTTTGATAAACGGAAGGAGTTATGAGTCACTCGTGATAAGTTTTTCTGTAAATATAAACCACGCTGATGTATCAAATTATTTTATCATCTATTCGTCATAATAAGAACGCGATATATACTTAAGAAAACACATGTGCAAACAAATATATGAAAACTAGCTGGAGTACCCGCACTTCGTACGGTTTTTGTATTGTATATTTTTGCTGTAACGTAAAAGATAAGTGAGATATTTCAGTTTCAAGTAGAAGACACAAAAGTCGTTTCTTTATTCTAAGCCACTATTTGGTATATATTTTTGATGCTAAGTAAACAATAAATTAAATTGACATCTGACACTACCGATAGAGGCGCTACTGCATTTTACATCATGGCTGACTTTGGTAGGATATTTTTGACAGGTTCAATGGTATCTTCATGTGATATTTATTGAAACACACGGGAACACACTCTAAAATGGTCTTTAACTGTCTTTCCACTTCTAAGAACATATTCCCATGCTTGTCTTCTATCCATAACTACACGTGCACCACCACGTAAATTCAGAAACACGTCTTTTTTGCCACGTTTCGGAACACGATGAAAACTTAGGTCTCTATCACGACCTACTTTTGCATTGCAAAGATAAAGACAACAATTCACGTTGCATTTAATTTTTTCTTGCAATTTTAAAGACATTTTTTTAAAAACTTGCTATGAAAACAACAGTAAACAAACTCGACTATCCTACAACCGTCAGTTTCTCAAAATCTCACTAGAGGCGCTTCAGTTATTGTCAGTTGACAATACTACGAGTAGCTCCCCAATATATATCTTATTAAAAGCTGTATTAAACAGAGAGGATTCGCTTCTTTTCTCATGTTCATTTTTGCTGTTAATTAAATGATAAATGAAATATTTCAACACTCCCCTTGCCCCTTAAATAATATTCTTAGTAAAAACTGCGTTGAAGAGAAAAAAAGAAATAGTTTCGTCATATAAATTTTTGATGTAAACTAAATAATTGAGATATTTCAATATTTTAGTTTTAGTTACTCCCCAAATATTCATCAATCGAAAAATATATACAACAAAAGATTTGTTTTCTTATTATTATAACAATTTTTGTAATATACATGTTTGCTGTTGAGTCAATAATAAGGTAGATATTTCAAAAGTTTAGCTTTATGGTGTCCCTCCGTAACTCCCCAAATATTCATCTAAATGAAAAAATCAGGGCTTCGAATCGGAACTGAACCGAAAACCGAAAAAAAACGTTATTTTCGTCGGAACGAAAACCGGAACTGAACCGAAAAAAAATAATGGTTTATTTCGGTATAAAATACATTTTATTTAAGATTATTTTTTAAACTGATGAGCAGAAAAAAATCGTAATGCGTAATTTTTTGTAACTGATAAGTAAAAAAAAATGCGCTGCTATTATTTCGGGGGTAGGGGGGGGGGGGGGGACGCTCATGTAATTGGTCCTAGCATGGCCTGTTCTCAGAAGATTTAGTCTGTAGCAAATGTTCCTTGATAGGCCAAAGCCTAGCTGGGCTGTTTCTGGTTCTTTTACATACCAGCCTCCTTTAGGATCATTTTATTGCTATAGGGTTACAGCCTATCTCAGCTGCCATGTGGTCTAGCCAGACTGGGTTACAGGATTTATACACAGTAATCCCTAGGTATGGGAAAAAAATATCGATGTATCGAAAACATCGATGTTTTTTTTAAAAACATCCTTGTTTTTACCATCGATGTTCAGATGGCGAAAGCATCGATAAAACATCGATGTCTACTACCGATGTCGATGTTTAAACTTTGAATTTCAGAAACTACTGGCTAGAGCCCTAGAATCTTAAAATTTTAATTTTTATTAAAATTAGTACACCAAATATAATCTATCAATCTATTGTGATATAATAGTGTTAGTTCTTATTCTTCTTAGCAGTTAGCAGAATAAGAAAAAAATAAGAAGAAACTTCTAATTTTTGCAAACAATGCCAACGAACAACGACGCCAACAAACTTATTGCTTTTTGAGTCTTGTTGACACTTTACCAGTTGTAATTCCTCCAATCCCTTTATTTACCGTATTGGGAAATATAATTATAATTTATTTATTAATAAAACTGTTATTAGGATTATTATATTGTAATGTTAGTGTAAAATTAATATTAGGATTGCTATGTTAGTGTTATAAAAAAATTTACTAAGTATTTTAATTTAAAAAAGTAAAAAAAAAATGTGTATGACTGTATGTTATTTTTATGTAAAATAATATAAAATTAACATTAAGATTACTATATTAGTATTATAATAAAATGTAATATTTCATTTTAGAAATGTAAAAATAGTAGAAACAAATTAGGATTATTATATTGGGTAATGTTAATGTGAAATTAATTAATATAAAAAAAGAATATTTCTATTTAAAAATCTAATAAATGCTTTTTGTGCATTATATGTTACTTTTTTTCGTATTTTATCTTTAAATTATTATATAAAACCTATATAATATAAATAAATAACTCCTAAAATTAAAATATTGTTATATTTCTTCACCTACTGCTCTTAAATTGTATCTAATGTTTTATTGGCAATATAAAAAAATTTTCTGCACTGTCAAAAAAAGAATTTGGAACAGACGCATTGTGCTGAACTATATATAAAATTTTTTGAAATTGTTTTTCCTCATATTATTTTAAGAAAGGTCGGAAAAATAACAGTTGCCAAACAATTTATCACTGTATGGTGTCACAAATCCATGAAGTTGCAAAATGATATGCGGTTTCCATTATATATTTTTTGTCAATGATTGGTTAAAATACACTTTTGCAAAAGACGGAGAGGTAAGCTATGATATAAACACTATTGGTATACAAGATACAAAGATATATCTGACAACAGAGCAAAATGGAAGATTAAGCGAATGAGAACGTAAGTCACAACTGACGGTACCCAAGAAGAAGTAGTAAACGAAAATAGACAAAGATGCAGTGGCGGATTACCCAACAGGCAAATAAAGCAGTTGCTTTGGGCCTCAAAGATTTGGGAGCTTCAAAATTATTAAATTATTTTCGATTTCATATATGTATAAATAAAAAAATAATTTTTTAAAATTTAAATTTTTAGTTATTAGAATTAACTATTTTATATTTCAAATAAATAGGTTATTATTTTGTGTTTTGATTTTATTGCTCAACATGGGGGGCCTGCGATTTTATTAGTGCTTCAGGTCTCTGGATGACTTAATCCGTCACTGCAAAGATAAGTACATCTTTTAATATCTTTATATATATTTAGTATAAGATTAAGCTAATATTGATACTTTCTTGACATCAATGTAAGAGAAATTATTTGCAGCGTTGTAAAATCCGGTTGACACTTATTTCTAATTCTATGTGCAAAGTTCAAATTAATGTAAATTTTAAATTCAAGGTTAATTTAAATTTATCAAACTGTTGGCAAATTGTTTAATATCAAAATAAACAAGTAAAATAGTAAATAATATTATAGTAAACTTCAGAATTTTAAAATAAATAATATAAAAACAGGTAAGATCACACTCCACATATTTTGGCGGGCATAGATTGGAGACAACAGCCTAAAAGCCGAAATATATAGAAACATATATTATTTGAATTTTGTGGAATTACATCTTGTGTTCTTTATTTATTTTACAGTATGTTCCAACTAGAAGTAACAGCTAATGCTAGTAATGCCTATTAATTTCTTCAGAATTGTATTTAAATTTATTTGTATTTATACATGAAACCAAGAAAGAGAAAAACGGAATACCTGTAAAATCTGGATATAAGGAATCCTAAAAGAAAATAATAAAAGTGGACTGTGCGAAGATCAATGTCAAAAACATAGTAGAGAGTTATAAACAGATTAATAAAACACATAAAATTTTAGAAACTTTTTAACTGGGTAAAATGTTTGGGTGAAATGCAGTTTGCATGATAGATACATCTAATAGTCTTTATTTAGTGGCGTATACGCTTAACAAGCGAACAGGAAATAACAAAAACAACGAACTTCAACGAATATAATCAGCAAACGTGCAATCTGTAACGAATGCAAACAATTAATAATTAACAGAACTTAATGTCTCGGATGAACCCAGACGAACCCAAGCGAACAGTTTTCTATGAAATAACGGCAAGCGATAGTTACCGTTCGTTTGCTACATTATTCGTTCATGTTTGTTTGAACCCGTCGATACTTTCACACCAGTCAAGTTTAAGGCAAAGTTCTCCCCAATCAAGTGTCAATTATTTTTGTCGCTGGCTTTTCTACTCTAAATTTTGTCGAATTGATCCAAATCTTGTTGCCAACGTTTTGTTTGTCCATTCAGTCCATCTCTCTTCTTCACTATGCATAAAGTGGCCAGCTTTTCAAGGTACTAGTTCTTATAGTTCATCTTCTGACTTGTTGAGATGATTGAGATGATACGTTTGATACTTCTTCGGCATATTTGAAGTTATTTGGCAATGTTTTAAGTGAGTGGCCATTATTAGTATAATAATATTGTTGTTGGGGGCACAAACACGAACTGCCTGAAGACAATGCTACCTATAAGATCTATTTTGTGTTGAGTTAAACTGAGTCCAAACTTTAAACAACGCTAAGAACTTTCCTGGAAGCTAAACAACAGATATCCGCATGTAGTAGATTTGCCTGTTCAAGATATGTTTGTCTTTGGCGAGTAACTGCAAAAGATGTATTCCGCCGATTCAGATTCAACGTGACAAAAACCATATATATCATCTTGTACTTTACCAATCGTTTTAAGGTGATATTTTATAGGGCAGTCTCTAGTCAGGAGGCCCGTGATTTGCCGTGAGCTTGAAGGTAGAATCAATTTCTTGACATGTTTTAAGGCCGGGAGGCAATGCCAGATTGAAGAGCTTTGTTTGTCTTCCCAAGTTCTGATTGTCTTTTTTGTGTGGTTGTTCCACAGTCCACAGAAAAGTTCAGGGCCGATGAAATGTGAGCATGCCCCCTTTTTAGCAAGGAGACCAGCTTTTTCATTTCTTTTAAGTGACCATGTCTGGGTTCCATAAATAAATACGAGAAATATTTACATGTTGATGACATTGTAACGACAATGTAAAATGTTATTTTTTATTTTTATTAAGAAATAAATTAATTGTCATTTTTGTACAGATAGATAAAAATATAAATGAACAAGTCGGCGCACAAAGCTATAGTTCTCAATAGTTTCTTATACAAAACTAATAATCTGAAATAAGATTAATAACAATTTATATATCAAAATTTACTGCGAATTTTTATCTATCTAATAGAATATTTTTAACTGTAGAAAAAGCTGTTTTGTGATTGTAAATAAGCAAATTGCATTGTAAACGCCATCTTGTAAACCAATCGACGCATATTTGACTACTATGCGGAAAATTGTAGCTAAAGCTTCCTTTTACAAATATGTTTCTAGCTATTTTGTACTATTATGAAAATTACTTATAAATCTGCCCCGGTTCTTAATGTAGATGTTGCAGGTAAAATTGATTTAATTTTCGTGAAGAATACGTGTACCAAGTGGCATTTGATTACCATGAAGTATAATATTTTTCGACGATGGTTCTAAACTATAAGCAATTAAGTCGAAAAAATGCTGATGTATAACTTGAACATTTCTACACAAAAACATATAAATATAAAAGTTATTTGAAACCCTCTAATGTAATTAAAAAATTACAGAATAATGTTGTGTGATATCTATTAAGTTATTGAACAATAATATTTTTACAATAAAATTTCCTAATATTAAAATATCATAAAAATATATATAAAAATGCGGTGCAAAGTTTTGTATAAAAAACTGGTAACCTCTGGAGGTTAAAATACACAGCGTTAACAGTATACATCGCCTAAGGTGAAATTTGCTTTTAAAATGTTCTTGATTCTCCAATATTGTTTCAAGGCGTTCGTTTTCTTTGAATTTCCTTTACTGAGTTGTTCTTAAAGGAAATTGTTTGTTCTAAATAAATAAATTCAACTCAACATATTACCAGTTTCAAATGTGTTTTTAAAATATATAAATGGTACTCGTATTACCACATAATTTTTTTTTATTTTAATGTACCCTATGTAATATTATTATTAAGAAAATAAGAAGGGCTTTTTATGTAACTGTTCCATTTACCAGTAGTAAAGTATAGACATTGTTAAGGTGCGTAATTATGTAGAGCAAAACTGCAACCTAAATTACATTCAAAGAAGGTACTTGAGTCTAATGTTTTGTATCCGGAGTGAAATTGTGAAAATTTCATAATAGTCTACGTAATTTGCATAATATAAACAAATTTTCAACTATATCAGACATAAAATACAATTGAACTATGTATAATAGTATTCAATAACCATAAAATTTTAAATAGGAATTCCAAATAAAGTGGTCAATAGATATGGAGTACTATTATGTTGGTTTTGTGGGAGTCGCTAATTTAATTATGGTTTGTTAATTGACGCAAGTGGTATTTCAGGAGAAGTCTTAATTGAATTAACTTTGCGAAACTGTTTTGTAGCACTATGATAAAGCAAAGGTCTAAAGTTATAAAATAATATATTTCAACGACTACGCTGCAACACTGACTGAGGTTCTTATATTTACGAGGGGCATGTGAAGAGTTCGCGGCCTGGTTTAGAAACAATTGCTTAATTGGTTATAAATTACTTTGATTTTTCTATATAATCTCCTCTAAGCACAATTCATTTATTCCAACGATGTTCCAACTTTCCCCTCTTTGTAAACCAATTCTTTGAGGTCTACAAAATAAGCGTCTATGGCCGTTATGATTTCCACATTTCATGAAAATGCCTAGTATTTTTTCATATTTGGTAACAGATAGTAGGAGAGGAATAAATCTGAAGAATATGGTATAATTTAAAATTTTAGAGCCTGGTTCAGGTTTCAGGCTGGAACTAGCGATGGACAGATTTGGCACTGGACATCTGTAATTTGAGGATATTTCGAAATGTAAAAACATTTTTTGAAAATCATTTTAATTTTAATTTAAAAAAAAATGTGCTCCTCCTAAATATTGACTGGTACCCACTACCCTCACAATTTTAAAAGCAGACGCCGCCACTTATCTGCAGTGTTCCATGTCTTCAAGTAATTAAAACCATAAACCTTTGTTAAATAGATATTTTATAACATTGTTATTCAACTAGGTAACTCCACATACTCGCTTAACCTGCTGTACCTCGAAAACTATTTGACAGATGAACTGAATTTTTATACTGTTATACAAGAGACAAAAAATCAACATGACGAAAGCGGATCGATTCGAGTGATCTATGTCACGCCGCGAACTTGTAAAACACTTCTCGTCTGGTTCTAGTCATTTTTTTAGGAACATTTCGTATCCACAAAGCTTCTCCAACAAATCCGGTTTCCAGCTAGAGCTTTGTACTTCAGGATATACTAGATTTTAGGCAACAGTCCTTCTCCAAGGCATTCGCGATCTACCCCTACCACGAGGCTCTTGCCCTAGATTAAAAACTGGACTAAACACCAAAATATTAATTACCAGCGTTTTTAATTTTATGCTTTGATTATTCTAACTCGTTTATCATTTGCATGAAACTCTGGCACAACTATCTCGATACAGCGATGAGATCACGAATGATAGAACTCTAATTTTTGTTGATAAAAAAAAAAAAAAAAAATTGTTATTTGGCAACTGCCAATGTAATTGCATTATTGTCCATGATAAAATAGAATTATATTCATCATAATACCACCACTGGTGCTCCATTTTAGGTAGCAATTCGTATTTGCCTCAGACACTAAAATTGATAACCAAAGAGTCGGTAATATGTGGCCCGCTGGAAGAATCCAGACAGTCTGGTGATTTCATGTACCCCGCCAATTAGAAAATATAATGCTTGCTATTTTTACCCAGCGTAACACAATATTTTGAGCACAATGCAACTCGCGATACCAAAAACGATTGCCAATTATGAAATAAGGTAAATGAGTATAGAGGAAGTAGGAAACACGCTCTTTACCAGAACCTAGGACCGTTAAAAATAAAAATTGTGAAAGGAAGTATGGCCCGCCAAATATTTTTTTACTGAATGTGGCTTGGGCCATGAAAAAAGTTGATGACCCGGAGGCTTAACCATCCAAGTTCGTGTTGAATAAATTTGTTCGTCTTAGATCAATTGCGAATTTATATCGCATCAAATTACATATGGTGTAAGAATATCTGATATAGAAAGCTGTTTACCTGCTTTTGAATTTCTAATAAAAAATAAATAAAATTCTTGGTATTACTTATAATTATAATCGTGATGATTATAATTAGATAGTTTGTTCAGGGGCAGGCTGAAGATAAGAATTGGAAAAAAAAAAAATAAACAAAAAACGGAGGAAAAAATCTATATAATTTCAGATAAAATGTCCATGAATTTCTTTTATTTTTATAGTAATTAAAGAAGACGATGCAGACAGACCAAACGCTGGAGTCATAATCTGGATCAATTCGATAAAATGTGGTGTCGAAAAGCCACAATCTCGATAGGTGTGAAAGTATCAACGATAACAAACAAACGTAAACGAACAACGTGGCAATCGAACGGTTTGCTGATATTACATAGAAAACAATTGGACTCAACAATGACCGATGGCGGCGTTGGGATCGCTGAGAAACAGCTGGTCGAAACGAGTAATGTGAAAGTTGTTCTCATTTGTTTACATGTTAAATCTTCGGTTTACAATGAATAATTAACAGCTACCCTTACTAAATCATATTAATTTTTTAAGTGCAAGACCTTCTTTAAGTGTGTAGTTGAAGGACAGGAGTTGTTAAACGCCGGTCATGTTATATTATACGGAATTTCGGGAAAAAATGATGAGCATGTTGACATATGTGGGTTATGTTTACAAACCAGCTGTATAAAATCACCACCTCATAAAGTCACTGAAAAATTAAAACTGCAAATAACCTGCACCAGTAAACCTTTGTCAGAAACTCGCTGCATAAAAAACTTAATCAAAAACAAAAGCAAACACTTCAGTGAAGTTGTATCAGAATATCTACTGTATCTAATATTTGAGACCGCATGCCCTACTCCTGTATTAAAGTTACAAGGGTAGATATTTATTTATGCTCGAGAAGGATTTTTATAATTGAGTATTTCTTATTTCTTGAATATTTTTAATAAATACTAGTTTGCTAAATATTAGAAGTTAACAATGTTGATGTAATCTGTAGCTTTTAAATGCTTTTAGCACACTCTCGCTCTTTTTCCCGTATTTATAGCATTTACCAATGCTTTTTTACCGATTTATATCTTCCACACCAAATATATTTATTATTTTCACAAATTGTTTTTCATTCGGAAAAAATGGAAGTGAATGTTTCTCTCACTTCTTTTCCTAGAGTGGCAACCAAATACACAGCAGTTTGAGTTATGACAACTCATTATAACACAAAATAATATAAAAAAGAATAATAGTTGCTATCAAAAGTTAATGTTACAAACAAACTGCAACAATAAATTTTAAACGCGATACAAACAACACGAGGTAGCAACTAGGAAATAATAAACAGTTACTCGTTCCACAAGTTCAAATTCTGTCCGCTTAGTGTCACTTCATAGCGCTGTTGAGCCCAATTCGTTTGGGTTCGTCTGCCTGCCATAAATATGGAATAGATCAGTCTAAGCCAGGGATGCACAGACTTGTTAAGACTAAGGGCCACATTGATTCACTATGAGTTAAGGAAGGGCCACCAAAAAGACTTGAAAATTATTCATATATTTATTTATACCTATTTTTATATATTTATTTATAGTTAATTTATTTTATTTATACATATATTATACATACATATACATTACAAAAAAGATAATAATAATAAAGATAATAAAAGATAGAAAGAAGCAACAAAAAACATTTATTTTGATGCGCGACACTGCATTGATTTGACATTGTTTTTTATATATGGGTCCATTTTTGTGGTAGCCAACCGCAAAATTGACTCCAAATTTTCATCATTCAAGCGGTTTCTATTATTTGATTTATTAATATTCATTATCGAGAAAGTTTGCTCACAAATATATGTTGAGCCAAAGAGTTGTTTCAATTATTCCTAATGATATTTAGTCTTTACAAATAATGTTATTTAGCGATATTTATTAAATAATACATTGTGGGCCACCAATAGATCAATGACGGGCCGCATAATGTGCATCCCTGGTCTAAGCCGACGTCACTCGTCACGTGATTTCGCACCGTGGAGGTAAAACACGTATTCCTATGCTTTGTTATGTTACTTTCACTAATTGTGCAGTGAATTTACGTGCTTATAGATATTTGTTTAAAATTTTTTTTGTTCAAGTAACTATTCCTTCACGATAATAAATAAGTAAATTTGTTAAAAATTTATAAAACATTTAACTGTAAGTTAAATGTATATTTTGTATGAATTTTAGTGTTATTTGTGTCATTCAGTCATTCTAAATATATTTCTAGCAGTGTACAAACAAATAATAGATAACATAATAATAATATAAAAAACATTTTACCCATGTGTAAAATATACCAACTACAAACTCTAGCATATTTCTGTTTATCAAAATATACTCTTTTTATGACTTGTTATCATTTGTTAAGTCTAATTTTGTAAAGTTTATTCAACACACTTTATATTTTTGTTTTCTTTAATATAATTTTTTTGGTATTCTAGAAAACGATGTTTTTGCGTCTTTTACAGCATTTGATGTCCAACATAGAATTAAACAACAGAACAGAATTCCGAAAATACCTTTTTAATTTAGAATAACCTAAATTATAATATCCCTTAACCGTTAAGTGTCAGATTTAAAATACAATTTTATATTTAATTGCACCATGACAATTTATTAATTCTCACTGATATACTAAATATACACCTTAAAAACAACATAATTAGAGGTGCCAAATTTAAATAATGCTTATTTGAAAATCGTCTATTTAATATGATAGTATATGGCTCTAGCAGTTTGTAATACCTCCAGCACCTGACATGACGTCATGCGGGCCATGTGATCTACTGCATCGACGAGCAGCTATTCATTTCTTCTTACTTGTTCGTATTTGTTACATATTGCACGTTAATTGATTTATGTTGATTGAAGTTCGTTGTTTTTGTTTATTTCTGTTTAGCCTTAAAGAAAACGGAGGAAAAAGACTACATAGTTTTATAGATAAAATGTCCATCGTTTCCTTTTATTTTTATTTTAATTAAAAAATAAAAAAGAAACAAGGAAGCTATGACTAAATTCTTTGATACGCTACTAGTGCGGGTGGAATTTTAGATTACAATCCTACATTATACAGTTGAAAGTATTTAATGTGTCATACAACATTTGTCATTGAAACAAAAAGAATGAAATGACAGTACAAATGGACAAAATATTTTGCGGTTTACGCATTGAGAAATGCGTCTATAGATAATCTGTATTGGTTCCGTTTAAATAATTAGGAAACTTGCTAATCTATATCCTAGAACCATGAAAAACAATTTCCAGCTTATAATTATTTTATAATTTAATATGATTACTCAGTAGAATACTATTCACTAAAAATATTTTGATGAAATATGTTATTGGCGCACGTCTTTTGGTTGAGTGACGCTAAATCTACAGCAGAATAATGTAAACTGTGATTTTTATGTGTATGTAAAAGCAATTTTTATTTCATTTTATTGGGATAAATATTTAGAAATTGGTTGTTTTGATGCTTCGGCAGTTTAGTCAGTCTTCAAGCAACCATAGTCGCTATTTTAGAAAAACATGCTAGGAACTTATTGTGTCGCGGAATTCTCAAAAGATTTTCCAAAAAACTCTTCCATATCTGTATTTTATGGAGAAGTCCCTTCCAATTTTAATGCTATAAAATTGTTTCTATATTTCCATTCCTAAGAATCAATATGGAACTGAATTGAATGTTATAATGAGCTTCATTATGAAACTAAACATTTTATTTCATAAAACATTGGTACAATAACCTGCAAATTTTATAAAAGATAATTGATAACTACCATGAAAAATATAAATTTTGTAAACCAGCCCGACCAACCGCTTTATTCATACACCAAATTCCGTAATCAAAAATGTTGTTTGATTATATAATGTAAACACCAGGGGTTCGCACCTCTTCGGTTGGGTAATACTGATATTCGCGACTATAATTACCGAAACGGCGCCACTATCGCCTTGTGAACTTTTGACACGAAAAAGGATAGTCATCTGTCAACGTATGTAAACAGTATTGGTTTATAATCAATTTTTGGTCTAATTTACGTTTTCTTGCTGTATACAGTATATTTAAATTATAACCGAGTATTAAAAAAGTGTATAAATATATGTGCCGACCGGCGTAGCGTAGTGGTAACACATCTGCTCTGCGTTGCGAAGGTCTCGGGTTCGAATCCCGTTCAGGCATGGAAATTTTCTCAAATACAAAATTGTCCTGGCTAATTGCCACAGCAGCAAAGGCCAAAAATAAAATAAAATAAAAAAAAAAAAATATATGTGAATCCATTTTATGATAAAATTTGCTGCTTGTAAATGAATATTTTCAGAGGTTATATATTGTATGTTGGTGCCGGCTTATACTCGCAGAGAAAATAAAATATTATACTTTGAACTTAAAACATTTATTTGAATGCTTAATATCTACACATATCTCGAGAAATTTTATAGAAAGAGAACTTTTAATTTATTCTACACAAGAAAACTGTCAAATATTTGCAAACTAACACAGTTATGGAACACTCCCATGAAATAACAAGGGGTTTTAATTATATTAACAATAATTTACACAACATTAAACGATTTTCTTGCACATGTGAGACAGGGAAAATGAAAAATTCAACATTAAAAACTTGTTTAAAATCATCTGAACAGTATAAATTCCCTTCAATAGAAACCAAATTTTAGAATCACTGATAATCTTTCAATCTAATACTCTAAGATGTTCTTCCTGTGATTGACTACCATACACACAACAAGGAGTATTTAATCTTTTTTTCTTAAATTTATCACTTTATTCGCTGTAAAAATGGAGTGAGAATGGACAGAAACAATAAAACACATGGTGAATTATACGTAAATAATGACAGTAACCTTTTTCGAAGTGTTCGCTTTTTTGCCGCTAGAGGGATACGCGTTAAGTTGAGTCACCAATAGTCTGTAACAAACATGATGGTCTAAGCCAGCAGTCGGCAACCTTTTATATTTTTCGGACCACTAAATTCGCAATTTAAAATTCCGCGGACCACTAACATATTTTTAAAGGTACGAATTAACACAAGCATGGAGTATGATATACAATACATATATATATGTATATATTTATATATTTATAATTTAAATTTTAACACAAATCAGTAACTAAAAAATTTAGTAACTGAAAGATATTTTACGCGTTCAAGTACTGCATAAACCAAATTTTTTGAGTACCGATATGTATGAGTACCAAGGGTTGAGTGTAATGTTTTTGTTCTAATTTACATATAATAAAACAGCTTAATAAAAATGTATTTTTTATTTAAAAATATTATTAAACGAGCTCAGCGAATTTAAATACTATCTGAATTTCTTTGCGGACCATTAAAATTACGTCACGGACCACCAGTTGCCGACCGTTGGTCTAAGCTATACACCACTGAAAGAATATTTAACTATAGATAGCGACACCATAACTCCCCAAATATTCATCTTATTAAGAACGGAATAGAAAATAATCGATTTTTCATTTTTACAAATGTTACGTACATTTTTGAGGTAAAATAAATCATAAGTGAGATATTTCAAGATTTAGTTTAGGATGTCTCCTCGAAACTCCTCAAATATACATCCATTTGAAAAATGCATAAGACAAAAATGATTTGTTTTTATATTTTAAATAACATCTTTTATCTTAGTTCTCGTCTGTTCGAATACATACGAAAAGTTTCGAATATACACGATAAGTACACGAAAATCAACAAACAGGGGATTATTATATAAAATATTCAAATAAAAAAAAAAACAAAGACAAAACAACGGCAACACGTTGGTTCTAGTAGTTCAAATAAGTTATTGATAGTTTACATAGAATTGTGTGAAATAAAAATATATTTATTTAACGATTCTCAATCGATCGATCTGTATCAGGATTTTCGGCGACCTACAGACGTTACCGATTGAATAGCAAAAACGAAGCTTTTCACATACCCATCGATCTTTTAAGTTCCAGAATCTTATCACTAGAAACCAAAATGGGCATATTCAACACTCATGTAAAAAGCATTCTAATCTATGGTTGTGAAACCTGACAATGTCAACAACTCAAAATGCGACAGGTCTGCCGACAAAATTTGGCGCGTGAGGCAAAACAAAACCAATTTGGGCCATCCCGCAGATTTTTTTTTTGTATCTCTTCTAAAAAAAAAACTGAAAAAGCGATTTAAAAAATATCATTAATCATTCCTTTTCCTTTCCAATTAGTACCTAAGGCGGTTTCCTCGGCGCCACATCATCAGTACGGCTTGTGATATTTGTCCCGAAAAATCAAGAAATAAAAATCTTTGTGACCGTACCAAACATCTGCACAAAGTAACACAATTGACTATGTATATGTACTTTCATGTATTTTTTTACTGAAATATATTATTATTATAAGTGGCCCAAGTAAATTTCTGATTAAATATAAAATATATTATTTGTAAAACTATTACGATGTATAATAAAATTTCATAAACTATATACGTAGTTTAAAAAATAATTACAAAATTTAGTTGTTCTAAATGTCCATCTTCAAAAACCAAAGCATGTCATTTAGGTTAGCGCAAAATGAGTTTCAGCTGACGATTTCACATTTTACTAACTGTCAATTTACAAATTTCTACACAGCAAAGTAATTTCCTATACCGTATATAGGTTAATACTTAAGTGTTTATCATTCAGTTATTGCTTCAGGCCAATGACGTCATGGCTACGTAATATGCCGTCACTACGTTCAATGTCTTATTCATTATTTAGAATATTTATTTCCATTTAATTAACCTGCGAAGCGTTTAGATTTAGTATACGTCAGCACAAGGAAAAGAAAATGTATATGCATTTTTAATACACAGCCATTCACCGTTCACAGTGGGTCACCATGGAAATTGCAGCTCTGGACCTTCACTTACTCTGAATGAAGAAGTTAGTGCCCAATATATGTACGTGCTTCACTATCGATAGTCAATAAACATAAAAATCTGGGAGACTCTATGGATACTCACTTAAGGGTACGAACACGTAGAAATATCGTTTCCGGCGCCTATAAGCGCATGTTTATAAACACTTGTTGATGCCGGTTAGTGCACACGTACAAATATTGTTACCGTCAGTGCCGAATTTACGTGTAGGCCGAACAGGGCCGGCGGAAGCAGGCATTCAGGGCATGCGGGCGTCGTTGTGAGGAGGGCGCTGCCGTTGAGCTCAAAAGGGCGTCAAATTAATGTAAAAATAATTAGCGTAATGTAATTTTGTAGCGAAGACCTTTTTTTTAGGTCATCATTTGAATGTTAGAACTGAGGACCTTTTGTTTTTTATATTTTTTTTTTTATATAATGAATTAAGTCTTGCCTACGGGCGCTAGAGACCCTCGCGCCGGCCCTGAGGCCGAGTAAGCATGGGAGTAAGACCCCACGTTTTTGGGGCCCCGAAGAAGCCTGAATTTTCCTTTTTTTCGCTGATCACTTCTATTTAGGGCCCATCCTATCCATTCACCCTAGGGCACATAAAAACCTTAATCCGGCACTGGTTACCGCCATCAGTGTATTGAAATTTCTTCATTAAAAAATTGTCTGTTTTAGAATTAATGTTCCTGTACCTGTATGGGGGTTTTATATACTCACTAAATCTTGCCATTTCTGCAGACTATATGTTTTAAATAAATCCATAACAAAATAATAAAATTTACTCGATAAATAATTATAAACGACAGTAATTCGCTATGTCAAAGATATTTTATTAATAACGATGAAATATAAGTGGTTCACTACAAATTAAAACAAAATAATCAACCAAATATAAAAAAAAAAGTGACTGCCAGCTTCTTGCAAGCTGGATAATAATGTTTCAAAGTTTCATGTTTCCTATATCCTATATATGATTCAGGCGCCTACAAGTGTCGGAATTCTGGTTCATTTGAAAGTAAAGGGATATTTACTATCGTCGGTCGGCGCTTGAGCGCGTATAGTCGCCGGCAACAATCTTTCTACATGTTCGTACCCAAAGTTAAAATATTAATAAAACTGGAAAATATTTTTTCGGTCTCATTTTTGTTTTCTACACATTTCAGATGATTATAAATAATATCCGTAAAAAAACAATGTTTATCTGTCTGTCTGTCCGAGATTCACGTAACCCTTGCTAGACCAAGGGTTCCCAAAGCGGAGAAAAATGTGTGTGCAAAAATGCAACAAGGATTTGTTGTGTTTTAAAGAAGTCATCACTTGTATTTTAGTGATGAATCGTTTTTTTTTTTTGCTCATCATTTGTATTTTTGTATTTTAGAAAGATGACCTACTCATCATTTGTATTTTAGTGGTGAGGACCTTTTTTTTTTGCTTATTACTTGTATTTTCATTTGTCTATTAATCCATTAATGACGATAAAAAATGATGATACCCTTCTCTAATATTTCTTGCCCCAACCCCCGCCAGATTTTCCTCAAATATTTCCTGGCCCCTCCAGTTTTTAAGAGCTAGCGCCGCCACTGATGCACTGTAACAAGTTTCGAACTAAAGCCTGGTTTATAATAACTCCATAACATAAAGCATACCTATAGAACAATGGGTTTAACCCTTCAAAACATCTGTTTGTAATAAACAGAACAAAGAAAGTAGTGTAATTTTTAGGCTTCTACAACATATCTATTATAAACCAGGCTTAAGCCATTGCCCAATTGTGGCAAAAATAATCTAAATATTTAGAATTATTTAAAAAACTTGCGTTTATTATATTTTGATAAGCTAAATTTAAATTGCATGTAAACATAGCTACAGTTTATTATATTTACGTAGAAATCCTTCATTCAGCCTTGCAAATCTGAAACTAATCCGTGAGTTAACTGTAAAACTGTCGTTATCTTTTACAATTGCCTGTTCTCATTTTGTGTAAAATAATTGAATATTTCAGATACAGCCCGCATAAAAAAGGCACCAATTAAAATTCTTTCAGGCGGGATATGGGCGCTTAGAACTGATATAATGATAGCTTTATTAGGGTGAAGTTAAAAAGGAACCCCTTTAAACTAATAAATACTTCCTTAGAACATTAATTAAGATGAAATAGAAATACATTTGGGATGTGGGGTAGAGGCTTAAGTACATTTTAGAAAGAAAAAAAAAATTGTCTATGCTTATCCCACTCTCATGACCTGTTCGGGTAAAATCTGTCTAAGCAGACAAAAGTCCTGAGTGGTTGTGTATGTCGCTGTCTTTATTTTACAAGTCCCTACACTAGGGCTGCCATACGTCCCGGTCCACCGGGACATATCCCGGTTTTGAGGTCTGTGTCCTAGTGTCACTGTCCAAGAATCATTTGTCCCGGTCGATTTAAAATTCACGCATGTTAAAAAAATATTTTCCGTTAATACAGAGACATACACAAAAAAATATTAAATTTTTCCAGTCGAACTGAGTGTTCCAAAATGATTCACCATTGATCCCAACGTTTTGTTCTTGGAATACCTATTATCAATCTCTTCTTTAATTGTTTTTTTTTTGTCTTCCATTTTTTTTTTTTTTTATTAATTTTTTAAGACTGCATTTTTTTTTAAATAAAGGTATGATTGTCGATAAGTATTTTTTGTTTTTTTTTTTTTTTTTTTTTCTCCGTCGGTAGTCCGACAATTATGCATCATTTTCATGGTAGTGTCAAAGGCGCGACAGGGGTAAGAGGCGTGGTGTTATATTTACAAGTTCGAATTTCATGGTGGAGTTGGAGGCGTGATAAGTGCGTGTTTTCGGTTTTGACAACATTTGTATCTAACCCAAATCTAACCTAAAAGTTTATACAAGTATTTGGAGTAAACGGTCATTCAATTTCATATATATGTCGTCAAATCGAAGGAGACGCTTAGCTCTTTTATATGCATATTTAGACATTGCGATGTGAAGAAAAGCGATGGTGGGTACGTCCCATATATACATTGAAACAGAAGGCAACAGGGAGATTATTTTAACTTGTTGCAAAAAATGAGACACAAAAAACACAGACAGTTGCTTCAATTACAAGAAAAGAATTTAATACACAATCTTTTTTACTTGACATCACAGTTTAGAATGAAGATGCTGTTGGCCCCTGCTTGGGGGTATTATTAGTATACCCACTGCATGAAATTTCTGCAGACCAGATATTTGAAACCGAATCCATAATAATAAACTTTATGACTGCCGACAACATTGTAAGAGTCGCTATTTCGCTACATCAATTTTTATTTATTTTTTTATTTATTTTTTTTTTAGGAAATTAATAAAAGTGTCTCGCTAAAGATCTCACCATTCCGAAAAAATATATCTGTTTCTATGGTTTCAACGGTGCGACCAGCGCTAGAGTTGAAATTTCTGAACTTGCGACACCGCGCTTGTAACACCGCGCCTACGACACCATGGTACGGGTTTTTTCACAATCGAGCGATCCTATTGGTTGAATTTCTTGTTCGACGCTTCCAACACCAGAATGAAAATGATACATTATGGCACCACTACCCTACACTCAACTCAACTCAGTAAGTACGATGGTCGTTGATTGGTTGGACCGAAACTCGCTTCAATTTTTCAAATTAGTTGACATATTTTCTTGGATTATTGTTTGCTTTTTGACCGTCAACCCCTTCAAGAGTTTCTCGATTATTGACCCTCTTTATTTTACTATTACGTAATTATAAGAGGACAAACAAAAAAATGCTTATTTGATTTTTATATTGTTTAACAAAAAAATAGTTACAACAATATAATTCATTTTTACTACACAATAAAAAAATAAATAAATAAAAATATATAAAAATGACCTTCGGTTATAGAAATATGCGGAGTTTATGTTGAAATCGAAGGGAGACATGTGGAATACTTGTAAAAAACACACTGTTTTGTTTAAAAATAGCTAATCATTGAAACGTGGGTCCAATAACCAAGCTAGCTTAAGCTTTTTTTTACTTATTTTGGTCAGTAAAATTTATTTCTATACGCAGTGCGGAACTAGATAGATCATTTCTTTTTTTAATGTTACCTGTCTACAGCCCAAATACTGAGTGATTTTTTTAACTCTTACGGAGCGATGCTACTTAAAATGTACCCCACAAAATTTGAATAAAATAATCGTTCTTGAGTTTTATAAATACCATAAATACTTTATTTACCTACTTATGAAACAATGTAGGTAAATATTTTTTTCATTTTTTATTTTAAACACTTAATATTAATTAATTTATTTTTCATGAATTTGATTGGTTATTTTCAAGTAAAGGGCGGGGTCAAATCCGGTGAATTCCCTGATTTTTGCAAAGCAGCTACCGCCTAAGTATCCGCTTCAGTCTGAATCTGGACTTCGGACAGGACGGACGTATCAGCTTGGGCGTATACTATGCTTTGCTAGAAATTTAGTTGGTTAGTATGAAACTGGATTTTATGAATGTTGAACGTATGAAAACATTGCAATTGAAAATATTGTAATTTCAGTTAAAAAACATGTTTAATATATTCCATAGTAAACCTGAATACAAATTATTAATAAATTATTTATTTACGCTAAAATAAAAATCCCGCAACCCGCAACACCGCAACCAAAGGACACCGTAACGTAAGGGTTAATGTTGACTAATCTGAGCAAAATATTATACATTTGAAATGTTAAATTTGGACATAAATTGTCTAAATTATTTAATGAAACTGAGTAAAACATAAGTGCGATTTACAATATTAAAAAGCATTGGTCCAAAGTCCAATTCAATCATTAAAAGAAGAAGAAAAAATAGTTCCGCACCGCGTAAATAAATTAATTATACAACACGCTTTTAAAATTTCCGACCACCTTTTTAACCTGTATAAAATATAGTACAATAAAGATAATTCGGAATCTGTTTCCAGTTATATGACACGTAAACATTTAAAATGTAACTGTATAGTAATTTATATTAGTGGTTTTTAGTTAATTTTTTCCATCGACCTCCTAATCGACCCCCCAGCCCGAATCGATCCCTAACAATGTTATATCGACCCCTGGCTTAGACAGTCTAGAGAACGTTGCGTAAAGCGCAGGACTGCCGCGAGGGTGTTAGCCGCCCGTGTGCAATTGTTCATAACACTGCATTTTACTCATAGACGTCATATAAATATACTCCGCACGCTTTATATCTTAGCATTGTTTGTTATGAAGCCAAGTCCCCGTGGAGACGAAAGGGAGATTCTCCCCGAGGAGTATAACAAGTTGCCTAATTTACATTTATTTTGTTCAGCTATCGATAGGAAAAACGCCGGCGTCATATAGTGTTTATGATTGTTTTGTTGTGTTATTTTTTCTATTTTACTATTTTACCTTTCCATTATCTTTCAAGTTTTAATAATATTGCCATAAATTGCATTTAAAGACTTGTGAATTTTCAACTATTTAGTATTTTAAATACTAAAAAGTAATGTTTAATTAAAATAGTTTTTCCTTAAAAAAAAGTATTTGTATTCAGTACTTCGAATACGTCAGAAAGGTAATTTACCCAGCACTGATTATAGATATATGTACATCTTTATAATTTGTCGGATAAATTTTAATTTATCATGGAATAAATGACATAATATCTGCCCGTTTTAAATTTAGAAAGTGTCTGAAGCATTGCTATTCAATATGATCGAGATAAATGGTGTCTAGATAGACAAGGAATTAATTTATTTTTATATTAACAAAATTGTCCACTGTACATTTTAAATTCAGGGCCTACTAGACATTTTTTTTTCTCGATCATATTGTATTTTAAATGTATGTAATTTAAAAACCTATATATTTGGCTAATTGCCTAAGTATCAAAGACCATAAACGTGAAAAAAAACTACTAATTATCTTAAAAATATACTAATAAATTAAGATTAATTTAATATTATTTATGAAATTTATTTTATTATATTTTTACTTGCAATTCTTATCGACAAAACATTGATGTTAGCAATAAGGTTTTATGGCGTATGGTTTATATGACGTCATTGGATGTTAGCAACACGCACAACTCCACGGGCACCTTCTCGCACCCCGCCTAAGAGGGTGTTGGCTTCACAACACATCGCCCTCGTTCAGTTTCTATATTTATAGTACCTAATTGATTCTACTACTTGGATTATATTATTATCGACCTCAAATGACACCCTTTCAACAAGCCAGCAGTGTGCAGCGCACATCCTGAACACCCGCACGCAACGGCTTTGGTAAATCGAACCATTGCCTTTTTTCACGTCTTGTGTACTATCATCATCATTAATCATTATTCTTTACCAGTTGAATTCGTCCACTGGTGAACAGAGGTCTCCGCATTACTTCTCCAAATTTCTCTGCCAAGGACGTACAGTAGCCAATTTCCGGAAATTTTATTAATATCTTCTATCCGTCTTGTAATTGATCTATCTCTACTTTATAGTCTCGTGGTGTACATTCAAGTTTATTTCTTTTCCACCTACAACCAACCAAATCAACCAACGTCCGGTCAATTTCCATATTAGGTTTGTTACTACTCCTATTATGTCACATACACCTGTTTGTTTTCTGATCCATGAATTTGTTTTGCGGTCCAAAAAATACCCAGTATCGCCCTCTACATAGCAAGGGCTTTCATTTAAAACCCTACTCAAATTTAAATATTTTTTCCCGAAAAATACTTTCAAAAAATCTCATTAGTTTTTCTACATGCAGAACAAAGAACTGTTTGGAAATGCCAAATTTAGATTCTTTAGGTTCAAGAGTTTAGCCATCGTTTCTACCGTATAGTATTTCCAAAATGAAATGGCCACTCTCATTTATTGATTCCAATAATGACTGATAGTATAACCATTATACCTGCTGAGTTTATGGTTCTGTTAATAGTAGTTGACAGGACCGTAATAATTATTTAAAATAAACGTGTTTTCTTATATGCTATTTAGAACGAACTGTATATACTCACATGACATTCTTTTACATTTTTATCAAGCTTAGGGCTGGCTATATTTGAATTATAAATATAGGCATGTTTAAAAATCGTTTTGTTTTAAAGTGTTTATAGTCTATATTAAATACTTCAAATTTGTACAAACAAAAATTATTCTTTTTTTGCAACAAAAATAAATCCTAGCAACTTCAAATAATTATACATATGGCTAACTTTGTACAGAAATTCTATTCCGTCTTCTTCCAACTTTTTATTAAAAGATGCACTATATTTTTCGAATAAAAGTCGTATATTTTATTTATTATTGTTTTAGATATAAAACTATCTATTTTCTTGAAAACTTGTAAATCGAGTCGTTTTCGCTGCTGATTTTTGCTACGAACAATAATAATACATTGAATTGTTCTGTATGAAACACTAGTTAATTCCGCAGTTCTAAGTATAGGTTTGTCATTACCCTCCGAACTTTCTATAAACGTTCAGTATCAGAACTTTGCAATCTTCTGACAAATGACATTTTTCTTTAGTAGCCACGTCCACATTTTCGAATTCCACGTCAACGTCCACATTTTCGCACTCCAGATCACCTTGCACAGATTCACTATTTTCAATACAGAAATTAGGAATTTCTTCAAAATCAAATGGTCGCCAAAGAGCCATGTTGATAATGTATGCACGCTATGAACGTTGAAAATTAATTAACAAACAAGTATAACAACCCCTAAAATTTAGAAACAATAGGATTATAAATTTGGAAAATATCCTTAATGGTTTTTAAGAAACTTCAATTGAACTAGTGTTATATCTATTCGATTTAAATTTAAAATTCCCTTAATACCTCTTACATTATTTTTACTACAATAAGTCTTGGGATTACAACCATGAACCCATTATCGCATTGTTACGCTTCTTAATAAGAACGGCCATTTCATTTTGGAAATACTATACACACATGAGGCATAAGGTTCCTTAATTGTACCTATGGTATCATAAAAATGTGAGAAAAGTAAATAAATACATACGTTAGAAATGCTATTGCCAATATTACAATTTGCAATGAATATTATTTATTGTATTTGTTTAAAATGTTATTTCATTATCGTAATTTCTATTTTATTCATTATTTAATGCAAACAACAAAGATAACAAAAAATAATCCGGAAACGACCTTCATCCGATTTTTATGAGGCAAAATGTTAATTATTCTTTAAAAAAAAGTAAAAACACTTGTTATACAATGTTACGTAGATTAAAAACTGTAAAACGTATTTTACATAATTTCCTACATCCTTCTTCATTTTTTAGAAATTCTAATTTTTAGAAATATACTAACGATTTTATATACTTTGGGTTAGTCAAGGTGCTGGCAGATGTCGCACCAAGCTTGTAGAAAACAGCCTTGAAAACATTCTAGAGACCAATTCAGCTGAATGCACACGGCCTTATCCCAAGCCCGGGTGATTTGTAGTAACTCCCCTATTACTGCTGAATTTAAACGCGGTCGTACACTTTTTTACGTATGATGCTGAACGCTCTGGTCGTCTAAAATCGGCAGATGTTCCGGAAAAAAATAAAAAAAAGTCCACAAAATAGTTTAAAAGACCGTAAAGTGAAGTTGCGTGAGATAGCTGACACCTTAAATATATCAGAAGGTAGTGTGTTTACAATTTTACACGAAAATTTGGGCATGCGTAAATTGCTTTCGAAGTGGGTGCCACGTTCGCTTACACCGGATCAAAAACAACAACGCGTCGACGATTCAGAGCGCTGTTGGAGCTGTTCAAGCACGATAAAAAGGATTTCTTGCGTCGGTATGTGACAATGGATGAAACATGGATCCACTACTACACACCTAAACCAAAAATATCGTCAGCTGAGTGGACAGCAGTCGGTGAAAGTCGCCCAAAGCGACCAAAAACTCAAAAGTCAGCTGGCAAGGTTATGGCATCCGTATTTTGCGACGCGCATGGTATTTTTTTTATCGACTATCTTGAGAAAGGTAAAACTATCAATAGCGAATACTACATGGCATTATTGGATCGATTGAGGGGTGATTAATTTAGTAATCAAGAAAAAACAGCTTCACATGCAAAATAAAACAGTGCTCTTTCACCAAGACAACGCCCCGTGTCACAAGTCGGTGAAAACGATGGTTAAATTGAATGAATTACGCTTCGAATTACGCAGCGACTACTGGATTTTTGCAGACTTCAAAAAGATGCTCCAGGGAAAGAAATTTGACTCAAATGAAGAAGTGATTGCCGAAACCGAGGCCTATTTTGAGGGCAAAGACAAAAGTTAGAGGAGCGTTGGAATGAATGTATCACTCTTGAAGGAGAGTATGTGGATGAATAATGTCGAATTTCTAAAAAAAAATTGTGTTTCTTAGTTAGACCGGAGACTTATTGAGCGACGTGGTAGTGCTACATTTTTTGACATCGCCAAAGAAAAAATAAACATTATTTTATTTTATATACCCTCCCCCCCCCCCAGGACTGCACATATCTTACTTTGATGACCACTGCTCTAGGCCGAGAAAATTTCTAGAAACTACTATAGGGCTCTCTATAAAATGAATTCGTGTTAATCTTCTAAAAATGCTATATGCGTTGCTCGTCGGTGTCCCTAAATTCCTTTCTCCCACTCTTAATACCATCCCTTGTCGGTAAAAAGACCCTCCTTTGAACCATTGTTAAACTAATATTTTTCTATGTTCAAGCACCTGCCTTAAATACCTGTAACTGTGAATATTAGTAAATAACAAATATCCTGTGATAATCACTATAAATTTCCTTTTTGTAAGTACTGTTTAATATCAATATCCATTTTGTTAAAAACTGCACTTACCACCACTAATGACTTGATAAAATCATTGCTAATTGTAGTTTAATGGACATTTAACAATTCTTCACACTATTACGTAAACAGTGAAAGTGTAAACAAAAACAAAATTGCGGGAAAATCTGTTAATTTAAAAATTAATAGTGTCATTTAATTTTATCTTGAGTTATGACAACAAAAAAAGAATGTTTAAAAATAAAATGTTTTTTTATCACATAAATTATATAGTATGATGAGGTCAAAGACTAGTAATAAAATTTAAAGAATATACATACATTATCTCTTAACACATTGTTGATGGGAGTCGTGAATTGGCGTCTTGAGTTTTTAAAGCGATATCTAGGGAGAAACAAACACAAAAGTTAAATAAACCAATAAAATAAATATTGTCAGGTTTAAACTAAATGTGAGAAATGCTTTTTCAGATTAGATAAGTGACTAAAGTTAATTCATTTCAAGCAAAAGGAGATCAAAACAAATATACATACATTGTTGACGAGGGACGTACATATTAGAGGTCTGCACGGGCCTATTTTGGACCACCTTTACCCGGCCCGGCGAACGTTATGTCTGCAGTCCGGCCCGGCCCGAGCCCGAAAATATTAATACAATTATTGCATCTACCCGGCCCGAACCCGACAATATTTGAAATTCGGCCCGAATAAAGCTCGTTAAAAAAATATTATGATACAAAAATTGCTTACAATTTGTAATAATAATTATAAAACTAGAAATTTAAAAAATATATATATTTTTTAACGAAGGTTTAAAAATATATTATTTAAAGGTTTTATTGTTCTTATCCGGCCCGAGCCCGAATATAATACATGTCAGTCGGCCCGTACCCGGCCCCAAGGGCGGGTCGGGCCTGGGCCCACGGGCCAAGTGCGAGCCCGTGCAGACCTCTAGTACATATATCGGCGTCTTGTGTTTTTAAAGCGTTCAAGATGGGAGACGTCAATTCACGTCTTTTTTTAAAATGATTTTTGGCTCTCTAACAAGCTACTCTGTTTGATGAGAGGTACAGTACAAAGGATTCGAACGGGAAGATTGTTTGCCAGTAAGGGCTGTTACGGCAGGTTTTGGTTATGGGAGAAGGCCCATGGAAAGGTTACAGTAGAGATGGGAATTAGTATGAGATGATTTTTATTATTTATACTACATTTTGAAGTTACTGTATTTCAAAAATTTAACTATGTGTTTGAAATTCCTAATGTTGTTTCTGTCTAGTAGTGTATTCAAATTTAAATTGTGTAGTCAATTTTTCTTAAGCGATTCTATCATTTTGTTTCTGGCCTCTTCATACAAATAACAATCAATCAATATATGTTGTACTGACGCGATTGTTTCATAGGCACAGATGCAAAGAGGGTTTTGAATAACGCCAATTTTGTTCAGATGTTTCGGAGTACTGCAATTCTCATCCAATGTCCAATTCTCATCCTCTAGATATTTGAGTAGTAGTCATCCTTTTGCTTTTATATTTTTGGAACCAAGGTTTTTTTGTAATAATTTTTTGAATATCTCCATATCTTTTCCCTTTTGTAAGTAAGCTTGTATTGTAATCGTCCTGCCATTTATGAAATCGTGTCTACAGCGTGTAATATTTCCAGTATTTGGTAGTTCTCTTGTTTTTTATTAGTTAGGGATAAAATAAGTGATTGACAATCTGTAAAATTCACGTCTTCTACGTACTATAATCCGTTCAAACGTTACAATGCAGTACAGAGCAAATGGAATAGTTCTTTTTCATACTCTCTAATGCAGGGATGCACATTACGTGGCCCGCCATTGATCTATTAGCGGTCCGAATTGTATAATAAATATCGCTAAATAACATTATTTGAAAAGACTAAATAAAAACAATTAATTTTATAAAATCTCGTGGCCTTAATCGCCGATAGTTTAAAAAGTTTCTTAAAGACATTGAAAGCGAATATGGTGACTTAATTTTTTACACAGAAGTAAGGTGGCTAAGCCGCGGTCTAACATTGGAAAGGTTTCTAAATTTAATTGATGAAATTGTAATTTTCATGACTGAAAAAAACAAAAACGTCCCTGACTTGAAAAATCCGGATTGGTTATGTGATTTAGCTTTTCTTGTTGACATTACTAATCATTTAAATACATTATATATGCGATTTCAGGGCAAGGATCAGTTGGTAACTGAACTTTACAACCACATTTTGTCTTTTCAGTGTAAGTTAAATTTATTTTAAACCCAACTGAAATTAGGGAATTACGTCCATTTCCAAAATTACAAGAAAGTTTCTGAAAAGTTCAATGTCAACTTCAAAACTGTATATGTTGAGAAGATTGAACATCTGATATATCAGCCTTCAAGGATCGTTTTTCTGATTTACAAAAAATAAAACCGTTGCTAGATTTATTTAGCAACCCTTTTGCCATTTTGCCCGAAAATGAACCAGAATCTCTACAACTCGAACTCATCGATATGCAAAACGATGAGAACCTGCGAAATAAATTTAAGGAAGGCAATTTATTAAACTTCTATTGTTGTGTCGATAAAAACAATTTTCAATCGTTGCTAGATAATGCATTAAAATGTGCAAGTCTTTTTGGCTCAACATATATTTGTGAGCAAACTTTCTCGATAATGAATATTAATAAATCAAAGAATAGAAACCGCTTGAATGATGAAAATTTGGAGTAAATTTTGCGGTTGGCTACCACAAAAATGGACCCAAATATAAAAAACATTGTCAAATCAATGCAATGTCGCGCATCAAAGTAAATGTTGCTTCTTATTATCTTTTTTGTAATGTATATGTATGTATAATATATGTATAAATAAAATAAACTAGCTAGAAATAAATATATAAAAATAGGTATAAATAAATATATAAATAATTTTAAGTTTTTTTGTCGGCCCTTCCTTAACTCATAGTGAATCTATGTGGCCCTTAGTCTTAACAAGTCTGTGCATCCCTGCTCTAATGGGTTCTCTCAATATCACTACCTATTTCTTGCGATTTCAGCTGTAAAACACAGGGATGGGAAGTCAGAGTCCGGTTTCGAAGCTTTTTGGAGTTAGGATACCAGATTACCAGAATTTTTTAAAGCACGGAAACAGGAACGACATTTTGTTCTCTGCTCAAGAACGAAAATGAAATTAAAAATATTCAATACCGAATTTACCCGGTATCCTTCATGCTTTTCAGTTTAAAATTAGATTCATCCTACTTGTATTAACAGATTAATACGATGAGGCAGTAAAGATATTTTGTTTATTATAATACTTTGTTTATTATGTTTAATCGGAATTAAACTGGATTTTTATTTTCTCAAATTGTAACGAGATTCCTGATGGCAGCCAAAATCTAAATGTCAAAAGGAAAAAGTGACATATTATGAAAAATAAAGTACAGGCTATTCTAAACGTTTAGGCGGAACTAAATGCGAATTTCGTTCTTTTAGGTTGTCACGAGAAAGGACCTTGCTTGGGTTATTTCATTTTTTACGTTGGCATGTGAAAATTTAAAATTCCAACAGTGAAACCATGGACACGAATGACATATGCCAAAAATAAAATACTCTTTTACTTATTTTAATGAAAAAAAAAAAAAAAAAATGTGAAATTTGTATTAAGAATGACACAAAAAATTAAAATATAAAGCAAATGACATTTTAAAATGATATTAATCTTAACCTAAATATGTTTATTGTAAGTATGATTTACAAAGCTTAAACAAAACGGCCAGAAAGCACGATTCAAACAATGAAAGTAACTAGATTGCAAAATCTAAACGTTTAAAATAGGCTAAACGTTTGGAATAGCCTTATATAAAATACTTTTAAATTTTTTTTTTTTAACTAATAAATATTTGAAAATTTGTTTTAAAAATGACACAATAACTCAAGATGAAATGAAAATGACATTATATAAAAACATCTGTGTTTTTTAGATTACGTGGAACTCTTAACGATTGAATGAGGCATTTTATCATTTTGTTTAACAAAAGCCCATTTCGATCGTTATAAGTTGAACTCGTGATAACTTAAGAAAATAAAAATTCCATTTAGTTCTGCCTAAATATTTGGAATAGGCTTTACGATTTACGAGTGAAAGTAGTCGGGAGTCGAGTAATTTTTCTACCGACTCCCCATCCCTGGTATTTATCTTCGTTTGTCATGTTATATGGATATATTCAGATAATCATCTGTGTGCTTTTATATCTGACGCGCTTCTATTGCAGTTGCGAGTAAAGCGAATGAAATAAGACAATAGTTCTCTCTCACTATCCGAACCAACAGCATCGCTTATTTTTTATGACCTTTTAAATTGAACCATACCCATTTTCTGGCCGGCGTCAGTCAAGTAAATCCTCCCTGAGTATATGTATGCGACTTTTGATCATAACATTTAGCCACCACTACTATCTATATATATATTTGAAAACATGCCATCAACAATATGTTACGAATATCACCTACCCTAATTTTCGAATTACATTTCTAGGTCATCTTTAAAGACCCGTACGCGAAATTTAAACGTATAACGATCGCTGCTTAAGTATCGTTTTCATGAATTAATTATGATACATATGGTTTCCGTCACACTCTCAATTCACCATCACTGAACATCTGTTTATGCTATAAGTGAGTTAAGTCTCAACTACTTTCGAAGCCATGAATCAATGGACTATGAATCTTATGTACATTGACGGCCTTGCAACATGGCGATGTCTTAACAGTCATGCAGATGTAAACAAGAAGTGTAAAGATGACTAACAATGTTAATTTCCGCCTTCACATCATGAACAACCTACAACGTGATTTTATTCATAGAATTATATAATTATTTTTTGCAGCAAGCCATGAAATAATTCCTAATTATTTCTTAAAAATTTCAAGCATATAAATAGAATTTTAACACAAAAGCGGCCACAAAAATTATCCATTTACAACTTTTTTTAGCCGTCAATTCAAACTCATATGAACGATTAATCGGCAAATAATTGGTAATCGGCCATATCAGTCATTTTGCCGATCAATCGGTATCAGCTTTTTGACCGATTAATCGGCTTTGATAATCGGCCATTCCTCTTTTTATCATTATTATTAAACACGTATGCTGGAGCAAGTAAACATTGGATTCAACGTGTTATAAATCTACGAGCAAAACTTTTTAAACTATACAGTTTCATTTAGAAATGAACTAAAAATTAAAAAACTATATATATTTTTTTTTTTTCAATTATCACATCTTTGAACTGTGAGTAAAATTAAATCATAGGCCGCCCATAAAAGAGATCCTTTAAATTGAACCACAAGCCTCCAAAATATTTTGTTGAGATTTCATTCTTGCAACTAATAAAGATTAAGGTTTCAAGTAATTAAAGTTAAGTCAGCAAAATCAAAATATAGAACAACTTATTGTTCTAATATACAAAGATAATATACGAACTTAATTAGGCTGAGGCTGCAAAATAAAGCGATCACATCATGACGTAAGTTTTCAGATAATATAAAAACAGTTCTATTCTGGCTATGATTGAATAAAGATGTTTAAAGCCTATGAATGTGTTTTATTTAACAATCTCCAATAACCCCATATTCCAACAGAGTGCAACAACGAAACCGACCACCGCCAATATTAGCAACAAGAATGATAAATTAAAATTAAAAAGATAATAATTGTTAAATACTCTTTATAAATAATGTTCCATTTGATTTCCATTATTTTCTAAAAATAATTCTATTCGACTTAAAACACAAGTAGCTTACATTATTGATCAGATATTAATATTAAAAATAAAAAATGATTTAAATTTCAATCACACTTTTTTTCAATATTTTTATTATGTAAGGATATTACCTAATACATGGTTGAAAAAAGAAAAAAATACGCTATTGAATAGGTATGAAAAATATGTATAATCCCATTTGAAAAAATATAACTTTCTACTTTGAACCCTTGAGAACCACTGGTTTAAACAATTATTTTCATTTTTAAGCAGTCCCCCTTGGTCTCCTACAACTTTGTTCTACAGTATTTTATTGTAACTGTAATAATAATGCTAATATTGGCGGTGGTCGGTTTCACCGTTACACCTGTATGTTTCCATCTAATCATATGATATAATATATGATATAATAAATCGGTTTACTTTTTAGTTTTGTTCAAGTTTATAGAAATTTATAAACACCACTGAACTATTTTTTCCGTTAATTCATGTAATTGTTGCGCCTCATGGTTTTATTTTTCGTCACATATGATCAAAACTGAAGAAAAAACAAATATTTTAACTTTTTAGTGCATTTTTAAATGAAATCGTGTAATGTAGTTTAGGTTAGGTTACTAATCGGTGGCCGATTCATCGATATTGGCCGATAAGACAAAAATTAAATTGTATAACCTCACTTTTTTCACGGCATAATTTCAATAGTGGTGTTGAAAAATAGTTCACAACCTCTATCGTCAATGTCTAAGTCTTTTTGTTTTTTTAAAACTATAGCCAAAGTTGCAAAAGCAGCAATAACGCGCATATATCTCTCCATAAACACAAAATATTCAAAATACAACTGTCAAAATTAACGTTTTTTTCCAGGCTTGTGAATGGTCCAGTTAAGATGTGTTCGGCATAAGCTAACATGCTGCATAATTTACACAAGAAACGTTCGGCATAAAGTTTCTGTGTGCTCCGTACCGCACGAAGATCGTTCGGCAAATATCGTGCAAGTGCAGTATCTGCTGCCCAATCGTCCCAAGTTTAGAGTGTGCGACAATTTGTACAATAGTGTTTTTCGAGGTAAAAATATAAGTTATTATTTTTTCTACAAAATAAAATTAGTGAAAACAATCAAGATATCATTGTTTATACCTGCAGTATTTGCCAAATAAATAGTACAGGCACAGAGGCGAATTAAGCTGTGGGCGGATTGGGCGGCCGCCCCGGGACCACGAAGCCGGGGGGGGGGCTACCGAAGCCTATATACAAATATTTCCATTCTATTTAAAATAATAGAGGGCTACCGAAGCCTATATACAAATATTTCCATTCTATTTAAAATAATAGAGGGCCTATTTTAATTTTACCGCCCAGGGCCCCCATACAACTTAATCCGCCACTGTACAGGCATTATGATCATTAATTCCTTCTTTAAAGGAACAGATTCTTGTCCTTTATAACAGTGTTTTCAACCTTTTCTGGCATGGGGCCCCCAAAATAACGTAAATACTGTCTGCGGCTCCCCTATATATATATATATATATATATATATATATATATATATAGAAAGAGAGAGAGAGAGAGAGAGAGAGAGAGAGGGGGGGGAGGGATCACATGGTGTATCAAGATAGAAGAAACACGATTTTTCTCTAAAAGACGATGTGTGAGCAAGTTAGGAAAAAAATTTGGTGACCAGAGTTTACCCAAATAATTGGATGGTGGTATTTAAATTTTCCGCAATAAACCGGAAGTACAGGATATCAAGGACAACTTTGATTTTATTGGGCATATTTGGATAAAGCTTTTGAAAAGAAACTTTTTTGATAAAACTTTTACAAAAACATATTTTTAAAATCTGTTGCGGTTACCTATAATGGCTTGCAAGTAAATTTATTTACAAGTGTTGAAAGTTGCTTTCCATTTTGAACACTTTCGCATTCTTACACTTTAGTTAACAGTAGCTCGGAGCATAACAAAAAATATTGCATGTTCAAGTCGTACCTACTTGAAAGCACTTGAAGTACCTCCAACGCGAACCTAATTAGTTAATTAGTTTGAATTAGTTTTCTAAATAACTATGTTTGGTATATTTTAATGAATATAAATGTCATATATTTCTGAATATATCTTGCAAAATTGAGCGTATTTCTATTATAATTTCATGCTTCGATCTTATATGACTTCGCGGCCCCCCGACGAATCTTTCACGGCCCCCCGGTTGAGAAACGCTGCTTTATAATACCTAATGTTTTATTTTACAAGCGTGTATTTTTTCAACAGACTCAAAATATTCTGGATACAAGCGGAATGTACTTTAAATTGATTGGCAGTCATGTTTGGGACAGTACTCTCTGCATATTCAAACACTTTGGCTAAAATATTTGTTTGTTCTTCATTTGAATTGTTTTCCTCATCAAATACAATTTGTTTTATATTACTTACAACATATAACAGATATAATTCATTTGTTTACAAAAAAGAATAGGTTAGAATAACGAGAATAACTGCACAATTTTAACAAAGCGTTTGTCTTTGATTTTTTGAACAGTGTACACAGTGGTCACGTGACAAAAAAACTTGCACACCACAGAGTTAACACTGCATAGTTATGCTGAACGCACTTTTAGTAGTTAGTAGAATTAAAATAATTAATAACTTAAAAATATTAAAACTGAGTACATTAAAACCGCGTATACGTGCTTAATCGTTACATAGAACGGTATTAATTTCTTACACAGAAAAAAACTTTTTTTTTCAAGTTTTTCAAGGAACATACATGGGTATAAAACACAAATTAAATTATTTAAAACTAAATAAATAAATAACTCCGAGTAGAGCTTTATTTAGATGTCTAAAGTTGCTTTAACGGTGAAACATATCTATTTTTAATTATTGAGCAAACGATTCAATATGTCGAGCAATCTTTGGGAAATTTTTGATACTGTCGAATGGTGAATTGTTAAAATAATCACCGGCATAATTCGTCTACTGCTGAACATAGGCCTTCCCATTACTTTTCCAAATGTTTCTGTCTTCAGTATAATAATTAGAAAATTTCTTTTAAAAGAATATATTCTTATTTTTTACTAAAATCATTCGTATACACCATCAATTATGCGCAAAACAATACGTCACAGGTCAATGAAGTAGAAAAGACATTTTTAAATTATAGGAAATAAAAGCTTCCAACCACAAAAACTGGTCGTATCATATTTTGAAACCAAATACTATTTTCTATTTGTAATGCATATATTATACTACATATGCTAATTATATGCACGTATAACAAGAGTAAATATTTATAATTTATTTTATGCTGTAATATGATAATTTTTATGCATTTTTTCTTAATAAAAATATCATGTATGCAAGTATTTACTTAGGAAGTTACAACAGCGAAACATCAAAGTAGGTCACTGATCATGTTAACAACTCATTGTATTTTGTAGGCTGATTCAAATCACCTGCCAAAAGACCTCTTTAATTATGTGGATTATAAGAGTTTTCCCAAAATAATCATGAAGTACTTTATGTTGAAATCATTTTTCAAAATATAAATGATATTGACAACATTTCGCCTTAAAATAAAAAGGGTTGTATCTGACAATCTGACCATTTTGAGAAAATCGAGTTCAAACATCAATCTTGTACCTGAATGTTATGAAGCACATACATTACTGTAAACAATATAGCAATTCATAAAAGCATTGCAATGGACTATTTCCTGACCAAATATATTAAAGTTTCAATCTGCTGCATTTCAGATACGTGAGCATATAGATAGAAGTTTATTATCAAAATTAAGCTCAATCAGTAAAGAAAAACGCTTCTCTGGTCTAAGGTTTTTAAATTATTAATCTTCACTTTTACCGTGATATACCTATGGCAATATAACATTATTAAGAAGGTATAGTTTGGTTAACTTTGTAGTGATATTACTTTTACCCTTTTCACACTAGATCTTTAAGACGAGTGAACTTAAAGTTCACCGATGTTTAAGATCGGTATGCTTTCACACTTGATGTTTAAATCTCTGGTGCTGTCATCAGCTACAGTAATTTTGTCCTTAAGTTACCGTCATGAAATTACCAGTTTTGAACTGTCTGCGCAGACGCACATTTTGAATTATTATAAACAAATAAGGATATTTCATTTCATTCTACAATAAAGACACTACAATAAAGAATATATTACACCTGTATTAACTTGTAAGTCGATACATTTTATCTCAATTATTGTAGCTCTGTATTTTATTAAACATATTATTAAAATAAATAATTTTATTATAACAATAAGTATAAACTTCTTATAACGTCGATATAATACAGTATTCTTGTTTATGATAATATAAAATGTTGACAGCACAAATTCAAGGAGTATTTTTTTATAATAGAAATTAAGTTGGCAATGCGGACGAAGTTTAAGACGCAGATCTCTGTCTTAAACATCGCTTGTATTTAGACGAGGCCATACGGTTTCACATTAGCGTTTAAAGATACATTCACTTTAACATCCGATCTTAAAGATCTAGTGTGAAAAGGGTATTTGACTTGTGAAGCGTTTGCGGCAGGGGCGTATTTCCCACTAGGCGCATGCTGGGGGCCTACCAGGGCCCTCTCAGAGAAATTGCGCCTCGGGCCTCCGAGTGGTTAAATACGCCCCTGGTTTGCGGTCAGGTAGGATCCTTATTTATCGTACAGAGCCGCATTAACCGTAAATACTTTCTGACAAATTTGGAAATTTTATATTTAGCAAATATTGTTAGGAATAGAAACGTTTAAATGCAACCCTGAAATTTCTACCTCCATAAATTATTCTTAATCCTCTTAATTTTCTTAAAGACTACCTGCTGTGAAGCTTATGTCACTACAAAGTTAACCAAACTATAGAATTATGGACACGGAACCTTTTTATCCAAAATATAATTTTTCTTGTAGATAGAACCCTTTTATGTTAAGGTCGCGAATTTGTCAAATTAATTCCCTTGGAAATAAGATAGATTCCTTGCTATCCACCATGATGAAGCTAATTTGTATGCGTCAAATTTTGTCCCCATTCTTCTTCCATCATACCATCAAACAGATGAATTGTGATCAACCATATTGTGATAAGGGAACTCATTCCTTTTGCAATCATTTGTCACGATCTTATACAGTTCTTAAGGATTCTTCTAGCTTCTCATGCAGAATGTCTTCGGTTACATCGTGCCAGCACTATGGATATCTACCGTGTCTTTTTTCCAACGGCTTTACAATTGTCATCTCCAGGTTTTCGGCCCTTGTGGTTGATTTATTTCCTTCAGGATTTAGACATTCGTAAAGTGAACCGCAACATAAATGAAAAGTTGTAAAATCTGTCGAAAATTCGAAGATTTTATATATCTTAAGCCGCTTAAAATATATTTAAACCAGTCGTCATAAATATTATTTTGAACGACAGTAAATACTTGGGCGTCACAATCGACAAAATATTATTATGGCATAATCACATTACAAATATTTTAAACAAAGCATATAGCAGACTTTACTTACTATACCCTATGATCAATCGACGTAGCAAACTCAGTTATTCAAACTCCATCCTTCTGTTTAAATCCTTGATACAACCTATTCTAACTTACTCATCACCAGCCTGGGCCTTTGCCGCAAAAACACATTTGTATAAATTACAAATTATACAGAACAAATTTTTAAGAATCGTTGCAAACTGTCCATACTATGTCCGCAACACAGCTCTACTAAACGATTTAAAAGTAATACATATCCAAGACATCATAGTTCAACAAGCCACAACACTGTATGATAGGGTTGTACATCGAAGGCAAAACATCGATGTTTAACATCGATGTTTTATTAATATTAAAAAAAGCTATTTATTTATATTATATAGGTTTTATTTAATAATGTAAAGATAAAATACGAAAGAAGTAGCATATAATACACAAAAAGCATTTATTAGATTTTGAAATAGAAATATTGATTTTTAATAGTAATTAATTTCACATTAACATTATTATACCCAATATAATAATCCTAATTTGTACCTACAGTCTATTCCAAACGATTAGGCGGAACTAACCGCAATTTTCATTTTTGTAATTTGTCATTAGATATTTTTTTATACATTGAAGTTGACTTTTCCTGAACAAAATGATCAAAAGCTTCAATCAATCGGTAAAAGTAACTAGAATTGAAAATCTAGTTAAATCCGCCTAAACCAAAGGAACAGACCTTAATATTTTTACTTTTCTAAAATGAAATATTGGAATTTATTACAATACTAATATAGTAATCTTAATGTTAATTTTATATTATTTAACATAAAAATAACACTGTCATACACAATTATTTTTAAACTTTTTTAAGTTGAAATAAAGTCTGTTCCTTTGGTTTAGGAACTAGATTTTCAATTCTACAATTCTTTACCGATTAATTGAAGCTTTTGATCATTTTGTTCAGGAAAAACCAACTTCAATATACAAAAAAAATAGCTAATGACAACTTACAAAAATCCAGTGATTGGAGGAATAACAACTGGGAAAGTGTCAACAAGACTCAAAAAGAAAAAGTGTGTTGGCGTCGTTGGTCGTTCGAAAAAATTCGTAAAAATTAGAAGTTTCTTCTTATTTTTTCGTATTCTGCTAAATGATAAGAAGAATAAGAACTAACACTATTAGTATTGTTATATCACAATAGATGGCGCTTATATTTTGTGTACTAATTTTAATAAAAATTAAATTTTTAAGATTCCAGCGCCTCTAGCGGTAGTTTCTGAATTTCAAAGTTTAAACATCGACATCGGTAGTAGACATCGATGTTTTATCGATACTATCGCCAGCTGACCATCGATGGTAAAAACATCGATGTTTTTAAAACAAACATCGATGTTTTCGATACATCGATGTTTTTTTCCCATCCCTACTGTATGGGCAACTCAAAGGACATCAGAAGCCACTAATAGAAAACCTCGGCAACTACGACGAATACAGCAGGACAAAACATAAGAAACCAAAAATAATAATTGCAAGACGATAACGATAAATTAATAACACAATATGTTCTCATATGTGACAGGTTTTTTATCTTTTGTATTTATTGCATTTTATTTTTTCCCTGTAAATATCCCTAATATGTGCTTAGGTTAAGTTAGGGTAAGTATAGTTTAAGATACTCATTTAACAAAATTGTATTGACAATGTAATGACAATGAGTTTTAAAACAGGAGCGAATTTAACAGGTATGATTTCTGAAATAAAATTAGTTCATTGGGACTTTGTTTTAATATAATAATAATTTAACATATTATTCACATTCGTCACTTCTTATTATCATCAGTCATATCTGACTCGTCATTCTGAATCCAACACTTATTAAAAATTGCTGATTTGCATTAGATACAATTATGTAAGAATTTTCTACATCAATTAGTATTATTTATTAATAATTATTATTATTTTCTACTTAGATCAGTTACCTTTTTCTTTTTTTTTTTTGACTAATTTAATTAAATATTATTAACTGATGCAGCTGTTGCCTCTCGATGGACATGTTGAAAAATTAGGAAATTTTTGATATAAATAAAAACATTTTAAAAGCTTGGAAATGAAATAATATAGACTTTATTGCTTTAGTTCTATTAAATAGGAGTAGAAAATAACCACACGTACAATTTAAGACAATTTAGAAATTTCATCTGCAGACACTAAACACTTTAAATTTTTAAAATTTCTTAGAAGCATTTGAAACCCAATATTCCATTTACCCAGGACGTAAGATTGCCAACGAACAGACCGATACGAACCGGTTTTCTTAAATTTATAAATTAATGACAATGGTGATCCCTAAATTGCTATATCTGGAAAAAATGTTATTAAGAATGTATGTTAAGAGTCACATTTTCTATCTTTTCTAGCAACCGAAGTGCATTAAAATATTTAACAATATGTTAAGTGGAACTTATACCAAGTGTTTTTTATTTATTTTAAATTTCATAATAATTAAATATGTAGAGATTGTGAAGTGAAGTTATCTGTGCAGAAGAAAATGAAGAAGAAATTTTGGAAAATTTGGACGATTTTTTTTATTTATAAGGCATTTTAAAAGCGTATTTTGATATGTCAAAATTACGGAAAACTTTTTGAACTAATTTTATATCAGAAATTTTACCGGTTAAATTCGGCCCTGTTAAAATAATATTTATGACTAACTTAAATAGGTCTTAATCCCCTTAATTGTTTTACGATTTTCCATTTTTATTGGGGTACGTATATTATACGTTTTGCTGTCCAAGATATTTCCAACAATCGTGAACAGTACATTTCGATTGCTTCAATCGTGTTTTATCGCTTTAGCAAATAGTTCACGAATACGAACGAAAGACTATTGATGAGAGAGATCTTTATATTTTTATGATAAGTAAATAAGTAAATACGATCTGCCTAGATTTGACTCACGGCATTATTTAAAGAAAACTTTGTTTTCTTAGTGGATTTTTAAGTTAGGGAACAGGGCGTTGCTATGACAAAGTGTTTCCTACTTGTAATCGATCAAGGTATACACAAAATTTATAACTTCGTATTATTTTAAAGAATAAACTACATCCCAATAACGGTGGTAGCGACTGCTAAATTTACACAGCGTGATTTTATAAAATTACTATGCGTGTTTTTTTACAATATTTTCCTCACACAAATGTGAATCAACACATTATATTTGGGAAATATATATGTTATTTATCTTTGGACCTTTAAATGAGTTTCCAAGGACGCAAAACGTATTTTAGCTTTGTTTATAAAAAAAGGTTTCAAATAAACATTTTTTATTTTATATTATGATGTCATTTTTAATTTAAAACTACTTTAGTAAGGAACAAAAGTATAGAAATAAAAATCTGACCAATTTTTATATTAACACATTGCGTATTCCACAGCTGATTCATTTATACGTTTATGAAAAACTCTAAAAAGTCATAATATTTTTTTAAAGAAAACAATATAACAAACTAATTTTGTTATGGATGAAAATGCTTAAGTACAATAACTAGAAGTAACTTTCACAATGGAACAAAATAGCAAATTGTATAATGAAGCTTTAGCTACAATTGTCCGTGTCGTACGCAAATATGCGTCAGTTAGTTGATACGAGATGGAGTCTATAATTCTATACATATATTGATGCATAGATTGATACTTATTTTATTTTAGACTGCTAGTTCTGTACAAGAATCTTATGAGAACTGTTGAAATACGGGTTATTAGAAAATTATATAATAAAACTACATTTTAGCTTTTGAATATCTTTATTCAATAATAGTCAAATAATGACTACTGTGTTCGTTTAAGTTTGTTATTTATCTCAGAGTGAGACATCGCTCCTTCATTAATACAAATGAACAGTCGCTTGTTTTTGTTTTGCAGACTTGACAAGAATTATAGATAAAATAATAAAACCTCAACAAAAAGTATACAATCGTACCTCCCTTTCAGGCCCATGTTATGTTGTGGCCCTTCCTATATCCCAAATCAATTTTGAAATTAATACTTGTTAGAAAATATTTATTTAGGACATTTGAAAAATGCAAAACAATATAGATTGCTGTAAATATTCAGTTTAAATGAAATTTACACAGATAGTATCAACAGAATAAACAAAACAAACAACCAGGTTGCACGCTGGTTAGCTCTAGGTAGGCAAGGTTAGTGACTGAGAAGCTGTAGCCAAGATGTGGTCTGGAGGCAAGGTCAAGCCATTTACCGCATTCTCTATTCGTATTCAGTAGGGGAAATTAAATATAAACCTGCGATGGTGTTTTGTTAGAAAGGGAGATATTATTATCCATACAAATAAAATCAGAGACTTTATTTCTTTTTATATATGGTACTATGCTTCTACGCGTTTCAGGTAACATTAAGATGAACTACAGTGGGTGCAGGTATGTATAAGTCAAAATGTAACTTATTCAGATATGTATTAAAATTAGATTTACAATATTTTAATCCACATTCTATTTTATAACAAACATCTACACACAAATAAATATAAAAAGTAATACTTATATGAAAAATTAATATTTTTCACATCAGCCTTTGGGTTGAATACGTCTAAGCTAGAGATGAGCGAAATTTCACTGATGGTGATTTTTTCACCGTGATTTACAAGTTTGTAACGTTGATAGAAAACTTAAAATCATGGTGACAGTAATTTTACCAATGGCGATCTTTAGACTTATTTTATAATATTGTAATAATTGTTATATTTAATAATATATCTAAAATATATAGTTTAATAATTTAAAATTTTAGTGACAGAGACACAAATATCTTTGTTACGTATAATATCTAAAGATAACATGAAAAATTGTTTTTGATACACTTTTTAACAAATATTAGGCACCTTTTAAACCAGAAATATGGTAAATATTCATTGACATAAATACTTAATAATAAAATAATTGAACAATTACAGTAGAATTAATTTGCCGATAGTGAAACAGCACCGTTCACTGCAGCAAGTACAGTGCGATCATTAATTCCTGAGCGTTACATAATGGTAAACAATGTAAGTTTTAACATATCAAAACTGTATTCTAATTCACAGCTAAAAATCCCAATTTAACAAAAAACCAATCAGATTACTTCGTTGGCCCGAACTCACCCGAGAGACAACGAAGATCCGTTGCTAACTTAATATTTGTTATCAACTCGTTGGCGTGTAGAGAAAAACAGTGTTCATTTAATAATTAATTCGTATAAAGTATAATAAATAAATAAGTTTGATAACTAAATATTTCTGTCAAATATAACATAACGTTCAGCTATTAATGATCGCACTGTATATCTAAGCACTAGTTCAAAAGTCTGAACAGTGATCACGGCGACCGTTTAAAATCACCGCGATTGAAAAAGAAGTCACTGATCATGTTGTTCTTTAAAAATCACTGTTTCGCTCATCTAGTCTAAATAAGGAGACGAGCTAATCAGAACGCCAGATTTTTAACATCACGCGCATTATAATAGTGCAATACGGATTCGTGTGAAGCAAGCCTAAGTACAGGGTTGGATTGGCCCGGCGGGATACCGGGAATTTCCCGGTGGCCCGAAAATCAAAATGATAAAAATGAAATTGTCATATAGAATTGCTGTGATAGAATGATAGAAACATTATGCATGCATTTACAGAATTTATGCTTTCTACACATTAAAATGTGTACCGGGAAATCTGGAGGAAGTCGGGCCACTATATATATATATATATATATATATATATATATATATATATATATATATATAGTGGCCCGACTTCCTCCAGATTTCCCGGTACACATTTTAATCCCAGTCCAACCCTGCCTAAGTATAAAGCAGATATAATTATAAATTCAATTTGTGCATAATATTATTTAGTTCATAGTTCGATTGTCATAAATTTACATGACAAATGACAGCACAGACTGTTTAATAAACTCCCAATTCAAGTGGACCGCATTCAGTTTGTAAATTATAACTTAGTGGGCTGCACAAAATATATAGAGCGGCCCGCAATAGGCCTGCGGGCGGCTTGTTTGAGACCCCTGATTTAATTCCTTCTAAGAATTAGCTATTTATACTATTTTTCCACCATTCGACATGGCAAAACAATTATGTGTCATCGAACTATCCTATTCTGTTGAGAAAAACATCTATCTCAAAGAGGAGGATAATAGAGCTAATTATTGAACTTGTTGTCTAAACTTAGGAAACTGTACCCTGGTTATAAAATTAAACTCGTAGTCTTAATAATTAAGGTCTTGAGTGACCTTAAACCTTCGTTTAAGAGAGAAATCGATATCTTTCCCGCCTGTAAATCTTCTGCCAACAGAAGGCAGTAACACTAGGAACACTAGAACTCTAGATTCGTTCTCTAGAACTGGCATAATCTCCACGACTGCATATCGCCAAGGTTTACATTGCAATTGTGTTTATTCAACTTCATTGATTCATACTCTGACGTGCTTTCTAGGAAACTAAAGTTGAGGGATCTGTGGATGTTTGTCAACACTTTGATAAATTCATATAATAATAATCTTCTTTGATAAAATTATCAGTGCGTGCAAATCAAGTGTTCAAATTTTATGTCATCACGGATCCCCTGCAATTTCTTTTGAAGCTGTCAGACCCCCATCCAGGGGATCCATATATACATATATTCATATATAATATATACACTTGATTTGTCGAATTTATCTGGAACACTTTTCCGCATCCATCATACAGTCCCGACCTGATGCCAAGTCAAGCTTCCATCTCAAGCACTTTCGGGGTGACGACAGGAAAATGACGATGAAGTTAGCTAAAATGGTTGGTTTTTAGGACAAATGTGTCCAAAAACTCGTTATAAGATATGACAATTGTCAAGCGCGCACCCCGGAGTTTTTCTTGCAATGTGGGGGGCGGGGGGCAGAAAAGACAAAAATGTTTTATAGGGACAGGGATTGGTAAATTTTTAAAAACACTTTACCTTCCAAAATGCAAGTGTAGAAAAGAAAAGTATTCACTTTTAAAATACAAGTGTTGACACAAAAAAGATCCTCACTTCCAATATATAGTCCGTACCAAATTAGTTTTGAAGATCGCAATAAAATAATAAAAGTTAGGGAACTCATAAAATTACAATAGAAGTGATATAACTAGGCGTGTCAACCCATAGCCGTAGGGATTAGTTTTTCACATTACGCATCTTACTTAAAGGATTAACAAAAACAAGTATACTTATTTATAGTTAGTACTTAAACGTATGTATGCGCCACTGACCGTTGACTGTTTACAACGTTGTTGTAAACATGAACCCCTAGTTCTTTTGTAGTTTAACAATGTGATTATAGTTAACATACGGGATAATTGTATTATGCCGATCTTCAAAAATAATATGGTATGTTCTATACAAGTGATGACCTAAAAAAAAGGTCCTCACTTCCAATTTTCGAGTAATTTTTGAGTCCGGGGGGGGGGGTTCAAGGTTCAAGGGGGGGGGCATGAGACGCGCGCCACCCAAGTGTCTCAATCTAAATAGTGACTATGCAGAAAAATAAGTAATACATATCCCTCCATCCATGTATTCCATACCATATGCAGGAAAGGGAGGTCCGGAGGCTCTCCTGCGGAAGAAAATGTTCAGAAAATGCATTATAGTAATATAATTTTTAGCTTATTTTCGTCTTCTCGGCCGTTTTTTCAGTGACCGCCTACGTGCGTGCACACGTGTAGTGCGAAAAAATGCTAGTTAGCTATACTTGTTTTTATAAAGGCGAAGATTTAATAAATAAATATTCATTGATACAATAATTATGTGATTTTTAGGGTTTTGTAAGTATGACCAAAAAACCCTTATACCGTCATTTTGTCGTCTGTCTGTCTATTCGGTAAAAATTGTAGCCAAACGGCTAAACCTAGAGAGTTGAAATTTGGCATGCTTATACAATTCTTTGACCCGCACATAAGAAAAATACTAAAACATCTAAAAAACATATCCCCCCCAAAAATATAAACAAATATGTGCTCAACGAAAAAAAGTCTGAGTAAGGTATCAAATGAAAGCCCTTGGTACGTGGATTAACGATCAAATTTTTATTTTTGCAAAATAAATTATTTTGAAGCGATTTTTGACAAAATTGTGCTAAAACACACCCTGTCCCACATCCTGTAGCCCAGATGGTTTAAACTAAAAATCTGAAAAAAATTCTAAGCAATGTACATTGGTGTGAACTGGAATAGTACAACAGGAATTTTTAAGCAGATTATGTTTTTGGAAAAACACGCATTTTTTGTGATTTTTGGCTAATAATGTACACATGTCATAGCTTTGTAACACGCTACACTGGAACGTGTATGCTGGTGTAGTGGTTTTTGACGCTGGTTTTTCACCCAAGTAACTCGATTCGAAAGGGATCGAACCCTGCGAGAAGATACAATATTATTTTTTGTTTTTTTTTTAAATTTTTATATTGTTTAAATTATTTTTGCAAAATTCTAGTTATATTTTGGCAAATGTTGCATTTAATTTTTAAAAGCGTAAATTTAATAACCAGTGGAAATTGTTTAAATTATAATTTAATTCTGTTTCAATGTACACGAAATCAGAGGGGCGGAACTCATAACACACAATGGAAGCCATAGGCGCAATTTTTAATGAACCTTGCTATATAAAAAAAAAATACTGCACATATTTAGAAACCTAAATAATGGTATTAGGCGTTCGAATTAAAATTAACAAAAAAATATATTTTAATATAAAATTTGTTTTCGCATCCCAAATAATCATCATTCACTTACTAAATACCTGCAAAACCCTGAAATGTGTGAAAATACACACTTCACATAAATTTTTTTTATAAAGGCGAAGATTTATTAAATAAATATTCATTGATACAATAATTATGTGATTTTTTTAGTTTACTGTGTCCCCTAATAAAAAGAAATTTATATTTTGTGTTTGGTTTTTAAGAAAAAAATTCAATACTGCACTTATGGCTCACGGATCCCGTTGATACCCTGCTGTAATGTATATGTATAACTGTACGCTAATGTTTTTCTCTGTAAAATTGCGAAGTATACGTACAATACAGATTTAAGGTGTGTTTACCTTTGTTGTTTTCCGCAAAATCATCCTACAAAAAGTTCAACAAACTCTTGACTGCTAAATCTACTACAATACAAAGAAAACATAAATCTCTTGATACTACATACGCCCAAAACCTGACCCACATTTGTGTAATACAATTTTAAAGAATTTCTTTTGTGTTCTTACATGGTCACTCACGTGAAATGCATTTTATGTCCATCCAAGACAGGTAAAGAATTTGAAAGTGAAGACGTTTATTTTAACAGAAGAATAACAAGATTTTTATATAGACATGTCGAAAACCTGTACCTAAGTTTTATAAACATATTTGTATTGTAAAGTAGTGTTGTATAATGTGTCTAAAAGGATTGTATACAAACTTATAAAGACTCCTGAACCCCCCGCCACTGTTGAAAATTTTGAAATAAGTATTTTCGAATTGCTCTTTTGTTCTAGTAATATGCCATATTATGTGAATATTCATCTAGCTGTTTTCCCGAGAATCTAGGACAATCTGAAGTTGCCACTTAATACCAAAATAGTATATTTTTAAAATACACCTATTTATTTTACATTAAACTGTATTTCCAGTGACTTCGTGAAACAATCCAGAATTATTTTTTTACGACAATATTGCACATTAAGTAGGGTGCTATTCCAAACAGATCAGGCCAGTCATGGCATCGTATATACGCCAAATAAAGACGTACAACCAATCGCAATGCAATTTGCAGCCGGATCTACATCCGTTGCTTAGCAACGATGCGACTATATGAATCTGGTTTCTTGGCATGTGACGTCACTGGCCTGATTTCATGAGAATAGCATTCTTGTCATGTCCGTTGATCTATGAATGTGGTAAGAATTGTTCGGGTTTCGGACAGTAGTAAAACAAGTAAATTCAGCTGACCAGTTGCAACGACCCCTTGTTCTCATCTCTCATCTTGTTTCGTCAACTTTAAGATTCCAGTCTTCTGTTTCCCACGGCTAGGTTATGGTTGCACCATACCGGTGGAGACCGATTACGGACTCTGATAAAAAAAAGTAGATGTATTAAAGTTCCTAGACAAAGGAAGTAGCGCATACTAGATGTGGCTGGGCCTAAAATATAGTAAACATACTTGTTTCCTGTAGATAAAATAAAACTAAATATGATCCATGACCGCAAATGTTAAATTTAAAAATAGATTGCATCTGAATCCAGTCATATGATAAAATTTTATGTGTGTAATGCATATATTAACACCATTTATATATACTTTGCAGAGCCATAACAATGCCCTGGCATTGGGGTAAGTGCCAGGGGTGCGAGGCTTGAAGGGCACCATCGTTCGGTTTTGTTTTGGTCAGCACTTGTATTTTAGAAGTGACGACCATGTTTTTTTTGTCATCACTTGTATTTTAGAAGTGAGGACCTTTTTTTGTCATCACTTGTATTTTTTTTTCTCGTCCCTTGTTTTTTAAAAGTGAGGACCTTTTGTTGTCATCACTTGTATTTTAGAAGTGAGGACCTTTTTTTTGTCATCACTTGTATTTTCACCCATCTGTCTATTAAATTAAAATTATGCCCTCCTTGAATAAAAAGAAAAAAGATAAAAAGACCGCTATTAAGTATTTGCCAAGGGTGCTAAAAACATTGCTACGGCTCTGATACTTTGATAACTAACACATTTCTCAGACGGTTTAACACTATTTTGAGTTTAAAAGCTCGTTTGACAATAATGTACAAAAATATTAGGACATATTAATTGTAATAGTTCCTTCAACAATAATTGCAATTGGGACCAGTGAATCAAATTTACTACCTAAAGCAGGCATGTGCAACTTCCCAAAAATAGAGGGCCGGATAGCGATCTGAAATACATTCTCGAGCCAGAACATTTTAAGGAACTTTTTTTTAGAATCACTTCACATTACTTCACTGAAATTGTCTTTATTAAAAAAAAAAAAGAAACATTCTAAATTTTCTAAACTACACAAAAAAAATATAAGTTCATAACATGAATAAAAAAACACAAGAAAAAAATAAAAAATCTTTTATAATGCATAAATATTGTAAAATAAGAACAAAATGTTTAATTTTAATGGGACGGTTGGGACTTCATATTGCTCACAAGTTTGTCAATGTTCGGGGAAACAACTGATGTAGCAACACGCAACGTGTTTTCTAGGTGCGAATCCGTTATTCGCGTCCTTGTTTTTGATTTAACGAACTTGAACCGAGAAAATAACTGCTCACATTTGTAAGTGCTTCCAAAGAACGTAATTCTCTTCTGAGCAAAAGCTGCGAGTTTCGGGAATATGTCAATTAGAAAATATTTCTTATAAAACTGAATTAGTGAAATGTCCTTCATTTTTTACTTCTAATCTGAGTTGTCCTATAGCTCGTAGTTCAATTTGCAGAGAATGTGGCGCTTGTTCCACATCAACATCAACCATTTAACCGCATTTGATCTGAAAAAAAAGATATACTTGCGGGCCAGATTCAATGGGATTTTGGATAGTTATCACGGGCCGGACAAAATGGACTAGTATATATAATGTTTCATATCTTCTATTGTAGCTCCGACGAAGAAATAACTGATTTCGAAACTGTGTTGCTGAATTTAGTTGTTTTTACTAATCGCCGAAACCCATACTACTCATTGCACATTATTTATTCTCTAGACCTAAACCCAATTGAGAACTTCTGGGAGCTCATAAAGAGTAGATTTATCAGGGTATAATAAAAACTAAATAACATTTAATCGACTTTTTAGTATTTAATCGAAATATTAAATTAAACATGGCACAGAAGCAAAACAATAAGTTAACACTACAAAAAAATGCGTAGAGAGCATGCTTAGAGCAATCTGTGCAGTCGTTTCGAATGAGAGTCTATCAATAGTCGTTATAATTTTACAATTGAAAAAAAAAATCAGTAAGTTCTACAAAACACATTTAAAATTTATATTTCTATCCTTCGTCTTCTAAAATTTTACGAATTTGAAAGTTTCAAAAGTGTAAGGCTTGCTTACTCTTATAGTAAAAGTTTTATGTGGCCTTCATAAATTTTGAATTTGAGACCTTTGCATAAGATGAAATAGCTGGTAGGATAATAAGCTAAGGTCGGTGTTAAACTGGTTCATATTTATTCAACTCAATGACCTCCATCATATCTAATTTAGTATTTGTAGTAAGTTCTCTGAATGAACATGATTTATATGGAATTTGAGCCATATTTTAACTATGTAATACTATTGCCGATATATTTGCCTATTACGAGCCATATTTGGCACTTCGAGTACCCAAATATGGCTCTTTTGATACCTACTTGCAGGAATAGCAAACTGACAAAAACCTTGTTAAAATTTAAAAAAAAAAAATTATATTCCTTTTTATATACCTTGCCCATTTTGTTATAATAGATGCATTTCACGTTCCTTTATCTGCGATTTCTTTAAATTTAATAACATTGTATTCAAATAAGTATGTTTTTGTGTTTTCTATAGCTCTTCTCTAAGTAAAGAAATTGGAATTTACGACATTTTGGCTACTTATGATTTCTTAAATTGTGACTTACCGACCCCTGTCCTGGAAAATATGTCAACTTAAAATGTATAAGAAATGAGTTAGTCCGTTACTTTGTGGTATTTCATGTCAACACATAATTAAAAAGTAAGAATTACTATGTGAAACGTGGCCAGCGCGAGTGTCGTTCACGCCCCTAAGCAAGATATACTGCGGCGCCCCTAGACAAGACTTAATTCAGCGCCCCTAGGCGAGACACAATCTCTCGGCACCCTCTAAATATAATGGAGGTATAAGAAAAATATTAAAATAGAATTTTTACATGCTATATATAAATACATAAGTCTTAATTTCATAGCCTTCTAGCGCCCCCATTCCGTGGCGACCCTAGTCGCTCAATGGTAAAACCGGCCCTGCTCTAGGTTGACGGATCGCTACGCTATTTGAATTCCGGATCGGTAATTTTTGGTTTTGACGTTGTTTCAAGAATTCTAGCTACATTGTTAATATTGAGAAAAAGCAGGTACCATGGCGTAGTGCTTAGTGTAGCGATGCACTGATTTCTAAATCATGAGGACTCGGGTTCGAATCCCGATTATGGCATGGATTTTTGAAAAATAAAGCATCTTCTGGATAATAACATTGGAAGCTAAGGCAAAACAAAAAAAAAAAATTAATGAGAAAACAGATATAAGTTATTAATTGTTGAAGTTAGTTTTTGCTTTATTTTTTCTCCTTATTGATTATTATTTTTCATCAATTTGGCGCCACTGATCACCTGAGGCACATGTAAGTGCACTCGCTCGCCTCACCCCCGATCCGGATCTGATGTGAAATGAAATATCACTTTATCGTAATAATAAAATGATATTGTGCATAATAATTCTTATTTTTTATTTATGTGTTAAAATATATAAAACAATAAATAGATACATAAATTTATATACACGTATACAATAAAAGAAACCTAGCACAGACAAAAACGGTTCGGAAAATGGAAAAAAAATATGTGAAGTGTGAATTTTTACACATTTTAGGATTTTGTTGGTATTTAATAAGAAGTCAACAAAATGCTAGGTCTTCAAACTTTGTCGACTCACGGAACCCTTAGAATTATAAGTTTTTTTCGGGAACCCCATCCCATCCTTAGAAAAATATATCTTAAAATAATATTGAAAGTAGATCAATGTGTTATAGTTACTTTATGTAAAGACAATTAAAGAAAAGTATTGTATTTTTTATTAAAAAAATTTAACATAAAGTTAATGTAATTTACTCATTAGTTGCATCAACTCGTTCCTCAGCTGTCTCCTACCCTTGCATTATATTTATTGAATGGGGTATGCTTGTATTTTGTTACACAATTTGTCGAAGTCTAGCTCTATTGATGTTAACCGCAGTCGCATTTCATATTCTGCATTTAATTTGTTTCTATATTTTATTTTTGCTGCCACATTAGGGATGGGGGAAAAACATCGATGTATTGAAAACATCGATTTTTGTTTTAAAAACATCGATGTTTTAACCATCGATGGTCAGCTGGCGATAGTATCGATAAAACATCGATGTCTACTACCGATGTCGATGTTTTAACTTTGAAATTCAGAAACTACCGCTAGAGGCGCTGGAATCTTAAAAATTTAATTTTTATTAAAATTAGTACACAAAATATAAGCGCCATCTATTGTGGTATAATAATACTAATAGTGTTAGTTCTTATTCTTCTTAGCAGTTAGCAGAATACAAAAAAATAAGAAGAAACTTCTAATTTTTGCAAACAATACGAACGACCAACGACGCCAACACACTTTTTCTTTTTGAGTCTTGACACTTTCCCAGTTGTTATTCCTCCAATCCCTGGATTTTTGTAAGTTGTCATTAGCTATTTTTTTATATATTGAAGTTGGCTTTTCCAAGACAAAATGATCAAAAGCTTCAATTAATCAGTAAAAGTAACTAGAATTGAAAATCTAGTTCCGCCTAAACCAAAGGAACAGACTTTATTTCAACTTAAAAAAGTATAAAAATAATTGTGTATGACAGTGTTATTTTTATGTTAAATAATATAAAATTAACATTAAGATTACTATATTAGTATTGTAATAAAATCCAATATTTCATTTTAGAAATGTAAAAATAGTAAGGTCTGTTCCTTTGGTTGGAACTAGATTTTCAATTCTAGTTACTTTTACCGATTGATTGAAGTTTTTGATCATTTTGTTCAGGAAAAGTCAACTTCAATTTATAAAAAAATATCTAATAACAAATTACAAAAATGAAAATTGCGGTTAGTTCCGCCTAATCGTTTGGAATAGACTGTAGGTACAAATTAGGATTATTATATTGGGTATAATAATATTAATGTGAAATTAATTACTATTAAAAAGGAATATTTCTATTTCAAAATCTAATAAATGCTTTTTGTGTATTATGTGTTACTTTTTTCGTATTTTATCTTTACATTATTAAATAAAACCTATATAATATAAATAAATAGCTTTTTTTAATATTAATAAAACATCGATGTTTCCGATACATCGATATTTTTTCAACATCGATAGTAAGCGCCGATGTTAACATCGATGTTAAACATCGATGTTTTGTCTTCGATGTACAACCCTATGCCACATACGTTGAAAAAGATTTTTTGCTTAAATAAATTGTTCCAAATGGCATTAAAATGTTTATAGCTGTGTGAGAAACTTCAGGGTAAATACCAAAAAAAAATGCAAAATTGCATGAACCTGCAACCAAAAATTTATTAGCTGCTCTGGCAATTTAGAAATAACTATTTTTTAGCGTGGCGAAAAATTTGTATTTAAGTGATACGGGCATGGTTTATGTGTTATTTCCGATACGAATTTTTATTTTGTCTCGCGGAACTCGCAGAGAGGTGCCGCGGAAATCCGGGGTTCCGCGGAACACAGTTTGAAGACCATTTTTTAATAATTGTTTTTATTCGTTATTTGAGTACTAAGAAGTTCAATTTTAATTTTATTAACTAAATTTAAATAATTTGCAGTTCGTCACAATAAATGTTATATTAAAAAATCCCAGAGATTTCTTCTCTTAAATTAATAAGAAATATATTGATAAACGGCTTCATATTTTTCAATTTTAGAAACGTATTTCACACTGTTAACAATGTGACATTTGTTTAAGTATTTTACTATTATAAATGATTTATTCACCTTTCTATAATCAGCCGTTTGACTACAATTTCTATCGTACAGACAGACACAGGAGTGACGTTATAAGGGTTTTTTGGTGGTCATAGCTACAAAACCCTAAAAAAAAGGGGTTGTCAGTGAACTCACATAACCATGTCTGGCTTATTTACAGAGTTGTCAAGTGATGGAAAACGCATAAAAGTCGCTAATTCTTAGAAGAGATTAGCTTGCAGAATAATAGTCTTAGGTTGGTGTTAAGCTGGTATTGTTAATATTTTTTCAATTCAATTTAATTTGCGCCGAGAACTAGGAATTTCTGAGAGGAGTGCCGATTTCAAAAGACAAATCTTCATGAGTTGCTGTATGAAAACCATTGCTTCGCAGGAGATAACAAGGCAAAGCGACTTCAATGGAAACAATAGAATTGAAATTGGTTAATATAATGGCGCGTCTACATCGAGGCAACTTGGTAGCATGCGACCGTTCGACATGTCGCATGCTACCAATGTGTAGCGGTCTGATGGGAGCCGTGCGACATGTTGCTTGTTGCCGTTACTTGGCGGTAAACATCAAAGTGTTTTCGTGCGACACGCTACCAGTTCTGAAAGCCACATGTTCGCCATTTTGATATTTGATAGTTCTTATTGTAGAAGTATTTGTTTTTTAAATTAACTAGTGTTGTAAGCGTTGATGTATCAACAAAATTTATTTAGCAACTTAAATTTATTTAAGGTAAGTGAGTACTTATAAGTTTTAATAAAATAGAGTATGAGAAATAATGATAAACATAATTAAGTAAGGTTATGTTTTTGTTATGGAATTAAAATTTGTTATAAAATAGTATAAATTAACTAGATTTATTAGCCAGCAGCGGCGATTATTCTATTTCTGCGATCCGCCATATTTATTCAGTAAACTGACAGATCTCGCAACAATAAACAGTAGCACGCTCCCAGTGTTGGTGTAGACACTAGCTTGTCAATGCGACATGGTCTGACGGTCCCGTCAGACTTGTCGTATGCTACAATGTTGCCTCAATGTAGACGCGCCATTAGAGCGGAAAAAAGTTTTTTTTTGACAGATAATTTGTAATTATGGTTAGAGACGTACCGAGGCTATGGAGAATGTGGCCCCGGTCATAGGGGCCAATCTTATGAAGGCGCCAAATACAAGGCGACCTAAATTTTTACCAATTGTTACTGTGGGTTTAGATCTGTTACCAGTTTATCTATTTACTTATTTAAAATATACGTTTGCTTTGTTCCCGGGTGAAGTTTCTAATAAGATACCAACAATTAATAAACAAGTTCATGAGTAGGTTTAATGTGCATATCGGACTTGAGACGTGTTAGATATTCTTGTCACCGCGAATGCTAAATTTGACTGAACGATAAGTCTGCAATCAAGATGTACTAAATTTTGGAGGGAGTACTCGGTTTATTAATTAAAATCAACGAAACTAACAACACGCATGTTCTGACTTAGAGTTTTTGCTATAATCTACTAACACGATTGACTTGCTACGAACAGGTTACGTAATTGTCTGAAGGTTACTGCGAATAACTAATATATTGTCAGAAACAGTAACTATTTCATCCGTGAACACTATTATCAATATTGCGCACACGAGTAATGCTATTATACCGTATTAGATTACATTATACTTAGTGTTTGTTTCAAATGTGTCCATAGCAAAGTAATATGGAAAAACAGTTTTAGATAGGAAAAGTTGTGGGTAAGAGCAAAAAAATGCACATTTTAAAAGTATATATGGTTCCAAATTCATTAGGCCAGTGGTAAAAATTAATTTTTAATTGTTTATAATATGAAAAATAAAACTTGTGCAATAATTTAAGTGTATTATTAATTTTAATTGAAATTAATTTAATTTATTTTAAATTTCTAAATTAGCAAAGAAAGATCCTCATACATTTTAAAAGTAATGACTTTTATTTCAATACGGCGCAGTTATCTTTCCTCGCCGTAGGCACCAAAAGTACTCGTTACGTCTCTGATTTTGATACATATGTAGGTTTTTCTTTAATTTCAGCTTGTATTTAATATTTAATATTTATTTATTTATAGGCATATAAATGCCAATACAGTATCACTACAAAATAAAATGTAAACAAATATGTGAAAAACATAGAAACCATTCAAGTACAATATTTATGCACTAAATAATTTGTAATACATTTTTAGATTATATTTAAAATGTCTTAAACTGTCGACATCCTTAACATCAGTAGGTAAAGAGTTATACTTTATAATACCTTTATCGAAAATTGTATTCATAGTGCTCTGCTTTTTTCCCCTCGTATCACAAATATCGTTTTTATTTCGGGTATTATAATTATGTATATCTCTGTATCTAGTTACGGAGTTAAAACCCGAGGGTAAGAGCTGGTCATCTAGCTTATAAATAAAAAGCAACACATTAAATTCAATTTTCTCCCTGACATTTAACCACTTCAAAATAGTTAACATTGTTTTGATATGTGTATATCTGGGACATTTTAATATAATTCTCATTGCTTTAGTTTGCAATACTTGCAAGTTCTGTTTCAGAAATTGAGTACATAATAGTATTGCAGTACTGAAAGTGTGGCTCTTGATAATTTTGTTATACACAAGGATTCTGGGACGCAAAGAAAGATGTCTAGATATTCTACTAAGATAACCTATTTTTTACCAATTTTTTTAATTAAAAAATTTATAAATGGTTTAAAATTCAATTTGTCATCAATCATTACTCCCAGATATTTAATTTCTTCTACCCAATCAATGCAAGTCTCATCAATAATTATTCTTTTACTAACACAATTCCATTGATTATTATTTCCTAAAAACATACATTTAGTTTTATTTACATTAATTTTTAACTTACTAACAATAAAATATGTGTTAATAATATCTAATTCCCTGTTTAGTTCTACAATAATATTATCTGGATCGTCTCCAATCTATCTATATATATAAAAGGCAGTGTCCTGACTGACTGACTGACTGACTGACTGACTGACTCACTCATCACCGCCCAGCCCAAACCCCTGGGCCTAGAAACTTGAAATTCGGAGAGTATATTCCCTTCATGACGTAAGCACCCACTAAGAAGGGATTTATCGAAATTCCACTCCTAAGAGATGAAAAGGGGTGAAATGTGATTTCACGAATTACTTAATATCTCTTAGGGCCGATGGGATATCGACTTAGTTTTCGCTTACAAGTATTACCCATACAAATGCCGAAAAACCAATTTCGGGATTTTGCCCTAATCAACCCCTAAAGGGGTGAACCTACAATCGGGGTGGATTATACATCCCGTTGTATTTCCTGTGTTCGTTTAGTTGCAAGATTACTTTTTGGCACATAGGTGTCTTTTTAAAATATCTCGAAATAGTATTGACAGTTTTTTAAAATTTCACCCCTAAGGGTTGAAAAGGGGTGAATTGTGATTTTAAGGATTCTTTAATATCTCTTAGGACCAATAAGATATCGACTTGCTTTTTGCTTACAAAGATTACCCATACAAATACCGAATCATCAATTTCAGGATTTTGTCCTAATCAACCCCTAAAGGGGTGGATCTACAATCGGGGCGAGTTATATATTCCGTTGTATTTCCTGTGTTCGTTTAGTTGCAACATTACTTTTTAGCACATAGGTGTCTTTTTAAAATATCTCGAAACAGGTTTGACAGTTTTTTAAAATTTCACCCCTAAGGGTTGAAAAGGGGTGAATTGTGATTTCAAGGATTCCTTAATATCTCTTAGGATCAATAAGATATCGATTTACTGTTTGCTTGCAAAGATTATCCATACAAATACCGAAAAACATATTTCAGGTTTTTGTCCTAATCAACCCCTAAAGGGGTGGATCTACAATCAGGGTGAATTATACATCCCGTCGTATTTCCTGTGTTCATTAGTTGCAGCATTACTTTTTGGCACATAGGTGTCTTTTTAAAATATCTCGAAACGGGTTTGACAGTATTTTAAAATTTCACCCCTAAGGGTTGAAAAGGGGTGAATTGTGATTTCAAGGATTCCTTAATATCTCTTAGGACCAATAAGATATGGACTTACTGTTTGCTTGCAAAGTTTATCCATACAATTACCGAAAAACTTATTTCAGGAATTTGTCCTAATCAACCCCTAAAGGGGTGGATCTACAATCGGGGTGAGTTATATATTCCGTTGTATTTCCTGTGTTCGTTTAGTTGCAACATTACTTTTTAGCACATAGGTGTATTTTTAAAATATCTCGAAACGGTTTTGATAGTTTTTTAAAATTTCATCCCTAAAGAATGAAAAGGGATGAATTGTGATTTCAAGGTTTCCTTAAATCTCTTAGGGCCAATAAGATATTGACTTGCTTTTTGATTACAAAGATTACCCATACAAATACCGAAAAATATATTTCAGGATTTGGTCCTAATCAACCCCTAAAGGATGGATCTACAATCGGGCTGAATTATACATCCCGTCGTATTCCCTGTGTTTATTGAGATATAAGGTTTCTTTTTGGCACATAGGCGTCTTTTTAAAATATCTCGAAATGGTTTTGACAACTTTTTTAAATTTAACCCCTAAAGGGCGAAAAGGGGTGAATAGTGATTTCAAGGATTGTTTAATATTTTTTAACACAAATAAGACATCGACTTGGTTTTTGCTTACAACTACCCTTCCAAATGCCGAAAAACCAATTTTTTTATTTTATCCTAATCAACCGCTTAAGGGGTGGATCTGCAATCGGGGTGAATTATAGATCCCGCCGTATTTCCTGTGTTCGTTTAGTTGCAACATTACTTTTTGGCACATAGGTATCTTTTTAAAATATCTCGAAATAGTTTTGACATTTTTTTAAAATTACCCCCTAAAGGGTGAAAAGGGATGAATTGTGATTTCAAGGATTCCTTTATATCTCTTAGGACCAATAAGATATCGACTTGCTTTTTGCTTACGAAGATTACCCATACAAATACCGAAAAACTTATTTCAGGATTTGGTCCTAATCAACCCCTAAACGTTGGATCTACAATTGGGGTGAATTATACATCCCGTCGTATTCCCTGTGTTTGTTGAGTTATAAGGTTTCTTTTTGGCACATAGGTGTATTTTTAAAATATCTCGAAATGTTTTAACAATTTTTTTAAATTTAACCCCTAAAGGGTAAAAAGGGGTAAAATGTGATTTCAAGGATTGTTTAACATTTTTTAGGACCAATAAGATATCTACTTGGTTTTTGCTTACAAAAACTACCCATGCAAATACCGAAAAACCGAAATACCGAATTTTTGGATTTTGTCTAAATCAACCCCTTCAGGGGTGGATCTACAATCGGGATGAATTATACATCCCGTCGCATTTCCTGTGTTCGTTTAGTTGCAACATTACTTTTTGGCACATAGGTTTTTTTTTTTTAATATCTCGAAATGATTTTGACATTTTTTTTTTTAATTTCACCCCTTAAGGGTGAAAAGTGGTGAAATGTGATTTCAGTAATTCCTTAATTCTTTTAGGACCAATAAGATATCGACTTGGTGTTTGCTTACAAAAATTATCCATACAAATGCCGAAAAACTTATTTCAGGATTACGTCCTAATCAACCCCTAAAGGGGTGATTCTACAAACGGGGTAGATTATACATCGCGTCGTATTTCCTGTGTCTTTTTAAAATGTCTCGAAATGGTTTTAACAGTTTTTTACCTTTAACAAATATCACCCCTAAAGGGTGAAAAGAGGGAATGTGATTTCAAGGACGCCTTAATATCTTCTAGGATCAATAAGATATAGACTTGGTTTTTGCTTATAAAGATTACCCATACAAATGCCGAAAAATGTATTTCAGGATTTTATCTTAATCAACCCTAAAGGGGTGAATCTACATTCGGGGTGAATTATAGAATCCTTTGTATTTCCAGCGGTTGTTGAGTTATAACATTCCATTTTGGCATATATGTTTTCACAGTTTGACAGTTTTCTTTCACTCCTAAAGGGTAAATTAGTATGTTTTTGTTAAAAATTAAAAATTCGGAGAGTACATTTTTCAGTATGAAGTAAGAACCCACTAAGAAAGGATTTTTTTCACGGGTTCCTCAATATCTCTTAGGACAGATGAGATATCGACTAGATTTTTTGTTACAAAGGTTACCCTTACACAAGTTTAAAAACAAACTGTGGATTTTATGCCAATGAGACCATCAATATACCGTAGCGAAGCACGGGTTTTCAGCTAGTAAGGTATATTTATGCATCGTCCGCAAAAAGGATAATTTTAACATTCTTAAAAATTTCACAATGGCATTAATATGGATTAGGAACAAAAAGGGTCTACGATTCCAATAGATGTAGAAATATAATCATTCCACAAAACATTTTGCCTACGACCAACTAAATAATTTCTCAAAATGGAGAGAGCATCATCAAACACACCATATTCTTTTAATATTCTTAGGAGAATATCCCAATCAATCGTCTCAAATGCCCTTTTCAGATCTATACAAATTGCATACATAAATTTTTATAAAGCTAATTTCCAGTTATTTATTTTATTACTATTAGCCGAAATATAGTGTTGAACTTCCACGAACGGGACTGTATATAAATATGTAACGGGGGAGTATTGACACTTAAGATGGTAGGGTTTAAAAGTATTTTTTGGTCTCTCGTGTAATTAATACTTCTGCTGTTATTATATTTAGATTTAGTAATCATATAAACAAAGTTGGGATTTCCCTTGAATAATCTTGTCTATTTCACAGCCAGATGAACATCCGGTAACGTCATGACATCCTGAATTCTGATAAATTATGAAAGTTAAAACTTGATATCGCACATTAAATGTAAATTAACAAAATAACAGTACTAGTTAATAGTAATGTTATGTCACAGTTATTGAGAATTTTACCAACTCTTTGGTTAAAGAAACCCATTGTTCAAGAAACCGATAACCACAGAAATAATTATTCTCACGATTTTGGCATTTAACATTTTAAGAATATTTTCTCACAGCATAGGACTAAAAAAAATCCATTTCTTGACTTCTAGCACAACATGAAAAGCATATGATCGACTTTTTGTTACGACTAGCTCTATTATACAAAACAGGTACTCACACATTTTATGTATGAATTACTCGAGTCTACATATGGAGTTTTTCTAGGTTATTCAAATTTTGTCTCTTTTTAAAATTGAGTAATAATTTATACCAAGGCAATGAGAATCTAGTACCTCTGTGCTTAAATGCTTAAACTTTGCGAGCACCCAGATTAGGGGGGGGGGGGGTTACAGAAGCCAATTTTTTTTTTCTTAGGGTGCACTGAATCCATTTTTTACCGACCGCCAACATATATAAGGGAGGTATTGTGATCATACCGATTTTGACATTTCGAGATTTCGATGGATCTTCACGAATTGAGATCCCTACATAACGTTTTGACTATTTTTAGCATGATGTCTGTCGGTCTGTCTTTCCGTCTGTCCGTCTGTCTGTCTGTCCGTCCGTCCGACTGTCTGTCTGTCTGTCCGTCCGTCTGTCTGTCTGTGTAAACGTGCAGAGCAAATTGTCATCGTTGACTATCCAAATTGACAACTGACTATCCAAAAATAAAAACGGTCCTCCAAAATAGAAGTGATGATTTTTATACATAGTTATACCTACATACAAAGTTAAAATATGAAATCGTCAATATTTTATAAAATTAGTTTTCATTAGATGAAGATATTTTAAAAACCAGAGAAAAAATTTGAACTTTCGTCCGTTTCTCCGTGTATCGTAATATAATAATCATCAAGCGTCTGTATGTAGTGTGGGTAACATTGTAATATCAATTTTTCCTAAGGTTCTCGTGATTGGCTAACTGGGGACACCCTGTCTCTTGATTGGTTGACAGGTGACACCCTCTCCCGTGATTGGCTAACTAGTGATATCCTGTCCCGTGATTCGCTGACCTAATATTATTTTGATAAATTTTAAAAAAAGTTGCCCAAGTTAGTAGTCAAAAAAAAATGTTGTTGTTAAAAATCCGTAATTGCTGACCGGTTAAACAACCTAGTATTTTTATAAATGTCGTGTACTAAATCAATGTTACTCAACCGTGGAGAATTGTAACGACACACGGAAATAATATATAGCTAATATATTTCGTGTAAAACAATTTATGGCTAGTTAGTGAAGTTGTATATATAATATGTAATTCTGGTGTGTGATAAGTTTTATGCTAAACTACCATCAATTTTGCTTTTAATCAGGGCTTGCAATGTACCGGACCATTGTTCCGGTTCGTGAAATTATGGAATATATCGTTCGGGTTCGTGAAATTATTGAACTACTTTTAATTTAAATCCGAACTAAAAGTACTACCCCTTTAAAGCGCGTCCATTACCTCTATAAACTTAAAAGTGAATTACCTTAACAAATATTGTGTCCCAATAATATCTTGATTGCCAATTATGTTATTTGTTTTACAGTATTCTGAGTAAATAAACATATTGAGAAAAGAAAATTAATATTTATTTATAATACTGAGTCATACATAAAAAGTAAAATATAATTTGTTTTTATCCCTTCTAAAAACATGAATTCGTAATTTGTTTACGTTATGTAGCAAGATCAAGATGGATGATAATGGAAAATATTATTAATATTTGAAATTGTATCTTTTCTTCTTTATTTATTATTAATGCTTTATAACTTTATACTTAAATCTTGGAAATAAGGCTGAATAATAACTAGAGAGCGGAGTTTGTTGGGACAACTAGAAAAAAGGTAATAAAAATAATTAAATACTTTTATTGCATTTATTCCACTCGACCTAACAAACTTTGTAAACTCGGAAGCCAATATTGATAATGATTTAAATGAAGATTGGAAATGGAAAGGGGTTAAAAGTTCCAGCATCAAAAATTTTCAGTATTAAAACATTCTAGAAACGGAGAATGCCCCTTATACACCTATCTAGGTGTTGGGAGCCCATTATTATTATTATTATTATTATTTTTATTTATTAAAACATTCACCTATCCCCAGATCAAATCGGCTGATACACAGCAAAACATTCATAAATGTAAAAGTTCATTCTCAATTAAGTTTAAATTTCCATTTAAAAAAAGTAAAAAGTTCACAATTTTTAACCAAATCTCAGTGTAAATCTTCTTTTATTTAGATAGTGTTATTTTTATGAAATATTGCTTTTTCCGTGTTAAGATTAACACTACTTTAACACTATTTATTTTCTAACAATATAATTTAATCACTATGTAAATACTAAATTAAACCAAAAAAAAAAAAAAAAGTAAATAATTAACACGGAAAGCGAGGGACTTCATGGTACACTAAAAGCTCATTTTTACCGACCGCCAACTTATAAGGGAGGTATTGTGATCATACCGATTTTGACATTTCGAGATTTCGATGGATCTCCACGAATTGAGGTCCCTACATAACGTTTTGACTATTTTTAGCATGATGTCTGTCGGTCTGTCTGTCCGTCCGTCTGTCCGTCCGTCCGTCCGTCCGTATGTCCGTCTGTCTGTCCGTCTGTCTACACGTGCAGAGCAAATTCGGCTCAAATAATTTTTATGAAACTTCATATTTAAGCTTCTGCCATCAATGGCACGAGTTGATCAACTTTTGGTAAAAATCGGTTGACTAAAAATGGGAGTTTACTCGTGTCGATTTTAAGATTTTGCGAATATTTCACAACAGAAAAATATTTCGAAAAAATTTATTGAACAAAAGTAGCTATAAAAGCAATAACTAACAACTTTTATTTGAGACATTTTTTGAAAAACGAAAAAATTTTGAAAAAAATTTCGAAATTTTTATAAGTATCTATTTTTTCATACTTATGTGTGGCGTTTCCATGGTCATGATAAATAATATTTCTGCTGGAAAATATTAGGTCAAATTATTTCTACTCTGCTGCTAGAATGTATTTTATACAAGTCCTTTATGATGGCGGTTGGTCCTGTGGTGGCCACTGCTGATTTTTTAGTATACCATGAAATCCCTTTAAGACTACTTTTTTTAGAGTGTACATACACAGTGCGCATTTTTTTTGCTGATATTTCAAACTACTTCCAGCCTGAAAAAGCACTACAACCTTTACCAAGTTGGGGACTCAAGTTGTGGATTTAAGCGATTTCACCAAAGTACTGCATTCACAATATCATAATTATAAAATAGAATTAACGTTAAATTAGTACTTAACATTAAATTTGTTCGTGGAAATTAAGTAGCATTCGCAATGTAAATTAAGAAATTAAGACAATGATAGCGTTATACCGGTAAATTTCTATCGATTTCCACTTTATGGATCGATATTTGACAGCTGTTTATATTTGATAATGAGGTTTTGAGTTTCATAGTTTTGAAAAGAATTACAATAGTGGAAAAATTTATATCTATGCTCATAGAAAACAAAAAGATATGGATAGAAACAGAACAGTATGATCGCAGAAATTTTTAGATTACGACACATTATGCCTACTGCGCATGCGTCAATTATAAATTGACGTAAGAGTTAGAAGCTTGCAAAATCTTAATTTTAATTTATAAGTATAAGTATTAATTTATTTATTATTATATTATTTTTTTTATTAATATAATGGTCTTAGCTACTCGGGCTATTAATCAGTGAATTTAGATTAATTTAGAAGCTTGTAATGTACAGTCACGTATATCAAACATTTACGTTAATTCTAAGTACTAATTTAATTTATAATTAAGAGTTTGTGAATGCAGCAAAACGAAAGTTGATATTTCTGATATTTCCACTCTTCAAATATTTTAGTATTGATGATATTCTGAACACAACTTGTCCATTTTAACAGCGTTGTAAACTTCCAAAATCGAATGATGTTATAAAAATTTAACACCCATCCTAACCATCAGCATTAGCAGTACGGTTATTTACATACATGTTAAATTAACAGATGTGTGCAGAATAACACTATAATCTAAATAAATTATTGACAAGGTAGTGGTCAGCATCCAGACTTCTCAATGAATGTACAATGCAGACAGGCGATTCATTAGTAATGCAACAATACAATCAACGTAAAAACCTATATTTGTCTCGAAAAATAAATGAATCAAATTAGCATAACCCACACAGTCTAGTTTATGTTTTATGAACATAGTGCGCTTAATTTATTCAAAGAAAAAATTTACTTTTGCAGAACACAGTGTCTGCGTGTTTTAAGAAACTACCCACTTGTTTTGAAGCACGATTTAATTCATTAAACATGAAAGTCTGATGTAAGTACTTGATTTCACTATTGGGAAATAAATATTAATAAACTGTTTATTAACTAATGAGCAATGAACTTAGAGCCTCCTCATGATGTAACAAAATTAACACAAAATAAAACAATCAAGAACTTTTGCCTAAGGCTTAACTAAGGTTTAAATATTATACATTTAAATGTAAAATTACGCAGTACAATAACATACTAATAATAATTAAGAATATTGTAGGATCTGGAAAATTCTAGAAGTATTCCGGAGCGTTCTAGAAACAACGCAGCTGTGTAGGCAACAGTGACAGCGCCAGCGGGGGACCCCCCCCCCAAATTGCTCTGGCCACAAATTGTCCCCTCCAGAAATGCTTACAGAAAAATGTGTGCGCAAGTGAGGACTCATTTTTAGATTATCATTTGTATTTTCACATGTCCATAAAAAATGATGCCTTCCTCAAATATTTCCTGGCCCCCCAGATTTGACTCAAATATTTCCTGGCCCCCCACATTTTACTCAAATATTTCCTGGCCCCCCAGATTTTATTAAAATATTTCCTGGACCCTCCAGATTTTAAGAGCTAGCGTCGCCACTTGTAGACAACTTATAACCGGTAAGTCCACACGATTGAGGATAGTCTACATTCAGATAGTGAAGTGTATTTCAATTTAGTGGGGTATTCAGGGGGGGGGGGCACGTGTCCCCACTGTCCCAAGTAAGAAAATAAAAATTGAATACTTTTAAAATAATCATAATGCAAAACTAACTCACACATTTTACAAGATATCTTTTACAGAGTCCATCACTCGAAGTGTTTAACCAACTTTACGCTGCTGCAGCTAAAACAACCGATGACAACGTGCTCATATTTTGACAAGCGTTATTCTATCAAGTTGTTTACAAGCCTACGGAAGCATATCGTTCTACGTCGTAAAATAAATAATTCCAAATAGAATTCAAATGTAGTAGTGCGATTGCCTTGTGTTTGGCCAGTAAATCGCCAAGTAGCTATTGTACGTGAACTCAGCATTTACGTGTGAATAAAATGTTTGTGTATCGAACCATTAAGCGTTACAATGATACTGGTAGCACTGCAAAACGCCATAGAGGAGGCGGTCATAGAAAAACAGCAACATCACCAGAAATGGTTCGAATTTAAAGAAATCCACGTCAGAGCGTAACAAAATTGGCTACAAATCTGAACGTGTCTTACTTAAGCATACTGCGGATACTGAAAAATGAACTTGAATCGAAACGTTAAAGGACATAAAAAGTACAGGATTTAGCACTGGTACAAAAGACAGTTTGTCTTCAATGATCAAAAGCACTGAAAGCCTTGCAAGCAAGCGGCGCCCTCGAAAATGTGTTCAACAATACGTAAACAAACAAAATGATTGTGAGTGGTTGAAGGGCAAGTCCAGCGCCAGTCTGAGCTGCTATAACTGCAAATGGACGCTCTCCGCTCGTTTTTATCGACCAGAGCGTTAAGGTGAACCAGCAAGTGTACCAACAAAAGGTGTTAAATGATGCGTTGATCCCTTGGGCACACAATCAATTCGGTGCCAACCGCTGGACATTCCAACAGGACTCGTTTGGCACAACAATTTTTACTAAATCACATTCACTTCATACTCGCCAGACTTGAATCTGGACTTCTCCATATGGTCCATTTTGGAGGCTAAGGAGTCAACAAGAAAAGTATGATAGTGTGGAAATATTGAAGTCAGCACTTCGTCGGGAATAGCAATGAATTCCATAGGCTCACATTCGTTCCGCGAGCAATGCCTTCAACGGAAGACTTGATGCTATCCTCGCCAGAGGTAACCATATCGAACAGTGACATGTTTTTCATGAAATTTAATGTATTTTCAACAATTTCTTAAGATATTTTAAAAAAAGATTCATAATTGACGAAACTACAGCATTTTAAATTGGTAACACTTCGAGTGACGGACTCTGTATTATCATCAGTATTAAAATTAATGTACAAATACATAATTCTACGTTCTCTGTGATTTTTAGGTTTTCGTAAGCATGATCATGAAATCGTTATACCGTCAATCATGAGTCTGTTCGGTAGAAATTGTGGTCAAACGGCTGCTTCTACAGATTTAAAATTTGACATGCGTATACAATTCTTTAACACACATTCTCCAGATTGATACCTCCCCCACCCACCGTCTTCCAAATATGCATTATAAGTGACTCCCTAAGCATGAGTCACGTATACGCCACTGTGACAATTAACTACACTGATTGCTACACTCTAACACAAAGTGTAACAGTCTCATCCTGGAACTTCATCTTTTCCTTGTACTTTGCATTACTGCTTCAAAGATTTACTTGACTAGTGCCCGGGTCATTTTTTCCAATGTCCAATCCATCTGCTCGGTTCGGTTTTATTACTATAACTATGAATGCCTCGTGAATACATTTCAACAACTTGCTAAGAACAATACAGATATTCGACAACGATGATTTTTCCATATATTCAGGGCCTATTTTACGCATTGTCCCATGTATTTTATAATTACATACAAATATATTTTTCATGTGTTTACAACCTATAAAGGCCCGATGAGAAAATTTTGCCCAGGGCCTCGCAAGTTGCAAAATAGGCACTGCATACATTGTATTCATAATCTGCGTTCAGAGAAAAATTTCTGTGGTCTTCGTCAGAGTTCTTATGAAGTTCCACTCATTGTCCTAATAGGGTTATTCTATATATATTGAATAGTCGACAGTTTAACTTTGTGAAACTCACTTATACTTAAGAGGTTGAAAGAAAACATGGTTTTCTTTGACCATTTTCATTGCTACTTTGACAATGGCGTGAGCCGAAACTACAGTCAGTTAAAATAAAAAAGTTAGTGAAACAAAAGCCATGTTTTCTTTCAACCTCTTAAGGGTTATTCTAAACAAGTTATGTTAAGTTTAATGGCGGTGTTATTGCCTAGACCAACGTTTCCCAAAGTGTGGGTCGCGACCCGGCACCGGGTCGCAGAAAATTTTTGCCGGGTCGCGAATAAAATTGTAAAAACACAAAAAAGATTTTTTTTTATACAATAATTTTTTTACGTCAGTTAATCACTAGAATAGTGTGTATTTGTGCTCTTTATTACTATACTATATTCTTTATTACTATACTATACTCTTTATTACTATAAAGCTGCTTTAAAATAACATTTGTTTTGTAAATAAATGTTTTTTTTTCATAAGGTGGGTCGCGAAAAATTTTAAAACCTCGTACCGGGTCACGGTCAAAAAAGTTTGGGAACCGCTGGCCTAGACCCTACCTTATAACATGCACATCTCGCAAATTAATGTTACAGCAATGTAAACTTGACAATAAACATATTAGTCTTACTCCTATATAAAAATACAGATCGAAAATACATACATGTATACATATTCAGTGACCTCCTTTAACACTAAAATCTTTGTGGAAGTATTTAGCACTTCATTACGATTCGTTGTGTAGAAAATTGCGGTAACGGTTTGCTGCGAGAATCTTTTCATGTCCACATCTCCACAATCTCACATAATTTTGTTACACTTGTTCCAAGTTGAGATAGATATACATTTTTTTCTTATAACTGAGATTTTGGTTTGATTCTTGTTCTTTATGCAGCTGTCCAAAACATGCGAATTAATAACAATAATACAACACTTACGTAAAACTATGCAGCCACATATTAATTTAATCGGCAGAAAAATAAACTCCGACTCCTATTCCAAATATTTAAGCGGAATTAAATGGAATTTTTGTTTTCATAAGCTGTCACAAGCTCACTTTTTAACAATCAAAGTGAGATTTTATTAAACAAAATGATAAAAGCTTCATTCAATCGTTAATAGATATTGGATTTCAATATTTAATTCAGCTTACACCAAAGAAAACGACTATACTTACATTAAATATTTTAAGTTGGGTTAAGCTGTTTTCATAAAATGTCATATTCATTACATCTTAACTTTTTGTGTCATTTTTAATACAAATTTTCGAATGTATTAGTTTTATAAAATTTTCAATGTATTTTATATAATTTAGTTAAAATTAAACAACATTTTTTATACCTCATCGTGTTAATCTGTTAATACAAGTAATATTAATCAAATTTTGAACTGAAAAACATGAAGGAAAAACGGTTAGAACCGGTATTTAATATTATTGATTTCATTTTCGTTCTTGGACAAAAAACAAAATATCATTATTGTTTCCGTGCTTATGAAATTCTGGTGATATCGATATTTTGTTTTTTTTTTTCGGTTTGTTTTCATCCTTGATAAAAATTAAATAAAAGAGTCGAGAGTCTGAAAACTATCGACTCCGAATCCCGACTCCTCCAAAAATCTTCAACTCCTCGACTCCCGACTCCAACCCTGATTATAAGACTATCTTATAGTTTCTAAATTGTCTTGAAAGATACTTTGATTTCATTAAATACAAAAGTGACAATTAGTTACATTCCAATGATTGTGACGATTTCATCATACTATCCAGCATTATTTAATCAATGTTTGATTATTGTCGCCATTGTTTACGATTAACAGTTGCTCTTTTCCACATCTGTCTGTCACTTTTTGATAGTCGTCTTCTTGTCTTCCGATGGATATTTTGTTCCTCAACTCGCGCGACATTGCATAATCTTTCTGCTCCACCGGACATCATCTTGACATATTACAAGATTCGGTACAATCGATATCAATCAATAGTTTAATAATTTTTGCTAGATTAACACTATATCGAAGTCCTAAAAAAAAAAGTCCTCACTTTTAAACTACAAGTGATGACCTAAAAAAAAGGTCCTCACTTCTAAAATACAAGGACCTATAAAAAAGGTCCTTACCCAAATACAATTATTATGTCAATATTTTCCTTTCGGGGTCCCGGGCCTGTGCCCCTTCCTAGCTACGACACTGATGTTTGACCACTTGTCTGTCAAATTCATTTATCTACCGGTCAAAATTATAGTTTCTGAACTGACTTTTCTATAACTCTTGGACGATTACTGGTATCAATTCTAACGAAACAATACAACGCCATGCAGCTCGGTAAAGTCCATTCTACATTATACTTTTTTCAATACTTTTTTCAATACTATCCAACTCTGACGTCATTTCAACTTTTGATACTACAGAATATAGTGGGGGAAAAAAATAAGAGACAGTGAAAAATTTTATATCTTCCATCTCTTATTACTTTTGTTGCCAACTTAAAAATTTTTAGGTTCAGATGGCAGACAACAATTTGGTTATAGTGAACCAATTTATAAATATTGTTTAATTGTGCTAAGTTTATATTTAATTATATGACCCAAATAAACTTCTTATCAACTTAATAAACTACTAAAAGTTAAGTTGTAAACAAAAACTAAAAAGTTGGTGTTGGTACGATTGAAAAGTACAGAACTGTCATCCAAAACTACCCCCGGTCAAATTTTCGATTGACAGTTCTGTACTTTTCAGTCGTACCAACACCAACTTTTTAGTTTTTGTTTACAACTTAACTTTTAGTAGTTTATTAAGTTGATAAGAAGTTTATTTGGGTCATATAATTAAATATAAACTTAGCACAATTAAACAATATTTATAAATTGGTTCACTATAACCAAATTGTTGTCTGCCATCTGAATCTAAAAATTTTTAAGTTGGCAACAAAAGTAATAAGAGATGGAAGATATAAAATTTTTCACTGTCTCTTATTTTTTTCCCCCACTATATTCTGTAGTATCAAAAGTTGAAATGACGTCAGAGTTGGATAGTATTGAAAAAAGTATTGAAAAAAGTATAATGTAGAATGGACTTAAGATTTGCTTCATTTGTCTAATAAGAATCAAGTACTCCCTTTATATTTTACGTTCAATTATAATTGGTATTTAGGATGTCAACTCAAGTGAAGCATATAAAAATAGATAATAATAGACATGATGTTCACTTTCAAAAATGTATTTACATATTAAGTTGTTTCAAAATGTTTGCTGTACAACTTTGTAAAATAATGGGTTCAGTATACGTAGCATTTAAAGAACAATTTTAAAAAATACCCACAGCAATTGTTTTTCAAATATTTGTCATCAAAAATAAAATATGTTATGAGTTGTCTGAAACAATAATTAAGTATTTTAGTCATTGAAATAAAAAGATTTACCTATGAGAAAACATGCAAGGTCAAATCAAAATTATATAAAATTAATAACAAAAGAATTAATATTTAATTTTCTTACTAATCTATTAAAGGAAAAACATTATTTTAGAACGCAAGGTAAGATAGAAAACATTTTTGGGTTAAGATAGCAATAGAACTGACAGATTAAATAAAGTTAAAATGCAGTGGAAAGTGTTTTAAAACTTTCTTCTTCTTCTTCCGAGTAAGATTTCTCATGTTTGTCACGTTTATTCAGTTGACGATGAGAACCAACTCTAAGCCCATTTCTTAGAGGGTCGTCCATGTAATCTTCTGGTGATCTCCTTAAAAATGCGAGACTTTCTTCAAAATTTCATAAAAACAAACATGAAATAAACAATACATAAAAATTTGTTCCATGCAGTGGGTCCTCAGTAGTCGAACATTATCCAAAGAGATATCGTCTAATCGCGAACTCACTTCTGTAGTTACATGGATACTCGAATCGATCATGTACATAATAATAATAAATAAAATATGTATACCGGAAATTGTGGAATAATTTATCAAATATCGGTATTTGAATATCGAAATGCCGGTATTCGTATTGGCGTATTTAGAGTCGACCATCTGGGGTTGCAGAGGGTGCAAGGTCCCCGGATTTCGTGTTTTATAGTTGCCACATAAACTGCACTCCCTGATTTGATTTATTGAATTTCTGCTTCCCACTCTCGGAAGCGAATTTTTTTGTCAAAATATGTTTAACTTTGTTGGGATATTATTGGGGATCCCAAAAAAATGCTTGTACCCTTCATGGAATAAGCAGACCCCTGGGCATACTGCCGCTCATGGCCTGTTGCTAAAGAACTAGTTAAGTGTTTTAACTCGAGTTAGGTATAACTCGAGGCAAAAGAATACAAAAACATATCATTTTAAATTGAGTTAGATAACTCGTGTTAAAATATACTACTCGTTCTTTAGCAATCGGCACATTTTTACTTTACTTGATATAGTCATCCATTGGTTTCTACAGATAGTGTCCTTAAGACACCAGCTATTCTTGGTCTTATTCGAGGATCTTAACACTTCAGCCCCAGATCTCTATGGCTGGTTATTTTGACACCTAAGTAATTAAATGCCATGTCTGGTTCCAATAATACGGCATCATTTATTTCTAGTTTATAACGGTTACACGGTTAATGATTAAGGTTCTATTCACACACATCAGTGACGTATCCGTTCAATTCCGTGTCAGTGCTTCACTGTCAGTGATGAAATATATTCTTTCTTTAATTTTGAATTGACGCATCTACACTTATCCAGCGTAGTGCCATATTTTAACTTTTAATATCAGTTCCGGGTCTGTATCGTGATATTGCATATTGACGCCAACGATATTTTTTTTATTTCACGGACGTATTATAGTGTTATTCGAGTTGAATGTTTGAATGAATAACTTATTGAATTTGTTATTTAGTGCTGTAAAATTCGTTGCATTCAAAATATAAGGACACCAATTTCAAAAACATTGCATTCCTAATTTACTGAGCAATACGGTAAAATTATATTCAGACAGTCTGATATATTAATAAACTTTCCATCATCCTTAATTCCTTACATATTCTTCTTCAAAGTGCTATCTCCGCCATGAAGGTTGGCTAACAGCATGGCAATTTTAATTTTGAACACAGCACTTCGGAATAGGTTCACAGTTTACAGACCGAACCACTTCCTGTGATTCTTCAGCCACGATGTTCTTCTTCTTCCCACCACTCCTCAACTGGAGAAGCTGGTATTTCTCATTTCTCATTACGTGTCCAAGGTATTGAAGTTTCCTTTTTATGGTGTACAATCAGTTCCGTATTCAAAGTTTGGAGAACTTCGTTTTTCACATGGTTTACCATAAATATTTTTAAGATGAGTCGGTACATCCACATCACAAAAGCAGAAACTCTGAGACATTGAAATGATGGAAAATTGTTGAGATTTTATTCTTTTATATATTATTCTTGTCAAGTCTGCAAAACTAAAATAAAATTAAGCGACTGTTCATTTTTATTAATAAGAATAAATGCTGACGAATCTAGTGCAGCAATGGCTTAATCTGAGACAAAACTTACAGGAACAAAGCAGTCGATATTTGGCTATCATTGAATAAAGACATTCAAAGCCACAATGCAGTTTTATTTTATAATTCTCCAATAACCCATATTCCAACAAAAATACATATCACATTGCTAATGGCGTTCTCAGCGCCACACTTGAATCGCGACAAGTTAGGAAACCTCTCATCCTACCGAATGCATTTCTGGCTTACTTCATGCGGCTCTTAATTTCAGTAGAAGCTATCCATTGATCGTTTAGGTTGCATCCAAGATATCTTTAGTTATGAACCTTTTCGATCTCTTCGTTCGCTATTTTTATTCCTGGGCGATATGTTTTTTTGCTGATCACCACGTATCTGATCTTTTTGGTGTTTATTTTCAGACAATGGGCTTAACTCGTATCCTGTATTATTTTAACTTAGGTCTTTATACAGCGCCGTAGCAAGGTTTTTGGCGCCCTTGGGAAATACTTAAAAGTAGACGTAAAAAAGAATTAAATTAATTTAACCAAAAATAGCGCCCTTTTATCTCTTTTCATTATAATTTTTGCAATTTTAAACCTTCTGATTGTGACGATACATGTACCGTATCTGCTACCGTACTGCTAATAGTATTTGAGAAGTAGTTTTTATGTATCATGGCGGAATACACACCGGCGCTTCTCAGGCCAGGCGCCCCTAGCACTTGCCCTGATGGCAGAGTGTTGCAACGGCTCTGTCTCTATATCTTCTTTACTACTAGCCAGTAATTGCTTATATAGAATAGAAAACTCTTCTTCACATTATTTTTTCATCCACGCTTAATGTATATCCACCAGAAGCAACGAAATGAGCATAGGACCAAGGCATCACAATGGGAAAGGCTCTAAAATATATACTTCTCCATTTTTTTTTTTTTTTTTGCTTCTGATCGTTTTTCTTTTCTTACGTGCGAAACTGTTTTTAGAATAGATTTTCCTTTTTACGGGAGCCAATTTCCCGGGCGCCGGATCCGGTATCCATTTCCGTTTTCTCAACTAAAACTCTTCCTCTTTATCCAAACTTTTAACAATTATTGCTAATCCCTCTTCTATAAATTTAGCCATCTCGAAAACACTAATTAAAACTGATCAACCCAAACGGATATATGTAAACATTACTGATACGTCAGGGATGCCTTGTGAAAACGCCTTAAACCAGTGGTTTCCCAACCTTTTTTTACCATGCCCCACCTAAGTCTTTCTAAAATTCTGATGCTCTGCTATGTAACATATACATATTTTTTTATATTAAAAAACTGAATTATTCCCTAAATGAAGCTTAATCACAACTAGTTCTGGACACAAGACTTAAGTCGAATTGCCCCCCTAAACAATCAAATTGCCCCCTTGTGGGGCGTGGGACCCGCGTTGGAAAACACCACCTTAAACAGTTTTTAAACTAAAATTGTCTTTAAACAGCTTTTAAACTTATCCAACGGTTTGGGATAAGTGATTTTATATATCTAATCGCAACAAGTTTAAACATTTTAATAGTAACAAAGAAATAAATAATATTCTCTAAACTACGTGTATAATAATTACAAATGTGATAAAATTATGATGTAATGGTACCTACACTAAATCTAAATGGTGTTAATTTTGTTAAATAATTGTGGGAGTACTTCCTATGACTCTGCAAGGTTATCAACCCAGAGCGTCTGGTTGAGCAAAGTACAGCATCCACAATCGATATCAATGCAGACTATCCCACTACCAAAATCAGATTATCTCACAAGAATGCAGTAACACAAGAAGATTATACAGTTTTAGTTGTCTGCGGATAAAATTTATTTCTATATTTTATATTCTAGGGCGCAGTTCTGACTACTAATTTATTTCATGTATAAACCTGTAGAAAAGTTGTATCCATGAAAATTGTACCAAGAATAAATCCTTAGAATTTTAATTTTTTGAAGTCTATGAGTTATTTCTTTGTTAGAGATATGTTGCGGAAGTGGTGTTATTAAATGCTGTTATCGAGTAAAGCGTGTGCCATGAACTGTGATTCATATGACTGAGCGTATAATGTGATAATATTCCCGAGACATACATCTTTGGTTTCGCGGGATTTGATACTAAGAACATGACGTCAATCATATCTATTGCATTTCTTGAAAACTGTAAACAAAGAAATTTGTTTTATACTTTTAAAGTTCCGTAGGTAAAACCAAGGAATCTTTATACTTTATTGACAACTGACACGCTCGAATACGCAGTCTGGTGGTCAAATATTGTACTAGGCGCTCTAGTACTGTTTGAACTTATTACATATGTTCTAGTGTTGAATTTTATGTTAGAATGTCAATAAAAGTTGTGAAAAACTATAAAAGTAGAACAAATTGTTGTGTTTTTGGCTGTCATTCAAGACAGGACAAAGATAGACATCTTAGTTTTTTTTTTCTTTTCTTAAGAAAAATGGAGGGAAAGTTAATATTAAGTCCAGATTTGGTTATGGACAGGAGGAAGTCATGGGAATATATTTTGAGATAAAAAGTAACTGATACTATGCGAGTTTGTTCATTATATTTGTCGCAAAAAACAAAACTGCAGTAATATGCTTGCACTTTTGTTACATTTGCATTTGCAAGTTGCATTTTTAACTTTTAACTGCTTCTGTCCAACTAAAACTAATTTTATTTCATGAGGCAATAAACATAATGCACTTGTTTGCAAACAGAATCCATGTATTGTAAATTCAGATGACCGACACAGATGTACCACATAAAATTACGTGCACGGTATTTAACACTTGCTCAACTTCAAATTACGCTTCAATAAATCTACTGAAATTAAACTTTAAATACTGTAATTTGATGTCCACCTTCTGTTATACACCTCGATACACGTGTAGAGCTTAAAAATTAAAAAAAATCGCAAATATTTACTCGCATTTTCATAAAATAAAAATGTACTGTGCTTAAATTAACCTGTTCCCTATTAGCATATTGACAGCTGAGTACTAAACACGACAGCCATATTGCCTTGAAGCACAGCGCCGCCACCGGTAATGTCACTTCTCAATACCGTCACTCACATGTTTGTCAGTACTAGAAATGTATGTCTAAACGGCTGTTCATAGAAAACTAATATTTGGCAAGTAGATACAGTTCTTTGAACCGCATGTGAGATAAATACAGGAACTCAGTGGTGTCACCCAGCCGGTTTTCGCCAGATTTCGGAATCAGTTGTTAAATTTTAGGCGGTTTCGGGAAACCGGTTGTTAAAATTTACGGCAGTTTATTATAACTAACGATTCTTCAGTGAAAAACTTGTACAGTTTCACAAAAATGTTTTTTTTTTTTTATTATTTATTTATTTTTAATAGCCTTTGCTGCTTTGGCAATTAGCCAGGATAATTCCTATTTTTTGAAAATTCCATGCCTAAACGGGATTTGAAACCGAGACCTTAACAACGCAGAGCACATGTGTTACCACTACGCTACGCCGGTCATACTGACTTCTATTTTGGTGTTCACCATTTCTTAAGCTTCAAGAAAAAAAGAACCCTAACCTAACCTAACCTATTAGAATCATTATGAGATCAAGAAGATTAAGAAAATCAGCAACCCATTTAACGCTACGTATAACCCCCAGAGATTCTTAGTTTCTTGTACAAAATTAACAACCTGAAATAAAATTAGTAATAATCTATATATCAAATTTTGCACCGAATTCTTATCTATCTAATAGGATATTTTTATTATAGAAAATATTATCGCTCGATAATTTAATAATAGATGTCACATAACAATGTTCTGTAATTTTTAATATACAAGGTGTCTCAAAAGAAAGTTATATTTAGTGGATCGATTAAAAAAAAAGTAAGCCGTATATAGAAAAAATGTTTATTAATTATTAAAATACACTTTTTGGGGATTTATTTCTTAAAAATAATATCGTCTAAATGTAGACCCTCGCGTTCTCGTCACTCATTTAATCGAACAGTAAAATTACTTATGACGTCTCGGCAGGTGGACTCAGGGATGGCTGCCATTTCGTGACGGATATTTTCTTTCAAATGCGCCAGTGAAGTCGGTTTATTGCCGTAAACTTTAGATTTAAGATAACCCCATAGGAAAAAGTCCATAGGGGTTAAATCTGGACTGCGTGGAGGCCAATTTATGTCACCTCTCCGGGAGAACAATTTGCCTGAGAAAATTTCACGAACACGTGGCAGAGACATATTGGACGTGTGTGAAGTTGCTCCGTCCTGTTGGAACCATGTTCTTTGGTTATAGCCAGGAAAGTTTTGCAGTTCAGGTACCAAGAAGTTGTCTAACATCTCCACGTAACGCTCTGAATTCACGGTAACTGCACGCCCCCTTTCGTCTTCAAAAAAGTAAGGGCCGATAATTCCTCGCGCCGACATCGCAGCCCATACGGTCACTTTAGGCGAATGTAGGGGTTTCTGATGTTTGCGTTTCGGATTCATTGCACTCCAGTAGCGGCAGTTCTGCTTATTTACGTGGCCATTAAGATGAAAATGAGCTTCATCCGAAAACAAAATGTTGGTAAACGTTGAAAATCGCTCAATCACCTGATTTACCTTTGAATTTTGTAGGGGTGCAGCTTTAGGTCTTTGTGCATAATGCGATGTAATGATGATCTATGCACATTTAAAGCACTTGCGCGCTTCCGAATTGAAAGGTTCGGGTCGTCACGAACAGACTGATTAACATTCTCCACGTTTTCTACCGTTCTTGATGACCTAGGTCGCCCGGATTTTGATTTATCCAGCGTTGTACCAGTCTCTTCAAACTTTTTAACCCAATGTCGAATGAGAGGAATGCTTGGCGCATCATTTAAGTGGCGAAAACCTCGAATACTGCAGAATTTTCTACGCGCTACAGTCGCCGAATCACCGTTTTTGTGAAACTCTCGCACGCATAACGCGCGGTCTGCTCCCGAGAAACGCTCCATAGCGACTTAATTCCCAAGAGCCAGGCTACAGATTGACATAACCCCCGCGCCCCTCGGATACGTTGCGTTCACGCAGTAAGCTAAATAAATATAAAATTTCTCTTGAGACACCTTGTATATTTGTGGGTTTTATATGTATTTATATAGTTGTGCGTAGAAATATTCAAATAATATAGCAATATTTTTTTCGACATGAATGTGTATAGTTTAAAACCTTCGCCGAAAAATATTATCCTTAAACTTTACTATACGAAAAATATAAAGTCTCTAGATGGAAGCACGTTGGTTATTCTTTCAAGTTATCGAAATTTATGGTTTTTAATATGTACCCACAATTTGTTATCACTTACTTATACCTACAAAATCCCGAAATGTGTACAAATTCAACTTCGTACCATTTTTTTCTAGCGCCATATTTTTTGGATTGACTGGATTATAATTTTAAAAACCAAAAAAATTTTTGACGCGATTTTGGAAAAAATATTATCCCGCATATTAACATCTCCGAATTGCTACTCCAGTGGTTCTCAACCAAGATGCCGTAGTTTATGAAAGGGGTGCCGCTAATTCCATAAAATAATTACGCAGAAACAATGCTTGGGTACCTGGAATTTCTCATATTTTTATAAGGGTGCCGATGCCTAAAAAATGTTGAAAACCACTATGCTACTGTAGTGGGCATTGCCTTTTTTACTCCGTGAAAGTGAAAATCCTTGGACTATTAGAACGCGAAACAGGTGACTCTCTGCTACCGATCTATTTACAATGACGATACAGACCAATACGATGGAAAACATAATTGCTTGTCCTTTATCATCTTACGCAAAAATTTACAATAGAAATCGCATACTTATGTATTTTCTCTTTTATATCTTGGCCTCAGTGCTGCAAGTAATAAATGACTTTATTTATAATTATGCATTTCATTGACCTCAGGCCAATTTTAGTTTCATACAATGACCCTGAAATATTTTGGGTTTCAATATCTATCAAGTTTATAATATTTAATAATAACTTGTCCGAGGTTCCAATCGCTAAGCAATAGAAAGTTTGCGGAAATACTGTTAATATCCATACAAACGTTTAATTTATAGTTTATAATTTAACATGGTTTCAGTGTGTTACTTCCAAGTTTTTACTTGGTTAACTTATTTCTAATTCTAGATATTGGTTAAAGCAAATTAACTAGAATTTATACCAACATAAGTATCGTGGAAATAAGAGAAAAGAAAAAATTTGGACAGATATAATTTTATTTTATTTATGCATTATTTTGTACCGGGGCACTTTGAACTTCTTGTAATTCTACCCTCAAAGACATATTTTATTTCCTCGCAACAATATGCGTTTGGTCGCACCCAGATTTTTCTTAGAGGGGACTTAGAAGCCAGATTTTTTTCTTAAGGACGGAGGAGGCTTACATTCAATTACACGCAAAATGCGTTCCTTACAAATGTGCAGAGAGTAGTAATGTGCCGGATCACATAAAAGCCAGATCCGCGGATACGGATACGGATTATATGCGTCCCGATCCGCGAATTTTGTATTGTAATAGAAAAACGAACGACCTTGAATTAATAGATGTGTCGTGCTGTTCCTGCAAACCAAAGCATGCAAACTGAGGGAACGAGTACGTATAGATTGTTACCGGCGCTTATAAGCGCTTGCGCCGATCAGCGAGAATAAATATCGCTTTACTTTCAATAATACCTGGGCACGTAAAACGCTTGCTGGCGCTTGAAACATACGCGTGAGTAACAGGAATCTTTAATCAGCTTACAAAAAGCTGACAATCAATTTTCTGATATTTTGTTGATTTTTTTATAGTTATCAGGTCGTCAAGGATGAAATTTGTAGTTAATAATATTGCCAACTTTAACAGCTTATTATTTGACATTGGCTTAATATTTTCCGTTCAATTTTTTTTTTTTTTTTTGTTGGAATGTTACACATCTCGCCTGTTTAAAGAAATCATATGTATGTATGCTCTAAAAAATATCAAACTTTTTTTTTAAATTAATTTTGTTGAAAATGTAACGGCCGCACTAATATAAAGTATGAGTTCTTACGTGGAACTACGGCATCGCAGACCGCGCGAAACATTAATAGTGTATTTGGCTCTAGTGTTACTAAGCAGCAGATAATATCAAATTGGTTCGCCAAATTTCAGACTTAAAACAAAAAAATAACCTGACTCATCGATCGCAGCAGAAATATACTGCAACCAACTGGACGAAATGATACAAACACTTAAAGAAAAACAGCCTAGATTGGGCAACAGATCGACTCCTATCTTATTGCATGATAACGCTAGACCACACACCGCACAAATGACTGTAGTAAAACTACAGGAATTGGAGTTGGAACTTCTTCATCATCCTCCATACTCACCAGACCTATATCCCACTGACTACCACTTCTTCAGCAATTTGGACAACTTTTTAATAGGAAAACAGTTTAATTCCGACAATACTGTAAAACTGGCCTTCCAGGAATTTTAGACTCTCGTCCGCCAGGGTTTTATACCACCGGCCTGAACAACATGCCGCTTAAATGGAAAAGTGTATAGACAATATGGGTGCATACTTTGATGAATAAAATAATTCCTTATATTTGTAAAGTTATCAACCAACTTTGCCTTTTTTTCTATAAATTTCATCCTTGACGACCTAATATTAATAAAATTTCTTTGATGTTGCGAATTACCTACATTAACAATTACTTATTGGCAGAACAAATTTTATTATTTTGTTATGAAATTGCTTTGGAAATGGCATATTTTAGTAGATATATTACTCCCCCAAGCAACTACAGGAACATTTATTATAAACCAGGCTACTTTCAGATGTAATTTTGGTAAACAGGCACTGGTAATAATGTTTCTACGTGTTAACGGTGTCAACAAGCCCCGACAACAGCATACCTAATTAAACGCCTGTTAATAAGTACCGGAAACAATCTTTCTACGTGTTCTTCCTCAGATACACAATTTAGTTGAGTTAAAAAACACTCACTCATTGTCATTAATTTTACTCCAATTTAATGTAGACTAGATGTTCGACTAAATATCAATTTAAACGTCAGAGTAAAATTTACTCCTCCTTGAGCATTTTTCGACGCAAGCTTATATTATAATTAATTCATATGAGATCCGTTTAAGATCCGCCTTGGAGAAACGGATACGGATTTTTATTTTTTACAGATCATCCGCGGATACGGATACGGAGCCCCGGCACATCACTAGTAGGGAGGGGCTCTAAGTCCGAGATCCTCGCCCTGGGTGCGAGCCTGTCGCAACCACATGCAATATATTAAAACAGGAAGCAAAACTTGTATTATATAACATATTAATAAGATAAACATCACAAAAATTAATATTTAAAATATTTATGTGCATGAGTTGAAGTCAGTCGAGTGTGCCCTATAAATAATCGAGTATAGTCGTTGATGGTACAGAGTACAGACAGGATGCAGCCACTAATATCTGATTCATTGAACATGCTGCTCTGGAACATTCCGATTTAGCAGCGGAAAACGAAGAGTAGGGCTGACGTTATAATAAACAATTCACACTCGCCTATATAACCATCCTATCTGCTATTCAGTATTTTGAGCCAGCTACTGTTGAAACACAAAGACAGCACAAACAAACTGATAACATTCAAAGCATAATATTGTGCCAGAAATAGAGTAGGTAGTTTGAATTAAACTTTTGATAAATATTATTTTAGTCAGCCTTTTAGCTGCTTATCAGCGAAATATTTATTTTAGAGACTACAGCTTACGTATTAAGGATTTAACTTCAAACATGGATGCACACCAGTTTTATGGTGAAGTAGTAAGGGCAGATTAAATTACTACCGCAAGTTATTGTTCTTCTCGTCGCTCTTAACCCTGTCACGTTGGAATTAATTTCATTTCATTAAAAAAAAAAAACAAATTAGAAAATTACATTAACATATAATTCTGAAATGTGGATACGCATGTAATATATTTTTTAAATTTTGGCTTCAGACTTCAGGACCTGTTTGGAGTCACCAGGCAAATAACAATGTCAAAAAAATTGATGTGGAGTGTGAATTTTCACACATTGCAGGGTTTCGCAGGTATATAATAAGTGAATTCTGAGTGTGTAGGACAAATTTTGCTTTGTAGTAATCACGGCAAAATGAAAGATATTTTTAAAATAATTTATCATCTCTTAATCTAAGAGCTTTAAAAACAAATTTTATGTTAAAATATTTTTTTGTTAATTTTAATTCGAGTGCCTAATACCATTATTTAGGTATCTAAATATGTGCAGTATTTTTTTTTATACAGCAAGGTTCATTAAGATTTTGAAAATTGCGCCTATGGCTTCCACTGGTTGTTTTAAGTCATAAGCTCCGCCCCTCTGATTTCGTATACATTGAAACATGGAATTATATTATAATCTCAACAATTGCCACTGCTTATTAAATTTATGCTTTTAAAAATTAAATGCAAAATTTGCCAAAATATAATTTGAATTTTGAAAAAATAAATTAAACAAAATAAAAATGCAAAAAAAAAACAAAAAATAAAATTGTGTCCATACAGAAAGCGAACCCTAGTTTGCAACTTAGAAAGCGAGAAGGCTAACCACTACACTATTAAAACGTACTGGTTTACTGTGTTACATAACGTAATAAATATTTTACATCGTCAACAAAAAAACACAAAAAATTAGTTATTTTCCGAAAACATTATCTGATCAAAAATTCCTGTTGTACTATTCCTGTTCACACCAATGTACACTACTTAGATTTTTTTAGATTTTTAGTTCAAACCATCTGGGCTACAGGGTGTGCCACAAATTTTTTTTGCACAATTTTGGTAAAAATCGCGTCAAAATAGTTTATTTTGCAAAAATAAAATCTTGATCATTAATCCACGTACTAAGGGCTTTTATTTGATACCCTACTCAGAATTTTGAAAAAATATTTTTCCTTTGTGCGGGTCAAAGAATTGTATAAGCATGCCAAATTTCGACTCTCGAGGTTTAGCAGTTTGGCTACAATTTTTACCGAACAGGCAGACAGACAGACGACAAAATGACGGTATAAGGGTTTTTTGGTCATGCTTACAAAACCATAAAAACATAATAAAATTTCTTATTTTCTATTTATTCGCTATCAAGATGAATTAATCAATTTAGAGCAGGGTTCCCCAAACTTTTTTGACCGCCGACCCCCAGAAGAGTTTTTCGACTTCTTATCGACCCCCCCCTCTATTTTACAATTACATTATTATAATAGGACAAGCAAAAAATAAGGTTATGTGATTTCCATATTACATTTATCTAATATATCTAATTAGATGCAATACAATAATATTATTATTAAATAAAATTGACTGTCTTTGTAAATGTGATGGGTGTTGTTGGTGACTTTCCAAGATTAGTAATGTCGGGTTCAAAAATAGTTAATTTCAGCCTTAAATCGCCATGGTATTTTACATCTAACTTGTTTCTCTGTTATGTCAGGATGGAATTAACATGGCTGAAACCAGCCTCAACCATTTAACTTTTTTCCATCGACCCCTAGCAATGTCATATCGACCCCAGGGGGTCAATATCGACCACTTTGGAGACCCCTGATTTAGAGCATAGTATGTTAAGATTTCATTCTTTCAACTAATAAAGATTAAAGTTTCAAGTAATTAAAGACAAGTCAGCAAAACCAAAATATAAAGCTACTATTGTTCTAATACACAAACATAAATTTTAGGCTGAGGCTGCATAATAATGCGGTGACATCATGGCATCAAGATTTCATATAAGATAAAATACTTATGCTGAAGTTCTTTTCTGGCTATGATCGAATAAAGATGTTTAAAGCCTATGTATGACTTTTATTTAACAACCTCCAAAAAACCCATATTTCAACATAGTTTTCCAAAATTGTTTGCTCCGTAGACCACTTTACCCGTAGATTTTTTTGTTTTCCATAGACCCCTTTGCCTGCCTAATATTGAATTTTCCTAAACTTATGAACTTCTAATGTGTTTTTGACAGCTGACACAAGGCTGCTCAGTTTGATAGGGTTTTTTTGTAGCGAAAAACATGTACAATTTTTATTCATGCTTTTATTTTATTGAGAATATTTTTCTGATTTTTTAATCAAGCCCTCTGGGAAATAGGGTGGGGGACAAAAGTTTTTTTGTGACATTTTTGGTTAAAATCCCATAAATAAAATTGATCATTTAAAAATAAAAATTTGTTGGTTTATCCACGCATAAGAGGTTTCATTTAAATAACTACTCAAAATATTTAAAAATAATAATACTTTTTCGTCGAATGTTATTTGTTTATATTTTACCCGCGATGTGTTTTTCTTTCAATAGCTTTTCTATATGTGTGTCAAAGATTTGTATAAGCATGCCAAATTTCAACTTTCTATGTCCAACCGGTTGTCCATAATTTCTACTGAACAGAGACATGAGTGACGTTATAAGTGTTTTTTGATCATACCTACAAACTCGAAAAAGTAAGAAAAAAAAGATATACCTATATATGTATTGGGTCGACTGGAATAAATACCAGTGACGTAGAATTATTTGCCGCATATGTTTGATTATTTACCGCTTTCATTACCTTTATTCCACTCGACCTAACAAACTCCGCTCTCTGGTAAATGACCAAGTAGGTACATATTGTTATGAAATACGGGTGGACTGAACCACACTTGTTTATCCCGTGGTTATTACTAGTAAATACTAAACACTCCTAGATTGTTCGAGAAGGAACCTAACGTATATTTAACAGTCATCAAAAAAACAAAAGTCAGCTGACTGCTTCCCAGATTGTAAATAATTGTTTCGCTCCGTTTCCTTGCTCTACGGTATACCGAACATTCCTACGTTTAACTAAAAATGGGTACTAATTGGTACCTGCGTCACAACCGTTTTTTATAATTTAAAATTTCGTATAACGGGGTAAAGGTGTAAGAGAAATAATCACATTCAGATAGTTGGATTACCACAACAGTATTATTGTTGCCCTAAAATAGTGTTAAAATTGCCTACATATACGTAATGTAGGCCATTAAAATTATGAGGCCATTTTAATATTCATTCTATTACGGCCCTGCTTTGAACCCTGTTGGAATGTAGTTATCAACACAAAGACAATTATCTTCTCAACAGATAGAATAGAAAATACAAAATTAGGGCAAAGCAAAAATAATGAATATAAAATATTTGACTTCGAGTTCTTATACACTTTTGGGTCTCAATTTTAGGTAAGTACACCTTTTATTTTAATACGAAAACAACAAACATCTGCGATGTTATTATTCTCTTGTTATGTTTTTGTTTTGGTTCCAAAAAGACAAATTAAATGATTATTTACAGTTCTTAACCTAAATTCTTGAAGAATTCAACATTTAATTAATGTAGTTAACAAAGATACAACGTAAACAAAAAAGTTTTAAACATGTAATTACTCAGTTATACGTACTTTATTATTCCTGAAAAATATCCTTATGAAAAGGCATGGAAGATGAACACTAGCACTAAAGTTTATATTTTTTACACAAATTCACTAATTATTTACGTCTATTTAACTTACTTAAGAACTCAGTAAACTAACGTTGTACAACACACATACGCTCACGAACTGAAGGGATAATCTAAATTTCAGAAGCTGTTGTATACGAACATGCAATATACAAAACGATCGGGTATTATCGGCTTTGTCCGTTCCCAAGATATCAAAAATTGTTTTGAATTAAAATTTAAGAGATGCTTTTTATTTTTTCTATGTCTAGGGCCGTATTTACCATTACGCACATCTGACCATAGCTGGGGCCTCTCTTGACAGTGCGCCCCGTATTAAAATGTTTGTTTAAATTACATACAAATTTATTGTCATTTAAAATATTTTCGCCACAGGCGCGCACACAAAAAAATGGTCTGGGGGGGGGATCCATTTCGAAAAAATATCCGTTAAATAATGCAAATTTATCATTGTTTTTTTTACGAAAAGGAGTGGGCTTATATATTAAATTAGTTTTGATTATAATTTCACTTTTATGTATTAACTTTACCTTGTGTGCGCGATTGTTTCGGCAGTATAACGAATCCATTTAATAAATAGGTCGATTGAATAATTAAATAATAAATTTTAAATCTATGTTAGTAAAATTTCCATTCTAAGAGGGTGTTTCGGGCGTTAAAACTGTTACTAAAAAACATAAAATATCTCCCCTATTATTGAATTAACGGAAAAATATATAAAAAAATATATGTATAATAAGAAAATAAATATTTTTTGTTCAATGCACTTTTTCAATTGGACGAATATTTGGGGAGTTACGGAGGGCACTCTAAAACTAAACTTTTGAAATAAGTCCCTTATTATTGGCCTAACAGTAAAAAAGTATATGACAGAAATTGTTAATGATAAGAAACAAATATTTTTTGTTCTATGCACTTTTTCGATTCGATAAATATTTGGGGAGTTACGGAGGGGTTAACACCCTAAGATTTTAAATCATTTCTCTTATTATTTAATTTATAACAATACTGCATATGAGAAAATAGTGGCGCACCCTGGAATTATGGGGGGGGGGGGCGAAAGATAATAGTATATTCTGTAACAAGGTTGGAATGAGAAAATTCGATGCGAGTGGAACATACAGAGCGCGAGCCGCAGGCGAGCGTGAGGAACCACGAGCATCGAATTTTCTTATTCCAATCGAGTCACAGACCCTACTTTCTCCACGACCACAAGAAAGTAAAAAAAATTAACAAATAATTATTTTAACAAACATTTTATCTTAACAAATAATTTATATTACATAACAAATTTATCAATTAATTAAACTAATTTATTTTATTTATTATTTGTTTAATTTTAATTTAATTTGCCGCACATCGGCCTCTATTTTAGGTTAGGAAGTTATGTTGCATTTATTTAATGTAAACGTTGCATATATCTTAATGTAACCCTACAAAAACAAAAGACAACAAGCATGGAATAGTTATTCCATAACAAGTAATGGAATGAAATACACGCAAAATGCATAAGAAGATAAGTGCTTTAGAATAACATTCCAACTCTTGTGTTAGAATATTAACTTTCTGTAGTCAAAATTGGTTTTAGAATTGGTAAATTCTATAGTGGTCGTGGAGAAAATTATTTAAATTATTCTCATTTCTAAAAAAGTGATGATCTAAAAAAAACAGAGCTCCTCGTCTCTGAAATATAAGTGATGACCTAAAAAAAAAGGTCCACGCTTCTGAAATACAAATGATGACCTAAAAAAAAGGTCCTCATCTCTAATTTTAAATACATATATTTACCTAAGACCATGGTGATTAAAAATTTTGGTATTTCCCTCTTTCTTGGGTGTCTGTGTTACACTTTTTAACTGAGTGTATACAGTTCGAGGATGTCAGGGAGAGGTTAGGCCTGTGCTATGACCTATCAGTTGCTATAGGTGACGACAGGGTACTCATGGATAGGCTGATACTTTTCCTGAGAGAATCGAACTTATTGTTTTATGTGTGAAGTCTTGCACCTTATTTTAATATGTTCCTAGTTATTGACTGTGATATTCGATGGTAATTGGCGCCTTTGCAGCCTCTTACCATCACCCTGAGTCTGTTCAAATTTTCGAACAGACTTTTTATATTATTTATTTGTGTTTGTCAGTGCAAGATTTCTTTTATTAAGTATGCGTAAATTTACTGATTTTATCCATTTATTTATTGTTTAATTTATTGGTTTTTAACATGTAGTGTAGTCATGTAAATGGGCTGCGTTAGGCGCAAATAGTCTTTGTTCCTGTGCGCCAAAAATTTTAACTAACTAACTAACCTCTTTCTTGGGGGGGGGGCATTATTTACTTGTCAATAAAACTGTATATAAGAACATTTGTTTGGAATGAAGAAACGTTTCTTTTCCTGTTGAGGGCTATAAGGAGTACTACCTATAAATGAAGTATCTCACTTATTATTTACTAAACATAAAAATATATATATATACATTATACAGAGATGAGTGGTTTTGAATAAAGATAAGGTTATTTTCTATTTTTCTTGAAATTGAAATATATCACTTATCAGTGGCGCAACAAGGATTGACAAGACAAAAAAGTGTTGATCTAAAAATCTAAAAAATACAAGTGAAAAAGGTCCTCACTCGTAAAATACGTATTTATATATTAAAATACGATGAGTGATGATCAAAAAAAAAAAGTCCTCACTTGTCAAATACAAGTGATGACCAAAACAAACAAAAAAAAGGTCCTCATCTCTTTTTAAATCCATATATTTACCTAAGACCATAGTGATAAAAAATTTGGTATTTCCCTCCTTCTTGGGGGAGCCCCTCCCCCTGGGTGCGCCACTGTCACTTATCATTTACGTTTACGTTATCAAAGACCTGCCAATTAACAGATCACCATGGAGAACTTATGTGAGCGAGGCGAAAAGATCTTTCGTGGTCTTATTATACCTACCCCTTATTGACCTACCCATTTAATTAATTTCTACATACTAGTAAAGTGTGTTTTTTAAGGTTTGTTTTTTTAATTGGCAACACTGTTTCCAGCGATAGTCATTTTAATAGCTGACAGCTGATTTGTGCTCAGTTTTGTTTGCCATTTCACCATGAATAGACTTACGCCAGATGCTAACAAGAGTTTGCAAATTGTGCAAATTTATTTCGAAAATCGTGGTTCAGTTCGCGAAACTTACCGTGCGCTACGTCCATTTTACGGTCGACATAATTGTCCATCCGAGCAAGTAATTCGAATAACCATGGATCGTTTTCGCACCACGCATACTCTAATTGATAATACGCATCCGCACAGTGCGCAGAGATGTCATACAGTGCGCACCGAAGAAGCTGTTGCTGCTGAACTGCGTAGTATTGAGGAGGACCCGAATGACTCGATTCGCCATCGTGCACAGCAATTGAAGCTGTGTCCATCCACTTTATGGAAGATTTTGCGGAAAGATCTTGGTTTACGAGCTTACAAGATCCAGCTCGTGCAAGAGTTGAAGCCGTATGACCATCGTGTGCGTCGTACGTTCGGTGAATTGGCCGAAAACGAGATTGCTCTTGATTCTCATTTTCACCACAAAATTTTATTCAGCGATGAGGCTCATTTTAGGTTGAATGCACAAAAAGTCACTGTTTGGTGTGCTTTATGGGCTAGTGGAATCATTGATCCTTATTTTTTCAAAAATGATGCCGGCCAGAACGTTACAGTCAATGGAGACCGCTATAGAGCCATGATTAGTGACTTTATCGTTCTCCAATTGAATGGCATTAATGTGGAAGAGTTGTGGTTTAAACAAGATAGCGCAATATGCCACAGGCGCGCCTCAATCGGTTTATTGAAAGAAACATTCGATGAGCGCATAATTTCGCGTAATGGACCTATGAATTGGCCTCCAATATCGTGCGATTTAACACCTTTGGATTATTTTCTGAGGGGATATGTGAAGTTGCTAATCTATACCTCTAAAAAAAAACACTCGATACTAGCGTGGAAATAATTTTTTTTTTTAATACATTGGTCATATACGGACGGGTGTCGGACTTGGCGCCTGCCAAGGGCCTCGCGTTCGAAGGATTGAAGGCTCCTGAACGAAACATTCGATGAGCGAATAATTTCGCGTAATGGAGCTATGAATTGGACTCCAAGATCGTGCGATTTAACACCTTCGGATTATTTTCTGAGGGGATATGTGAAGTTGCTAATCTACGCCAATAAACCAGAAACGATGGACGACTTGGAATCCAACATTCGCCGCGTTATTGCCAATATACGACCCCAGCTGCTCCAAAAAGTGATCGAAAATTGGACTTCCAGATTGCGCTTTATTAGAGCCAGCCGCGACGCCCATATGCTCGAAATCATATTTAAACACTAATGGCATAAAATTGTCTTTCCAATAAAGCCAATACCATGACCATTACCACGATTTTTATGTGTTTTATTCCAATTTAAAGCTCTACACCTCTAAAAAAAAAAAAAAAACACTCGATACTAGTGTGGAAATTAATTTTTTTAATACATTGGTCATATACGGACGGGTGTTGCATTTGGCGTCTGCCAAGGGCCTCGCGTTCGAAGGAGCCTTCAAATGAATTTCTAGCCTCTCGTCCTCACTTGAAATTTTGGAATTTCTGGTGGGACGTTATAAACTTTTACTACCAGGGTCTTCCAGCAGGCTAAATCCACCTCTGACATTGGTCAACGAAACACTTACAATATTAATTCAAAAACTTAATTCTTATATGTGCCGGATTTACGTACAGAACGCATTTTTGCTTTGATCCGACTATAAGGGCCCATAAAAACTTTAACCCGGCACTGATTCACTGATTCTTATTAATAATGACCTATTTCTTTAAGCGTTGCATACAATACTTTCTCTACAGCTTTTTAAAAGGGTGCGAAAAACGAATGAGAATAATATAATATTTTGATATTTCATATACATAAATTTAATTTATAAATGTCAAAATTTCAGTTGCTCTCTAAAATTTGTGTAAATTAAATTTCAATGTAATGTCAAATAAATAATGTTATTCTCACTCGTTACTCGCAGACTTTTAAACGGCTGTAGATAAAGATGTATAAAATATGTATTATCCAATTTTAAAATATATTTTAGATACAGTTTGAACAGGCGCGCACACAAGAGGTGGTCTTCGGATACGGACCTCCGTTCCTAGGAATGGAAAAATCATATATTTATATAAAAAATCTAAGTAACTGAAAATAAAAATCACGTTTTTTATTAATAAAAAATAAATTAATATATAAGCTCACCCTTCTCCGTAAAAAAACATAATAAATTTGTATTACTTTACGGATATTAAGTATATGTCGAAATGGACCTTCCCCAGACCAATTTTGTGTGCGAGCCTGAGTTGGAAAGGAATTTATCAGCGTGTTACATGTTTCCAAGCAATGGCGGCGATAGCTTTTAAATGGGGGGGGGACAAATATTGACCGGTGGTACACATTCTTTTTTAATTCACACTGAATCAAAAGAAGCAAGCTGCCCTTGGCCCGTTTCCATCTTCCGCAAGACAAAATGGAGTTTTATAAAGCATATCTGGAGGCCCCTCCACTGTTTCCATGAATAGCAAAGTTCGGAATTTTTTTTCAAAATGTATCCGTCTTAAAATGCCTCCATTTTTTTATTTCTAGAAATATGTTCAGTCGTGTAGTGGGGCGGGAGCGCAAGAGGTCGGCGCTCCCGTACTTTTTATTTAAGGCCGAGCGAGCCCCCGGAGTTTTTAATCCAGGCATTTAAAAAAATCGAACAGCTCAAATCGATATCACTCGTCTAAAACCACCCTTCCTATAATTACTTTTTAAATTGAAATGCGCAATTCACGTACATGTTTTCGCGTGAAACCGGGGAAGTTCCGAATAATATATTGAGTTGATCAACTTTTGGCAAAAATCGGTTGACTAAAAATTGGAGTTTACTCGTGTCGATTTTAAGATTTTTGTGAATATTTCACAACAGCAAAATGTTTCGAAAAAATTTATTGAACAAAAGTTGCTATAAAAGCAATAATTAATAACTTTTATTTCAGACGTTTTTTGATAAAACGAAAAATTTCGTATAATTTTTGTCTCAAGTCTCAATTTTTTCATACTTATATGTAACGTTTCCATGGTCATGATAAATAATATCTCTGTTAGAAAATATTAGGCCAAGTTATTTCTACTCTGCTGCTACCATGTATTTTATATAAGTACTTTATGATGGCGGTCGGTCCTGTGGTGGCCACAGCTGATTTTTTAATATTAATAAAACATCGATTGCCTTCGATGTACAACCCTAGTGCGCTGAAAAGAGCTGTACGCCGAGCGCCGATTTGGTATGATTGTTTATGCCTTCTTGTGGCATATCATTGCGTTTGTTTTATCATTTTAAAAACTTTTAAACTCCATATATTTTAAATATTAAATTATATGGAGTCAAACAGTCAAATCTAATGTTCATAAATCTGCATGGTCCTCCAATTGAAATTTGGAAACCACAAATTTATGTGCAAAAGTGGATCAGAAACCATCATTCATCTACAGACACACAAACACGTATATGCAAAGTACAAGAAGTTGAGGAGAATATCACCTGGAAGTTTTTTCACAGGGACGCTGGTTCGATACCTCCCATCTACTTCGGATTTTTATCTAACCGAAATTGTGCAGTCTGCTCTGGGGTCGACTCAGCCTCAAGTATTTAATACTTATATATGAGTACCTGTTCAATTCAATTTATTTTAATTAATAACTATTAGTTTTTATTATATTCCTATTTATTCCTTATATTATAATTCTTAACTAAAATATAAATTTAATTTCTACCTGTTGGCTTGAAATCTATTTTGCTTAATTTCCTATTATTTTCTTTTCTCCTCTCCATTACCTCTTTCATCCATGTGTATTCTCAGCCATTTCCTTTTAAAATATCTTCTCTTGTTCTTCCTTTGCTTCTCATTTCTTCACATCTTTCCAGCATATGTTCAACCGTCTCCATTTCTTCTCTGCACATTCTACATCGTTTATAGCACGGTCCTGGTACAAATTATAAAATCTAGTTCACTGTTTCCCAACCGCCGGTCCGCGAGATTTTTTTTACTATGCAACTATTCGCCTAATAAGTTATAACCCACTTAATTTTGAGATGAAAATCTCGGTCCTTAATCTGTTAATTACTTATGTAACATTTGTTTCTTTTTTACTTGCCCGACCTTAATATATAAGGGGCAAGTATTGTAATCGCGAAAATTTTCGAAGTCGAGATTTTAACTGATGACCAAGTCTCATGATCCAAGGAATCCAAAAAACCTATTTTCGAAGTGCCATCCGTATGTGTATGTATCCACGATAACTCAAGAACGGTTTAACTTAGAGAGTTCGTTCTGGTACTAAAAAATTCCCCTATTAATTGGGAAGAACCCTATTGTTTTTTATGAAAATCCGAAACCGGAAGTTATTAAACTTTAAAATATTCGTAACTGGTAATCCAAGCCTTGGACAAAAATTTGTATAGAACAGGGGCAACACGGCGCGCTCGGTGAGATTTTTATGAGCCCTCGCTATCGAGACACACACATACTGGGCCCAATATCCACATCGCATCTATTGGTGATTCGACTTAAGCGATCAGCGCTAGATTAGACGACCTTGCGAACCACGAGTGTTTACTTATTTTACGTTTTTATGCGACCTCAATAACATTTGAATTTATATTGCGCCCTTATTGACAAAAAGGTTGCCGACCACTGGTATAGAACATAATTTGATGTAATTTTAAAGATTCACCTAAAAAAAATTTTAGGTAAATTTTATGGGAGGGCAAGTCTAGCGGAGGTCTTTCTTCGCCACTGGTTTACTACTTATATGTAATTTTTTAATTGTCGTTTGTAAGCAGTGCAATAAAAAATATAAAACTTTTACATTTTAGTTTCTAAGCTGACGGGCCGCGAATTTTTTCTTGTCTGCTTGCCGGCCCGCCATGAAAAAATGTTGGGAAACGCTGATATAGTTTGCTTCATTTCACGGCAACAATTTCTAAAAATCAGTAAATGGTATGAAAATTAAGTGCTCAACTTTTTCATATTTAGCATACCGGTTGTTTAAATTTTGAAAATCGGACCTACTTATACCTCATATTTGCAGGACTCCATGAATTTTTATGATTTTGGCCAGTCCTTTGGTACTTTTATTTTTAATTGATCATATCTAAAAAGCTAAGACCTTGATCGTAGACTAAATTAGTCGTTTAATATAATAAATAAGACAATATTAATGTTATATTTTATTATTTAATACATAATGGATATCACATGAAAAAATAATAAAACCTTAATACAATATTTATTTGCTATAGTACTATATTTTTCACTATTTAGTTAAGTCATTTATAATTTTCGTATGACATAATTTTACAAAAAAAAAAAAATAGTAATAATTCATTGACAAAGTAAAAAAAATCAAATAAATTAATAAATAAAACAAAATGCAATTATTCGAAAACAATTTCTAGTCAGATAATTTATAAAATAAACATCACAATGTAATTGCAAAACAATAAAAATTGATTAATAAAAAACAGAAACTACAGTTGTCAACAATAGAAAAAAAGTTAGTTTCTGGTTTTTATCAACTTTGTTATTTTTTATAATAAACATCCATATTTTTGCCAGAGTACAATAATCTGTTTTTCTACTTTATTAATATTTAAATATATATGTATTTTTAAAATTCTTATTTAATAAAAAAGTACTTGTGTAATTCAAATTGTTTGTTGTACCGCATTAAATTATGAATGAAATTATATTTATATATACAAATATGTACAAGTCATTCAATCGTAAAAATATATATTTTTCTAAATAAAATATTGAATTCAATATTTCGACTCATAGAGAGTGATAAAATTAAAAACTTACTTAAAAAATATTGAAAAAAGAAGACCTTTAACCAATATTAAACATTGAACATAAATTTCAGCACTGTCATATAAAATATTGAAAAGAACATTTCTTACAGCTTATTTAATCTACATCATATAACATATGAGACTAATATTTTACTTTTTATTAATAAATATCTTCAGTGATAGTTCTTAGCTGCAAAACACTCCTGTGATGTTCAATTTTCACGTCTCTTCAAATAGCACAAGAGGTAAATTCTCACTTACTTGCTACGCATCTAAATCATCTTCTCTCTGACTCGAAAAATAAGAAACAAGTCCACCAAATTCACCACTACCTTCTTCATCGAAAGGTTTACTATTGCTTCCTTCTGATGTTTGTGCACCACCATCCGTAGGGTTATAATGTTCAGGATATGGCGAGCTCTGGTATGCAGTTGGAGGTAAAGCATCATCAGCGGCAGCTAATGACGGCGGTGGAGGGTATGCGCCATAATGGTAATTTGGAGGTGGAGGCGGGTGGTATGGTGAGAAGTTTCCTCCTGCAGGAGGTCTAGGTGGGGACGACGGCTGCATATGATTTCCCGACGAGGGAAATGGCATGTGATGTGGTCGAACCGGTGACGATGAAGGACCTGGTGCTGTTTCATTTGGATTAGGGAATCTATTAGCAGCAGCAGCAGTTGGTCCAGACACGCTGGGTCGGGTGTACTGAGGAGGAGGAGGTGTAACACCTTTAGTTATTGCGATTTCACTAGCTGGTTGACTTTCTCTCGCTGTCGTAGTCATGTGTCCACCTCCTGAAGGTGATGGATCTAGATGTGAAGAATGGAACATTTGCATATTTGGAGGTCCCGGGCTTCGCAACCTGTGTGGTGATCCAGGTGCCAATGTATTTCGAACACCTTGATAGTGATTTGCACCAGGCATATTTTGTCTGTAAGGACTAGGCACTCGTCCTCTTATTCCGGGGAATTGGTTTGGAATTGCTGCTCTTGGTTGATCTATATTCATTCCACCAAAATATTTTTGGTTCATAGCATTAGCCGCTGTTGTAAACGGTTGGTTTGTCATGGGTTGAGATTGTAACATTCTTGTAATTACAGAAGGTGTTGGTTGATTTTGAGAGAATGGCTGCGGCGGTGCTGCTATTCCTAATTTACCGCTATGGAAATTAGGTTCTGGTGAACTTGAAGTAACGTTGGATTGCGAATCACCACTGGCTGAATTTTCAGAATTAGCTGCGTTGGGCATGTTTGTACCATCGCTCGAACTTGTACCACCAACAGTGGCTGCGGCAGCTGCTTGTTCTGCTGCAAGGGTCTTTTTACCTTTTCCTCTACCCCGGCGTTTAGGAGGAGTAACGGGTACATCTTGAATCACCGTTGGTACTGGACTTTCTGGAGGGCAAATAGATTTTTCTTTTTCTGCGCTAGCATTCATCGCAGCTTGAAGCATAGCTTTATTAATAATAATAGGAGGAACAACTTGGGTTTGTTGTAACTGTTGTTTAAGTGGTGAAGCACCTTCAACATACTTCTTTCTACGGCCTCTTTTCTTTGGTTCTGGTTTATCTACCTGAGTAATTGCTGCAACTGGTGTTGGAAGTTCTACTTTTTGTGTTTCTTGAATTGGTGGTTCAAGTAACTCTCGTGATTCGGCTGTTGTTCGTCTTCCCGTCTCTGCTTGGGTTTCTGACTCAGCTTGTGGTTCTGCCTCAGCTTGTGCTTCTGCCTCAGCTTGTGGTTCTGCCTCAGCTTGTGCTTCTGCCTCAGCTAGTGCTTCTGCCTCAGCTAATGCTTCTGCTTCAGCTAATGCTTCTGCTTCAGCTAATGCTTCTGCCTCAGCTAATGCTTCTGCCTTAGCTTGTGCTTCTAGTTCTTTTCGTTTCTTTTCTTTTTCTTTTGCTAACTGAATGGCCATCAATTTTAATTGTTTATTGGCATATTCCTCATCCTCCATCATCATTCCTACTTCCTCATCTTCTAGACCTTCCGGATCAGCAGCTATATCTGGTATATTCATATTTGATTCGATATCTGGTTCTTGAGTCGGGGTTTGTGCTGTTGGTTCCGATTCTTCTATACTAGGTGTGGCGTCAGCTGGGTTTACAAGTGGTTTAACAATTATTTTTGTTCTTTGTAAACCACCTATTCCACGTCCGCGACCACGTGCCCTTGGTGACTTGGGAATTTTAGCAAGCAACGGTACTTTAATCACCTTTTTCAGTACAACTGGAGGTGTTCCTTCTTCAGCGCTTTCTTCTGCACTTTCTGGTTTATCTCCAACATCCTCTTCCGCTACTTCTTCGTCTTCATCTTCCTCATTTGCAACATATTCTTCTTCACTTTCTATTATTCTAGCAGTCTTCTTCACCTTCTCCTGTAGAGAAACGATAAAAATAAATTTAAGTTTCATAGAATTTCATTGGAATCTTACCTCTTCACTATCAGATCCCAGAGTGTCAACATAAGTAGTTCTTTTACCGCGTGTACGTCTGGATAGTACTTCATCGTCAGATTCATCCAATCCTCCATACTTTATTCTTGGTTTCTTTACTTTGGGTCTAATTTCTTGATCGGAATCAAGATCTAAACGCTTCTTCTTTTTCTTAGATTTTTTATGACTTCTTGAAGTCGGGAATTGTCTCTTTTTGCTGAAATTAAACAATAAAATTTGTAAATAATAATAACAGTTTTGATATAACTAATATCTTACGATTTGCCTTTTCTGCCCCATGAAGTATCACTTTCTTCACTCTCAGATTCATCCCACATTGACCTAGATCGTTTCTTCTTTGGAACGTCATCGTCAGTATCATCGTTGACTGTAAGAAAAACACGCATAAATTAGTCTTTATGTACGGAATACAGGATGTTCATTTTAATTTGTCCACTATTTTCATCTCGAGAACTAGAACAGCTACGAAGATGGTCAAACTAAATAGTAACAGCCATTTTATAAGAGATATCAAGGAGCGAAGCAATTTTTTGTTTCGATCAGTCGTTCTCTTGATGCAACTTTCTTATTAAATAGGAACACAGAATTGATTTTTGCTAATTTGAAAGAGAATTATATGCTGAATTCACAAAATAATTGAGAAAAATTATATTGAAATTTATTTTAATTTTATTGATATTTTACTCCACCAATATGCAGTATTATCCAATATATTAAAACGACTTACTGAACTCCCTGTCATATCTTGTAGTTCTAGCTCTTGTTGACCTTCGAACAGGTCCACCTCTACGACCACGACCTCTTAAATTTGAGTCTTCACTGTCATAACTGCCAAGGTCTTCCTCAATATCTTCTTCCTCACTAGCACTATAACACATACAAATATACATATACATATATATATATATTAATTTTCTACAACAAACAAAGGTGCTACAACCATAATCCGAATTAACTAAAGGTGCGTTCGGCATAAGCTAATAATTTACACAAGAAGCGTTCGTCATAAAGTTTCTGCGTGCTTTGTGCTGCACGAAGAGCGTTCGGCACATACTGTTGAGTGCAGTTTGGGTTGCACAATCGTCACAAGTTCAGATCGTGCGGCAGTCTGTGCAATGGTGTTTTTCGCGGTAAAAATAAGTTATTATTTCTACAAAACAATATGAGTGAAAACAATCAAGATATCATTGTTTATGACATGAACCTCATGATGGAACATGTAAATACACTCAAAAAGACTTAAAAATTTCTGGATACAAGCGGAAATATACTTTAAATTGATTTGTAGTCATGTTTGGAACAGTACCCTCTGCATATTCAAAACCTTTTTCCCAAATATTTTCTGGTTTGGAAAATTCTTCTGAATTGTCTTCCTCATCAAATAAAATTTCTTTTATATTACTTAAAAGCATCGCAAAACCTTCATGCGCCATTTATATATTATCGTACAAAACAATTAGCAGGAGACAGACTTGATGTAATCACACACATATAATTCATTTGATTACAAAAAAAATAAAAATAGGTTAGAATAATAGTTTGAATAACTGCACAATCTGAACAAAGCGTTCGTCTTTAACTTTCTTGCACAGTCTGCACAGTGGTCACGTGACAAAAAACTTTATGACACAAAGTTAACACTGCACAGTTATGCCGAACGCACCTTAAGAATGAAGTAGTAAGAGGCCAAAATGAAATAATATTAACTTTATTACCTGTCTCCTTTGAAATCTTCATCACTTTCTGTATCATCGGCACTATCAATATCCAAAGCGTTCAATTTCCTATGTTTTTTACGCCCACGTTTGCCTCTTTGTTTAGGAACAACTCTAAGTTCATCTTCTGATTCATCTGATTTATCTGATTTTGTTTTCTTCACCTCTTGTTGTATCGGCACTACAGGAGGTATTTCATCTGTTTCCGGTACTTCAAGGGCCTGTGCTTTCTCTTCCTCTTTTTCAGCATTTACAATTGTTGAAATATCTTTCCCTCTACCTTGATTGCCTGCACCCTGGCCTGCTTCCATTTCATCCTGTAAAATATATTCAATAATTTGTAAATAAAAAATGAACCCGGGTTTACAATTGCGCTTCGAAGTAGGACAAAATTAGGAACACACATAACAGCAGGGCAACACGATTTTTTTGGAATAAATTAAGCACAAACCTTTTTTCCCCAGAAAAATACATATTGAAAATCATTAAATTTGATATTTTACGTCAGACAAATTTATATGCACGGTGATGCAAAAAAAAAAATATCGATAACTTCCGAAATAATTATCAAATCAAAAATTCCTTTTGTACTATTCCGGTTCACCGATGTAGCCGAATTAAACTCGGTAAATTCCAAGGATTTACATTTAAGTATAAGTCTGAAGAATATAAACGTAAAGTGAAGTATATTGGTCAAAATTTTGCATTTAAGTACTTGATATCCATTGAAATATTATAAATTTGGAGTATAACTCCAGTGAGGACGAATTAGCCAAAACCATTTGTACTACCAGCCAAAGGAATTTAGATGACTTGAAAAAAGCGAGTGATTCTGCAGAAGAGGAAGAAGAAGATTTGAATGATGATGATGAAGATTATTCAGAATCTCTTGCTGTACCAATTGCCTTTAGAAAGAATATAGCACCGATGTTTCCGTTAAGTTTTCGAGACATTGAAAATTCGATAAATACTTTTGATGGTACCAGCGCATATGCAGTTGAGACCACTTCTCAACGCATCAGATTTAGAAGAAATATCTACATTAGGCTTGAGTGAGCCGCATACTTTTATATTTGCTAAAAGATCATTAACTGGCTTAGCAAAACTTTTCATTCAGAGTGAGTCAAAAATAAATTCTTGGTTTTCCTTAAAGAATGCGTTACTAAAAGAATTTTAGGAATATTAAGTAGTAGCCATGCATTTACAACAATTGCGAGAAGAGCAAGAATTAGCACAAAGAGTATCAAGACGGACAAGCAGATGAAAAATGAAAAAAATGATAATCGAGAAACAGCGTCTATCAAGGTAAATGGCATCGGAGAAAACGTATCCAATAAAGTGATGAATAAAGATAAAATAATTGGGGATGCTATAATAATTGATGAAATCGTGATTAAAAACACAAAAAGACGGCAAAAAGAATATTAGACGAACATTGTCGTTATAGAAGATATAGTACAGTTAAATATTGATAAAGTTAAAATGAAAACAAGTCAAATTACCGTAATACCAGTAGACATCGCAAAAACACAAAAATTTGATGAATTAGATATAAAAGAGGCTGAAGAAGTCCAAGTCAAGAAGATTGAAGAGAATCTTGAAGGTAACGACAAAATTACCGATAAAAGACAATAAAAGAAGATGAAAAACCACAAGATGGCAAAATAAAGGTAACGGAGACCAAGGTAACAGTCGAACGAAAGAAATATGTAGCAACAACAGGAAAAAACGAAGAACGAAAACCAGAGAAATCGAAAGAAGACAATAAAGAGATTAACAAAGAAAAAGTAACTACCATTGTTGCAAAAATGGAGCTACGAGAATGAAAGAGTATTCCCCAAACCAAACCCAAATAAAATTTAAAAAATACATATTTTTTCTTTGTAAACATATTTGTTCACATTTTTCTCATGTTAATTAATAACTCTCAATAGTTTTCCAATATGTGGGTCAAAGAGTAAATGCATTTGAAATTTCAAGTTTCTAGGCCCTGACCTTTGGCCGCAATTTCCACCCAGCAAACAGACGGGTAGACACATGAGTGACGTTAGAAGGGTTTTTTTGTTATACCTACAAAAGCCTAAAAATACATTAATAGAGAAACGCAAAGCATGCCTGTCGAAGAAAATATAGCTGGACGACGCTGAGATACATAAAAAGGAAAAAACTGCCCGAAAATAAGGAAGGAAGGCTTTGTTGAGGCCAAGGCTTTCACGGGACTGAGCGCCAGGAATGATGAATGAACACTTACCTGAATGGCTGAATTAATTAGTTCATCATAATCATTAAATCTGTAACTATGGGCCTGTCTCCTTTCTCTGAGTTGATATATTGGTTCATCGCTATCATCAGAACTGGAGGATCCAGAACTACTGCCAGAATCTCTTGAACTATCACCAGATGCTTCATTGTCATCAACTTCATGAGATTCTTCTTTATCCTTGCTAGGCAATACATTATCAAGACTAATACCAACATACGCCAATCTCTGTTTCCTTCTAACTTCCATCTCTAGTTTATTCATCTTCTTGTCATATTCAAGAAGTTGATTTTTAAGTGCTGTAATTAAGGAAGCATGCTGACATGGAGGACAGAACCAGTCACCTTCAGGTATAACAAGAAGTGCAGGACGTAAGCAAGAACAATGCCAGCCGCAGTCACAACTATCGCATAGTAAGATCCATTCGGGATGATCTGATTTATTACATTTCTGACATGCATGGTCATCGACTGGATCTTCTGTATCTGATTCTTTTTTAACTGTTCGGGCTCTTCGGGTAGGTTGTATTTCACTACTTGTTTCAATGTCACTCTCGGGTGAAAATTCATGATCTGATTTAAGAACATCTACAGCAGCAGTTTCCTCCTCTGATATTTCTTCTTCTACTTCTTCTTCTTCCTCTTCGTCGGACGAATCAGAAGATGATTTCCAACTCATTTTGAATAAACGGCGAAGATCTGGGTCTTTCCGTTTTTTCTTCTTTTTACTATCCGATGTATCTTCATCGTCTTCAGATTCTTCGGACTCTTGTTTACCCTTCTTTTTCTTTTTATCCAATTTAAATGTCTATACAAAGAAAAATACACAGTAGAATATATCACAATATAAAAGTATTGCACATAGACACTTAAACAACAATACTTTGTTCGACGATACAACAGTTAAAGTTTAGTTTGATTCCATTTAGGCACAAAATTAAATTGGAAAGAGCAAATTTATCAAGTATGCTCCAAATTAAATACAGTACTGTATTATAGGTTCAATTACCTAATGGATTGTGTATCGAATGAAATTGTCAAAATGGTATATTTTGCACACTTCCAATCTGTGCTAAACTACGGGAATGTACCGTGGGGCAATTGAGTAAACTGGGTCAAAAATTTTAAAATTAAAAAATGAGCCATCAAAATTATGGCCAGGGTCAAGCCATTAAGTCACTGTAGAGATTTGTTCAAAAATCTCAACATTTTGACAGTAACATCGTTCAATATCCTAAATATATTGACACACATGAAAAAGAAGCAATTAAATAGTAAAAATAGTAATTAAAAAAAAAAGGACACACATGTATACCACCTGTACAGACTTCTATTCATTTCCATTCTGTAGGTACAGTGTAATGAGGTAGTATAACATGGAGAGTGAACGAGGACGAGTTGTTCTGAAGCCAACACCTATTTAGGCGGGGAAACGGGGGTTGCCCCGAGGGGAGTTGTACAGTTTGCATACATCAATGTTTTGCCGATAAGAATTGAAAGTAAAATATATTTTTTTAATACTGTAAACTACAAATATTAATAAAATAAATTTCATAAATAATTTTAAATTAACCTGAATTTATTAGTATATATTTAAGATAAATAGTAGGTTTCTAAATTACATACATTTAAAATACAATATGATCGAAAAAAAAGTTTAGTAGGCCCTGAATTTAAAATGTTAAGTGGACAATTCTGTTAATTAAAAATAAATGAATTCCATGTCTATCTAGACACCTTTTTTTCTCGATCATATTGTATAGCAATGCTTCAGACACTTTCTAAATTTAAAACGGGCATATATTACATCATTTATTCCATGATAAATTAAAATTCATCTGACAAATTATAAAGATGTATATCTATAATAGACCGGGAGCTCATGACATTTTTGGTCTCCGATTTCATACAGCATGCCTTTTGGAGGAGAGAATATTTACCCTGTGACGACAAAAAAGGGATGGTACTAAACCCCTGCACGCTTTCCGGTCATAGGGAAAATTGCATTTCCACTTGCACAAAATTTTTGTGTTTTTCTCTGATTTAATATTGCTTGCCCTTTTGTCAAAAAAAGTTATAACAAATTTAAAGTCTTTTAATTATAGGCATGCTGTATGAAAACGCGGAAAATCATATTTTTTTATTACAAGATCACATGACCGTTTGAGCCCTTTGGGACCCTCCGAATCGCATGCATATATTTAAAAGACTTTAAATTTGTTATAACTTTCTTTTGACAAAAGGGCAAGCAATATTAAATCAGAGAAAAGCACAAAAATTTTGTGTTTAAGTGGAAATGCAATTTTCCCTATGACCGGAAAGCGTGCAGGGGTTTAGTACCATCCCTTTTTTGTCGTCACAGGGTAAATATTCTCTCCTCCAAAAGGCATGCTGTATGAAATCGGAGACCAAAAACTGTCATGAGCTCCCGGTCTATAATCAATGCTAGGTAAAATACATTTCTGATGTATTCGAAGTACTGAATACAAATACTTTTTTTTTTAATGAAAAACTATATGTATCATTTTAATTCAACATTACTTTTTAAGATTTAAAATACTACGTAGTTGAAATACAGTTCGCAACTCTTAAAATACAATTTACGGGAATATTATTAAAAATTGAAAGATGATGAAAAGGTAATATAGTAAAAATTACACAACAAAACAATCATAAAGACAATACAGCGCCGGCCTTTTCCTTAGCAATAGCTGAATAAAATAAATGTAAATTAGGCAACTTGTTATACTCCTCGGGGCAAATCCCCCTTTCGTCTCCGCAGGGTCTTGGCTTCATAACAAACAATGCTAAGGCATAGAGCGTACTGTGTCTACTTATATGACGTCAATGGTACAGTGTAGCTAGGAACCTGCCTCTTATCACAGGTAGTGGACCTATAGAACCGATTGCCTACCGCAGTAAAAATCATAAATAATATTCAGTTCAAAAGGAAATTACATTTTTTCTTTTAATAAATTCATTATAAAATGTACCCTTTTTATAATGAATTATATATAATATTAATAATTTAGAAAATGCATGTAATGAAAACAACTCAGAGTAAAAGTGGAAATTCAGTTTCTCTAATGTTTCAGTGCTGTAATGTAAATCTACCTTTTGAATATACTCCTCCGAATTAAAAAACAGACTATTTTTTTTCGTTTATTAACAAATCTTTTTCCTATAACAAACAAAGTTTTCGAAAGTTTGGATACTTAGGTGATTCGGATTTCTGATAGCTGGATTTTCGGACTTTTACTTTTCATTATTGTTGTAGTAGTAAAAGAATATATTTACAAGATGATAAAAAAAAGGTCGGAAATTTTAAGAGTGTGTACTACCGACCAAAAGGAATGAAAAAAGCTTAGTAAAAATGGGTCCGTAAACCAACAATGTCAAAGATATGAGATATTTTCAGAATTGCACTATCTATGGAACAAAACAAAGTGTGGTATCAAATAACCGTTTTTTATTTTATAGTTTTTGCAACAGGTGTTCTGCATGTCTCCTTTCCATCTCAACACAAGCAGTTATTAAGTTTACTGCGATAATTAGTAAAAACAAAATATTGTGAAAAATTAATACAGTCTTGTCAATATAATTTATTAATAACAGACACATTTTTAGTGTTAAGTTAAGTATCATTCACAGCTCATGTTTTAATAGATAGTACGTAATTCATAGTGTTAATGTTAACGCATAACAATGTTAGTTCTACACAAATCCGTATAAGCATTCATAGCTCCAATTTAGTGGATAAGCGTAAGAAAATATTTAACGCATAATGTTAGAAGTTTGTATACCTCAAACTTCTAACATTAACATTAAAACACTGACAACTGTCAAAATGAAGGAATATATTATAATTCAAATTCGAATAAGACTTGTGGATGCTGTTTGTGACATAATTATTAGTAAAAATGTTGAAACTAATATTGAAAAATAGATGTGAAGTGAGAATTTTTACATATTTCAGGGTTTCGCAGGTATACAGTGATTATTAAAACATTATTAACCACGTCAGGATCAACGGCAGAGAAGCAGTCATAGCAGGTGACATCAATGCCAAATCGCCGATGTGGGGTTCTCCGGTAACCGACGCGAGGGGGGAAGTTTGGACGGAGTGGGCTGCTGCGCTACACTTGGTGGGTCACAATTGTGGCGGAATTCCTACGTTCGTGAGAGGAACGAGCTGTTCCTTCATAGATGTGACCTTTACAACCCAAGGACTAGCAAGGAGCGTGTCAAATTGGAGAGTCCTAGAACTGGAGAATCATACCCTGCACCGCTACATCAGATTCGAGGTGGTAGACGGACCAGGGGCCAGGCGGCAGGACGATCCGAGAAGAAGAGTGGTGGACTGGAGTGTGTTCAAGTCCTCACTGGCGCTGATAGTGAACTCCATGACAGAGAAGCAGAGGAGTTCACACACCGACGGCGCCGAGGCATTAGCGGAGGCTTACAGAGCCAGTGTTACTCTGGCTCCGAACAGCCGTAAGCTTATGCCCTACTGGTGGGACGAGAACATCAGCCAACTCAGAGCCCTGAGTACGAGAGCAAGAAGGAGATTCACGAGAGCACGAGCACGCCGGAATGAAGTGGATCTAGGACAGCTGGAGCGAGAATACAAACTCTCGCGTAGATCACTCAAGAAGGCGATCGTGGAGGCAAAGAGAAGGCACTGGCACGAGCTCATACAGAGAGTGGACGAGGATGTCTGGGGTACTGCCTACCAAGTGGTGGTGAGGGGGTTGACAAGTTTAAGGCCTGTCGAGTTAACCGAGGACAGAAAATTCGAAATCCTGAGCCACCTGTTCCCGCAGAGGAGAGAGGATCAGGTTAACCCCCCCGAAGTAACGGAAGCAGCAGTACCCTTCACGATGGATGAACTCGAGACTGCTGTTAAGAGCAGGAAAAACAAGAAGGCTCCTGGTCCGGACGGATTACCCACGGAAGCAATCAAGATTGCCCTGGAGGAACAAGGGGAATGGCTGCTGGGAATGTTCAACGAGCTACTGTGCAAGCTCGAATTTCCAGCGGCCTGGAAGACTGCTTCAACAGTCTTGATTAAGAAGACAGGGAAAAACCCCGATGAGCCTGGGTCATATCGGCCCATATGCCTTTTGAACTCGCTCTCTAAGGTGTATGAAGCCCTTCTTCAAAAAAGACTGGAAGAGGAAATTGAAGGCAGGGAGCTTCTGAGTCATCAACAGTTCGGATTTCGTCGGAACAGGTCGACGATCCAGGCTCTTAGGGAGGTTTACGACACCCCTCTAAGCAGCAGAGCTGAATGGCATGTCCTGGTCACTTTGGATGTAAGGAATGCCTTCAACTCGGCAAGCTGGGCGCTGATTCTCGAAGAACTCAGGAAAATGGAGATTCCGCACTATCTGCAGGCTATTCTGGCGGACTACCTCTGCGATAGGCACGTTCTTACATCAAAGAGTAAGGACGCCAGAGTACTCAGGGCAACAGCAGGAGTTCCACAGGGTTCAGTCCTTGGACCTACACTGTGGAACATCCTGTACAATGGAGTGCTCAATGTCCAACTACTGGGGGATTCGAAGTGTATCGGATTTGCCGACGACCTGGCATTGATCACGAAGGCGAAGAATGAGGAAGAGTTGACTTATTGCGTCAATGTCAACCTCTGGAGGATTAGTACTTGGATGGACGCTCACAAGCTTCAGTTAGCCCCCGAAAAAACGGAGGCCGTGATACTGAAAGGAAAGCGCAAGAGGGATGGAGTAAGCTTCAAGTTGGCGGGCAGAAGTATCTTACCAAAGCCCCATATTAAATACCTGGGGGTGACATTCGGTGCAAACGGTTCTTTCGCGGAGCATGTTAAAAGCTCTGCAGCTAAGGCTGAGAAGATAGCTGGCAGTCTAAGAAGACTGATGCCAAACGTTGGTGGCCCTAACTGGGCCAAGAGGAGAGTGCTATTGGGGACAGTGCACTCCACACTCCTGTACGGAGCTCCGATATGGAGTACCATCCTTCAGTATGAGAAGTATAGCAGGATACTGGAGAAGTCCCAACGCAGGGCCTTGTTAGGGGTGGCATCGGCCTATCGAACCGTTTCTACCGTGGCCCTGCAGGTAGTCACCGGTGTACTCCCGTTAAGACTCCAGGCGATGGAGAGAACGGAGGTATACGAGGAAGGCGCCGGGAAGGAAGCTCGAGTTGCGGCCAGAGCTCGTTCGATCCAGAGATGGCAGGATGAGTGGCAACGCAACACCGAGAAGGGGCAGTGGACCAAAAGGATAATTCCGAACATCCAGGAATGGCTGGCCTGTAAGCATAGGGTCATCGACTACTATGTTACGCAGGCACTTACAGCACATGGATCTTTTAGAGTGTTCACTAAACGGATCGGGAAGGAGCAAGAGGACACCTGCGTATACTGCGGAGCCGTAGACACTGCAGAACATACGCTTTTCGCATGCGGAAGATGGGACGGAGAAAGGACAAGAGCGACAGTCGCCGTGGACGAGTTCCTGACACCGGACAATCTTTTGCAAGTGATGTCCAAGTCCAGAGAGAACTGGGAGTCAGTGAGGCGGATGATGACTGACATCTTGAAGGTAAAGAAAGCGGACGAAAGAGAGAGACAGGGTCGAGTCGAAGCGACCTAGCTGGGCAGGGCGAGCCCGTGGCATACTCTCCAGACGGACCGCCTGATTGGGCATTGCGGCAACTTAAAGGTCGGGTCACAAACACTCGCATCCGGAGAGTTAGGGCGAACCTCCAGTCACCTGGCGAGGCCTCAGTGGCCCGTGATTAAAACCATGAGAGCTACTGACGGGGACGCCTTGTATTCGGACCGGCTCACCTTATAAACAGGTCGAGGTCCGAAACGCGAGACAGACGCCCTAAGCCCGATGCTTTCTCGGGCGTTTTTGAGGGGAGATGGCAGCGGAAACTGGCCCTTCAGACCTGGGAGTCCAGACTCAAGAAGAAAGAACATGATCCTGGTCAGACAGATGCAGAGTAGGAAGAAACAGGAGCTGAGACACAGGTCGGAGTTTCAAGCCGCCGTTTCACCGGCGGGGCTGCCTGCGGAAGGCCACGGCAGCTCAAAGGTCGGGTTATAGACACCTGCATCCGGAGAGTGTGGGTACGCCATTGAGTCACCTAGCGAAGCCTCGAGGATCCGTGCGTAAAACCACGCGAGTCCTTGACGGGTACGCTTTGTATTCGGACCGGATAATCTGGTAAACAGACCAAAGTCCGAAAACACGAGACGGACGCCTACAGCTGGACACCTGAAGTTAGCGGGACCTAAAGGAGTTTTGGCGGGGAGGACTCGACAGACTTTGTGCTCAGTTGGGAACATACCGGAAGAAAAACACAGGAAGAACAGGAGGAAGTACAGGAAGACCCAAGAGAGAAGGCAAGAAGATCTAGCCAACCTGCCATGAAGAATAGTCAACTACGACAGTTCCGTGGCAGGGTTGAGGCAAGCAGGGTTTTTAGTCGGTAGGCCACTTTGTGGAGAGTCCGACACTACCTGAATATGGTGTCTATAAAAGATTTCCCCTGGATAAAAAAAAAAAAAAAAAAAAAAAGGTATACAGTGATACATTTCAAAATATACGAATAAATTATACAGGAAATTCTAAAAAGACTTGTGGCTGCAGTTTATGGTGTACTAATTAGTAAATGTGTTGAATCTAGTAAAAAATTGATGTGAAGTGTGAATTTTCACATATTTTAGTGTTTTTCAGGTATCTAGTACCCAAGGTAAAGCAGCTATATGTGTGGAATTTTTTTTTTTTTTCGGTAATCTAGTCAAAATGAACAATATTTTAAAACATGAGCTATGAATGGTACTAAAGTGTTGTGCTTAGCCACTAACATTATCCATTAACATTATGCACTATGAATTACGCGTTGTCTATTAAAACATGAGCTATGAATGAGGCTTTAGTGTTGATTTGTCATTTTGGATTTCTTTATAAAAAGTTGCGAAGGCTACGTTGAGATGGAAAGGAGAATATCTGTCTTACAAATTCTAAAACAAAACGTTAATTATAGTTGATAGGTAATGGGATTCGGACCAGTCAGAAAATAAAACAAAATTTATTAACTTCGCCTACGTTTCGATTTAATTTAAACACATCATCTCGTCCGGTCATTGAACTTAGAGATGATTTTATGTGTTTTTTATTAATTTTAATTTTGTTATTTTATATCGTAACTAATTAACTAAGCTCTGATAAAGATGTAAATTAAATCGAAACGTAAGCGAAGTTAATAAATTTTGTTTTATTTTCTGACTGGTCCGAATCCCATTACCTATCAACTATAATTACTAACTTACGGACGTAACTCATCTAATCAATAAACGTTAATCTGAAACCACACTCTGTTTTGTTTCGTAGATAGTGCAATGAAAAATATCTCATATATTTGACTTTCACTCATTCTGGTCAGTACATATAATTTTCGATCACTTTTTTTTATCATCCTGTAAAAAACATGAGAAACATACCTTATCTTCTTTCTTTCCCTTCTTCTTTTTACTACTTTTTATGTGTGATAGAGGTATATCATCAACTTTTCTTTGCTCTGCTTCTTCTTTAATTTTCTGCTTTGCTATTCTTCCAGAGTGTCGTAAACTTCTACCAGATTTACCATCATCTGGTAATATGGCACTTGGGTTAATATCAAGTCCAAGTCGACTGTACTTAGCTGCAACTGAGAAAACAAATGTACTTTTGTAATTTTTTTTTTAGAACAAAAAAAAAAAGAAATCTTTCGAAAAAATGTCCAATTGTTTTGCATAGATGAATGGCGGCATAAGGGTTTTATGGTTCTACATCAGATACTCTAAAAATGAGTTTTTAATGTTAAGGCTGTTTTGCATTACATTATTTTTGTCTAAATTTATTCTAAAATCTTAAACTACAATCTACATTCATCAATAACACATTATTTTTTGTGAAGGGGACAGAAGATTAAGCAGCAAGTGTCTAAAGGTGCCTACAGACGGTGTGCCAACGTTCACCAGCGCTAGTTCTGATGCTGGCCGTAACATGTAGCACTGGCGGACACTTGTACTTGCGGACCATACAGACGAAGCGTCCGTGCGATCATTATTTCTTGTCCGTTACATAACAGTAAACAATGAGTTTAAAAATATCAAAACTGAATTCTAATTCACAGCTGAAAATCCCAATTTAACAAAGAACCAATCAGATTGCTTCGTTTGCCCGAACTCACCCAAGGAACAACGAAAATATGTGTTCCTAACTTAATACCTGTTATCAACTCATTGGCGTGTAAAAATAGTGTTCATTTAATAATCAATTCGTAAAAGGTAATAAAAATAGAATGCACGCCTATGTATACATCTACTAGGAAATAAGTTTGATAACTTAATGTTTTTGTTAAGTATTGCATAACGGTCAAGATTCGTTGATCGCTCTGTACAAAAATAGTTAACATGGGCCAGCGCTTGTAAAATGGCGTCTGACAGTGAAAGTGATGTTATGGTCGCAGCTTCAACCTTGCTTTTGATATTTAAATTAGATTAAAAGTACAAAAAAATATTTTTACTTTAAATAGACTTCATAATTACGCAAAAATGGTTATTAACTTTCCTTTTGAGCACAACACTCTCGACTGATGTGATAACAAGTGTGTGCACGTCGTGTGTACGGTGTTAACATGCATATACAGGTCTGCACCGATGTTGGTGAAACTCCTTTAACATGTGATAGAATACCGCCTCGGAAGCGAACGTCGGCCAGTGGCAAACCCGTACACACGATCCGCGGAGATAGACAAGTATAAACATTGGCCGTGACTTGCCACGCTATCTGTAGGCACCTTAATAAGCAGTACTTTGCCAAACATTTGCATTTGGCAGTTATGGATTTAGTGTATATTGTACAGGTGTAGAATTACACTTGAACAAAAAATAGGTCCATATCTAGAATCAAATTAGAATCTAAACTGAAAGTAAAATACATATCTGGGACCTAGAAGAATTTAACTATTGTAAGAGATAAATAGAATTAAATTAGTGTTACGTAACAGTCTTAAACTTATTCTACAAAACTAATTTAGAGTTTAGTAATAAAATAAAACAATTGTACAACTTACCATTTTTGTTTTTAACAGGGGTTTTTTTGGTACCGGACCCGGGGGTTGTAGCTTCTGTTTTCGAGTTATCAGAAGGCGCGTCACTATCTTGGGTATTATCCTCCGTCTTTTCTTCAGGTTCTTTCGTGGCCTTTGCGTTAGATTTTTTACCCTTAGGTGTAGTTTTAGAAGTTTTTTCAGGACTCTTTCCTTTCTTGGCTTTAGAAGTTTTAGGAGATTTCTTTTCTTCTTCCTCTTCATCCTCACTACTAACTGCTTCTTTACGTTTTTGTTCTTCTACACTCTTTCTTAATTCTTTATCTACAACTCGTTTAGGTCGTGTTTTGGGTTTTTTAGCATTGGTTGCTTGAGTTACGGGTGATATTTCAGGTTCTCTGGTTCTTTTACGAGTGACAGGTTCTGGTGGAATGTAACTAATTTGTCGCCTTCTTAAATTTCTTCGAAGTGGTTCTGGTTCAGGAGTCTCTTCTGTATCGTCATCTATTTTGAACGTAGCTAAGGTCATCGGAGTTTGTTTTTTAGCTTTAGTCGATTGTTTTTCTTCTATACACGCAAGAGGATCCTTATCTGGTATAATGCCATCATTACTGTCGTCATTAATAATACAAATCGGGGAGCTTACGGAAATATTTTTTGCTTTCTGTTCCGGTGGAGGAGATACAATCTTACGCTGTAGTTTTGATATATCAATAACCGTTAGCAGTGGTTTTGTAAGAGGTTTTACTGGTACGAAAGATTCTGCTTCTGTTTCTTTATCTTCACCGTCTGATGGAAGAATTTCTGGTATATCATCAGCAAAACCACCTGAACTATTATCACTATCACTGAAATCTTTTTCATCAGCATCTGGAAGAAACTTTTTAACTGTTTCTACTTTTGTTTTACTTTCTTTTTTGGATTGGTCTTTCTTGTCAGGTTTTATATTATCGAATACATCCTTTTTTTTGCTTGCGGTCTCTGGTTTATCAACGACTATTTTTTTAATTGTAATCCCTTTCAGGCGTTTAATAACATCTAAAGAACTGTCTTCTTTCTTTTTAATCTCAGGTTTTGGTGATTTTGTTTTGTCTTCTTCAAAAGATTTTGTAAGTGAAACCCTTTTAAGACTAACGCTACTCCTTAAACCCACTCTATTCACTATAGTTGTCAATTCTGCTTGTTCGTGATTCTTATTTACGTTCCTGTCAGTTTTTAATTGCTCCGCAAGATTTTCTTCTCTTTTCGCTTTATTTCTCTCTGATAATCTAGTAATTTTAATTGCAGGTTTCTGTTTTATAACCTCTATTTCAGGTAATTTTTTATTCGATGTATCAATTGTTTTCATTTTTACAGTTTTTCTTAATATTTCTTTGGGTTTCTCAGGAATTTCCGGTTTCTTCCTTGTTGGTTTTGGAGTAGTCTTAGTCTGTGAAGTTTGTTTTTCTTCTTTTTCTATAGTTGGAAGTTTCAGTTCAACAGTTCTCCTTGTCACCCGTTTTTCAATATTGCTAGGTTTTTCAGAATCAGTAGATGTATCTTTTTTAGTCACTACATCAACAGTTTTCTTTGATACTGACTTTTTAGTATCGTCAGGTTTTTCAGAATCAGTAGACGTATCTTTTTTATTCACTACATCAACAGTCTTCTTTGACACAGACTTTTTAATATCGTCAGGTTTATCAGAATCAGTAGAATTATCTTTTTTATTCACTACAACAGTTTTCTTTGAGACTGATTTTTTAGTATCGTCAGGGTTTTCAGAATCAGTAGATGTATCTTTCACAGTCTCTTCATCAACAATTTTCTTTGTCACCACCTTTTTAACATCGTCAGGTTTTTCAGAATCAGTAGATGTATCTTTTTTATTCACCACATCAACAGTTTTCTTTGACACCGACTTTTTAGTATCGTCAGGTTTTTTAGAATCAGTAGATGTATCATTTACAGTCTCTTCATCAACAATTTTCTTTGTCACCACCTTTTTAACATCGTCATGTTTTACAGTATTAGTAGATGTGTCATTTTTCGCCTCTACTTTACTTATCTTTGTAACTGGCTTTTTAATATCGTCAGGTTTTTCCAAGTCAGTAGATGTATCTTCTTTCGTCACTACTTCAACTGTTTTCTTTGTCACTGACTTTTTAACATCGTCAGGTTTTACAGAATCAGTAGATGTATCTTTTTTCGCTTCTACTTTACTAGTTTTCTTTGTAACTGGCTTTTTAATATCGTCAGGATTTTCCAAGTCAGTAGATGTATCTTCTTTCGTCACTACTTCAACTGTTTTCTTTGTCACTGACTTTTTAACATCGTCAATTTTTTCAGAATCAGTAGATATACCTTTTTTCGCCTCTTCTTTACTAGTTTTCTTTGTCGCTGACTTTTTAATATTGTCAGCTTTTTCAAGATCAGTTGAGGTATCTTTTTTCGTCTCTTCTACAACAATTTTCTTTGTCACTGACTTTTTAATATCGTCAGATTTTTCAGAATCAGTAGATGTATCTTTTTTCATTTCTACATCAGAAGTTTTCTTTGTCACTGGCTTCTTAATATGGTCAGGTTTTTCCAAATCAGTAGAGGTATCCTTATTCGTCTCTACTTCAACAGTTTTCTTTGTCACTGATATTTGAATATCGTCAGCTTCTTCAAGATCAATAGATGTATCCTTTTTCGTCTCTCCTTCAACAGTTTTCTTTGTCACTGATTTTTTAACACCTTCAAGTTTTCCGGAATCAGTAAAAGTATCTTTTTTCTTCTCTACATCAACAGTTTTCTTTGTCACTGGCTTTTTAATATTATCAAGTTTTTCAGAGTCCGTGGATGTATCTTTTTTCGATTCTGTTTCAATATTTTTTTTCGTCACTGGCTTTTCAATATTGCCAAGTTTTTCAGAATTAGTAGATGTATCTTTTTTCGACTCTACTTTAACAGCTTTCTCTGTTACTGGTTCTTTAATTTCGTCAGATTTTTCAAAATCAACAGATGTATCTTTTTTCGACTCTACTTCAATAGTTTTCTTTGCCACTGTCTCTTCATTATTGCCAAATTTTTCAGAATCAGTAGAAGCATCTTTTTTCGTCTTTACTTCAACAGTTTTCTCTGTCATTGGCTTTTGAATATCGTCAGGTTTCTTAGAATCCGTAGCTATATCTTTTTTCGTCTCTACAGATTGTATGGGTTTAGACATATCAACTGTTTTCTCTGGCTCATTTTTCACAACAGAACTCGGTTCAGCATCTGATTTACTCGTTTCCTTGGAATCTTTCTTGACTACACTATCAGTTGATTTAACCTTTGAAATGCCCTTATCAGTCTTTTCCGATTTACATGTAAGCTGTTTATCTTCTGGCTCCTTTTTAAGTAATTCATCATTGCCAGATATTGTACAAATTTCTTTATTTTCTTTTCTTAAATCATCTTTAGAACATACAATTGGAGCACATTCTTTATCAAGACGTTGGTCTGGATTTTTATCTGTTGGAATTTTCTTTATTTCTTTCATTTCTTCTGTTACATTATCTACTTTTTCACCAATAATATCATGAGATTCTTCTGACTTCTTTTCTTCAGCTTCTGAAAGAGCACTATTAGTTGTTTCAGTTTTATTCAAATTAGTACCTTTTGTATTAGAAATTTCTTCTGATATGGGTTGTTCTGAATGGGCATCTGATTTCGTTTCTTCAGGTAATGATTTTGATTTAAGTGTAGTAACCAGAACAGAAGTTTCTTTTTCTTTAATGGTTTCAATCAGATCTGGTTCTGACCGTGTACTGGTGGCAGAAACGACGTCCGTGATCTTGTCCTTTTGTGATTTTAAGGATGATTTTGTTATTTCAGTGTCTGAAGCTAACTCAGTTTCAATTCTGTCAGAATTAGTTTCATTTGCTAAAACTTGTGCGTCTATTTGTGCTGAAGCTGTTGGTTCATTTTTATTATCTTTTGTTTGTATATTTTCAACATTCGGCTGTATATCTGCTGCAGATTTTTCATCCAGTATCGTTATAGATCTTATGTTCTCATTATCCAATTCAGATTCTTCAATACTTGGTTTTACTGTATTTGTTTTATCTACTGCCAATACTTCTTCGGTAATATTTTCATGCTCTTTCTGGTCTATAATTACAGCAGATTTTTTTTCGGAAGTAGTTTTGGGATTTATTTTCAGTTCTGCATCTGTATTTTCTGTCTGTGACATAGACTCATCTGAAGAAATTTCAATATTATCTTCAAGAGTTTCTTCGGTTACTATAACTGCATCTACGCTCTCTGATTTAGTTTCTTCGTCCATAGATATGTTTTGCTTTTCTGGAACGGGTTTGGTACAAGAAGTTAATTCTGAACATTTTGTCATATCCTGTACTACAATTTCGGAATTGTTTTCATTAACACTTTCTTCATTTATTTTTTCTTCGACTTTATCTACAACAACTTCCATTTCTGATGTTTCTGTACTGACTGTTTCTACTGATTTTGATGGCATTGTTTCCTCAGCATTTTCTGACTCCAAATTATCATCAATTGAATTTAAAATTGTTGGGGATTTTTCTGTATTAGGAATACACGTTGAATTATCCTTATTTTCTTTTTTATCAGGATTAGATTTTTTAGATATTTCCTGATCAAGTTGTTTCTCACTTCCGGCAGTATTAGTATTAGATTCTATTTTTGCATATATCTTGCCCTCTAGGTGTTTTTCGACTTTTTTCGCTGGTTCAGAAGATTCAGGTTGTTCTTTTACATCAGATTCTATTTTATTATCTGATAATTCATTTCGTTCTACTTTTCGAGCAACCATTTCAGACGATTTTTTGGTTGTATCATCAGAAACAGTTTGTGGTAATAAAATATTTTCAGTATCAGATTTACATTCCTCCGATTGTTCCACTTTTCCAACAGATTCTTTTTTGTGGTTCTCCGATTGGTGTGCTAAAACATTTGTTGATATGTCGTCCATTATTTCTCCGGGTTTATTTGAAACGGTAGATATTTCATCTAGTTCTGTTGATACTTCCGAAGCTAATTTTTCATTAATATCAGATTCTTTTAAGTCAGTTGTGTCTTCTATTGTATCAGAAATCTGATTGTCTTCTAATTGCGAGATACTTTCAGATTCGTCAGTATTTATTTCCTCCGAAATAAAATCTTTTTCTATTATACTTGTTGGAGATGATGGTTTCTCAACATTTTTCTCTATTTCTTTTTTCGTATCACTGGCTTGGTCTTTAACCGTGTCATTAACAGAATCCTCATTTTTAGTTTTTGTATCGTCTTCTAACTGAGTTGAATTTTCGGGAACTGCTTCGGTAGTATTCGTTACAGATTCAACATGTTTTATCTCTTTGTTGATATTTAATGACACGTCAAATTCTTCTACAGTCTTTTCTGTGTTTGATGTATCCTCTGCAACTACATCTGATATGTCTTTTGATTCTTTAACTTTGTCTACAGAAGCTGTCTCATTTTCTATATCCACCGAAACAGTAACAGTAGAAATGTCCTCTGTTTTACTTTCTTGGCCACTGTTTGTTTCAACAACATTTTCTTCGATCTCTGAAATAGGAGCTGGACATACTACTGATGTATTTTTAGTTGTAGTTGTTTTAGCCTCTTCCGATTCTTCTGGAATTTTTGAAACTTTTTCCTGTTCTACAGTGTTGTCAAGTACTGTCTCCAGATTATTTTCTTTTTTTTGTATCTCCTCGGCAGAACTTCCTTGTGTCTCAGATTTCACTTCAGCAGATGAAAGTAATTCTGATTGTAAATTATTATCGTTGTTTTCCATTTTAGGCGATTCATCAGCAACAGCTTCTATTTTATTCGTTTCATCACATATTTTTGCATCAGATTTATCAACAGTTGGAATACCTTCAATTGATGACTGTTCCGGTTTATCATCATTTTCCTTCATACATTCGTCAGTTTGAAGAGTTGGATTTTCTTTGATTTCTGCAGAAATGTTTTCCTGTTTATAGTCCATTTCTTCACTCTTAATTTCTGGTGAACTTTCAGTTATATTTTGATTAGGTTCCAAATTTTCTTCTTTCTTCTGAAGATTTGAAGACACATTTTCGACAGCTGATTCAATATCATCTTCTATAGTATCCTTTTGTAAAATGTTGTGTTCAATTGATGTTGCTTCAGAATTTTCTTCAACTGAATCGACTGCTGGCAAATTACATTTAGAAACGCTTTCCGACTGCTTGCTTCCTATTTTGTTATCTTTCTGAACTTCAATCGATTCTAAATCTTCAGTATTTTTATCCAAATTCTGTTCTGCTAAGATTTTTGGAGTAAGATTACTTTTGGAAACACTTGCTGCTCGTTTGTTTTCGTTCTGAGTTTCAGTTGATTCTAAATCTTCAGTAATGCTGTCAAATTTCTGTTCTTCTGGAATTTTTGCTGGCAAATTACTTTCAGAAACGTTTTCCGTTTGTGTGTTCTCTATTTTGACTTCATTCTGAGCTTCAGTTGATTCTAAATCTGCAGTACTGTCATCCAAGTTCTGTTCTTCTGGAGGTCCTGGCAAATTACTTTTAGAAACGTTTTCCGTTTGCTTGTTCTCTATTTTGTCTTCTTTCTGGGTTTCAGTTGATTTTAAATTTTCTGTACCTTTTTCCAAATTCTGTTGCAATGTGCTCAACTCTTCAGTTTGTTTAATAACTCTTTGACTTACCTTTTGTATTTTTTCATTGGAAGATTCTTTAATAATTTTATTGTCTTCCTTAGGCGATATTGCTTCCGTCTGTACACTGCAGATGTCCAAGTTTTCTTTACATGATATGTTTTCGGACTCTTCATCTTTCACTTTTTTTGTAATTTCAATCTTCTTTAATGTGGTATCAGTTGTTATATCTCCGGTTAGTTTTTCAACATCTCCAATTAAACTTTCAGTGTTTAAGGGAGAGGAAGTATTCTTATCTAACGATTCATCTTTTTCATCTGCACATAACTTTTCAATATCAGATAATAAGGCATCAGTCGTAGTTGTATATTTTTCGTCTGAAATTAATTTTTCATTTGGCAAATCTAATAATACTTCAGTAATAGATCCAGATGGATCAAGGACAGATTCTGCAGCTTCTTGTGCACTTTGAACTTTCATTTTTGAACTTTCTTGTGCATTTCCAGCATTTTTTTCTATATTTTTATCTAAATTAATTTTATTATCTATTAAACTTGTACATATGTTTTGTTTATCTAATAATACTTCATTATTGGTAACTAATTTACTTATATTTTCATCTAATTTAATCTCATTTGTACAATGTTCAGATGTTGTTACCTCTGGAATGCATGTTACGGTTTTCATTGATGAGTCACTTATTTCTGACACTTGAACCGACATATCGTCCGACGACGAAGTATTATTTTTTGGGTCATTTTGGGACTTAATAACTTCTTCAACACTATCAACTGGATCTTTTGTAATTTCTGATGTTGTATCAGGAAGTATTTGGGATGCTGAATAGTTTTTAGTACCAATTAAATTATTTGCACCGTCACTTAATTCACTACCTAAATTAGAAGTACCTATTTTACAAGTGTCTTCTATTCTTATTTCTTCTTTTTTTCCTATTTCTATAGTAGTTTCTTTTGATACATCACTGGGGTTTATAGTTGAATCTAATGACATCTGTCCTTCTGAACAATTCGATAATTTTTCTTCTTTCGTTGAAAATAATTTATTATCATCTAAATCAGCCTTAATTACATTTTTAGGAACTTCTTTATTGGTATCAATCGAATTTTCATTTAATTTACTAATGGACTCAACTTTAGAAATACATTGTTCACTTTTTTGGAACGTAGGATTGTTTTTTAAACTGTTTGGACCAAAGAAAAATAATTGATTCTTTGAAGCTATTGTCTCATCGTTTTCCGTGCTTAGTTTCTGTGATATAACATCAGTTGACTGAGGTGTAGATACTTTTTCCCATTTGGAAATAAGATCTTTTACTTTTGGTGTTGCACATGTGTCAACACAATCATTAGAAACTTCAGGAGTCTTATTTTTACAATCAATGTTAGAACTTTTTATGCCACTATTAATATCTTCATTTGGAGCAGATGGAGCAGGCTCTACAATGTTTTTGCTATAAGAAGGATCGCTGTCAACTGCATTCGTGTCTGATTTAACATCCCATCTTGATTTTTTGCAAGGGGATTTTTCAATTTTTTCCATTTTACCTTCTGAATCAAACATTATTTTACCAATCTTACTAGTTGGTGATACAACTGTCTGTTCTTCAACATGTTTCTCATTGACGTTAAGTGACAAATCAGATTTACTTGTGCTAGTGCCAGATTCTATTTCAGACGAATGAGTGTCTTGGGATACTGAAGTTGCATTGTCCTTTGTTTCTGATTCTTTCTCTTTATCTTCTTGATTTCCAGTATCACACTCATATCCTGAACCTTCACCATAAAAATACATAACTTCTTCTTCAATTACTTCGCCATAGTCTTCTTCAACAACCGTATTTCCACTGTTGCAATCTTTACCAGATCCTTCTCCTCTAATATACATTACTGGTTCTTCAATTTCTTCTCCAAATTCGTCATCTTCTTCAGCATCACTAAAAGACTTACTAACTTTTTTTGTTAGTAATGTCGGTCTGTCTAATCTTGGATGTTTCATGTGACTTGGAAGATTTATTTCCTCTTCTTCATCATCGAAATCTTCATCTTCATCTGAGTACCCTGATAACCTAAGAGCACTTTCTATATTCATTGGTTCAAAAGGTGGTTCACTTAAGGAAAAATTTGGGCCATTCTTTGTTTTTTTAACGCTTAAATCTATTTCCTGTTCTTGTACTTTAGTTTTAGGTATATCCTGAGATTTATTTCTGAGATTTGTTACTAAATCATTAATACTTTTCTTTTTCTTGCTTGTTAGATCTACGCTTTTGTTTTCTGGTGCTGGATTGTTGGAAACAACCAAATCTATATTAGCTGGATCTATCAGTTTGCCAAAAGGTTTTACTGTTAATCTTATTTTCTTAAATACAGGGATTTTATCTTCCTCGGGTATTTCTGCAGGAGGAGCAGAAAGTGAATTGGAATCTTCTGAAACAGTTTTAGTTTCTTTTTGCTCCTCTTTAGATGATAGGCTTTCTTCTTTTTGCTCCTCTTTAGATGATACGCTTTCTTCTTTTTGCTCCTCTTTAGATGACAGGCATTCGTCTTTTTGCTCCTCTTTAGACGACAGGCTTTCGTCTTTTTGTTCCAAGTTTTCTTCAGGTTTTGTAGTTGCAGGATCTTTTTCAATTACATCTACTCCAACAGATGATTCATCTCCCAGACAACTTGGAGATGTTGAAGTTGTTATTTGGCCTGTGTCTGTTATAGGTTTTTCTATTTCTAAACTATTACTATCTTCATTCGATTGAAGATTTGAATCCAAATCTTTGGCATCTATTTCACCAGACGATAGTTGAGTAATCAGGTGTACTAAACCCTCTCGATCTCTAATATAAATATATCAAAATAAAATTAATAAATGTTTACAGTTTATATACAGACTGAACAAATGCAATTGCTAAAGCCGCAATACGTGTACGAATTAAGACTGGTTGAGTGACTTATTGTGTCCATTTATACTTTTCTGAAAATGGTATCTATTAATTAAAGTTTTATTACCTTTTGATACCTCTAAATATGTCATAAGTATGTCATAAAAATTATATGACATACTTAAACCAGTGGCGAAGGAAGACCTCCGCTAGACTTGCTCTCCCATAAAAAAAACCAGTGGCGAAGGGAAACCTCCGCTAGACTTGCCCTCCCAAAAAAAAAAAATAAAAAAAAATTTAATTTAAATTTTTTTTTTTTTTAAATATTAAGATAAATCTGCAAAAATAAATCAAATTATGTTCTATACAAATTTTTGTCCAAGGCTAGGTTTACTTGTTACGAATTAATTATCATGACCATGGAAACGTTACATATAATTCTGTTGCTAAATATTCGCAAAAATCTTAAAATCGACACGAGTAAACTCCCATTTCTATTCAAACGATCTTTATAAAAAACAATAGGGTTCTTCCCATTTAATAGGAGAATTTTTTAGTACCAAAACGAATTCTCTAAGTTGAACCGTTCTTGAGTTATCGTGTATACATAACATACAGACACACACACAGACACACAGACAGACAGACAGACACACACACACACACACACACACACATACGGACGGCACTTCGAAAATAGGTTTTTTGGATTCCCTGGACCATGAAACGTGGTCATCAGTCAAAATCTCGACATCGAAAATTTTCGCGATTACAATACTTGCCCCTTATATATTAAGGTCGGGCAAGTAATAATAATTAAAAAAAAAAAAAAATTAAATTTAAAAAAAGATTTAGGTAAATCTTCAAAAATACATCAAATTATGTCCTATACAATTTTTTGCCCAAGGCTTGGTTTACTAGTTACGAATTTTTTTAAATTTTAATGGTTAATAACTTCCGTTTCCGGTTTCGGATTTTAATAAAAAACAATAGGGTTCTTCCCAATTAATAGGAGAATTTTTTAGTACCAGAACGAACTCTTTAAGTTAAACCGTTTTTGAGTTATCGTGTATACACACAGACACACGCACATACGGACAGCACTTCGAAAATAGGTTTTTTGGATTGCCTGGACCATGAAACGTGGTCATCCGTCAAAATCTCGACATCGAAATTTTTCGCGATTACAATACTTGCCCCTTATATATTATGGCCCGGTTACACGATGCCAGTAACTTTGCAAAGAACCCGAAACACACTGCAAAATGTAGATGCTTCCAATTATTTTTTATGCGTAAAACCGTCTTTTTAACGCGCCAATTTTCGATGTTTAACCTAATTTTATGTATTTTATGCGTACGTCTTTTCAAACAAAAATGAATTGGTGCCAAAAACTACATTTATTAAAAAAAGGTGTGAAAAAGTTTGTTTTTGTAACCACGGAAATACATCAGCTGTTCACGGCGGCCATTTTTAAGTCACTGGCACTGCTACTTGTGCCAGTAAATAGGAACTGCTTCTATTCACTTGACTTGCATGAGATACTTGTGCCAGTACTGGCACCAGTACTGCATATACGTTTACACGATGCCAGTGGCTGTTGCAAGTACTTACTGGTGCAAGTTACTTGCATCGTGTAACTGATCCATTAAGGTCGGGCAAGTAAAAACCTGGCCAGAAGAAATGTAAAGCCTTAAAAAGAGGGGGGGAAAAGGAGACGTATGGTAACCCTAATATTGAATGTACGTTATAAACGCATACACAAAGATACACAATTTTAATTGGGCAAATAAAGTAATGTGCACCTACATATAAACTACATATTTAGGTTAGGTTTAGCTAGCAAAAATTTTGGACAGAAAACGCTGAACCTTGATAGACGTATATAAACAGGTACTCGTAAAGACTTTTTACCTGTTTTCAATGGCCGCATCCAGCAGACTCATCGGTGACTAACCGGTACAAACTTACTGGTGAATTTTACTGAATGTACATTTTTTGACAGCGCTGTCGAACGGTAAATATGAAAACTAAAATATCTAAACAATGACCGATGTTAATGACAGAAATAAAGAGATAAACAGTGTGTTTTGGAAAAAATTGTTTCAAAGTTTATAAAAATGAAACATATGTTGTTTGATGAAGGCAGAACTGATTTAAATTTAGTGCTGAGTTTAGCAGAGCAACTAACGCATCCAAATATACATGTATTCAAACAAAATGAATATTTAATAGATTTGAATGTAAGCCTTTACAGTAATTTTAAGATTAACTTGTTCTTTAAATGAGTTTCCTCAGCAACTATGCAAATTGACTTTACACCCTTTTCCATCTCACCACAGATATACAACTGTCAATATATCCAACGGTGAGCAACTAACCGTAAATGAAATCTGGATTATAAAATGGCGACCGATGAGCAAGTACGGTAACTCACCAGTAGATCAACGTATGCATACGAGAAAAAATTTACTAACCGGTACCTGACTGATGACTCTGCTAAATGCGGCCAATGAGATTTATAGTATGCATATTTTGAAAAACATTAACTTTATAAAGAGTCTGAAAAATATCAGTTATATTCCGACGTATCATTATGTTAGAAACGCGTATTTCTCTGCCAACTACAGATGTATGAATGATTACTATTGGTTCCCCACTCTTACGGCCATGCCCTCTCGTTTCTAACGTTATAATATACATTTTAAACATACAGCTTAGTTCTAATTTAAGCTGGCGGGATCAAACGGAACATTAGCCGATATTTTAAATTATATATATAGCATAATTATAATTGTTCTTTTTCAGAATAACTTTTAAATTTATCTCGAAATTGATGGAATAAGAAGAAAGAGTTTGGAATCGTTCCTCTACTAATGTGATAATTACAACTAGAGAATGAAAAAAACAAAAAATCAACTTTGAATTTTAATGTTTCGTCGTACATTACTTCATCGTCACATTCATAATCAAACTACTTTTACTTGCCCGACCTTAACATATAAAGGGCAAGTATTGTAATCGCGAAAATTTTCGATGTCGAGATTTTGACTGATGACCACGTTTCATGGTCCAGGGACTCCAAAAAACCTATTTTCGAAGTGCCGTCCGTATGTGTGTGTCTGTGTGTATACACGATAACTCAAGAACGGTTCAACTTATAGAATTCGTTCTGGTACTAAAAAATTCTCCTATTAAATGGGAAGAACCCTATTGTTTTTTTATGAAGATCGGAATATTTAGCAACAGAAAAAAATTTCGAAAAAACTTATTGAACAAAAGTTACTATAAATGCAATAACTAATAACTTTTATTTGAGATGTTTTTTGATAAAACGAAAAATTTTGATTTTTTTTTTGTAAAATTATTTAATATTTTTCCAAGTCTCAATTTTTTCATACTTATATGTAACGCTTCCATGGTTATGATAATTAATTCGTAACTAGTAAACCAAGTCTTGGACAAAAATTTGTATAGAACATAATTTGATGTATTTTTGAAGATTTATCTAAATACTTAATATATATATATATATAGATATTTTTATATCACACACTTTTTTAGCTTCGAATTGACTACGTGGTGATTTTATTTTATCTGATTGACTGACTGAAGATGTGCATACTACCCATGCACGAAACGTTTCATATTTTATAAATTCACAAGAACATTTTAATAAACTGACGAATAAAAGAGAACCTGCGTTTTATATATATATATATGTATATATTTATTTTCTGCAGTCATAGGCCCCTTTGTTTTGTCAATTTAGGTTATATGTCTAAGTTGGATGCTATTGAAATAACATTAACCAATAAATCTTTTTTCTTATACACAGAACGCCGATATTTCATACTACGTACTACTACGTGGTTACTGAACCGACGAAAGTACGAAAAAAAAATCATTCAAAATTGTAAAACATAAAAACTGACCAAAGAAACAATACATAAATCGGCACTTCCCAGACATGGCTTGGGTAGAAGTGTGGCCGCCACGTTATTCCGAGCCTATCATAAACATATACACATTGTGGATTCCCGGTAACCTTAGATATACCGAATCATTGGGAAGGTAATAAAAGTACACTCTTTTTTTATTTTAATGTAAGGAACGATTTTTTTGTTTATAATTGAGAATGCATATTATCTATCTTTTTCTTGGAATTTTGGCGCCTCTAGTGCCTCGGCGCCGTTATGCACCGCACAACCTTGCACTTACGTACGGCGCCGGCCTGTATTCACGACTATAATTACCGAAACGGCGCCACTATCGCCTTCTGAACTTTTGACACAAAAAGGATAGTCATCTGTCAACGTATGTAAACAGTATATTTGAATTATAATCAAGTATTAAAAAAGTGTACAAATATATGTGAATCCATTTAAGGATAAAATTTGCTGTTTGTAAATGAATATTTTCAAAGGTTATAATGTTGGTTCCAGATTATACTCATAGAGAAAATAAGATAAATATACACTGGTACCTTGACTTACGAGTGTCCCAACTAAAGAGTTTTTCGAGATACGAGCCCGTCTCTCGACCGATGTTTTGCTTTGAGTTGAGAGCTAAAATTCGCATTACGAGCGGAGGAGGTTATCTCTACAAGTGAGATGAACGAAATGTTGGTAATTTGGGAAAATGTTTCAGACTTTATTCAAAAGAAACACCAAAATGAGTTACAACTGGGCGTTCGACGACGCTATTTAATGACACTTGCCGAACTCATTTCAGAAACATTGTGAAAGGGAGGATGAAACAGACCGCATTGGACAGGTTTTTATCGAAAACCCTGCAGATGAAAGTGGAGAAAACGTGGCGAAAAGGACAAAAATCAGCGAAAAGGACAAAAATCAGCGAATAAGATTCAGTTATGCAGTTCAACCTTTCTCCTCCACCTCTGTCAGTATCTTCAAGTCGTCTTGTATCTTCTTTACCTTGATGTACATAATACGTAATCAGTTTACTGCAGTAATTCTATTGTATTGCGCTTTTTTACAATATTCCTTATTTATAAACACAATTTTCTTATCTAAAATCATGTAACAAAAAAATTGCGGTGTGTTTTGAGGGTCCGGAACGTATTAATGACTTTTCAATTCAGTCCAATGGGCAAAATTGATTTGACATATGAATAATTTAAGTTACGAGCTCCGTCACGGAAAGAATTAAACTCGTAAGTCAAGGCACCACTGTATATAATATTATTTTTTTAATTTTATTTTAATGGCCTTTGCTGCTGTGGAAATTAGCCAGGCTAATTTTTATTTGTGAAAAATTCCAAGCCTGGACGGGAACGAACCCGAAACCTTAGCAACGCAGAGCACATGTGTTACCACTACGCTACGCCGGTAATGCTGACCGGCATATCTTATATATGCTATATAAGATTATATAATACTTTGAACTTAAAACATTTATTTGAATACTTAATATCAACTCATTTCTGTAGAAATTTTATAGAAAGATAATTATTAGATAATTTATACTACACAAGAAAACTGTCAAATATTTGCATACTAACACACTTAACCCTTTACTGCATGAATTTTTATTTTTGGCTGAAATAATTCATAAGCATTAGGAATTGGATCTTAGTGAAATTAATATTAATTATTATTGTTATTAAAAAATAATAATTAAAATAATAATTTAGGACTTGTGCCATACATGAAGATTTGGATTCTACATAATGTTACAAAAGAAAATAATTCCGTATTATTTGCTCGTCAATTGCTAGGTGTTCTTCATTAGGGATTAAAAGCAGTCGCCCTCGAATTTTTGAAAGAAAAGGTCGCATCTTCTAGTTTTCCTTTCTCAATAAATTCAGAGTCATCGTTGAAGTGCAAATTCCGTTCGATATCCTCAAATCTATTGCAGCCCATTACTTGAGATACTGCAGGATCCATTGCTGTGTATGTGGCATATATGAACATTCATGAAGTAACATTCTGATTCAGTTTTAAAAGTAAAATAAAAAATAAAAATCGGAATGTGCCATATATGGCACACTATGCGGTAAAGGGTTAAGGAACACCCACATGAAATAACAAGGGGTTTTAATTATATTAAAAATATATAATTCATAAATATTAACAATAGTTTACACGATTTTCTTGCACATGTGAGACAGGGAAAATGAAAAATTCAACGTTAAAAGCTTGTTTAGAAACATCTGAACAGTAGAAATTCCCTTCAATAAATAAAAACAAAATTTTTGAATCATTAATAAACTTTCTTCTTCACTTGTAGCAAAACATAAGTATAAATGGTGTATTTATTAACTTTTAATGCATTTTGCTCGTTGGTTTAAAATTAAATTGCAGAACTAATAAAGACACTTTGCCATACACTTTAATTTTTCTAATAAAACTCATCTAATATTGGAAAATGTTCTTCCTCTGAATGACAACCAGACACACAACAAGGAGTATTCAATCTTTTTTTCTTAAATTTATCACTTTATTCGTTGTAAAAACGGAGTGAGAATGGACAGAAACAAAGAAACACATACTGAACTATACGTAAACAATGACAGTATACTTTTTAGAAGTGTTCGCTTTATTGCCGCTAGAGGGATACGCCTTAATTTGACTCACCAATAAGTATTTTCGTCAAATCTAAAATGAAAAATAATGACTTTGTTACTTCGGTCGTATTATTTTTTAATTATATTTATCAGTTAAATGAATACCGGATGTGAATAATGAACGTGAAAATAATTTTGAGAAGAGCAATGTCTAGTAAAAGATTATTACTGTTTTCGGAAAGAAATATTCTATCCGGACTTTAACTTTAGTAAGAAATTCAAAATTACGACGTATTTGGATGAAAACATTCGTGTGATATCCGGCACCGGCATGGTGACGGTTGTTGTAAATATAAGTTGGCAATTCTGAACATTTTAATCTCTGAGTAAATCCGTATAATAATGCTTCGAAATATAAACGCTAATAAACATCGGGTGTGACGAACACTGGTATTAACATATTTCCAGTTTAGTGTGCATTTAAGCAAGGTAAATGTGGCATATCCCTCCATCACTATGGACAAACACATGCGAATTGGACTGCACTTACATTCGACGCGGCAACATTATTCTGTAATTTTGGCAGCGTAATTTGTTCAATCTGTATATACAAGTTACTAACAATTCACATACACATATATAATATTTAATAAACAAAAAAATACATATAACTCACTTTGCCACAAGCACAAATGATTCTTCATCTAGATCTTCACGGTAAACTCTTATATTACACTGTTCATCAACTAGGCACCAATAAGCCAGGCCATTCTTGTCTCTGCCTATTGGTTGAGCTCGTAACTGCTCTGGTGTTTGATTATTCACTTCTGATTTGAATTTTGGGTGACAATCAAATTGCATTTCCATTAACGTCTAGAAAATAAAATATAAAATGATACCAACTGGTAATTGACTCATTTAGTATGTATATCTGTGAACATTTCAACCAAAATTATTTTATTATATTATTATTAAATTTAATTTTTGTTTATATGTATACATTTTTTGGTTCAAAAACAAACATAAAAAAGTTTTACGATGGTATTTGGCTATGAGCACTTTGAAAATACCATCGTAAAGAGATGCACATATGACGTAAGAGAGAGTTATACTATTATCATTAGTTCATTATGACTTCTTAAAACTACCATAATTCATCGATTGGTGTGATTTACATTTGATTCACTCTTGACTTGCACATTAAGTGATAGTAAACATAGGTTATTACAAACGTTTAAGCGGAACTGGAACCCGACTTGAATTTCTATTTTTTTTAAGTTGTCACTAGCTCACTTTTTAAGGATTGAAGTGAGCTTTTGTTAAACAAAATGATCAAAAGCTTCATTCAATCGTTAAAAGTTACTTGATTTGAAAATCTAGTTCTGCTTAAACCAAAGAAACGATTATATTGCATTTTGCCATGGCTTACTAGATATTAATAAAACAGCATTTTGATCAGATATTTTTCGGCACGAAAAATTCTTTTCTACAGATAAAAATTAATAAAAAAAAAATTATGAAAATAAATAAAAAAAATCAAATAAACAAATATGCACTGGTCAACAGTTGCAGAGACCACAGAAACCGAAAAAAAAATACTTTTTTTTATCAACAGATTCTGCATTTTCATTATTAAATACAGAAACTTAAAGTTTTTCTATAACCTACAACATATTTTTAATAATGTATAGTAATAATAAATATAGGCAGTTAGATATTGTATTTTAAATTCGCATTTATATATGTAGCTCTGACGAAGAAATAAAATATTTAGAAACTGGCCAGATAGACCTAGTTGTATTATTTATGTCTGCAACCCATACAACCCTTCAACACTAATCTATTACCGGACAAGACTACCTATACATATACATACATTATGCATAGCCTTTCCAAACGTAAATTGTTTCCATTTAAAAAAAGGTAGTTATATTTCCAAAAAATATGATATTTTTGGTAAGTGCTGATTTTTTTTACATACACAATAAAATTATATATAAATATTAATTGAAATATTTTAAGTTATACATGTACAAAAATAACAGAACAAAATTAATTTTTATAGCTCTATTTGTAGATCCATTTCTAATGGTTTATCATTATCAGCCACAAGCGCAGAGTTCGTACGAGTGCATTAAAATAACTCTGTGAGTGTTATTTTAACGCACTCTATGAACTCTGCACTTGCATCTGATGACAATAAGCCATTAGAAATGGCTCTATGAATAGACTTAATATCAGGTAAGCTATAGAATATTTAAAATATATGATTGCACCATTAAATTGTCACCTTATAAAGGCAAATTACGCGTTACCTAACTGACCATACTAACTCTCATAGTTTATGAGTTCCCAATGATGAAACAAAAAATTGTACAAAAAACCTGTATACAGTGTTTAAAGTCGGCACGATTGCTAACTGTTATTAGCAGATTACGAATAAATAGATAAAATATTAGGTCGTCAAGGATGAAATTTGTAGAAAAAAAGCCAAAGTTGGTTGATAACTTACAAATATAAGGAATTATTTTATTTATCAAAGTATGCACCCATATTGTCTATACACTTTTGCCATTTAAGCGGCAGGTTGTTCAGGCCGGTGGTATAAAACCCTGGCAGACGAGAGTCAATGAATTTCTGCAAGGCCAGTTTTACAGCATTGTCGAAATTAAACTGTTTTCCTATTAAAAAGTTGTCCAAATTGCGGAAGAAGTGGTAGTCAGTGGGGGCTAGGTCTGGTGAATATGGAGGATGATGAAGAAGTTCCAACTCCAATTCCTGTAGTGTTGCCACAGTCATTTGTGCAATATGTGGTCTAGCGTTATCATGCAATAATATAGGAGTCGATCTGTGACCAATCCAGGCTGTTTTTCTTTAAGCTTTTGCATCATTTCGTCCAGTTGGTTGCAGTATATTTCTGCTGTGATTGATGAGCCAGTTTTTTTTTGTTTTTAAGTTAACTGTATGAAATTTCGCGAACCAATTTGATATTGTCTGCTGCGTAGTTCCACTAGAGCCAAATACACTGTTAATGTTTCACGCGGTTTGCGATGTCGTAGTTCTACGTAAGAACTCATACTTCATAATAGTGCGAATTTCCGACCGTTCCATTTTCACCAAAATTAATTTTTAAGAAAAGTTTTTGATATTTTTTTAGAGAATACAATGATTTCTTTAAACAGGCGAATTGAGTAACTTTCCAACAAAAAAAAAAAAAAAAAACAGGACGGTAAAATATTAAGTCAATGTCAAATAATAATCTGTTAAAGTTTGCAATATTATTAACTACAAATTTCATCCTTGACGACCTAATAATAGTATTTTTTACACAGATGACTATGACAAAAACTCTAAAGCAATAGAGTACCAGATTTCAGAGATATTCACAAAAATAATATTTTTTTAAATGAAACATCTGTATATTTTTTAATATTCTGAAATAGTAACTTGTTCTGGACAAAAGTCTATCCCATATTTATAATTTAAGGCATTATTTTCATTAAATAAAATGCATTTAAGATCAGAATTTCTATAAAACGTTGTAACACATTGTATCAAATGTACTATAATGTTTCAAAATAACCAAAACTATACAGGTGTTCAATTTAAAAAAAATAAATTGTTTTTATGAATAACTCAGAAATCTGATACTCTATTGTTTCAGTGTTCATACCATTATCATCTGCATAAAAAATATTACTAATTTGTTCATTTATTAGTAAACATAACTCTGCTAATAACACAGTTAGCAATGGTGACAAGATAATCTGAACGCCTTGTAAATTACAGCATGTGGTCAACATGAAGATTTGTTTGGTCCTATTATCCCTGTATTAACAGATACTCATTTTAATTATTAAATACTCAAGGCTAAGATAACCCCCTAGTCGACACAGTATGAGAAGTTAAAAATTCCAAAGTGGTGTCTGAAATATCTCTACACTATTGCTACTGTATTGATCACGAGTCTCTTTACTCTGAGAAAGTGAATGATCAGGTACAACCACAAAATGACCCATCTTGTTTGAAAGCAGTGATAAATGGTTAGGAGATATTTTGTTCCAATTTGGCTTATGCAAAAACAAAGTAATGAATATAAATATCCATGTCCAGGCCAGTATTGACACCTGGAATCCTTAGCATGCAAAGCTGAGTCACAATCCGTGCTTTTAAGACCGGTGTGGAAAGTAAATCATATTGCTTGAAGTTTAGTTATTAAAATTTTATTACAATAACAATAGTATATAACTGGCAACCTTGTACGCAAATAAAATAAATATAGAACATAATGTTCTATGTAATATTTACGAGTGAAATAAAATTTCATTTTACATATTTGAATTTACACCATACATAACCCTTATATAAAAAGTTGAATTTAAAACTACATTACAATTGTAATAAGAGCCAACATTTCTTTATAAAGTTAATATTTAGAGCAGAAATTGTAAAAATAAATTATTATAATCTATACACTGCCCAGTCCACAAAAAACTTACAATAAATTACATTAGTTGTTAAACTGATATATAAAAAAATATTATTTACCTTGAGAATACGAACTTTAGATGATACTCGAGCCTTTTTATAACCAAACCTCTCGAGTTCCCAAGCATCTTGACTATTGAATGTATGACACAGTTTAATAAGAACTCTTTCCCATCGGTCTGTTGATACAGATTTTTTAATCCTGCGAAGTAGTTTTAGGTGAAGGTCTACCAATTCCGTAGCCACTATAAACGATTAAACAAAGAATATTAAATAAACACCTCATGTAATTCTAACAACTGTGTTAATGTTGTGCCATGGGCACATTTTTGCAGTGTACTGAAGTAATAAATTTTATAAAGATGTGTTGTTTTGACAAGCATCATGCTTGTCATACATGACAGGTAAGGGAGGGGGAATTATAAACCATAAAATAATAATATTATATATAATTTGTATAAAATATCAGAGGAAATGTACAAAATGAATAGTACTAAAGTACTGTATAAGTAAGAAATAAAAGTACTTAATCAAACGACGCTACGCGCAAAAATGTCATCTCCTAATGAACGATTATTGACCGACTTACATTCTTGAGTATTTTCCAGCATCTCCTGCAATTCCACAAAATCGGGACATGTTAATCCACATAGTGCCCCGAATTTCTCTAAAAAACTGCAAATAACTGCGAAATTTGGATCACTAACACAAGAAGTTTCGCCGTCTGACGCCATTTGCTGCCGCTTGTTGGATCATTTGTTTGACATATTCAAATGAACTACACTTTACTTTTAAACCATAACACAATCAATTGGTAGTAAATCAAATTAAGTAACAGTTAAGTCACAGATAACTACAAATATTCACATATTTTCACTTCTGAAAATGTTTTGCTGTGAAGAATTCCCAGCTACCAAACACAACTTCTTCTTCTTCTTTAATTATTCGGGCGGATTACGGATTATGCAAACAGCAATAACCAATTCAACAGTAATATAAATTAATTTATTATTTACACAAAATTATATACAAATACAAAATTACATAATTATCTAAATGTATGCAAAATCTTAATCATCTTCAATAATCCAAACCTCATCATCAACACCATCTGCATGAATATATTTATTAAAAATTGTTTTCGAGTCCATTTTTTTTAATACAGAGATTGTAGAAAATTCTTCGTGTGTAGGTACTGCAGAACGTTCTTGAAAATCGTTGATGTAGTTGTCATTATTCTGTAAAGGTAAATTAACTATTCTATTATCGCTAATATTAACAGGATACATGGTTTTACATTTTGGGCCGGGTTTCTTCCCCACTTTTTTAAGATGAATTTTATATTTACTTCCGGATAAATCTTCGAATGAAGTAACTTGTTTTTCTTGTTGCACATTACTTCTATTTTGACTGACAGATGCAGTCCTTGGTAAATCAGTAAATTCATTTAAATCATATATAAAGTCTTTGTTAACTGGCTTCACCCGATTACGAACTGGTCTTGACAGAATGTTAACTTCTGTTGGTTCGGTGTTCGTAATACTTTCTTTGGATGTATCAGCATCTGATTTACTTGTTACACTATCATTACTTTGTTCATTATTTTGCCCAAATATAACTTCTAATACCATTTTTCTAATAGCATCACTTTTAGTTCCATTCTCAATATTTTCTGATTCAGTTACGGGCTGATTCAGTTTATCTGAAAATTGTTATACATATTTTAAACAAAAGAACTAACTTAACTACAATAACATATTGTAATTGATATCTTACCATTTGTTGCATTTTCTTCTAACTTTTTCAGCGGTTTTCTCTTTTTTGGTCTTCCTCTCCCTTTAGGTGTTCTGGGTCTAGCAATATCAGTTTGTATAATAATACAACTATCAGGAGTAGAACAATTATCTTCAGGACTAACAGTTGCACAACTTACTACCGTTTCTTGAGAAGACTGTTTACTCGAATTTTCTTCTACCTTATTAATATCAATAAAATCTGCGGAAGACATTTCAATAGTTTTCCATTCTGGAATTTGAAAAACAACAGAATCTATTTTATCAGATTCAATAACATTATGATCTTTCTCAATATGTTCATATAGTGTTGATTTTTCATAGGCTTTAAAAGAACAGATATCACAGTAAAATTTCATCCAGTTAAAATGTAGAGACATGTGATTTCTCAGTTTGGATATATTTCCAAACTTAACATTACAAGGTAGGCACTGCGATTTTTTAAAATCAACATATCTAGCCATTTTGTCATCTAGTGTAGGTTTATTTTTTTCAGCAGAAGACTCTGTACCAATTAGTTTAATTAATTCAAGAGTACCTTCATTAAAATCTCTTTCTTCAATATCTTCTTGTTTAATACTATCTACTAAATCTGATGCTCGAAATTCATTTTTAACAGTTGATGAAGCACTGAATATTTCTTCAATTTCTGAATCTGTTTCATCTTGCATATTCTCTATTGGTGAAGAATCTTCCTCTTTATTGGGTGTAGAATTGGTAGAACTATGGATTGATAAAACTTCTTCTGCTCTTAGATCTGAAAAACAAAAATTTTATAGCAAGTTTTGAAAACAGAAATAGAAATTAACAAACCTTGCGGTGAATTTGATATTCCAGATGATGAACTAGGTCGAGAATTACTTTTTCTATCAAATGAAATACTCATAGAAGAACATGTCTGGACATTTTGACTATCTTCTGATTTAATAATCATATCTGCTTGTTCCAAATTTTGTTTTTTCAGTTCAGCAGTATTATCTTTTTCTGATTCCTCATTAGTCAAAATTTCATTTATAATATCTTCAGAATTCTTCTGCTCATGCTCATCTTTGATAGGATCAGTTTCTTCTTGTGTTTTATTTTCTTTCTCTTCGTTGTGTGCCGGTAATGGAGAAGACAGAGGTAATGTGATTTTTTCAGTTGGTTTTGTGTAATCACATCTAATTTGAATACCAATTTTTCTTTTCTTTAATATTAATGGTTTTCTTCTGTCTCTGATTTCAGGGATAGGTTCTAGTTTTGGAATTTTAGCTGGTTTCTTCTCACTTTTCTCTGTTTTATCTTCGGCAGCAGCCATTCTTTTAGATCTATTTATAATAATTGTATTCTTTGCTGCAATACGTTTTTGACAAGTTTGTGAATGTGAATTTAATGCAGCTCTTCTTTCAAATCTTTTTCCACATCCTCCACACATTTGTATGTCATTATCTGTTTCGAAATTATTCATCCATTCTTGATTTTCATCATCTATTCTTTGTTGCTCATTTACCGCTTTTGGTGATTTTGGTGACTTCTTAATATCTGCCTGTGTTTGATAAAATGCTTTAGATTGTACTTGTTCTCTTAATTTTCTTACTTGTGTCATGGTTTTTCGATGTACATTGTATAAATGTCTATAGACACTCCAGCAAGTTGCATAAACTTCCTCGCATTCTGGACAGGGATATACTAATCTGGTGTCTGCATGTTTGTATTTCATATGAGATACATACGTTTTTCTTGTTGCAAATTTTGTATTGCCTGCAAATTATAACAATTAACTACAAGATTCAGGTGAAATTTAAATCAATGAATTTATGTTTATAAATAAATTATTACAATGGTATATAAAACGAATATACTATCTACTTACAGTGGGAACATGTTTGGTTAATTGAATTAGATTTCACATTAATTGCATTTTCTTTTTCTAATATTTTGCCGTCTGGTCCTAAAACAACTGACTGACCTTCCAACATGTTATGTATTTCTGCAACCTTCAAAAAACAATTTATGTTAAATATGCTATACATATTAATAACATAAAATAACTATTTGTCTGGACATGTTATGCATGCAACAGATGATAGATGAACTAAGCAAGTAACGGAGTGGATACTGAGGTATCGAGAAATACACCAAGGCAAAGTTAAGAAGAAGAAAGGGCGAACTGCATGATATAGATCTGCTCTGGTTAAAAAAACTTAGGGTAAGAAATATTTACCTCTGAAGAGGATGCCTTTGCCCTTAAGGGCCTTATTATTATTATTATTATTATTATAAAAGAACTATTTGGGAAGTAAAGTTTTGAAAGATAGAGGCTCATTCTCTGACATTACTAGCACAATTCAAAACTCTTCAGCAGCATTTAGCATGCTGCATAACATCTATAGATTTCCTCATTACACCAATATAACTAAGCTTTTACTCTTTAACACCAACGTTATATCAGTACTATTGTATGGATGTGTCTAAAGAAGAGATAAATCGCTTACAGGTATTTATCGATTACTGTTTACGTAAATGTTGTGCTTTTTTCTGGCCGAAGATAACCATTAACACACACCTACTTAAGAAAGACAACCAGAAAGTTGGCCTATAAATAAGAAAGTGCAAATGGAAATGAATTGGTCATATACTGAGACGACCTATTAACAATGTAAATAGGATGGCTTTAAATGGGAATCCGCAAGGAAATCAACAAGAGGTCACCCAAAAACATAGAAATGATCAATCCAAAAAGATGACAGACATTGGCAAGATGTGGTCGGTACTAAAGTAAAAAGGTGAGCCACGGTTTAAAAAAGGTTAAAGACCACTGCTGTAGAAAAAATATAAATATACAGGATTGACACACAAGACAGGACACAAGACAAGGCAATACAAAATAATGCACATATGGTAGAAAAACAATAGTATAACTAAGAAAATCAAGCACTTAATTTTTGAAATATTATTAAGAGCATTACTGTAGGGACCAGTAAAAAGCATTGAAAAAAATGCTCAATATGATAGAAATAGGCTTCTAGAAAACAGAAGGGGATATCAATGAGAGAAAAAGTGAAAAATGAAAGAATTCTCGAAATTATGGGTGTTGATCATATTGAAAACATAACGAATCAGCTTAGATGGTACAGTCATATAGAACGAAGGGGAGCTGAAAGGTTATCGAAACAAATTACAGAAAGGACACCAATGGAGGAGAATAAAGGGAAAACCTACAAAAAGCTGGAAAGAATGAATCTGAAATGAGATAAACAAAAGAGAACAGAGCAAGGAACTATGTCACACAATAGTGGAGACTAGAAGTAGTCCTAGAGCATTATAAATTGATAAATAATAAAATAAAATAACTATACCTCAAGTTGCATTTCTTCTATTTTATTTTCACAGTCCTCATCAGTTTTACTAAAAGTCTGAAACACTCCTGAACTTGACCCATTTATGTGCTCTAGATTTAATCGAGGATCTTTATTATCGCAATTTTCATTTAAATTTTCATCTTTAATACTATCTTCTGGATTATTTGATCCATCTTGACTCTTTTGAGCTAAAATTTCTAGTACGGATTTTATAGATTTTTTATTAATTTTTTCATTTTTTTCAGTATCTTTATTTTTTTCTAAACAATTAATTTCTTTCTCGATAACTTGTGTATCAATATCATTACACTTATTTGAACATTTTACATGTATGACACAATTATATTTTTCCTGACAATATGTTCGTTTATGGGATATGAAATTTGATAGACTTCGAAAGATGTTTCGACAGATACGACACTCATATAAAATTTCACATTCATATGAGAGATATTCTTGAACCTGTAATAAAAATTAATTACAACTTTGAATAAAATTACATTGACAAGATTATACCTCCTCGGTTGCAGAGTTAAATGCTTTTATTACAGTGTTCAGTCCTGATAAACTCATTGCCAATGGTTTCGAAAGCACTGAAATGTCATTTTCTTCATCATATTTATTCTCTTCAGAATCTTGAAGAGGTTTGACATTTCGCTTGGATTTTATCTTGGAATTTACTCGATTAGACATTTTAACCTAAGTAATATCTATATTAATTGTTATTCCATTCAATATAAATTAAATTTTTTAAGTAAAGCTACTAAATTATTATTTGTTTGATTTTGAAGTAAATAATAACACTTACAAATGAACCAAGTAAGTATCATGTGTGTTAGCATACCAGACTACTTCCTAACAATGACCAATAGCAACTGACATATATTTACACCTAAGTAATTTTGGGACGTTATTCTAATATTAAATGATATTTATATAAATACATAAGTTTTTATTTTAATTCTTTAAGCTATTTTTATGTCCAAAAACTCAAATTTACATCTACACGAAAGAGAATGTCGCAGTCCTGCGTTATGTTAGTATTGTCTTGAAATTTAAGTAAATATTTTTCTCTTTGTTTTAATAGAATTGATTTTAATAAAATTTTATTTACAATTATTCATTTCCTAATATTTCATTTGTTTACATATTTTTTTTTCAAATGTATAACAATCAAATTTGTGAGGAAAATATATTTAACGTAAGTTATGTAATTCTTAATAATAAATTAATATCAAAAACACGCAATTCAATTCATATTTTTATATTGATATTAACTTATAAATGAACGGCTCAAAGAATAAAATTAGTATAGACCACATTCCTCCAAACTGTACGTTATTCAGTACGATAGGAAAAGAAATACAATCATTCACACTTACGGAACATCATTCAAATTGATGATATATATTTTAATTAATGAGATTCATTATATATAACGAGTTTTTCAAAATATACGTTTGAAAAAATACTAATGCCTGTAATACAAGGGTTTCTACAAAGGTAGTCTCTCCCTTGTTTTTCTCATATGCTAATATTTTTAATATTGATAATAGATAATAGGAACCCTGCAATTAATCTAAAATTAACATATAAATCCAAAATTAATACAAATACCTTTAGAAATTATCTAAAAATATAATATTAAAGAGTACCTATGAGCTATCCTCCATTAGCACTGCAGGCTGCTAGTAGAAAGTGAAGAAATGTGTTCAGCTATATAAAAATAGGAATATACAAAGATAAATACTTAAATAGTGTTTACAAACAGTTTGGTTATAAAATAATATTTAAATGAACAATTAATAACAATGTTCATTCCACATTGTCAAAGAATTGCGACAATATCAAAGGTTTAGTATAATATTCTAACCTCATATTTAATATTATTTAATGGATTTACTGTATCTATAAGGTTTTAATAAAATATTTTCTTTACATTGTAGATTTATCAATTTCACAGACAATCAATTAATGCGATCAAATTATTACCATCGATAAATCATAATACAATTAATAATAATGTAAAATATTTTTCAATACGATCAACAAATTTAGCACTTCGAAACAATAATGATGGAATTTTTCGATCGATAACAAAGAAAATACCTTTCCTTGATGTTTCTAAAAGTGTAAGATATTTATATACAAACCTGTATGTGTAGTAATGATAGTTTTTTGTAGAGATTAAAAGCAGCTGGATTTTTATTGTATGAAGTAGTAGCAGATAAGCTGGATTATAATGAATTTTTTAAGAAATATGCGTTACCAGATACTTTTTATTCATGGTTTGTAATTACGGAATTACACGTTTGGATGTTATCTGTTCGTGCCATGGCTGAAGGAGATGATGGACGTTATACTCGTAATTCAATAATACAAGCTATGTGGGCAGATGTAGGCACGAGGGTTAAGAAATTGGGGGTAAGTTTGTGCTTTTTAAATTTTGGAATTGAATAAATTGTATATATAATATATCACTGAATTGAAATATGGGAATAACAAAATATTATTTGCAATGATGGTTAATAATAATATTTCATGTCAAAGATGTGTAAAATTATATAAATTATAATTTTAGATACTTACTTTTTTATAAACATTTAAATTCAGTTGTGTTCCAACTCATTAATAAATGTATATTTAAAGTTAGACATTTATTTTTGCTCTCACTTTTGAAATTGTTTGTTTGAAGAAGTATATTCCAGTTCACAACACATATGACAACTAATAAAATTTGTAAATTACAAAATTTTTATTCTTTAATATCATTGAGAACTTTATAAAAATATCAAATTTAATAAAACTTAGGCTTGTTATGGCAGAGACAAATATATGTTACAAGATTTTCATAAAATGTGAGTAGAATTTTACAATTTTTAAAAAAGGATAATTCATCATAATGTGTAGTTGTACTACCATAACAGCTGTACTCTCCATTTTACTCTATTTTTTGCTTTATCTTTACAGTTCGTCAGATTTAATTTGTACAGATTTTCATAATTTATTTTTAACTCAGATAAGTCCTTCTTTTTGGGTGTTTTAGTGACCTTATTTCATACATTTACTTGACCATCCTAGCTAACTGAATTTGAAACAGGCCACTATAAGTAATGTGGAGCCGACGTTGTAGTGATCTTCCTCGCTTTCGTTTGCCGTTCGGACCCAAGAAACGGAGAATGCATGTGTAGTCATTAGACGTGTAAACGTTGAGATAGATGGAGCTGCGTTTCATTTAGCACGGGTGTTTGTGTGTTACCCAATCCACGGTATTCACAATGAGAATCATTAGATTATTGACTAGAGCAGCGTTTCTTAAACTACGGGTCTCGACCCAAATGTGGTTCGCGTACTGTGTTAAAAGGGTTTATTTTACTTAAGACTAATATATCCTATACAAAAACTCAAGTCTGTAGTTGGTTTAGGAGTAACTGTACCTTAGAATTTTAACTGGTCTACGCATATCATCCAAGCGGTCAAAAAATCCAACAAGTTATTTACCTCATCTATAAATCATTTTCACATCTTACCCCTTAATTATTTCGCAAAATGTATCTCCACTCCTTGAATTTGTCTTTGTTGTATAGTCGCCTTTTTTACTGCGCGATATCCAGTTGTTAGGAGTTCAAAGAAGAGCAAGTATAGGGGAAAAATTTTAAGATCGTAGCGCCACGCGGATTTTTTTGAAACCATTCTAAATCAGATACCACTTGACATTTACTAGTAAATAATAGCGAAAAGTGTATCAAAATTCGACAAAAAATAAATAATTGTTTGGGATTTTCTGATTTTGTGAAGTGACATTACTTGTAAACATCTAAAATACTACATTTTGTGATCTGGTTTTAAGTTATGGCGGTTTTCCATTGTAGATTATTTTAACTATATTGGGGGAAATAATAATTCCCGTGTTGTTTACCAAGGGGTAGAAATCTACAATGCTGGGAATATAATATTGTGTGGAGTCACTGAAAAAAACAGAGAGTTCATAAAGATTTATGCATTATGCCTACAAACTTGTGCATTACAAACCCACACACAATAACAGGAATTTTCAAGATATGCGATAATAAATACAAAATTGAAAATATTTTTTGTAGTCACTATCATTAAAATGTAATGAGCAAACTTTGATATAAGGGCTCACTTTTTTTCCAATTTTTAAATTGTTTATCTAAACATTGCGTCGATTCCTAACCTCTTGCTTTCCCAATTTTGTTTCGAACCGTACGGTGTCTGATATTAGTGGAAACAAATGAAACGATATTTCCGGGTTTCTTCTTTTCAATGAATTGCACATAGGCACACAACAATATGTATTATACATTTTTCAATGATTATAATAAAACTTTAAAAACAAACTTCATACAAAACCAATACACAAAACGAAATGTTATCTGATGTACACAAGTTCATGAAACGCTCACCAGATGGTAGGGTGCTTAGCTGCAAATCCCTATACTTCCGTGAAGCATACAGCACTTGTGTGATGAACACCTAAAGAAACTTGATCTCCTGTTGGCAGATCAAAAAACACGCGGGAACCTGATCCAGATGTTTCGAATAACCACAGTGAAATTTTCTACAGACATGTCTCAAAAAGTTTAAGAAACACTGAACTAGAGCAATATTTTCAACGCCGTAGTGTGGTCTTGCCGCGCCTAAGGCGAGACTCATAAGCGACGTCTCTTTAACAATTTAGCAAGAATATGATTCTTCTGGTCATATTATATTATAAGTAATGTTTTTATTGTAGGCAGCGAATCCAGCTGAGGTTCGTGCCCAAGTAGATGAATTATCAGAACAATTTCAGGCAGCTCTTATTGCTTATGATGAAGGACTATTATCTTCTGATACAGTATTAGCCAGTGCTTTATGGAGAAGATTTTTTCAACAAGATTGTGACAATCCCGCGCATCTGGAAAGTTTGGTACTTTATGTTCGACAACAGGTAAATGTAAAAATAATTCTTTAACTATTATTATCTAAGCAAAATTATTTTAGATCCAAATGATTGACGAATTATCCATGGAAGAATTTTTTGAAAAACGTGACTTTACGTGGCTGCCTATTAGATAGGCATTTAAATATGTAAATATTAGGTAATGTGTATATTTTTTGTTTGTTTTAACAATAATTGTACTATACTGAACTCTTTTATACTTGTTTAGAAATAAAATATGTACTAATCACATAGTTTTAATTATCGTCATGCTCATGGATTAGAATGTCCAGCCTGTTCCGTCACTTCTTCCTTGGTCTTGAACTCCTCTTGGTTTATAAGCAGCGCCTGCTTGGTATCGTCTGCTTGGTATCGTCGACCAGTATCGTCTGTTTAACTAGTGTAGGGCCAGGGGTGTGCTGGAACCGGCTCGCAACGGCTAGCGTAAGCAGGTTGTTAAGATTTTTGAAAATTGGCGAGCTGATTGTTAAATGATTCCTCGAAACCAATCGACGATTTCAATGCTATTACATATGTAAAGTCTTGGATGAGTAAAAACCATAGATTAGCAACTGAAATAAGTGTTTGAAAAAGTGGCTAGAAGTTTTCGACAAATCAAGTAAGGCATATGGAATTTATAATAATTCATATTAAATGTATTTTAAATAAAAAAAAAAATGTTATAATCAAAATATTACTTATTTACATGTGTATTATTATAAATATATTATTTTATATTTTTAATTTTAAAATTACTTTGTCATTGTTGTTTTTTTTTTTTTTTTTTCTTAGCCAGCCGGTGTTAAATGTTTTTAAGCACACCACTTTGTATGGCCAATGTAGCACCCGCTATAGGTGCTTTCATATTTCGGAGTAGAAGTAAAAAAAATAAATGTGAATATCTTAGAATTGAACATTAAAATAAAACGAAAAAGAAATAAGAAAATCTTACCGGTAGAAACTGATTAAGAATCTTTGTGTTCAAGCCAATATGAAATAAAATATTTATTTTAGTTTTATTATATATACAGGGTGTTTGTTTGAAACGCCGCACCTCGAATAACTCCTTTATTTTAAGAGATATACAAAATTCTTCAGAAGAAAAGTTAAACTAGACAAAAGGTCCCACTTAAGGACTATAATAAGAATTCTGCATCACTTCCGGTTTCAGTGGAAATTGTTTCAACTTTTTATCTAGCATAGGAAATCGGTACTTTAATTTTCTTTTCTTGAAAGTACATTAAATCAGCTTTACTAGGATATCAAAATATCATACTTTAATTTTAACCATTTCAATATGGCGACCATTTATTTACAAAATAATAAACATAAAGACAGCAGAAACAAAATTATAAAAAGATATAACATTATGTATTAGGAAAAACAAAAAAACAAAATATGGCTAAAAAAAAAGTTAGTAATAAACTAAGGAAAATTTACAAATGTTCAATATGATCGCCGTTGTTATCCACACATTTTCTCATTCGTAATAAAGACTCTTCCGTTAGAACGATATACTCTTGGATTTCCCTGATGGCTGTTCTTACCCTATGTTCTAAGTCTTCGAATCTATACCTTCAGGATACCTTTCTTCATTTGAATAACGTACGTAAGCCATAATTACAAACGATTTGATGTTATCACCTTTAATATTAAACTCGTACTAACAGGCAAGAAAATTTGCAGGTTTTATTTGTTTTTTTTTTTTTTTGTAACAAAATCATTTTCAAAGCTTGCTGCTTGCTTGATGTTTAACTTTGTACGATTTATGTTATTTATTATTTTGTAAATAAATGGTCGCCATTTTGAAATGGTTAAGTGATGCAGTATTCTTATTATAGTCCTTAGGTGGGCCATTTTGTCTAGTTTAACTTTTCTTTGGAATGTTTTTTTGTATCTCGTAAAATAAAGGAGTTATTTGAGGTGCGGCGTTTCCAACAAACAACCTGTATATATATAGTTATATTGAAAAAGTTGACATTTTTTATTGCAAATAAACGATCTATTTGAAAATACGTGATCATTATCTTCAATTTTGATTTTTAAATGGTAAAAATGTAGCTTAAATGGCCTTGCCGGATTTAAAAAAAGCTGTAGCAGACTCTTGCATTGTAAACAACAAAATTGATAATATGCAGATATCAAATGAGCTGGAATGTTTCCAAAGTCACGCTAAGATAATATTTATTAGCTTAAAATTCTTACACCAATATCAAATTTCAAAAAAATAGTTAAAATGGCTATGTAAATAATAATCATAAAAAACGATTATCATGTTAATTAAATAATTGTGGATTATAAAAAAAATATTTTTGTTTAAATGACGAAAATAAATAATGCTGGTAATGTTAGATAATTATGGAAAATGCAGGTGGTATTTTACGTATTTAACGAGTACCTACAATAATAAATCATTTTTAAAGTCCAATTTTGCACGTAGATTTTAAAAACAAATGGACTGTATAAAACACGGGTCTTCCCTGATTATGCCATGAAATTGGTGATTCCCCAAGAAACGATGCGACGGTATAAAAGCGTTCGGCTTGGTTAGTTCGTATTGTATTAGTATTCATTGAATTTGCAACTTGCAATTTGCACCCTGTCCATTTATCTGTCTAAAATATTGTTTAATAAAATACAGTTATTTAAAACGTGAGTTTTTATTTTATTTTTTACAGTCAAATAATAATTTTCAAATGGATTTAAAAAAATGAGATTATATAGATACATTTAAATTTTTATTGTGTTTTATTGTCGACATACGTAGGGGCGGCAAATAAAGTCTTGCACCCGGGCGGCAAATTTCCTTGGCGCGCCACTGAGGGGTGCCCAAGCATTACTATACTGCCTTGGTTCTCAATCTTTTGAAGTCGGGGAACACTAAAATATGATATTTTTTTGCGCGGAACATTACCGATACAACACAAGCTTTAAAGCCGGGGTGGCCAATCTTTTTTAAATCAAGGGCGCAATGAAAAAATGGACATTGCTCGTAAAACTAACTTCATTATTGAAGAGAAAAAAGGGATAGTGTCGCGAGCGCACTTGGATTCGCGGGCGCGGGATTGTCCACCCCTTCAAAGTGTTACTTTTATAAAAGAATAAAATACTGATATTGATTGATGCAAACTTATTTCTTTAAAAAAAAATTAAAATTACAATACTTAAAAAAAATCGCATATTTAATGCGATACATGAGCTTAGTGATCTTTGCAGATTTCAGCAATATTGGGACGAATATATGTTAAAGCCAGGCTCTCGCGTTTCTTTGTTTTAATATTAACCATTGTTGAAAATCCTGCTTCACAAAGATATGACGTGGAATATAATAATAATGTGTTAAGTGCTTTTTTGCAAGACATCTTTATTATTAGTATTCATCTTGAACAGAGATTCAGAATTTTTCAAGAATATTTTGAATGAACTTCAATTTTAATGTACGATCTGAAGAGAGCGACATCAGTTCTTCTTCTAAAATCAGAGTAAAACTGGAGAAATCGTAAGAAACAAACGGATTTCTTATCCAATCAAATTGCTCAGTTAAACAATGGAAAATATTTTTCAATATTATTTTACATTGTATTAATTTTTATTTGTAACAGTTTTTAATTGTTTATTTGATTTTTTTGCGGAACACTTGAAATGGTTTCACGGAGCACCAGTGTTCCGCGGACCACGGATTGAGAACCACTGCTATACTGAGCCATGATTTGAAATATTGAAGAGCCACATTTTAAATCAGCTGTGGCCACCACAGGACCGACCCCCATCACAAAGTACTTTAGTACAAAAACAAAACACATTCTAGCAGCAGAGTAGAAATAACTTGGCCCAATATTTTCTAACAGAGATATTATTTATCATGACCATGGAAACGTTACACATAAGTATGAAAAATAGATACTTTTTCAAATTTTTTTCGTTGTCTCAAATAAAAGTTGTTAGTTATTGCTTTTATAGCAACTTTTGTTAAATAAATTTTTTCGAAATATTTTTCTGTTATGAAATATTCGCAAAAATCTTAAAATCGACACGAGTAAACTCCAATTTCTAGTCAACAGATTTTTACCAAAAGTTGATCAACTCGTGGAACATTGATGTCAAAAGCTTAAATATGAAGTTTCATAAAAATCCTTTTAGCCGAATTTACTCTGCACGTGTACACAGACCGACAGACAGACAGACAGACAGACGGACGGACGGACAGACAGATCGATAGACATCATGCTAAAAATAGTCAAAACGTTATGTAGGGACCTCAATTCGTGGAGTTCCATCGAAATCACTAACTAGAATTTTGACAAAATAATTTAAACAAAATAAAAATGCAAAACAAAAAATAAAATTGTCTCCAGCCCGGAAGCGAACCCTAGGTTGCAACTTAGGAAGCGAGAAGACTAACCATTAGACTATGAACGCTTACAAGTTTACATAAGGTATTAAATATTTTACGTCAACCAAAAAATAAAAAAATGCGTGATTTTCCTAAAACATAATCTGATAAAAAATTACTGTTGTACTATTCCGGTTCACACCAATGTTCAATACTTAGAATTTTTTCAGATTTTTAGATTACCCCCTCTGACTTACAGGGGGTGGGACAAATTTTTTTTTGCACATTTTTGGCAATAATCACGTCATAATAATTTATTTTGCAAAAATAAAATTTTGATCGTTAATCCACGTACTAAGGGCTTTCATTTGATACCCTACTCGGAATTTAAAAAAATATTTTTTTTCCTATGAGCCCATATATGTTTATATTTTTAGGGTAATATGTTTTTTAGATATTTTAGTATTTTTCATATGTGCGGGTCAAAGAGTTGTATAAGCATGCCAAATTTCAACTCTCTAGGTTTAGCCAATTGGCTACAATTTTTACCGAACAGACAGACAGACGACAAAATGACGGTATAAGAGTTTTTTGGTCATACCGACAAAACCCTACAAATCAATTTTTGTCAGTCGGTTTGTTCGAGATTCACGCAAAAACGTCTGGACATATTTTTACGTAATTTAGTATGATTGAGTAAAACCAGGATTCGAAATTAGGCTGTAAGGCATTACAAATTTTTTACTCTAGGTGGCAGATGCGGGGATAAAACTGCTTCTTAAAAAATATCTTCCTTATTATTGACTTAACAGCAAAATCATTTATGATAAAAATAATTTATAATAATAAAACAAATCTTTTATTTTTATGCATTTTTTCATTTAGATGAATATTTGGGGAGTTACGGGGGACACCCTATAGCAAAACTTCTGAAATATATCCCTCATTATTGACTTAACAGCAAAAACATACAGTGAATTTCTTTTATCCTGCAACATTGAAATTATTATTATGCATGGTTTCCCTAGTAACGACAAATTGTTTTGACAGCAATGTTAAATCGCCTATGTTGCAAATTAATTGAAACGCCATTTTACATTGCTGTCAGATTTCAATTACCATAGTAACGATGATACCCAGAGCCGGCGCAAGGGTCTGCGGCGCCCGTAGACAAGATTTAATTGAGCGCCCCTAAGTAGGGTGCAATTAGGTTTTTTCGAGATCTTCCCTTCTAAATTTGAAGTGAAGATCTAAAACAAAAAAGGTCCTCACTTTTACATTTTAAGTAAAGACCTAAAAAAAAGGTCCTCACTTCTAAATTTCAAGTGAAAACCTCACTTCTAAAATTACATTTCGCTTTTACATTCATACTTTTATATTCATTTGGCCATTTAGCGCCCCCCTCGCAGTGGCGCCCGTATGTCCGTCAGCGCCGGCTCTGATGATACCTATATTGCAGGATAAAAGAAATTCACTGTATATGACAAACATTGTTTATGATAAGAAAAAAATTCTTATTTGTTCTTTATACTTTTATATACTTTTTCGATTGGACGAATATTTGGGTACTTACGGAGGGACACCCTAAAACTAAAATCTTGAAATATCTCACTTAATTATTATTTACTGTACATCAAAAATGTATATGAGCAAATTTTTGCTCTTCAATGCAGTTTTTAATACGACGATTATTTAGGGGGTAAGGGGAGTATTACCTATAAGATTGAAATATCTTATTTATTTAACAGCAAAAATGAATATGAGAAAAGAAACTATTCATCTCTGTTGAATGCAGTTTTTAATTAGATATTTGAGGAGCTATAGGGAGGACTATCTATAAATGAAGTATATGAAGTCCCATGTATTATTTATTTAACATAAAAAATATAGAAGAGTGGTTTAGAATAAAGAAACGATTATTTTATGTCCTACTTGAAATTGACATATCTCACTTATTTACGTTACAGCAAAAATGTACATTGCAAAAACCGTATAAAGTACGGGTACTCCAGCTAGTTATTTATAAAATTGAACAAATTGAAAAAACTAATTGAATGTTTTTTAGGCGCATATTTCATTTTAGGTAAGGTGACCAACCGTCCTCCTATGGGGAAGACAGTCCTCCTTTTGTAAGATCTGTCCTTCCTTGAAAAGTGTCCTCCTATATGTCCTCCTTTTCGTAAATTTTCGTATTTGATCGATGCCGAGCCGATCCGTTGCAATTGATGTGACGTTGCATTTGACATTTGCATTTGACATTCGTCAAGGTTCGGTAGAATGCGGCGAGACGCGATTATGAGACGCATAAGCTCCGAAGATCTCTCCGGGAGATCTTGCGAGAGCGCGTCGCACACAAGTGGCTTTCTTTATTTGGAGGAATCAAATCCAGGCATAACAGAAAATTTATCAAAGAAGTGCAGAAATTTTACCAAACATGTTTTCAATATATCGAAGAATGGTCTGAAACAAACACCTTGGTAAATAATTGTTTTCAATGGTGTTTTTTTACTTCATCGCAAGTAAATTGGACAGATATTGAATCTTGTGTTGAGTTTTTATCTAAAGAAATGCCAGATATTAAAATAGACGACAATTAACACGTTGAAATTAATAAAAGATGGGTAGAAATATTCAGCCATTTTAAAAATATATATTTCATATTCCATGTGAAAATTTATTTATTCTTGTTCAATTTACCTTGTGCTGCCCTGGATCTAATGCTGCAGTTGAAAGAGTTTTTCAATTGCTAATGATTTTTGGACAAGTGAGAAATCTAGATTAAATGTTGATACTCTAGCTGCAGCACTTGCCGTAAAATTCAATATGAAGGATATTTCTTGTTCAGATATTACCACTATATTGTTAGAAGATGATACTTTGATAAATAATATTCATTCGATTGAATAATAATTAATCATTATAAGTTTTTTTCAACAAAGTTTTTATTTTACATTTATCATATTATGGTATATTATTGTTAGAAAAAATAAAACGAAAAAAAAATGTTTTACGATATTTCCTTGCAGTGGCGCACCCAGGGAGGTGGCCCGGGGGCCCGCCCCCTCAAGAAGGATGGAAATAACAAATTTTTTAATTTTTTATCATCATGGTTCAGTAGAGATGAGGACCCTTTTTTTTATTCATCACTTATATTTTACAAGTGAGGACCTTTTTTTTTGCTCATCACTTGTATTTTACAAGTGAGGACTTTTTTTCGGTCATCATTTGTATTTCAGAAGCGAGGAGCTTCTATATCATTACTTTTTTTTGTCTACCGACAAAAAAAAAAACTGGGTGCGCCACTGTTTCCTTGTGTCCTCCTTTTCATTGTAAAAAAGTTTGTCACCTTATTTTAGGTCCCCAAAATCCTGGTTACGGCACTAATTCTTGAGCATGCATCCAATTTTAAATATTTAAGTTGTGATATAAATTACAATTTTAATTACCTTACTCAAATTTTGATGATAATAGAACCGGTCGAAACGCTACACTGACCACGTGGCTTTCATATCTATGGCCGACGGTCTAGAAACGGAGAACTTACCTTCTCTGCCCCTTATATGCCTATCTAGGCGTTGGGATATTATTATTATTATTATTATTATTATTATTAAATTTTGATGAATATACATTTATAGGCTATTTCAAACGTTTAAGCAGAACTAACTTGAAGTTATCATGAGTTCTCTTTTTAAGATTTGAAGTGGGTTTTTGCTTAGCAAATATTCAAAAGCCTCAGTTAATCTGTAAAAGTTACTAAACGTCTAATTCTAATTCCGCTTAACCCAAAGAAACAGGCTATATTATTATGGAAGGCCAATACTTGTCAGAATATTTAAAGTTAAAATTTTTTCACTTTTTATTAAGTTTATTATTTTTTCAATTGAATTGCATTTTGTAGTTTATTCAGTTCCGCATGTATCTTCGAAGACAGAAAAAATTAAGAGCCCCATAAAAATTCTAATATGAGGGATACCTTTTAAGTTTTTACAAAAATTAAGAAAAAAAATTTTTGTTGTACAAACTGTTTTATTGCTTTTCAAAATATTCGCCTTTAAAATTTATACACTTTTGCATACGTTCAAGCCAATTCTCGAAACACTTTTTCTACTCTGAAGTTGGTATTTCAAAAACATGGTTTTCGAAGGCTTCAACAGTTCTTGAGGAGATGAAAATAGCTGTCCACGCATTTTTTGTTTGACATTGGGGAACAAAAAAAAAGTCATTAGGTAATAAATCAGGTGAATACAGACAATGAGACATTAATTCCATGTTTTTCTCCTTCAAATCAATTGTTTGACGTGCTGTGTCGGAGCTTGCATTGTCATGATGAAGAATGATGCGACGTTTTTGGTTGCTTATCCTGATTTTTTCGATGACTTCTGGCAAACAAATTGTTGTATACCATTCAGCATTAACTGTTCTCCGATCCTCTAAAGCAGTGGTTCTCAAACTTATTTAGCCTACCGCCCCCTTTTCAGAAAAAAACTACTTAGCGCCTCCTGGAAATCTACATTCTTTAAACGAACAAACAGAAAGATATATGTATCTATATTTCTACCTACGTTCTAAAATATAATAAAGAAAGATGTTGTAAATAAAACACCTTGAAGTTTGAAATTAAAAATTATTTATTAAAATCATATTCTCATCTAATGGGAAGGATGAACCTGGTGCGCTGCTATCAATGTATCATTCCTCGGCTCTATTTTTGTCAGCAGTATTCTTAAATAACCGCGATTAGCTATTTGCAGCCGGTTTCTTTTCTTTTTTTTTTTGATAATAGATTTGCGACCGCACTGAACCCACGTTCCAGTAAATATGATGAAGAAAATGCAATTAACAACTTTTGTATTATAGCCCATAACCCAGAATAAGCTGTAGGAATCTGCTTTTGCAGCCAGAACTGTTGGTAGCCGTCATTGAATTTAAATTTCAATTCGTAATTTGTTGTTACTTCCAGAGCCGCAGTAAGGGGGGCGGAGGGGGCGACGGGCCTGGGCGCACTAAGGAAAAGGGCGCTGACGGGCTTGACTAAGGAGCGCTATTGCGAAGGCGAGCACCTTTTTTTTGCTCGTTACTTGGATTTTGAGAGGTGAGGACCTTTTTTTCTTTTTGCTCACCACTTGAATTTTGAGAGGTGAGAACCTTTTTTTTATTTGCCAAGGGCGCCAAAACACGGCTCTGCCCCTAGCCCAAGTTTTCCTTATTGCGGCTCTGGTTACTTCCATCTTTTTTTTTTTTGTTGTATTTTGGAGTGTTTGCACTTGAAAAAGGATCCAAAACCCAATCGGGTATGTTCATTTTAAAAATATCTTCAAATCGTTGGTTGAAGTCAGAATGGAGAGCATCCAAGTGCTGACAACAGGTAAGTAAGTCTTCATCATTTTCAATGCCCCCAAATGCACCCGAGGCTACGATCGCTCCCATGTATCGTTCCAGCGCCCCCCACGGGGCGGTATCGCCCACTTTGAGAATCACTGCTCTAAAGGAATGCATTTTAATTGACCTTGGTGAATTGATTTTAGTTGACCTTCACGAGATTCATCACTGACGGACGCTGCAAACCAATTGTAAACAGTCTTTTCTGATGGTGCTTCATTACCAAAAGTTGAACCAAGCGAATCTATGCATTGTTGTTGAGTTAGGCCTTTACTAAAATCGTAAAAAATCATCCAACGAAAACCTTCACGAGTAATATCCTATTTTTCACAAACTTATTTTTTTTAACTCTCACTGTCAGAGCCGGCGCAAGGGTCTGCGTCGCCCGTAGGCAAGATTTAATTGAGCGCCCCTAAGTAGGGGGCAACTAGCTTTTTTAGAGATCCTTCAAGTGAAGACCTAAAAAAAAGGTCCTCACTTCTAAAATTACATTTCACTATTACGTTTGCATTCATTTGGCATTTGGCGCCCTTTTGAATCTCACGTCAATGCCCCCTTTGCAGTGCTCACTGTCAACACACTATTCGGTCAATTTATAAGCTGCCACTGATTTCATAATAGAAAATGTCAAATTTTACGAATATAGTAATGACACATTTCAATATTGCCATCTAGTGGTCGTTTGTAAAAACATAAAATGTAACCCTCGTGTTAATGTTCTAATTTTTAACATAAAATACAGGTTTAAAATTAATGATACTGAGTTCTAACTTTATATAATTCTATATTTATTTTTGATTATGTTTTAATGCACTTGACAATGTTCTAAGATTAATTACATTATAGTTATAACCACAATACATAATATTTTAATATGTGGGACATTTCTTAAATACATTTTTTTCAAATTTTCTGAAAAAAGTTAAAATATGCCCTCTATGATATACGACTTATAATTATAATTGATTAAAATATTTGCTATTGTAAATTCTGTATATTAAATATACAGAACACAATAAATTTTAAATGATTTTTCGGGACGATAAATGGTTTATCTAAAAAGTGCTTTAATTATGTGATGTAATTATTTTATACAGATATTTAAATATGTTCTTCCTTCTTTGCTTGATTTTTATTCTACTGAAATACTGTGGCCCGACATCAATATGTACTATCTTTTACAATCTGAAATAATTGATGCTTTATTAAACTGTGTACACCCCAGTGTACACTCCTGACGAATGAACATGAACGAACAAGTGTACTTCCATTCTGTTTTTACACGATAGACACATTCCCGAAGAATCCCTGTAAAAAAAGATACACCAAAATACTTCTATGTATAAAGCAAAGAGCAACGACGTACGGAAATTATTCCATATTGAAGAGAAATATACGGGGAATTCCGTACACAGGCTATTATCCGGAACTGTTTAAGCATTGTTAATTTATTATAAGAAATACAAACGAGGTTAAATATGGAAAGATGAAATACAGCCTTGTACAAATGCATGGAGCACCCATTCAGTTATAATATAACATCTAAATTTACATTGTAACTTGTATATATTTGACAAAATGTTTTTAAAACATCATTGACACATTCTAAAAGACGATTTTCTAATCAGATAACCAAAAATGTAAACAGAGTTATGTTAAATCTTGAAATACAAATATAAAACAAAATATAAACTCAGATCTGTTAAGTTTTGTTTACATAAAAATAAACAACTAGGGCTTCGATCATTACTACACATGCGTTTGAAATGAAATCTGTCTTTTTCAGGTTTTATTGAGTTCAAGTGAATATTTTTAATTATATTATGGCTAAACTCACTGTGGCAGAAAGGGGTCAAATTGTATTGCTTAATTCACAAAGACAGTCGCAGGTATCAAGAAAAGCCGTCCAAATTACCATCAAAAGGTTCAAGAGACTGATACTTATGAAAACAGACCAAAGACCGGAAGCAAATGTGCAACCACTTCCAGAGATGATCGTTTTATAAAGAGAAGTGTTCTTCGTAAACGCTCAATATCGTAAAAAGAGCTGGCTGGAGATTTGTGGGAGCATAGAGAAGGTAAAGTTTCGTCTAGAACAATTAGAAGACGTGTAGTGGAATCTAATTTGCATGAAAGAAGAGCTCGGCAAAAACCACTGTTGATCGAGCGACACAAAAAACTTCACCTTGAGTGGTCCAAAAGACATTTAAATTAGACACCTGATGAATGAGCGAAAATCATTTGATCTGCTGAGTCCAATATAGAAGTAAGCATTGTAATGGTTTAATGTCCTTACGAATTTAACAGAAAAATAAAATTCTAAGCAATTATTGCACTAACAATATAAAATTTAATTTACTATAAATTTACGAAATTAAGGTTTGTTTTTTTCTTTTGTGGATCAGCTTTTTGGACAACCTGGAGCCATCTTTGTAAGACGTAGGCCGTGTGAAGCTTTTCATCTTGACAGCATCATTCCTACGGTCAAATTTGGTGGTGGTAGCATCATGATCTGGAGGTGCATGTCCGCTAGTGGCTTAGGCGAAATATTTTTGGGCGAGGGACGCATTATTCTGCTCGTTATATCACCATGCTTAATGAAGTTTTAGAGCCATCAATATTAAAATTATTTGATGAGGACAATCCAGAATATGTTTTTCAACAAAATAATTCCCCCTGTCACAAAGCCAAAGACACAAATAAATGGTTTTCCAAAAACAATGTGCCATTTTTTGCATGGCCCCCCAGTCACCAGATTTATTGCAAATTGAAAATTTATGGTCGATTGTGATAAACAAGGTGTCCTTTACAAATGCAAGTCAAAAGAAGAATTGAAGATAATTATTGTGGACGAATGGTTCAATGTACAATCCGATGTACGTAAAAAACTTGTGGACAGTATGCCTGATTGCGGTAATTAAAGCACGAGGAGGTACCACGAAATATTAATAATTTTGAGTTCTCATTAAAAGCTGTAAGTTTCCTGCAATAATCCTAAAATTCAATAAAACGTAGGGTGATCCATACATTTGTCCAAGGCTGTATTTTACTCTTTACTCAAATGAGAATATTAAATTGGAAAAACTATTGAACACACAATAAACGAGTTATTTCAAAAAAATACATTTTTTTTTTAACGGAACCTCCCTGATTAGTTTTTATCTGTCTCATAGAAAATAAATTTCTTTTTAATAAATCAGCATGGTAGTATGGGTCTAATAGTTTTAACTATATCGACTGTACTTCACTAAGCATTTTGTACTGTACGAGCGCGGGGCCCTAGGTGATTACTCCGGTCGCACATACCTCATGCCAGCCTTGGATTTAATTCAATAAAGAAATTAGCAAATGCAATTTTACCAAAGTTTGGATTGACTTACACTTGTTAGCATATCGTTGACTTATTTCTAAAACCTCGTATGTACAAAATATCAGGTTTTGCAGGAAATCCTAAAAATGATTTGCACTATTGATAAATGATATGATTTTATTCCATATTATATTTTTGGAGTTTGTCAGGTCTTGACAAGCGTCCACTAATCGTAAACTTCAGTAACCTTTTGAGCATATTGTCATACTAGAGACTAGTGGAGCTTGATACATCCCAACGGCTACATCCCAAACCCTGGTGATATGCAGACGCGGAAATTACGACAGAATGCCCGCACAATGCGGGCATTCTCTCGTGGTATCATTCGCCAATTTTTAGCGCGATTAAAAATGAACGCTTATAGATTTGTTCTGTCTGTGTTTCTTCTTTCTGTCTGTCCGTTGGCAATTGGTTACAATTTGTAATTAAACTTTATAATTTTATTAACCACTTAGGGCTGCAATATTTCTAATGTTTTAACAAAAGATGTATCTTTAAAATTATCAATGAAATTAATATAAACTAAAAAGTCGTTCCGCTTATGAATAAGACATCCTTTCATTGCCTTCATAAATAATTTAAACTTATTGTTATAAGATTCGAACCATAAATTCCTTAGAGGTACTACATTTAATTTGTCGTAGTATTAAGTTTTTATCCGTCAACCAGTTAAGTAAGGTTAGTTTATTACAACGTGCAAAAAAAACTTAGAAATTCAGCAACGTCCATTTAATTAAGGGGTTATTTTATTTTTTTTTATAATATGTAAACTTTTAATATATTTAATTTTTTAAATATTTTTTTATCAACAGTTCATTACATTATTAACAACCGATTCAACCGAACATGGGCGAACCGGCTTTATGACACCAGTGGAAGTGACCCGAACAATACTGCATCCTGAAGATCAAAGAGGTGGCAGAAGATCTGCAGGCGATGATGGATTCGATTTCCCTTTGATAGGGGGCTTTCATACCACCCAAAACACCAACTATCAGGACTACAAGCTTAACTTTATACCTTGGATACACATTTATAAGTTCGGACAAGAGATCCATATATTTGGACTTCTTTTTCTCCTCTTTGAGAGAGATATTCTTCTCAGCTGGACTCGAGAATTCGATCACAAACATCTGTTTGGTCTTGATATCCAGGAGGGTTATGTCCGGCTTAGTGGCTGTCAGTAACCTCGAAGTGGGGAAGGAGTAATTCCAATAAATTCAGCAGTTGGAATTTTCTACCAACGATTCTATGTCAGAAGGGATGCACGTTATAACCGGTATTTGGTCAATAGCAGCATTATGTCCAGACACGTGGCTCGACGCTCCAAGAGATGGACAAGCAGTCAGAATGTGCATAATGGTTTTAAGATGGTGGTGGCACAACCTACAGAGTGTGGACTCCGTCATTTGGAATACGCGGGCCCTGTACGCTAAAGTATTTATAACACCATCCTGACACGCAAACACAAAACCTTCTGTTTCCGATCTCAAACCAGCAGAATTAAGAAAAGAGAACGTGAGTTCGGTGGACAACTTCTATAATATTTGAAGAACACAGAGTGCATACTTTTACTCATGTGTTCTTTTGTCAACATGTCTATCTCCCTTCGTTTAAACCAAACTGGTAACTTTGTTGTACTCCTCTCCAGAGAGTTGTACTCTGCCTGGCTAAATCTCATTGCTGACTTTCGCGCTGCCTGGTAAAGAAACGCCCCATTACCACTAAATTCGTGCTCACTAATGAATTATAATAGTGGGTTCTGACTTATGAGGATACTGTTAGCTGTAACCAGGACGAGACGATCGTGCCAAAACTCCAGATTAAGTAATCCCCGACCCCCATTTTGACGAAGGAGGTAAGTGCGCCGCACAGAATATTTCGGGTGAAGAATTCGGTTGATGTTCATGTAAGGTTGTCCAGATCCTTAAGATCATCAACATTCCGTTTCATCACACCAAAAGTGTATGAAATTAATGGGACAGCAAGCATTTTTGTGGCAGCGATATTGTTCTTTACCAGACAGACAAGATATCCATACCTGTCTAAGTCGTGCCATATACCTGCTGCGACGGACCTGTTTTATGAGAGTGACACCCCTCTCACTGATGAACAAAAATGTGTAAGGCCCTTCGGCATTAAATGTTTTATAATGCTCCCATCAACCAATTGAATATCTTCACCGCAGTCTAAACCTTTTCCTCTGTAGACATGAAAAACAGCGCATTTTCTCCATCCGAACTGCATACCAATCACGACAGTGTACTCAGCAACAGCATCTAAGGCGGCCTGAACATTCCTCTCGTTTGAGGCGTTAAGCTTCAAAACATCCATGTATAAAAGATTAGTAACTTTGTACTGACGCTTCGACGGGGGACCCGCCATGTGACTACTGCCGCGTCTGAACTCGATCGATAGAGGAAGAAGTGAGATGCAAAATAGTAGCGGGCTCAGGGATCTCCCTGGAAAACGCCACGCTTGAAATATATCCATTCTGTCGACACTGTGGTTGATCCACTTGAAACAACGAATTGTGTCTTCCAAAGGGACATAAGTTGTTTAATGCATCTCTCTAGCTCCGGGTAGACTCGTAACATGCCCAACAATGTTAAAATGAGAGCATGTGACGTAGTGTCATATGCTTTTGCGTAGTCCACCCAAGAAATCGACAGGTTGTGTTTGAAATACGCCGCGTCATGCCAGACTGACCGGTCGATAATGAGGTTTTCTTTGCAACCTGCTTGGCCCCTCTTTGATCCCCTCTGTTCGTAGATGCCTGACTAAACAGGCAATTGAGCTCAGTACCCGCTAATAGTACCCAGCTGAGACAGGAAATAGGTCTATACTATGTATATTATATTATTATTTGGGGTTTGTTAGGTCTTGACAAGCGTCCAGTAATCGCAAACTTCAGCGACCTTCTCGCAAACCGAGGACTTTTTCGTAAATTTCTACCGTTATATACACTAGTAGGCGGGAATGCATTCAGAATGCAACATAGCACCAACACACACCTTATATTGAACGCCTGTGCATTGGCGAGTCCCCAGCGCAATTTAAGTCTGTTCCTATGAGAGCTAGCAGGTTGTAGGCCGACTGCAACTTAGTCTGTTACTAACGGTTTTATTTTATTTAATAACGGAACCATTTTTAAATCGATCTTCACCGACCAGACTTAAAATGACTTGGAAAACCCACTTTGAATTTAAATATAAAGCAGTCTGTCTCCCGTAAAAGACGAACCTTTAATCCATACATTTATAATAACCATATGTGGATTTGTGGTTGAGGTGCAAAAGAGAGGGAACTGGAGGCGATTTATTTAACCAAAGGACTCTCAACCTTTGAAATGTAACCAAGGTTGACTTTAGTGAAAAAATCTAAAAATTGCGACTTACGAGGATTTAGAAATAAGTCAACTGATCTACATTGTTAATGAATTTTATAAAATCAGTAAGAAATACATTATACAGGAAGAAACCGCATAGGCAAAGACATGATTGTAGCTTGTTGAAGATTAAAGGCCATTAATAATGAATATCATGGTCTTAGTTTTTAAAAATAAAATTTTGATATCTTTTACACTCTTAAAAATAAATCTGAATGAAAATTAATAACGTCGGTAATGAGCACAAATAATAGTATTAATAGAAATAATCCATCTCATTCAAATTTCATCTTTACATACGTCCACCCAATTAGTTAAGCTTTCGACTTATAAACATAGTATTTCTTTGGACAATTGCAGCACAATATGCATCACCATTTTAAAGAAACGAATTACACAAAACCAATAAAATATATTAAACACATTAGAATTTATTTGCCACTTGATATGAATGTTTTTAACATATTTCTTAAAAAGAAGAATTGTGTTCGTTCACTAATTATGAACCTCAGATGGAAAAATTAACATTAAATAATCGACATCTGGAGGTATATTCTGTAAGCCAGCGGTTCTTAAACTGTGGTCCCCTGGGGGTCCGCGTAGTCATTACCGGGGGTCCACGAAACAATGTTGACATTAACTTTACATCCCCCATCTTTTCGCTTTTATTCAAATAACTTATTTAATAAAAATCCTACATGGTCAAGACTTTTTGTATTTGTTGTTATCTAACTATAAAAAAAAAATGTTATTGACATAACTAAACAATAATTAGTAAAAATTTAATAATTTTTATTCAACTGCAAATTATTTATAGAAAACATATTATAATAAGATCTATTTTGACTAATATTTGACCAAGAAATGTTTGTATGAGTTTAACGTATTATAATTTGTAACTTTTTTTAATTCTATTTACTACTATTTTTATTCATTTTATGTTTCTTATTCTATATGGTAATAAAAATGTTCATCTTTATAAATGCCTAAGACCATTTATTAAAATAACCAGCGATACATTTGTACCAATATTTATTATAACGTAGTGCCTATGAGATTATTGAGCCAGAAATTAAGTCTCAAGAACGACGTTTAAAATGCCTAGGGTTGGGATGGGGTCCGCAAAAAAAAATGTTGTTCAAGAGGGGGTCCGTGGACTACATAAGTTTAAGAACCGCTGCTGTAAGCTTTTCGAGATTTCTTTTTAGAGTGTTATATCGAAAGTTCCTAGAGTACAGTATACATAAAAGAGACATTGATAGTGTGCGAGTGACCGTCGACAATTTACAGAATAGAACCCTAGGTTTTCCACTATAATCGAATATTTTTTACTGTTAAAATTATTTTACCACTTTTTATTAAGTTTATTATTTTTTTAATTGAATTGCATTTTGTAGTTCATTCAATTACTCATTATATATTAGACCCCATTTTGAGACTAAAAAATTTCAAATTCAGTTTTGTCCCGCCTATCAAAAAGAATCACCATCTTTGATTTAGGATTTCAGTTTACAGATTTTTTATATGTATATTTTATTCGATATATGGTTTTAGTTTCATCAATACCTTATTTCTAAACTATTATTAGTATCTCCAGCGTGGTCGTTCTTCAATCGGTATTGTGGGTCTCACTTTAAATTTTCTTCTGTTATAACCACCACAAGCCGATGCAGGTCTACGGTTTTCAAAATGACTCGAATGATGAACATCCAATGAATGTGGTCCTTCTAAATCAAGATAACGAACTCTACGCTTTGGTGCTGATATATTTAAAGACAGAGGTTCGTTATCATATATTTGTGAATAGTTTATTTCTTCTGTATCTGGTTCCTAAAAAGTGTACTTACCATATCAATAAAAGATCAAATTTATGTGCAACATTATATATCATAATATACATTATGTATTATACTCACATTTACGTGAACCAACAGTGATAAATATTTTATATACTGCGTGGCACTCAACAGCACGATACAATAAATTAAGTGCGTACTGAAACTACTGTAATATCAATTATTTATTTTATATGATGTGCTCGTGAAACACAATCTTTTTAAAATACATTTTGCATGTTGGTGTTCTGCCAAAAATACGGTTAATTAATTACAGTATTAATTAAAATGTACAGTTCATATTGTCAGTATTCACATTTGGTGTACATAATGCGGTCCATAAGTTTTAGGATGAAATTACAAAAAATTATAAACATGAGGTAGAGAAACAAAAACATTGCATTTAGTGCATATCCAGCAGTTTTTGGAAAGCCGTAGAAAATTCATTGTTTGATTAAAAATAAATAAATAAATAAATACATTAAAATAAGATAAATAAAAATAATCTGAAAGAACATCAATTTGCTCTGGTTACTCCAGTTGGTTGATACATAAGTTCGTAGGGTTTTTGGTTTACAAGGAAATAGGCAAGGAAGACAAAAGTGCTTTCCAACTACGAATTTATGCAACACTACGAAGTTATGCATCTACACAATAAAAAGCTGTAACCGACGAATTAATGACAATCAAACAATAATTATTTATGTAATAAGGGAATAAAGTAATATTTTTCTCCCGTGTGATAATTTTAGCGAACAAGAAGCAGCCCAGGCGATAATTATCGCGATGGAATAATGTCCTACTTTGTTAATGGATTGTATTTTATAAAAACGGCATTAAAACAAAATATAAGAAAAATATGAATAGCGCTCATCTTCACTTTTGACGTTTTAGTAAACTACTCGTAACTTTGATCAATACAAAAATAAATTAAATATAAAAAATAGATGGGTTTGTTAATTCACAACTATGTACAGTCTGTGCTGTGTATGAGAGCAACGTCATACCTGTTCGATTGTACAAGTTTGTCAAAACGAACACGTTGCGCACATTGCCGGCAAGTGAAAGATCACGATCCGTCACTTGCATACTTAATCAAAAAATAATTAAATAATCAATCATACTCCCTCCTACCGAAAATATGATATACATTTACAATTTTAATTAATTAGAATGATTTTATTTATGAAATAGTTACAAATGTCTAGTAAAACAAAGAATAATACAAAAAGTTTTAATTTAACTAGGACGTGGCTGTCACCACAGCTTGTATGGAACATGATAATGTTCGTAATCGTCCCTTACGATGAAGTTTTGCCTTACTAATGTGCGGTATCTTATAGGAATCATATCCTTTTGTTAACATGGTTGCTTCTAGATAAGTTTGCAATGTTAGAAAAATATTATCAAGGGTTTGTATGTTTAATGCATTAAATGCATTCTGTACGCATTCAATCAGTTCCTCGATTGTATTGGGTGAAGCTGTAGGTATGTCGTGAGGATTGTATAGAATTGAAGAAGCCAAGATCCAATACATTAAAATCTGGCCTATTTGGCGGTTGCGAAGTCGATTTGGAACTTCTTCCTTGCAATTTAATACAATTTTGATCAAAATTCGCCGTTATGTTAGAACAGCGGGTGTCACTTTAATTTGTCTAAAATAGGTGTCTTTTTTTGTGAATTAATTTTGACATATGCAAAACTATTTGCGCTCCATCTATTTATTAGTTGCCTAGCAACCACTTATTTAGGAATGAAAACAAAAAAGCTCAAGATAATATTACTTTCGTTAATCCCACATTTATTAAAGTAATGTACGAGGTGTGTAAATTACGTAACCGGACTGGCAACATAGCGTTTGATCTGGCAATATTTGGGACGCGGGTTTGGAGGGGCGGCAGGTGAACCTGTGATACGCCTTCAGTACGAGTTTGAACTCGCTAGAGTAATTTAGTTGTCCATAGCGATTTTTTTCGTGAAACAGTTTTTTCTATTGCGTTCTAAAAATGAGTGACATTCATTTCGAGCAACGGTGTGCTATCAGGTTTTGCTTCAGACTTGGGCACAGTGCAAGCAAAACTTCAGCAGGCTTACGGAGACAGTGTTTTGTCAAGCATCCTAGGTTTTTTGGTGGTTTAAGGCATTTTCAGAAGGAAGAGAGTTGATTGAAGATGAATCATGCAGCGGAAGGTCTTCATCTTCAAGAACCGATGAAAATGTCGACAGAATCCAGGATCTTGTGCATTCAGATCGTCGGTTGACAGTCAAAATGATCGGGGAAGAGTTGAATTTGACTCACACTATCATTCATCAGATTTTGACCAATGAATTGGGGATGAGAAAAAACTGACAATGCGCCTTGTCACACAACAATTTCTATAAACGAGGTTTTGGCCAGTAAAAACATTCCTGTGGCTCCTCAGCCCTCCTTATTCACCTGACTTGAGTCCTTGTGACTTTTTCCTCTTTCCAAGATTGAAAAATCACCTCCAGGGACGTCATTTTGGGACACTCGAAAACATTCAAACGTCCGTAACCGACCACCTGAAAGCTATTCCAGTATCCGAGTTCCAGCACTGCTATGAGAATTGGAAGAATCGTCTCCAGCGCTGTGTGGCTTCCCAAATAAGTTATTTTGAGAGAGATAATATTGAATTGTAATTATATTCAAATAAAAAAAAAAAAATAATAAAATCAGTCCGGTTACTCAATTTACACACTCGTATACCATGTTTTCGGACGGAGGGAGTATTAATTTTTATTATGGCAAAAAAAAAACAAGTCTAGTTTAAAAAATAGTTCTTATTTTGATTTATGCTTGGTTTATATACGGAACAAGAATAAGGAATAGGAAATAAGAATAGTACACAAGATGTTAAAACATGACTGCGCCGTATATCGGTTTATGTAGGAATGAAATTTAACTTAAACATGAGAATAGTTGGTAGCATTCAACATTTTATTCTTATTTCAAGAATAAGACACGATAAGCCTGCGCACAGCAATAAAAATGTCTGCCGTAATAAAGTTTGTTCAACAGATGTTTTTCAGTTGTGATCAGAGGGTTGTAAACAACAATAAAATGTTTTTATTATTTTTATTTATTCTTCTTGTAAGTTTTAAGAACCTGTCAAGTGACAAACGTTAAACACAGGCTAACGCAAGTACGCAGGCGCAGCGACGAAATGTTATGTCCTATATAAACGGTTTAATATTTTTTATTGTTGTGTACTATTCTTATTTCCTATTCCTTATTCTTGTTCCGTATATAAACCAACCATTAAACTGAAGTAATATGTATTTTAGAAATTTTACTCTAGAATAAAATTTGATACATAATTTGAATCTTTATTATTATGTGCTGGCCGCTGGCATTGTTGCCGTTTATCAGTTACTATTCCAGGAGTATATTTTTGTTTCTTTGATTGAATTTCATATCCATTATAAATTATAAATTGATTGACAAGTCTCATATGTCGCATACAAGTTTTTATTTGTTTTACGCATAAGTTTTAAGCTACGCACCAAAACAGCAAGTGCATAGTCGTGCCCAACATCCAGAGACTGAACAAGTTGTGCATGCAGACGGGTGCACATATTGCACAAAAAGGAATTGCTGATTGTGCACACTGTTTAAAATGTGTACACTGCGAAATAAATAAACCTAATGTCTCTTTTATTCCTTAGAGATCAATATATTACTTTAATCCTGCAAAAGAGGACATGAATGTTAATTTTAATTCCGTTTGTAGAAAAGTGATTTTTTTACGGTTTGTGAAAAACTTTAGTTGTTAAAGACGTCTGATAAATGGGTTATATTTTTTAAATAATTTTCCTAACACTAATGGACCGCATTGTGTATTTCAACTTAAAGATATATAAGGCAAATTAAAACACAATATTCAAATATTAAATTTAATATTTAATACTCATAACACAGATTTGTATTAAGAAAATAATATAGTAGCACATCGCAATGTTCAACTATATAAGAAAAGCTAATTTCAAATTACTTCCTAAAAGCATTACAGTGCTTCTTAAAAGCCACAATAAGTAAAATTATTTTGTGTATTTTTGTTTTTTTTTTTCTCGTACAAACTTTTAAATGTTAAAAATCAGTAAATAAATGTTATGTAAGTTATATCTACATATTTTAAAATAAAATCATTAAATAGGTGAACAGAAAAAGATGTTTGATGGTGTTGTACAACCTATTTAGGTTGATAGACGTATACTATATTGTACGTACATTGGGTACAAATCTTACAGTGTTAGTTAACAATTATGTAGGTAATAACATTGTTTTATAAATCATACAATTAAATGTAGATTATTATAAATATTAATTATAATGGGTGTAAATGAATAATAGCGACAAACTTTCATAGGAGATGATTACTAGTAATTTTTGATAGGGAACACATAACGGATTAAGTTGTCATAATAGTTACAGCAGAAACCCATGTAGATAAACGCTTTTTTCGTTTTTAGCCATCGACGTAGCTTTAACTGTTTATATATGAGGGATGATCCATTTCCTATTTCTGACCCAGATTTTCATTCCCTTATTTTCTTTGTCCAAAGGTCATCATAAGATTTAGCTATGTGTCTGGCCCATTACCATTTAAGACGAGAGATCCTTTCCACAACATCAAACACTTTAGTTTCATATCAAGCATTGTGCTTTACTTATTCAGTTGATTTTCGCATTAAGGTTATCGTTTTTGCTCCATAAGTGTAAATTGGCACAATGCATTGATCAAACATTTTTTCAGACACATAGGGAGATTATTTTTGAATGAACTTTGAGTTTTTTGAAAGTTGCCCGAACCAGACCAATTCTCCTTTGTATTTCTAGAGTGTGATTGTCAAAACTGATGGCTATGTCGTGCCCGAGGTATTTGTAAATTGTTGTTTGCTCAACTGGATGTACATATATTTTAAGGGTGTCAGTCGTTACAAAGTTTGTCATAATTTTTTTCCTTAGATATTGATTGTCAGTCCTATATTTTTTACTTTGTCAATCCTTGCAGCATTTGGTCTATTTCACTTATATTGTCAGTTGTTAGATATTAAAACAGTATCGTCGGCAAATCGTAAATGGTGGTCATGTTTTAAATGTAAATGTGGTCGTAAATGGTAATTTAAAATTAAATTACTATTTACGATTTGTTATTTACGACATCACATACTACATGCCAAACACTAGACTTTCTGACATTGACAAATTGTAGACAATCCACCTTAAAACCCAGATCTGGCTCCATTAGATATTCACCTATCCAATGGTATCCAGATGATGTATTATTACAGAAGGCTGTATCTGATTCGTTAACAAAGCAAGAGTCGGATTTTTATCCACACAGGAATGTGTAACATTACGTCACGATGGGATAAATTCGCAGGGATATTATGTAGAAAAGAAGTAAGAACATTTTGTATCAATATTTTTCTTTTATTTATAGTATAACTTGTAGATAAAACTATGTTAAAATGGAGAACCTTACTTGTTGACCACTCTGGTATACATATTTTTCTTTTATTCCCGCGTGGAGCATATTGCTTCTATTTTGCGTTGTCAAACTACTCTAATTTTCGCTCAAAATTTAATTTGTGGCCATATTTCCACACTTCCGGCACTTCATTTTGAAATTATCTCCCACAAGTGGGTTTTGGATGCCTTGTTATCGACTACCTTAAGGATTCCAGTCGTGTATCATTTTAGCAACGTTTGCGTCGAAGATTATTAATTTTTTTACATTTGTGAAAATCTATAGAGATTGTGGAGAATTCTGAATGCAGTTGAGGTCGAATCCTACTGACGATATCAGATAAGGTGTCTCAACCTTTGACTATACCTTCGAGGTACACAAATTTTTGAACAAATTCAATAGTCCCGCCTTGCATGCCTAATAAAGTACTATTATTAGATGCTCTTAGGCGTATGACTACAAACCAAGACTTTTATATTTTCGTTTATAGGTCATTATCATGTAACTTTTTTTTGCTGTAGTCATTTACATCCTTCAGCATGTCTGCAGTAGATAGTTTTGCTAATATAAACTTGTATGGCGTGGCCAAAGTGCATGAAAAGCAATTTATAGAGGCTTTATCAGCAAAAAATTACAAACAAATAGCATTGACATTAAACTTTTGCAGTCGCAGCTATGTTAACTGAGCAGAAAAATAAAATTTGTATTTTTGCTTGTCTACAGAGTTTTTTACTGAAACTATGAAGATGTGTCGCAGGAAGGCAACTACGATCATGAGTTTCGTCTCCAAAATTACTTTTAATCGTCTCCTTTCCAAGTTTTAGAAGTCGTTTTTATTCATTTACGCTGTGTGTAACATATCCGACACCAGGGTTAGAGAATAAAATTATGCAACAAGTGACATCATGTGTGAAATTAACAAAAAATGTTTTAAAATAATAATAATGACAAATTAAATGTGTGTAAATAGTAAAATTAATTAAAAATATGCCATTATACTAATTATGTAGTTATAATTTTGGCATAATTTATATCTATTTTATGTTATAAACATTTAAAAATGCGTTGAATGACTATCTACCATCTTTGTGGAATATCTTAGGTCATACATGAAGATAATGTTTTCACGATGATACCTAAAACAGTGACCTTTGTGTAAAAAACTATTCATTATTCATGCACATTTGATACTGAGGAATTTTTGACATGAATCTTATGAATTTAATATGTGATAAAACGTGACAACTGTCACAGTTTAACGTTCTTGATTCAAGTTTTCATCGGATACAGGTTCTGCAGGTTCCGGTTGTGATTGCTGCGAACGCAAGGAATTCTGCCAAAAATAAGTGAAGTTAGTTAAATAGCGTTTAGTTACTCATTAGATTAAACTACAACATAAAATTAGGTTCTATTAGGTAGTCTAGACATGTTATATGTTAGTCATTCCGAAAAAATGAAATATGAGAGATAATACAACATTCACAGCGGTGGCGCGAGGTTAAATACCTTCTGAAGCCAAATCATTTTTTGCCACCTAAGGCAAAACTACTTTCTGCCGCCCTCGCTACTTCCAAATCAATATCAAATTTACATATTATGTATAGTGAAGGATATTATTTTTCTTAAATCGTCTTTTATCGTAAGTTGTAAATAAAACAATAATTTAGGGACGATTCGGGTTTATTTAATTAATGCAAGTAGAGTTTCGTAGGATCAATAGACCCTGAGAATCATAAAAATAGGCCTATTTTACCACAAACGATGCTATGAACACTTTGGTGTATTTTTTGTTTTAAATTAGTGCAGTTGTTCTTTTGTTTTGATGGAACATACAGTATTGGCCATAAAGATTGCAGCTTTTAACATTTTTCAATTTTTCAAATTTTAACAATAATATTGGAAAATAAATACTCTTAGTTCTATAATTTAATTATATTTTGTCTGTTACAATAATCAATAGTCAAATAATCTGACTTATATACAGATTAATAATAAATTATTTCTTCATTTTTGCTTGGACAAATATATTGCAACTACTTAAATTTTCTTGTTACATGCAGGTTTTATCCATAAATAATATGTTGTGCACAAGTAATATTTCAGTTTACATTTGTCAATCATGGGTCGTAGTAAAACTATTTCAAGTGTAATTAGAAACTTGACAATTTCTGGTTTTAAAGACAGGCTGCTGCAAAATTTAAATGTTCGTCAATCTACTGTGTCGCGGATTATAAAACGATTCCGAGAAGAAGGTACGTTTGAGTTTCAAAAATTCTGATAAAAAATTATTCATTTATCTACCAATAACCCTTTTCTGTCATCGCAAAAAATTTTGGGCCTTTTGCCACAAATGGATTAAAAAAACATCTCAACAAGAACTATTCGCAGAAGATTAGTTAGTGAGGGCCTTTTTAGTCGCCGACCTGCTAAAAACCCACTTCTATCCAAAAAGAATATGAAGGCCCGATTAGAATTTTCTAAAAATCATATTGACTGGACTGTGGATCAATGGAAAAAAGTTATTTTTAGTGATGAATCTAAGTTCAATTTGTTCAAAAATGATGGTGTAAGTTACGTTAGGAGGCCTGCTAATAAAAGATTAGTTCCAAAATACACCTTGCAACAGTGGAGGTGGTGTGATGGTATGGGACTGTTTTTCGGGATATGGTATGGGTCCTCTATACCAGCGGTTATTAACCGGGGGGTCTCGAAATTAAAAGAAAAAAAATCATTTTTCCCAGTTTATGCTTTTAAAATTACAATAAACTTAATTATTAAACAATAAATTATTAAGAACATTTAAAATATTATTTCAAAAAATTTCTTGGGGGTCCAGAAAATATTTTAGGCTAGTTGGGGGGGTCCCGAGTATAAAAAGGTTAAGAACCGCTGTTGTATACCACATTGAAGGAATAATTGATCGATTTAGATATGAAGACATCCGTCAGAATGTTATGAAACCTTATTCTGATGAGTTCAGGCATTTAAAACATATTTTTTAGGATGATCCAAAACATTCTTCGAAGTCAAAAAATGGTTCGAGGATTCAAAAATTAACGTAATTACTTGGCCGGCACAGTCACCCGATTTAAATCCAATAGAAAACCTTTGGGAGATTTTCGACAGAAAGATTAGAAACAAAACGCATTCAAATATTGAAGATTTGTTTAAAGTTTTGCAGGGTGCCTGGTCTAATATTGATAATGAAATAATCACGAAGTTATTAGAATCAATGCCGAAAAGATGTTGGGAAGTTATAAATACTGGTGGTTACTATACAAAATATTAAAAATGATCTGTTAATAATAATTTATTTTCTTAATTAATAAAAACATATATATATATTAAGAGTAGTTGCTATTTTTATGTCCAGGTAAAAATAATAAATACTATAAAAAAAAATTAGAATTTACTATTAAAATTTAATTTTTTACTATCATATTTGTAGAGGGCTGTTAAAGGTAAGAATTACATTTTTTAATTTTAAAAATATTGAATAGAATAAAAATAAAAGAGGATTATTTAAAGTTGCTATCTTTATGGCCAATACTGTACATACACCCAAGCGAACTAATTTATATATTAGTATAGATTTTAAAAATGCAAGGATGGAGGCGCTTCCGTTTTTCAAAATTATCATTGACTGATTATAATTTGGAAGAAAATTAATTCAAAATTAAAAATAAAGTAAAAAGGCATAGACACTGCCTGGTTTGCTCAGGAGCGGCGAAAAGTAGGTTGCACACGGACGGCTAAGAACCCAGGATCGGCACTGGATAAAGTATAAATTAAAATATAAAATCTTCCTTTTAAGCTGTTAATCTCAAACTGACCAATCAGTATGGGATAATAAACATGATGTGTGCATATAACAAAAACAAATTTTTCATTCAGTTTCACAAGAAGTATGTAAGTTTTTATTGTTTTCTTTCTAACATTTTTTATTTTTCCCTTTTAAGATTACATTACGTTTTTAATAAGATTACATTTAGAAGACCACGATTAATCTGATAATTAGAGCCCTGCGCGGATACGTTTTTCTGTATCCGCATCCGATCCGCATCCGCATAGACAGGATCCGCATCCGCAGCCTTTGTAAACATGAATATCCGCTTCCGATCCGCATACGCAAAAATAACCGCACAATCCGCACAGGATTTTCTATCTATTTAGAAACATCTAACATTTTTCGCCTTATTTGAAACATCGCTGATTTAAAACAATACTGATTTTTTAAAAATTTTATCACATTACATATTACTGTTTCCAGAAATACGTTTTCTATTTAACGTCGTACTGAGATTATATAGATTAAAAAATAAAGATGGAAATTACAATTATTCGACTCTGTCTTAAATCAAGTTTATATAAAATGTAAAACTTTAACAGCAATATCTCAGAAACTTAGTTTTATAGATATCTCACTATTGTTTTAGAGCAGCGATATTTAGAAATAATTAAACAGATTGATTTATCACATTTATGACCAATAAATATCAAGGAGAGTTTTATAAGATCAGCAAATATAAAAAAATAAAATTCTTAATAATAAAACTAAATTCTTAAATTCATTATATTATTAATAGATGAAAGTTATATGACGATTTCAAGAATTTTAAGATATTTTTATTTTTTTAAATTTGATTTGAGCTTCATATGTTTTTAAATGTGGAAAATTAGCATGGTTAATTTTTAGTAATATTTCCAAAAATGCAACATTACATAATTATTTTTAAATTAATAAACTGGTAATAAATCCAAAAAAATTGTTGTATCTTCGACTGTTATATAAACTCTACTATATTTAACTATTTAAGTAAGCGTAAAGTAGGTCTTTATGGGAACAGTAAAAAAAGTGTCAAGTGCCGTAACTTATCATTATTTCACTCTTGCCATAAGCACAATACAAATGCCAGCGATACATTTTGGGGTTCTAAACGCGTCTTCCGTAGGAAGAGGCGTCCAGCCGAAGATTTTATGTTCACGCGGATATTGCGGATAAGCGGATATGATATATAATCCGCATCCGATCCGCATCCACACCATTTAAATGATAATTTATCCGCATCCGCAGAAAAATGGTGGATATCCGCGGATTTGCAGGGCTCTACGGATAATCGACGTGTAACTTAATTTTATTGTCGTTTTTCATTGTTTCGCTCTCGCGCCACCACTGATTCATACCATATTTCTTAGTAAAAACAAAAAATTAAAAGTTATAAATATCACTCAACAGTGGTTATGTTGTTATGTGTTTTTTTTGTTAAGGTGTTAGTATGACAAATGCATTATTGTGTTAAATTTATTAATATGTTGATAACTATGAAATGTTACCTCTAATTTAAAATAAATGAGAATGGTTCTTAATAGAAAGTGTAAACATAATCAGTCTGAAAAAAAGAATATTTTTGCTGAGTGTTGCATTTACTCGTATATATGCTGCAGCAGGTGATGATAAATATTAATTAAGCTTATTGAAATTATAAAATTGTTGCGGTATACTGTGAACATTTTGCAGCTTTTATAAGTTGTGCTTGTGAAATTGCTTTTAAATTTTCAGCAAATTTCTAACTGCTTTTAAGCAATCACAACTTTAATATACGACAGGTAATTATAAATAAAAATATTAAGATCACTTACGAAGTAATGCTTAGTTTATCTAATTTTAGGATAAGTACCCTTTTAACAACCGGGAAATCAAATATTAGACAACACCTCCCTTATTGTTAATATGGTATCGGGTGTTTAGCTACTTTGGTCTACTGCTCTCCAGTAGATTTACCGATGTTGTCTGTCCATTTCATGGCAGGTCATCTCGCATCGTGTTTACTAAGTTTTTTTTTTCTTCTTCTACGCTGTTTCTGTTGAAGGTTGATAATTCTCGTAGCTATTTTGATACATCAGTTCGAAAAGATCTATAGATGTGTACTCGAATCGTTCTCTAGACTAGCGATTCCCAATATTATTTCATTGCGGAACCCTTATCAAAATTTTCAAAATATTGCGAAACCTTTGCCATATCTATTATTAACGGACACCTTATCTTGCGAAACCTCTGGCATTTTCATGGAACTGTAGGGTTTCGCGGAACACAAGTTGGGAACAGCTGCTCTAGACTCTTAAGCCATAAAGTTCTGCGACTGACGCTGCTTTTGCCTAAGTCAGGGGCCGGCAAATAGCAGCTCACGAGCCACATGCCAATAATACCATATTTTCGTTTATTAAATATTAAAAAGGATTATTCACAAACAATCTGATTTCATTTATGTTACGTTATAAAAAGCAAGTTTTCTTGTGCATTTATAATGTTAACAATAGAGAGATTTTTTGTATATCTTCAAATAATCGCCTAGTCTCCAATTGCCACTGGTTACCAATACTCGGCGGGTTACAACGGAGATAGTTCCAAACACAAGCCCGTTTTATTATCCCCGTATCCGATTCGGACGATGATGACGACCAAGTTTAATGGAAGGTAAAGAAATATATCGTACGCTTGCTATACTGTGTCTGGTTTTTTTTTTATCTTTTCTTTATTCAGTTTTTTCATTTTTCAATTGGGGGGAGGGTGTGAATACCGGCGGTTCATACTAAACCGTCTGTTTGAATTTCTTAACACTTTGGACGCGTAAATCGACTTAAGTCGCTTGTTTTTTTGTTATCTTTCAACGCGTAAATCAACTAGAGTCCACGGCTTATGAAAAATGTATCCGTTGAACGCGTAAATCGACTATTGTCTAAGTGAACTATTGCATCATACTTGCATCATCCAATGTAATTTTTGGTTTTTTGTTTCTTTGTTTTTTTATATATGAAACCATATAAAAAATATGTTTTATACTTTTAAAAAATAAAAAATATACATTTTTATGTATATGTATGTTTATACTGTTACTATAATAAAGTTCAATTTATTTAATAATTGCCGTTTTTTTTTCCTTTAATTAATTTTTTTATTCTTTCTGTCCCCTTTAAAACTAAAACCATGCGACGCCCAGTGTTTTGTAAATATTTTATTTGATGCCTTACATTAAGTATATAATAAAAAACAATGTTTTTAAATTTTTTTGAAACATGTTATTTTTCGTGGCATAATTGTATTTTTTAAAGCCTATTGTTTTTTTTTTTATGTTGCGCGTCCAAAAGGTTAAGAGCGTGGCACTGCTGAGGAAACCTCAATTCTGTGCAGACGCGCACGCATGTGGTGGGAAACACAAGGGCTTGATACCCCCTCCCCTAAGAGCTCCAAAAACATGTTGTTTTACGTGGTTTTGTCAAAATATAAGCTATGGTTATGTGAGTCCTTAGGTCCTGCCAAAGCCTGGCTGGCTTAATAATAGTGTTAATGTTACCTTCGTATGAAAGACCTTCGTAGGTCTAATTATGAAACTTAAGAGTTTGTAAGCCTTTTTCTTTATGCTATCAATATGATCATTAAAGAGTAGTTTGGAATCAAAAATGATATATATCACGGTTGACTTAGTTGTTAATCATAATTAAATTAAAGGAAGCAATATTTGAAACATTTATAAATTGAGTTTATATATATTATAAACAAAATAGGCCCCAAAGCTGAACCTTGTGGTACCCCTTGTGGTATTTATGATTTGACTGTAATTCTACGGGAACTTTTTCTATTATATTAGTACCTATAGATTATAGATGAATGCATTACATTAATACGATGGGGCACCATATTTTTTTTTTTGTACAAAACCGCCTATCGTGTTTTTACGCGGTTCAATTTATTGATCAATAAATTGAAAAAGTTGAAAAATAGACCCCGGGCTGGCGGGCTATTGGAAGATAAAAAAAAATAAAAAAAAGAATCCCAACACCTAGATAGGTGTATATGGGGCAGAGAAGGTAAGTTATCCGTTTCTAGACCGCTGACCATAGATATGAAAGCCACGTGGTCAGTGTGACGTTTCAACCGGGCCTATTAACCCTGTATGAACAGGTACTCATTTTATGAAATACTTGAGGCTGGGTCGACTTCCAGAGCTGACTGCAAATTTTCGGAAGACAAATGGGGGTTCTCGAACTCGGGTACTTGTGTTTCGTAGACAACCGTCTTACCACGGAGCCACGGTAACTCTCTAATTGGAAGATATCGGTATTTACTTTACATTTATTCGGGATACTTCTCTATTTAATAAAGATATAATATAACTTGTTGTCAGTTTATTTTAAATCAACTCTACTTATATACCTATGGCTCTCGAAAAAATTCTAAATTGTGCTACTTAAATTTGACTCAAAAGTTGGCCGACTCGCAACTACTAGTTAGAGATCTCAGGTCTCTAGTCTTGCTTCATCAATTGACGCTCAAGTCTTGGAATTATATGACAAATCCAGATCCATTTTTAACTCGAGTTATGCGTAACTGGAGTTAAAATGATATATTTTTTATGTTGTTTTGATTGGAGTTACACATAACGAGTTAAAACACTTAACTTTTTCTTTAGCAGCCGGTCATATGACTTTTGCAGCAATATGTGCTCGTAAGTTCTATGTATGGGGATAAGCCATTGAAAACAAAAAATTTTCATGCATAAAACTGTTCCTAATAGATAATTTAGAAACTTTTTGAGTTTTGATTTTAAGGGTATCTTATTCAATTTCTTGTTTTTTAGTAAACTAAGCATTACTTTAAAGTTTTCTTAGCAAAAGCCTTATGAAATAACTTGAATAATGTTTGAGATTTTGGGAAATAGGAATAGGAAGTGTTTCTAAACATACCTGTGAACCAGAAAGTGCATTGTGTTCAGCCGCAGAGGAGGCTGCTCTTTGTTTCAAATATTCTTTGTCATCGAATATTTTCACATCTCCTCCGCCGGGTTTGTGTTTTACATTGTCTAGTGATCCAATTTTACTTTGTGCTTTTATGTCCAGTTTTCTGTTGTCGATCTATATTAAATTCATTTCATTAATATACTAAACTAATTGTAATTATTATGTGAGAAACACACGTGAAATTGGTGATTGTAAATTTATTGTACATAGTTTATAATACACATATAACAATTTATATATACATAGCAGCAAGACTTATGGTAGCGGAACGAGAATAAACACGTATATATAAAACAATTCTTTAAAATTTAAAATATAAGTAATCGACTTTTTTCTGTTTTTAATGATTATAATTTGAAAACAAAATCTACTACAGTGAACCTCTCTGCTTGTTTTTTAAAGGGATGGAAACAGGGCCGGCGCTAGGCAATAGGCGAACTAGGCAACTGCCTAGGGCGCAAACACGGTAAAATTTAGAAGTGAGGACCTTTTTTTTTAGGTCTTCACTTGAAATTTAGGAATGAGGACCTTCTTTTTTGTCTTCATTTGACATGCTCGAAAAAAAAAGGTACGCTCTGCCTAAGGGCGCTCAATTAAATCTTGCCTACGGGCGCCACATACCCTCGCGCCGGCTCTGGATGGAAAACAAAATTAAATACTAGATAATAATAGTTGGTAAGTTGTGAGAAATCATTCAAAACTATAAATAAAAATGTCATATTTATTGGCAATATAAAGACCCATTTAGACATCAAAATTAAGACAAATCTATTTTTAAATTATTTTTAAAATAATTAAATCACAAAACAGCGTTTAGATACATCTGATTTACCAGTTAAATTACTATATATGAATCAAAAAACAAGAGCTATTTAAAACACAATTGTCAAAATTAACGTTTCCTGCCAGGTTGTAACTGATTAATTTAATAGTTCTTGATTGAAATATATGCGATACAGATAAATGTGTGAACCTTAAAAATATTAAAAACGAGTTCAGGTAGCTCCCATCTTTACGAATTAATTGATCCCTAAACTCGTACAGTGGGGACCTATTGTCCTAGACATTGAAATTTTGTAAAACTCACACTCACATATAAGTAGGGCTCGACAAATCGTAGTCGTCAGACAGAAAAGTTATTTTCCCTTGATAGAAATCGAAATCGCAGCTGCAGTTTTTAATTGCCAGATGAAAAATCTATTCACCACTGGTTACAGAGCGACCGGATTTGCCCAACCTTGTATATAAGCTAAATGATTTAAAACCAAAACAATTAAATTCGTTTAGACTTTAATTTGGCTGTCTAAATGGGCCTAAATTAAAATTGCTAATTCTACTGATGTTTCAGGTGGATACGCCACGTAGAAAGACCAGAAAGACACCACTAGGAAAACGTAAAAAAGAAGAGATAGACGATACTGAGTCATGAAAAGGCTTAAAGTATGCAACTGGTTGGCGTTAGCAAAAAATAAGGAAATATGGAAGGCAGTGCTGAAGGAGATCAATGATCCCACAGGGCTGCAGCGCTTAAAGTGATGATTTATTGTGATTTGCATTATGGATGAGCCACGCTTTTGGCTACAAAAATGACTTTTGTACACCCATAGTTTCGTCTAATGATCAAATGATGAAGAAATATGACATGAATGCTTTATAATTTGGTTGGATGGCAGGTAGTTTTTAAACCCATTGAAGCTCATCACGTAATAGCTCATAAGCTACATCGTTTCAATTTTCCAAACAAGATATGGGATAATTTTGCATCAAGACCATGATATTCAACGATCAATACGATAAATTTCATCAATATTATGCTGTCTACATCCTAGAGACGTATAACAAAATATTACATCTTCTTGACTCTCCTGTACGTTTCGGATATCTGGACCATGTCGAAAACAATGTTTATGTTTTTAAAATGTCGATCTATAGTCATATACTCAGAATCTTTAGCGTTAGCAACGACCGAGTCATAGTAAAAAGGAGTTGACACCTGATCATGCAGACCATAATAATAAGTTACACGGAAACACAAATACCTTATTCTGCAGAATTCTGTCCAGGGAAAGTTTGAAGGAAGAAGACCAATAATCTCTTAGCTGACTAACCTGAGGAAATGCTTCGAAATTATATCCACTTAACTATTTCGAATGGTAGTAAGCAAGGTATCAGCCTGCTCTCACATGTATAAGCTTCTAACGAAAATTATTTCTAATGAACCTGTAGTGCAGGCCGGATTTCGGAGAGGCTTCAGTTCAATTGACCACCTACAAACACTTCGCGAGTTTATAGAGAAGGGCGCAGAAAATAACGTACTATTTGATTTGGCTTTCGTTGACTACCAAAAAGCATTTGACTCGGTAGAAATGTGGGCTATAATGCAAGCTCTAAATAACGCCAGGATTGCTTCAAGATACTCAAATCTTTTAAAAAACATTTATGGTAACAGCACTCTCCAAATAAAGATTGATGAAGATATCATTACTGATAAAATCTCTATCAGTAAAGAGGTTCGCCAAGGTGACACAATATCTCCCAAACTGTTCACCCTCGCTATGGAGGACATCTTCAAAAACTTAGACTGGAGCGAAAAGGGTATAAACATTGATGGAGTACACTTGAATCATCTTCGCTTAGCTGACGACGTAGTCATCATTAGCAGCGACATTACAGAGCTGAGCACGATGTTAAAAGAACTCACCGAAGCATCCAAATGTGTAGGTCTTCAAGTAAATTGGTCCAAGACAAAGATAATGAGCCAGGAGATCAGGCAGATCACTCTTGGAAATAAGTTCTTTGAAATCGTAAACGAATTCGTATACCTAGGTCATCTTATTACGCTGGGAAAAAATAATCAAACAGTAGAAATATTCCGACGAATAAGACTTAGTTGCATTTGAAAAACTGGGACACATTTTAAAAAATCCAGAGATTCCCATATCACTGAAAACTAAAATGTACGATTCGTGCCTGTTGCCACTTACGGTCTAGAAACGATGACGTTGACAATCAAAAGTGCTAACAGGCTGAGAACAACACAAAGAGCAATGGAGCGTGCCATGCTTGGCGTAAATTTGCGGGACAGAAATAGAAATTACGAAATTCGGAGACGCAGCAAAATTACAGACGTAATAAACCGCATTGCGAATCTCAAATGGAGCTGGGCAGGACACATAGCAAGACAGGACTCGACTAAGTGGGCAAATAAAATAGTCCATTGGCGCCCACGGCAGAACAAAAGAAGCGTCGGAAGACCTCAAAAACGCTGGTTGGACAACATAAAGAGCATCGCCGGGAACCGGTGGTATAGAACAGCTCACGATAAAGATGCGTGGAATAAGACGAGGGAGGCTTATATCCAGTAGTGGATGAATACAGGCTGAGGAAGAAGAAATAAGCAAGGGGCGAACTGACATATTAAAAAAAAAAAAAAATCGGAACGGATAGGGCAAGAAAAACAAGAATGCTATAAACTAACAGTTCCAGGAATAGTTGAGACGGATGAAAAATATAGTTATTTACATGGAGCTAGTTCTGGGACCAAATAAAACTGATAAAATTTGTGAATGCTCGTAGGAAATGAGATCGTTGCGTTGAAGTATCACTGTTTCAATTTCATCTATACATAAGTTTACATTAAGAGACATAAGTATTGTTTCAGTTACATGCTTTCTTGAAAGATTTTGGAGACTCTAATTCTAAAAACAAAATTATCACCCTCACTTTGTTTAGATAAATTATAAACTCAACTTAATTTACCAAGTTTTGCTAGAATATGTTTTTTCGAAGAAAATCATGCAAATAACAAAATTTATAATCATCGTGCAAATTTGTATATTTACCAGAGTGTTGCAGAGGAAGATCTAATCTTTTATATGTGCTACAGATTACTTCAAAGCCAATTTTAATATATACAAATTTAGTGTCTAAAATAAGCTGTATTAAAAAATACTCACTTCATCACTGAATCCCTCCTGTAGACATTACAATATGTTACGGATATGTCAAATCAATATAGCAAATACTATTCAACATGCAATTATGCATTAAATTATAGTCTGTTAAAATTGGTTGCACTTTAGGCATTATGCTTAAATACATTTATATTTTCATCAGGGCATATTTATTTATTGCTGTACATTGACGAGAGATGAATATAGCGTTAATAGCCATTAATATACTGTAATAATGATTTAAATTTGGTCCATCACGAATGCTGGATTAACGTGAGCACATTAGCATTTACTCAACGGCTCAACTGTAGAAGGTGCCAGACAATAAGTAAAAGTAAAAAAGAAAAACGGATATTTAGTTAAATAATTGGTTTGGAGGACCTTGAAGAGGGCCCACAATTTCTCAATCGAGCATTAGAAGAAATGATAGACGATAAATAAAAAACAAAAACACTACGTAACGTAACATTAGAAATAGTGAACGTTAGGGACAGAATTACTATCGACTCACAGCAATGGAACAATCTAAGAAAGACATATATCTAGTATTAGATATGGTTGTTACATATCCGGTTTTAGGCTGGATAGTCCTATTTTTATAGTATGAAAATAGCGTTCTACCTAAGCAGGACATACTCGTATGTCAGGCTTTTCGTCCTTGCAAAATAAATGCAAAAAGTGTTGCGCAGAAATGAAATTTCGTACTGAATAAAGATAAACAACTACTGTCTGGCCAACGTAAGCTGGTCGGTTGCGCAGTAGCGAAAAAAATGAAAGGGGGCAAAGTTAGTATTCGTCTAGCAATCGTACAGTTACACAAAAATGAATTTTCAGAACAAATTAGGAAGCGCTCGTGCGTATACAATGTATAAGTGCGTTTTTTCCGACTGTACTCAGGTGGCCTAACTTATGTCTCATTCACTCATAATACAGGGTGGGCCAAGTAAGACCTACCAATATTAAACACAAATAACATTTTTATTTTTTGATATAATTATTTTTTTCTTTTTGTAGGTTATAATTGAATTCTTGGAAATTTATTATAGAACCATACAGTACACAACAACGCGTTAAATTTATCGAGTTTTTCTATTCTTGTCAACGATCAATTGTTATGACGCAGCGTAAATATCGGCAACATTTTAATTCAAGATCAGCTCCCACAGCCTTCATCATTAGGAGTTTGGTCGGTCGTTTTGAGAAACTGGGTTCAGTGGCCGACCGTCCTGGAAGAGGTGCTCATCGAAATATTCGCACTAAGGACAACGTGGAAACTGTGCGGCAGATCGTTGCAGATGATCCATCTGTCTCAACTCGTCGTCGTTCCAGCCAATTGAGCATTTCCAGAACGACATTGTGTAGAATTTTAAAGTTGGATCTTAAGATGTACCCATACAAAATTCAAATTTCAACACTGCTACCGCAAGACCACCAACAACGACTACAATACGCTATTCGTTTTACACAATTACCCACACAAATTGATTTTTTAAATAATGTTTTGATGTCGGATGAAGCGCATTTCCCTTTAAATGTCATAAAACTGTAGATTTTGGGGCTCTGAAAATCCAAGGGCAACACACCAGCATCAGTTGCTCCCATCCAAATGTACTGTTTGGTGCGGTGTTATGGCCAATAAAGTTATCGGCCCATATTTCTTCGAGAATGAGGATGGAACGCCGGAAACGATTTCCGGAGCTTCTTACAGAACAATGATTTGCGGCCCATGGCGGAGCAGAATCCTAATTTGTGGTTTCAACAAGATCCTGCTGCGTAAAAATTTTGGCAAACGTCTGATTTAAAAAAAATCAGATTTCCCTTGGCCACCTCGCTCGCCAGATTTAACTGCACCCGATTTTTTTTTATGGGAATATTTAAAAGACAAAGTGTATGTTAATAAACCAGAGACTATTAGACAGCTGAAGCAGAATATTTGAGACGAAATACTGAGCCTTCAACCAGAAACATTACGTGGTGTAATGGAAAACGCTTTAAAAAGAGCCAATCTCTGTATCGAGAAAAATTGTGGACATTTGTCTGATGTCATATTTCATACATAATTTCCATAAAATATATTTAATGTATAAAAAAAAATTAACCAAAATAAATGATTATTACAAGAGTTATCCGTGTTTAACATTAGTAGGTCTTATTTGTCCCACTCTGTATCATCGCACTCTGCGCAGTACAGTTTCCTACCGGCCAGCTTAAGATAGCCCAACAGTAGACATATGAAACAAAGTCGGGTTACGACATAACGGCAGCGCCAGGCATTTTACGTTTGAAGAGATTTATTTTTTATATTAGTTAATACCTAAATACAATTAATTTTAGTGGGGTAAGTCCTAAACCTTTTCGCAGATAAAGTAATATAGCATCTTTTCTATATGTGTTATTGAAAACAAATTATTGTACTTTATTTTATAACGAAATATTGTCAATATATAAATAAAAATAAATTATTTATAAAATTTTATTTTCCAAAACGAATCTTATGGGGGTTTTACCCACAATCACCTATTGGAACCATCACTGGTCTGTCAAATTTTGTCAACTATAGTATTTAATGAATTAGAGCTGATGTTGTTCTACCTAGTACAGACATAGTGCGTGAGGTCAAAAGTCAACCCGAATGACAGTAAACAGGAGAGAGAGGTAGATGAACAAAGGTACTTCGACTGAAGAACCGTTATGGGTATATAGGTATTTTTTATTTATTACTTCCTTAATTTTCCCTCGTTTTGCTTTTCTTTTGTACAGTAAAATCCGAACTGTTTGGGAACTGGGTCGATTCGAATTTCTGGATTTTAGTAAATATATATATATTAACGGGACAGTTTTTATTCTTTATTCATTAGCAAAAACAGTATTCTTGATTTATCAAAAAGAACAGTTAAAAGCAAAAAGAGTAAAAAATCAAAAAATTGATTCTTCTGGTTCAAATTACTGGTATCCAAATTTTCTTCTACAGTATATGTAAAGTGTCGTTTTGCATTTGAACACTGGAGCGAGCGTTATTTTTTTTCATTGTATAGTCCATATCTCAGAAGTTGACAACAATAACGTAAAACCAATCGCAATGCAGTTTGTAGCCGGTTCTACGTCCGTTGCTTTGCAACCAAACGACTGTACGAATTCTGGTTTCTGCGTAGGTCACGTACTGACCTCATCTCGTGGGCAAAGCATTCTAGCTATGTCACATATTGGTATTAAAAATAGAGAGAGGAAAAAAAATCGAATTTCGAGCAATTTAAAATAAAATAGTCCATTTTTGTGTTATTTTGTCCACCTGACAACCATTTTAAACAGACTGTAGCATACACATGCGCATTCAAAGATGTTAGTTTATACTGCTTACTTCAGCAATACCGTAATAGAGTTAAAATACAATAATATTTAATTAATGCATAATTTTTTCTGTTAATATTACTGTTAGTTGTTAGTAGAACTTACTTTTATGTCACCTCCACCTGGTTGATGTTTAATATTATCCTTAGATCCAACTTTTGATTTTGCTTTTTCCTTAAAGTCAAGTTTTACTGTTTCTATCTTCTTTGCGCTATTCTTTGGTTTGTAGTCTGCGTTTTCTAGTGAACCTATTTTAGATTTAGCATTCCATTGCAGTTTTTGTTGTGGAATCTACACAAGAAAATTTTTCATTATCAAATGCACAAAAAAAGGGGGAGGGCAATTCAAAAAAATCAGCTGTGGCCACCACAGGACCGACCGCCATCATAAAATACTTATATAAAATACATTCTAGCAGCAGAGTAGAAATAACTTGGCCAAATATTTTCTAACAGAGATATTATTTATCATGACCATGGAAACGTTACATATAAGTATTAAGAAAATTTCGAAAAATTTTACATAAATTATTCGAAATTTTTCGTTTTATCAAAAAAAGTCTCAAATATAAGTTATTTATTATTGCTTACTCCAGAGTAAACTCCAATTTTTAGTCAACCGATTTTTACCAAAAGTTGATCAACTCGTGCCATTGATGGCAGAAGCTTAAATATGAAGTTTCATAAAAATCCTTTCAGCCGAATTTGCTCTGCACGTGTACACAGACAGACGGACTGACAGACGGACAGACTGAGGTTCATCCCCTTGTATGGGCGCCTGCTCATCTTGGATGTAAAGGTCATCGGTGTATTTTAGTTTCTTAGTAGCCAAGAAACAGTTATTCTGCTTCTTCACATAACCACTGAGATTCCAATTTGCTTAATCAGTTATAATGATTTTTAACACATTGTGGGCCAAATGTGTTAAAAATACATGGGCATGGTGCCCAATGTATTCACGGCAACGCTCATCGGTAGTCGGTTGGGAGACAATGTGTTAAGATCACCATAATCGAAGATTAATTGACTATTTGTACGCGAACAAGAAAAATACTCGAATATACACCACAAGACTACCAGAATTAAAGTTGACTATCTATCAGAATTTTTGGAGACGTAATGGGGAGTACCTATGTTCAGCAGTAATCAAATTCGGATGGTAGATAACCAGACCAATTATGTAACTCAGTTACTAAGATTATAGTAACTAAATATGTCTCTATGAGCAAGGTCAGTTACTATCATGAATGAAAGGCATTATACTTTTATAATATTTTATCTTGTAATAACGTTACTGCGGTAACCGGCGAGTTTATCGAAAATCAATTTATCGAAAGCAAATTTATCGAAAATCAATTTATCAAATTCAAATTTATCGAAAGCAAATTTATCGAAATCAAGTTTATCGAAAGCTAGTTTATCTGCTAGTTTATCGAATGCTCATTTTATCGAATGGCACGTTTATCGAAAATTTATTGTTGAATTATTTCGGTAGGAATTAATAATGAAAGAAATTTTAGTTTACATTGTAATTTATTATTGTGAAGGTAAATAAAGTGACATAGTGTTTGAATATAAATAGAGATAGTTATATAATAAGAAAACTTATATAATAAAACAAATAAATGTTTTATTTTTAAGGTTTAATAAGACACATGTGCAATTGCACGCAAATATTTTTTATAAATTCATACATACTGATGTGCATTTTAATTGGGCTAATATGGGGGAAAATAAAGTACTATGTACCTAAAAATAAGGTAATTAGGTTAGGTTTAGTTAGTAAAAGTCTAAAACCGAGAGGAGCGAGTTACCCATCTTCTAGTTTAATGACAAAACACTATTTTAGGTTAGGTTAGATTAGTAAGGGTTTGGTTAGAAGAAGCCGAGCGAAGCAAGCTACCCATCTTCTTGTTTAATGACAAAACACTATCTTAGGTTAGGTTAGGTTAGTAAGGGTTTGGTTAGAAGAAGCCGAGCGAAGCGAACTACCCATCTTCTAGTTTAATGACAAAACAAACCCACACTACCATAACAATGCCACCTGTTTAGAATCACCGTACATTGAGCAATTTATATAAATAAGAATATTTGTTTTTATGAAATAACATAATATTACTAAGCATTTTCGATAAACGTGCCATTCGATAAATTGAGCATTCGATAAATTGACTTTCGATAAATTGACCTAGAATCCGTTACTACACAGTAATTTTTTACAGAATTGATCTGAATGACGGTGAAGACTAATTTTGATAAAATAGTTTCACAATAACAACACATAGAACTGCGTAGTGCATGTTACAACGGGTGTTCTACTCAGTTGTAAAATGCCATCTAATAGGCATACCAAACCAATATACCACCAAAACACATCGTTCACCTATTGTCTACCTTGTAGTCAGTGTTGTAATGTATCTAGATACAGTAACTAGCTACTTTTTCAAGTATCTAGAAACAAATTAGATACTTTTTGAAATTGTATCTGTATCTAGATATTTAAATTTAAGTATCTTGTATCTGTATATCAGATACTTTGATTGTTACTTTATTTTTATACCATTGTACCGAGCTGATATAAAACTTTAATTATAAATTGTCATTTTAAATATTTTATCTTTACTATAAACAAAATTCAGAAAAAAATTTAAATTCTGACGTTTACAAATTAAATTTATATGGAATATAAAAAAAAACTCACTCGTTTTTCGTAGTTTTTGAACGGCTGTAAAAATAGTAGATATTTAGGTATCACAATGTAGGTAGAACACTTGTAACTAAAACAGTGTTAACAAGTAAAATGGGTCATTATTAATGAAAGCTAAGTTTTTGAATAACTATTGTTGCTATTTTGATGAGCAATTTACTAAAAACATATGAAAAACTATATCCGAACAAGCGGTTTGAGAGTGGGCCGTGGTTTTGTGATGCCTTGGGCAAGACAAATTAAGGCTCTTCAGTGATTGAAAATACTCTTTGAAAATTTTTGAGGTATTTCATCACTTGAGACCTGGCTCTAGTCCGCCTCACTCAAGGACCGGCCATGCTAGTGTGGATATTAAGTTCATTTCCTAATTGAAATCAGTAAGACAAGTAGCTGTGTTTCCTAAAGGACGTAAAATTGAATAAATTATTGAACGTTCGTATAAATTAAATTTGTAAGCATGAGAATGTCATCTGAAATTTTGTTTAAATTAAATAAATAAATAATAGATAAATTAAATTAAATTAAATAAATAAATTAAATAAAATATGAGAAAAAAAAAATCACATATTTGTTATCAGTAATTTTTTATTAGTGATCAAAAATGATCGTGACATTACACGAATTCCATTTCAATTAGGGCTAAAATTTGGTTGAAAGGAACATCCTCTTAACAAGAACATAGCTGTATATCGATAAGACTAACATTAGTCTTAATTTAGTCCGTAGAATAGTGTTTTACCTTGAATTTATTGGGCTTTTTGTAACGTCACGGTCATTTTTGAACAGCCTGTATAATACTGATTAACATGCATTGTTTGTTTGGTAAAAAATATGGCATTTTCATTTTTCAGTTTTTTTTTTTCAAAAGTATCTAAGTGTATCTAGAAACAAACATTTTTGGCATGTATCTGTATCTAGATTTAATTAATAATTCTGTATCTGTATCTGCATCTAGATGCAATTTTTCTTAGGTATCTGTATCTGTATCTAGATATTTTTTTAAATGTCTCTATTACAACACTGCTTGTAGTTAATTGCTTACCTTTTTGTCACCACCTGTTGGCATGTAAGCATCGTTTTTAGCTGCAATTCTTGGAGACACCTTTGCGAAATCTAATTTCTTATTTTCAATTTTAATATGACCACCTCCTGGTCTGTGTGTTGTATTATCCAGAGAACCGATTTTGGATTTAACAGTTTTTAAATTAGGTGATGGTGCACTGCCAACGTGGACTTTATTCATGGGAACTTCTGAAAAATAAAACATTAATTTTGTTCAACAACTTTGAAGAGAAGAACGTTTGGACAGCTTGCAATATTTGCTACTCTGAGAGATTGAAAGACAGAGATTGTTGGACAAATACAAATATTAAATTTTATCGTTGGTGTACAAGATTGGAATAGAGAATCGAAGTCTCCCATAAGATGTATTCAGTATTTGTTCTAATTTTTATTGTTTAGGACTAACTATTTATTAGGAGTGGTTTCGATTTTCTATCTCAGTCTTTAACAAAAACAGTATTAATATATGAAGAGTTCAGGGGAGGAACGATTATAGTCCAATATTGGCCAATATGGAAATATTACTGTTAGCTGTTAGTTCGTATTTAAAGCTTTTGAAGTCAAAATCACTTTAGAGTCTAAAATGTTAAGCACTTAGAGAAAAATTATCAGAGTCGAAGTTAAGTATAAATTTTTTTTAAATCCTGTTTTACTTTCTTTGAAAAATATTTTACTTTCCTTAAGCGTGTTCTACATTATACTTTATTCATCAATTTTCTAAACTTTTTTCTTTGAACTAGAAGTTGTCAAAGTTTGAATACAATTTATTTTTCAATTTTTTGGTAGAGAATGAAATTCTTACACGTGTTTCAGTTCATTTATAGTACCAACATAAACATATAATTCATATCTTGTCAAGTGTTTATAACCTAGCTATTAGATTTGTAAAATTACTGATTTACGTACAAAACACAATTTATATATTCGCTTATTCAAACCAATGATCAACAAAACACTATTAAACACGTGGTAATACAAAATATTTACAAGCGTAATTTAAATTTTGGTACAATTGTTAAAACTGTCTACTGCGCATGCACCGAGTTCCAAGTTGGATGTGTTTTCAAGAATAGTTGGATCAAATCTAGTTTTGAATAAAGTTGACCTTGACTACATACCGTGTTCTACACTGTACAATTTCACTGATTTATTTCTAGTACAAGTTCTAGTCAAAGAAATAAGTATGAAAATTTGATGAGAATTGTATAATGCAGAACACGCTTTAAACCTTGTAAAAGCAGTTATTAACTTCAATAACAAGTTCTGAATCAGTGGCGTGCCTACCACCCAGCCTAAATGGGCATGACCCACGGGCCCCAGACGCGTTGTTGCCCGGCGACGAAATTTTTTAATATGCATGAGTAAAAAACAAGGATAAAGTAGTAATATGTAATAAGTAATAATAATGGTATAAGCTGTTCACTTTTGTAAAAACAAACGAAGAGGAAATTTTGTTTTCAATAGTTTGCACCTTTGAAACTGTATGCCATGTTGGTATTAAAAAATGGCAAAAATTGTCAATTTGACATATGGCATAATAAAAAATGATATCATAATTATAATGATCATAAGCAAAAAAAATCTTAAGTCTGAATTAAAGCGCAAGGAATATTTTTAAATGACATTTAAATTCACTAATACATTACTAAAGTAACCAAAATAACTAGATCTGGTTTGTCCTTACACAAATGAACAACAATAGTAATAATAGTAAGTTCTTAATACATAAAATCTATTTTTATTTAAACTATTAACACTTATAATATTTAGAACTTACAGAATTTAGTTATCTTTCAAGGCCAGAACCATAGGACTAAAATTAAAGAAATGTGTTGTATGAACTTGCTCGTAGCGATATGATAGTTTATCTTTTAAGGATAAAATTAAAATATAGGAGTAAGACTAAAGCTATCGCTAAGTGTTGACTAAACTCACCATAAATTCTAACTTTCCTACGGCTGGGAGTAAATCACGTTAAAACGCACCATGCGCGTGCGCGCACCCCGATTTAAATTCTAAAAGCACCCATCGTGGCCAACATAAGGTCATAAATAGCAGCAACACTTCTAGACTTATTTCGGTACATGTTTACACACAATGTTATATTTGTCAATAACCAAAAATTTTAATTTTTTGACATTTAGAAAAATGATACTATGCGCGTGCGTTAAACTCGACGTCTCATTGGTTACTTGTTAAAAGTTAAAACTCGTTAAAACATTGTATAAACCCGTACTCATTCAAGACGATTAAAGCCAAGACTAAAACTAAGAGTAAGATTCAAATTAACGCAACATCTATCGCTAAGTGTTGACTAAACCCACCATAATGGTGGATTTAGTTATCTTTCAAGGTCGGTTTTAAGAAAGTTAAGACTAAAACTAAAGCAATGTGTTGTGTATGAACTTGCTCGTACAGATATGATAGTTTATCTTTTAAGGTTAAAACTAAAACATAATTTTAAAACTAAGACTAAAACTAAATGTTGACTAAACTCATCATTATTTGTACGGAACAACTAACGTAGTAAAGGCGCACATCCAGGAAGGGGAACTCATGTGCTTGAGACCTCCCCAAGAGCTAAAAAAAACGTAGTTTTAGTGTTTTTAAAAAATACACTTGAATTTTAGAAGCGGGCATTTTTTGTCATGACTCGTATTTTAGAAATAAATATCTTTTTTGTTTTTAGCTCAACACTTGCATTTTGAAAAATAAAGTGCTTTTGGCCAGCATTTGTTGCCGAGTAATTTCCCGATTCCTACCCATTTAAAACATATTTCTTTCGCCGCGCGTAATTTACAACGTTCTTTTCTCTGTAGATAATGTCAGGAAATAAATTTAATAGCACTGGGAAATAAAAGTAAAGCTAAGTTTCCATTCCTGAGTTGTGCGTTTTGTGTCGTTACAGAAAAACAACGCATTTGTGTTTCCATACATTTTATTTTTTGTTAAAGACGCCAAACGTCAAACAGTTTGTCAAATCACTTTGGGTACATTCGATTTGACGCTCCGAGCGTTCCGAGCACGTTCTGTACACTCAAACGTGTTCGATTTGACGCTCGGAGTATACTCAATTGCATTCGTTTTGCGATCGAGCGAGCATTTAGAGTGCGCTCTATGTGTTCGGGGTTTTAAGACCAAGCATATGGAGTATGTAAAAAAATGGGGGAACGGCGGGAAAGAAATGAAAGTTTAAAATTAAATTATAAATAAAATAAAAATAATAGCCTTAGACAAATAACAATAGACAAATAATATTGTTATTTGTCTATGGCTACAGAGTACGGCCATTTTATGTATTTGTGACGTTCTGTAAACAGCAAAAAAATTATTAAAATACACCGTGCATAAAATTAAAATGGAAAAAATTCATTAAATTAATTCATTAATTATTATTTAATTTTTAATTAATTTTATTTCTTCATCATTGAAAAAGAAATCAACGAAAAACCGAGGTATATAATTTTGATTCATGACTGACGTGAGCTAATCTGACAGTAAAAGAGCCGGCTAAAATTGTAGGGTTAGATTTTATAAACATTACTCTGTACAACTACTCTGTACAACTCGAATGCACACTTTACAAACACTGTTGCCTACAATACGGTAACAAAAATGCATCTGTTTCTTTCTAAAACACAATAGGGGATAGGCATGATTTTATTTTAATTTTTTATTATATTCCTCTTGTTGCATACAAACATAAAAAACAGTTTTGCATTTTTTTTTTAATTTGAAGGCTTAAATAAGTCATAAATGTATGTAGCGCGCGAAAACGACGTGTGACGTCACACCCCTTCTAAGTGACGCAGTACACTACTAGCCTACCCAGTGTACTGCGTACAGACTACCCAGTGTACAGCGTGCAGCCTACATAGTCTGTTGTGAACTTATTTGCTTGTAGAACTTTTATAGGTTATGTAAAGTTAGAGTGATTTTAATTAAAATAAAGTTTAATTCTATAAACACAATTTATACATGTTTACCGAATTATATTTTATATTAAAGTATATAAAAGATAGAAGTACCAGGCCCCACTACTTCGAAACATAGTCGAAAATATTGTTTAGTACCGATGTGCACAAATAGTTCAAATAGAAATAAAAAAAAACAATTTATATCATTACCTGATGGCGAAAAACAACAGAAAAGGCGAAATTTGTGGCTGAAAGCTATGAGGCGAAATAAAATCGATATTTCAGAAAAAAGTAAACTTTATGTTGTGTGCATAAATGCATCAATGTTGGGTAAATTATCACTTTGAGCCCTAACAAAATCTTTATCTGCCATTTTAATAATAAATGCGTGAAAAATTGTTTAAAAACAAATACAAAACTCTCGAACAATACAATATACACACGTAAAAATTATGTTGTAGCTGTATCTGTGACGTCAAACCCCAGTCGTTTAACGTCATACTCAGTCGTATTTACTCGGCAACTTCGCGCCGTGGTCGGCTTATTTCAAATTTACTATATTTTAATTAAAAAAATTGGCTATAATATTAATTAAAATGTGATTTTTGTTTTGTTAGGTGACATAACTAACATTAACTTCAATCAAAACTGCATCAAAAAAATGCAGTTTTCAGGAAATATAAATTTTATGCGTATCCCCTATTTCCTTTTCCAATTACTGTTAAAAGTTCAACTTTTTGGATCGTTACAATTAAATTTGTGCCAGTACAAGATATTTGAAATCAACCAATGAAAACTAGCGACGAAAAACGCAAACACAGCTTATCTTAAAATTCTTAATGTCAAGCTGCCGATGAGTTCATAAAATTAAATATTCGATTTTAGAAAATTCCATTTTTGTGATCGTTTTGTCCCTGAACTCTTCATATTTTTTTACAAATCTCTTACTTTTCTTCTCCGTCGAGGATGGAATGGTATTAGCAGTCTCAGGACTTTTAGGACTTTGTAGTGATTTTACAGGCGTTTTACATTTTGTAGCTGATGGTGGTTTTTGACTAGATTTTTGGGATTTCTTTGGAGAGCTATTTTCTCCATTACAAGACTGTTCCTGAAAATAAAAAACAGTTTAGTACATATTTAAAAATAAGAAAATCAAATATGTTTTAGAGACAGAAATAAAAACAATATGCACATAACTAGTACAAGAAGGTTGCAGGATAGGACAACAGCAGACATAGGAGCAGTTATCAAAAAGTACGGTGAATACCACGAATTGTTATAAAAAAAACTACTATCCTGGAATATAATGGTGCAACCGTTCCTAAATTATGTAAAAATTTTCAACTCTTTTCATTCAGTCAGTTAAAATTGAGCTATCGTTTAGTAAAGACATAAGAATAGAGCGCAAACAATAAATCAACATGCATTTTTGTTTTTAACTAGAAAAAACCGCAATAGAAACTAAAATATATACTTGCAAGTTTATAAGTGGTTTAAGCGATTTGTGAGTCACTTAATAATGGAGCAAAATCGAAACGTCCTTGAAAACCAAAAACCGAAAAAAGTGAGTGAAATGATTCGATTAAATTGGTTCTCAATATTATATGATACGAGAATTAGAATGATGCGGCCAGAACGATTCTGGCTAATGGACGAATGGTATCGTCCTCCACCATGACAACGCTCCCTGCCATATCTCATTACTAAAGGTCTATTCATACACGTCAGTTACGGGTCCGTTCAGTTCCGTGAAGTTGCTTCAGTGTCAGTGATGAAAAACATCCATTCTTTGAACTAGAAATGTCATATCTTCACTTAGCCGGCGCAGTGCCATATTTAGCATTTTGTCTTAATTTCATTTTGTGATATTTCATATTGTCGCCGATGATAATGTTTTTATTTCACTAACGTTTTTTTTTTGTATCGTTGTATTCGAGTATAATATGTGTGAATGTTTTTATGAATAAAAAATGACACACAACTTAACTTTGTTCAGAAATCTCGAGTGCTTTATGATTGGTCGTTTTCAAAATATATGGATAATTTCAAAAACGATGTATTACCTAATTTAATGAGCAATAGGTATGTTAAAACTATTTCAGACATTCTCAAATATTCAAATAACTTCGTTCCATCATCAGTAAATACCTTATATAGGGTAGAAAATTTTCCATCACTATCTATTTTCTTCTACATTTCATGTACCAACTTCCATTTTTCGCCTGATGTTTTTCCTCTTAATTCAAAATTAGGACAATTATCGTTAATTATTTCTTTGTAAACTAAGCTAGTCGATCTTTATGCAGCATTTATGGATGGATAAACAAAAGTAACTTACATTTTTTAGCGCACAGTAATGGTGACTATTTGCGACAGATAAAACAAAAATGTGTTTGCATCGACATGTTCAGATCTTTCACTCTGCAACTTTTGGCTATTCCCTAAAGTACTGTTTAAAGTGGTGTTTTCCAAAGTGTGGTACGCGCAGGCTAGACAAGAGGGGGGGGGTGTATCCGGGGCCCCGGGGTTTTTGAGGCCCGGGGTCCTGACGTTCTTGGGGCCCAGGGTTCTGGGCAGAGTCGTAGGAAGTGAGGACCTTTTTTTTGCTCATCATTTGTATTTTGGAAGTGTGGACCTTTTTTTTTGCTCATCACTTGTATTTTGGAAGTCAGGACGTTTTTGTTTTTTTGCTCATCACTTGAATAGTGGAATTTGGAAGTGAGGACGCCGGGGCCCGCAAAGAAAGTTTCTCCTCGGAGCACGCTAAAAAAGTTTCTCCCCGGCGCCCCAAAAGTCCTCTCGGCGGCCCTGGGTACTCATACGTCTGGGGGTACCTGAAAAGTTACTAGGGGGTACGCTGCGAATAAGCATGAATAAACACGTAATAAGCACCAAGTGTTGATTTACACTTTACAATTTGTTAACAAGCATCGTCGTGTTGTCTTAACATAAAAAATGTCAACCTTTTCATTAACTTATGTAAGCATAATTAATGTAATTTATAATACAGTTTGTTATTTATCTTTTATTATTATAATTATTTAATTACACTTGACCAAAATTCTAAGTGTTAAATATTTTTTTGATTGTTCATAAAGTAAGTACAGTAGAAGCGGGTGATAACGCGTCTTTTATAACGCGCATTCGGATATATCGCAGGTCTTTTTATGCCATTTTTGTTTTAAGGCGCCCAGTATTCATTTATACCGCGGTGGTTATCATATAACGCGGGTCAGATACGCCCCCCGCAAACCCGCGTTATAACTGACTTCCACTTTATATGCGATATTTCCTAATGGGGAGAGGGGTACTCAGTGTTACAAAAATTTTAAAAGGGCTACACACGTCGAAACTTTGAGAAACACTGTCCTAAAGTGAAGATGACTATAAAGGGGAAACGTTTTCAGTTGATTCCAGAGATCGAAATAGCTACGACAGCGCGAGTACAAGCACTCACGAAATAGGATTTTGGTATTGTTATGAAAAGTGGCATAACGGAATAAGTGTGTAGAAAACGGCGGATGTACTTTAAGGGTAACTAATATGTACAGTGGAACTTCGATATAACGGACCAATGCGGGCGAGGGGGTGTCCGATATAGCCGAATGTCCGTTATATAAAAATCATTTTTCTGAATAAGCTATTTATTAACTATCAAATAGAAATATATTATAAACGAAAGTTTACATTCTAATTACACTTTAAAATTGCACTTTATTCATCTTCAGATGATATGTCAATATACGCCCGTTGAGGAGAGGCGTCAATGTTTGTTTTTGAACTTCCTGGTTTCGGTGACACTAGTTTGAATAATGTATCAAATTTTGTTTGGGTTTTTGAAGTTTGTTGTTTCTTAATTATTAACTCTCTAAAATTGCGAATTCCCGCCTGCAACTCGGGTGATTCCCCGAGTGTGCAGTTACGTGCAGTTTACGATCGTTTACATGTTGTCCGTTATATCTGAAGTCCGTTGTATCGAGGTCCGTTATATCGAGGTTTTAGTGATATTAATAATGTTTTTGTTATTTAAATATTCATCGTACTTTTCGTCAAGACAGAACACTGTGAAAAGTAGGAACGGAAAAGCAACTTCAGTTGTAGTATAATCCAGTGCTACTCAAAATGAGGTACGCGGCGAGTTTCCAGAAAAGAAAGAAACAATAAATGACAAAAATATAGTACCGGTAAGTTGCTCATTGGAAATAAAACATACCGGTACGATACATCAGGCAGTTTGAGCAGCACTGCTTTAATCCAAATTAAAGAAATTATTGCTACTTACATTCCCTTGGGTGGACTCATCGACCCCACTATCATTGTCACCTTCTGAAAAATAAATACATTTATTAAGTAAAAAATATTTTTTTAGTCTCTTTTTTATAAATTATATAAATATAAGCAACCGTGTTCATAGTTCATAGATAATGTTTAATTTTAAACCTGAAGAATGAAACCTGATTTTAGTTTGTGTAGTAATTGTATAACTATTGTTAAAGATCAGGTATCTAGGTTTAGACTAGGTCTATATTTTATGAACACGGCTAAAAATCTTCGCAGTGTGTAAAAATAGTGGTAGATGAATTTTTGTGGAATTTAATCAATAATCATGATTTGAGGTGCTGTAATATCGCATTGGAGTGAAAATTTAATAAATATTTTGAACATAAAATGTATGGTGATTAATTATTTGTGCAGATGTTATTCTTTAAAATTATATGCAAACATAAAATGGTAGTTCAATTAAATCTATATTAAACAATATAATTGTTGAATATACATTTGAAAGAACTGATGAACTGGTAACAAAACAGAAATAAAAATTTGGTTCTACATGATCAAATTTTAATCTGTAACTGCACCTGATCGTTGAGATTTTGCAGATGTACCTCTCCTGTTTAAATAATTATTAATCGACATTTCTGTTCTTGGACTTAATACTCTTTTATCCACTTTATTAACTCTCGGTGTTGCAGGACTTGTGGGTGAAAGTAGATTATTCTTACCATCAGGAGTTTTGATCTTCTGTTTATTAGTCCATGTGTCATTTGGAGGTTGATACTGTTTCTCCATTGGTTTTTTGATTGTGTTTTGTAAATTAGTTGGTTTTTGCGGTGGTATCATTCGTGGTGGTTCTGGAGTGATTGTTCTCATTGGAGCAACAACTACATCTTCATTTGAATATGGTTTGTAATCTGTTTCACTGGTGTACGGTTTTGTGTACTTATACGTATCTGACGATTCTTTTTGAGTATTTTCTGGAGTGTATGGGACGGGTTGAGGATAAGCGTGCTGTTTCATTTCCGGCATGACATTTGATTTAGTAATTGTAGGATATTTAAGTTGTGGTTGAGTTTCTTGTGGTTTTGGTGGAATAGGTTTTGTTTCAGGCATATATGCAGGTGTTTGTTTAATTTCCGGGTTATAAATATAAGGTTGCTTTATTTCTGTTTTTGTTTGTTTTATTTGATCATTTAAATCGACTGATTTCTGTGATATATTGTCTGTTGAACCGGTTATTGAACGAGCAGAATTTACACGCGATGGTGTAATTACAGAATCATCGTCATCTTCGTCGATTTTATGCATACTAGAATGTATTGGTTGTTCTTTAATAAGACTTGCTCTAGATTCAGGTCTCTCAACAATGTCTTCATGACTCGATGTTTTTCCATTAAGTGCTGATGTGTCAATATCTTTTTCAGGATCTTGAACAAAACCCAATGAACTTGATGAACGATTTTCTTCACGATAAAGTTTTTCTGTTGATGAATTCAAGTCGTTATTTTTACTTTGACTGAAACTTTGATTTTTGATTTGGGATATATTTGGTTTTTCTTTAGAACCATTTTGTTCATCATGACTTAAATTTTCTGTGGAATCCAGGTTGAATTTTTTATAACCCTGATCAAAAGAACCTTGAAGAGGAGATTGTGGGCCAGATCCTGAGTAAGATCTTTGTGGCGTCACAGTTGGACGTGGATTTGTTTGAATTGGAGCTGGAATAGGAGGCCTGTGAGGTGTTGGAGGCCTTTGCGTAGTTTGACCTTCAGGTAATGTAACAGGACGTCTATAAAGATCTGGATTTTGATTATTTTGTATCAAATTATCTGGTGGAGCATATCTTTGCGGCGGTAGTTGATTTGGAAATCTTGGTTGTTGATTGAGTGGTGGCCTAGGATTAAAATGAGTGCCTGGAGGTGGTTGCGGTCTTGGTTGTGATGCTCTGATCACACTTCCCTGGACTGGAGGTCCCTGCTGGACCTGTTGAGGTGGCTGGTTGGAATACGGCCCTTGAGGACGGTACTGGGGCTGAGGGAACGCACCCCGGCTGTCGACACGTCTAAGAACAGGTCGATTCTGGTCACCTGATTGTTGTTGCTGTCCAACAGTTGGGATAAACGGCTGTACTGGTGTAGGATTGCCGTTGCCAGGTACAACTTTCACCTAGAGAATATTTGCGATTTACTTTTTTAATGGGATTGAGACACGCGACTATGTGACGGTCTATATAGTTATGAGATATTGCTCATTGTTATAAAGGGTACAAGGACCTAAGCGAGTTAATAAAGATTATTGTACGTATGCAGATTAGAAAACGTTATTTAAGAAACGTTAAGAAAGACAAAAATGTGGATGATAGAGATAAACATAGGTAGGCCGTGCCTGGTCCCGAGTTCTCCAACGGCGATCGACCACGGACGGCACTTTCCTAGCTCTACCGCGCTTTAGGATTGTATTCCCATGGCAATCTGACTTTATGGGGAAAACATATCAATATCATGCCATGTCACGCGTGTCTATAACTCCTTTTTTCATCAATATATTACCCATGCTTCGAAACTCTTAAACAATTTTTTTTTCTTATAAATATAGAACAATATTTGGTATTTTTATAGCTAATAATAACAGCATTTATTGATTTGGTAATATTACATTTATGTTTGTTAGGATTTTGTAGGTATAACGAAGCCCTAGTACGTCACTCATGTGTCTGTGTTATGATTGATATTGTAGCCCAAAGGGTAGATCTAGAGAATTAAAATTTGTAATGCTTTTATAGTTCTTTGACCCATATATAATAAAAAAGAGATAAAACCGAAATAGCTCGCACGAAATTTTTGATCAGATTAGTTTTCGAACGTTATCAGTAGAAAACGGACGTACTTATGTCCTGAACTTGCTTTAATACGTTTTCACAGGCCTAGCTTTTGAAAACATCATTTGCACTCAATTTAAAATATACCTGAATAAAAATTAATAACGCCAGTAATGAGTACAATTAATGGCATAAATGAAAATAATCCATCTCATTAAAAATTTATCTTTACATAGGTCCACCCAGTTAGCTTTACACTTTGATTTGTAAACATAGTGTAAACATCCGTTCACTAGTTATCACATATTTTGTATCTATTGTTCGAAAAAATAATTGTCTTGGGACTTTCATTAATTATTAAAAATTTAATTATTAATTAAAGTTCTGAAATACCAGATTAACGAATTAAATCAATTTTAAAAACGCTTTTTATTTTGACACGTTTTGTCAAATATATCTCAAAAAATAAATAATCCCCTACCCTTATTACCCATATTATTAAAACTTTATAAAACATTTAACTGTGAGTGACAAATAGGGCTTTATAATCGACTGTTTTTATAGGTTAAATCGGTTAAATGTCTATTTTGAATGAATTATGAGTTATTTATGTCATTTTAAATATATTTCTAGTAGTGTATTATATAAACATATAATGAAGAACATCAGGCACGCACCCAGGGAAGACTTGTGCCCCTTCTCCCAAGAGCTCCAGAAACGTGTGGTTTTTACGTGTTTTTGTCAAAATACAAGTGATGACCTGTTTTTTTGGTCATCACTTGTATTTTGTAAGTTAGAATCTTGTTTTTTTCAGGTCATCATTCGTAGTTTGGATAACATAATAAAAATATAAAAACATTTGGTTAATGTTCCGTATAAGTCCACCACACATAACTCGTCAGACAGAACGTATATGCAGTTGGAATGAGATTTGGTCTTTACGAAGCGCCGCCCCTTTCTTTCAAAACATAACATTTACGATTCACTTCCAATATTTTTATTCAAAACTGAAATCTAAATAAGTATGTACTTGATAGTTATCCGTTCTGAAATCCAAGCAATTATTTAATAAGTGTTTGTTAACATTTAGCTCCCATTAACGTTTTTAAACAAAAATTTGAATAATAAAATGTCAGTATTTATACGCTTTAAGTCACATTTAAATAGTTCAAATGGGATTTATAATATACATATTTTGAAGAATATTAACATCATTAAAAAGAGAGAATCCTCAAAAATATCAATATATTTCGACCTACCAATTTTATATCTGAAATAGCACGTTACGTTTTTCGTCGCATTCATAGATGCTAAATAATGTAACTGTATTAAAACTGTATAAAGAATGTACATATCTTCACTATATGCAAACAATCAATGATAAAACTAATTAGGTTAGGTTTAGTTAGCAAAAATTTTGGACAGAAAAAAATTAAACTTGCTAGACGTATATAATCAGTTTCTCATGAGGAATTTTTCCTGTTTCCAATGAGATTTATAGTATACGTATTTTGAAAAACAAACTTCATAAAGAGTTCAAAAAATATCAGTTATATTTGGACGTATCCTCGTGTTAAAAACGCGTATTTCTCTACCAACTAACAAGAGACTACCAAGTACCTAAGAACTTTCATCTATAGCCAATTACAGATGCATGGATGATTACTATTGGCTCCCCACTCTTACGACCATGCCTTCTCGTTTCTAACGTTATAATATAATTCAATCTAAGCATACAAGCCTAGTTGTGGTGGACTAATACGGAATATTAACCAAGCATTTTATCAACCGGATAAAAAATACAAACTCTTAGCATATTTCTATTCAAGTTCATCAAAATGTATTCTTTTTATGGCTTGTTATTATTTGTTACGTCCAGTGGCGGCGCTAGAGGTCCGTGGTCCAGGGGTGCGCCCCCCCCCAAATTGCTCCGGCCCCCAGTTGGCCCTCCCCCAGAATTGCTTGGAGAAAAATATATTTTAGTAGTGAGGACTTTTTTTTTGGTCATCACTTGTACTTCCATTTGTAAACGATAAAAAAATTATTTCAAATATTTCTTGGTCCCCCCCAAATTTTACTCAAAAATATTTTCCCCCCCCCAGATTTTAAGAGCTAGCGCCGTCACTGGTTACGTCTAATTTTATAAAGTTTTTTATGCTTCAACACTTTTTTTATTTATTTATTTTTTCTTAAATATACTTGTTTTTGGCATTCTAAAAAGTTATATTTCTGCAACTTTTACAGCATTTGATTTACAACCCAGAATTAAACAACAGGACAGCATTTCGACAATGCCTTTTTATATTTAGAATAACCTCAGAGCCGCAGTAAAGGGGGGCGGAGGGGGCGACGGCCCCGGGCGCACTAAGGAAAGGGGCGCTGACACTTTTTGTAGGGGGCGCAAATTATGGGCTTTTTTGTGGTTTTTGCTCATCACTAGGATTTTGAGAGCTAAGGACCTTTTTTTTCTCATCACTTGGATTTTGGGAGGTGAGGACCTTTTTTTTTTATTTGCCAAGGGCGCCAAAAACATTGCTACGGCTCTGGCCCTAGCGTAAGTTTTCCTTACTGCGGCTTTGAATAACCTAAATTATAATATCCTTTTATCGTAAAGTGTCAGATTCAAAATAAAATTTTACGTTTAATTACACCATAACTTATTAATTCTCACTGATCTACTAAATATACACCTTAGAAAGTGTATATTTAGTAGAAGTGCCAAATTTAAATAATATTAATTTGAAAATCATCTGTTTAACATGATAGTATATGGCTCTACCAGTGTTTGATACCGCCAACACATGAGATGACGTCATGTGGACCACGTGGTCAAACTGATCTATTGTCTTAGATATCCAGATTCGAGTCCTCTGTCGGCAGCTTGAACTTACTAAATACCAAATACCTACAAAACCCTAAAATATGTAAAAATTCACAGTTTTTGCCTTTCATAAACAAATTGAACAGTATTGGGTACTTTTTAAAGTTAATAATAACCAAATTGATTGATTTCCTTACATTATATTTATCATTGTCTTTTACGTTGATATCGTATATAATGAATTGTTATAATTAAATATTTTTTTTTCTATCTTACCGCTTCTTGAAATTCTTGTTTCAACGTAGCATGTTGTGAAGGCCCATTTGAAGCCACTTCACTTGGTTGCGACATATTTTTGTCAAAATATTTTCTGTAATTTTAATTAAATTTTCAAAACTTTATTTCATAAAAACTACGATATCAACAATACTTTGCAATCTATTAAAATACTGGCGTGAATCTAAATATTCTATCTACAGTGCAGCAATTAAGGACTAAATAATATTTAATTATCTTTCTAATTTAGTTGGATGTTGGTACGTCAAAGTAGTTCAGATGACGCTCTATATTGATCGTTGTGACCTATTACATATACACACCTCTGTAACACACCCCTATAGGTATCATTACGTAATAGAAGTCTTGCTTTATACAAGTAAAGTGAACCCCTTTTCATCATAAATTTAATGATAATGTATTTAGGTCGACAGTTTTGAATAAGGAACGATAAAATCTAAATTCAAATATTTATAAAGCCTGCTTTTATTTTTAGGTTGAAAAACATTTCTTGTGTTGATAACTTTTATAATAAATTGGTGTTTTTAGCGGTTATTAACGATTAAAAGGGTGTAAATTTTACAGTAATATATAAGAGAAAGATATAATCATTGGTCGTATCAGGACTTCGACTTTTAGAGAAAATCTAAGCCTGAAACCTGTGGCACAAATAGTAGAAGGACAATTCCATAGCATGGGCACGTAAACAGGATGCACAATGATGGGCAAAGAGAGTCTTGGAATCGAGAACATCTAAAAGTAATCATAGAAGAAGAAAATGAAAACAAGGAGCAACTGAAATATGCGGCTGCCAAAAAGAAATAGAAGAACGCTAAAGCCCCGATGAAGGACGGGGAAAATGGCAAGTTAAGGAGAAAACCACTAACATTACTATAAACTCAAATGAGTGAGGGGAGCAAGGGAGAAAGATGAGCGAGAGAACTGGAGACAAGAAGAAAAGAGATAGGAGAGGGAAGCCGGAAGGACTCCTTCCGAAGGATAATGGTAAGAAAGAGAGGGACATTGGTAGAAGAATAAAGAAATGAAAAAAAAAGTGATGACTTCTTAACTTAGCTCTAATAAAGATTTAAAAATAAATTGAAACGTTAGCGAAGTTAAAATTTTGTTTTAATTTTTAATTTATGACTAGTCCAAATCCCATTACTTCCTCATCATAAAATTTTTAATATTTAATCAATTCCGATCATCAACGGAATTAAATATCTCCGAAACTTTAAAGTTTTGATATAAATGTTTTGCGGTAAATCGGCTTCATTTAATAGCTATTTTACCCGCTTAAAGATTGTATTATCAACCAGTGGCGGCTCGTGACATTATTTTCTGGTGGGGCAAAAAGCTTTTTTAGGGCAAAAGCTTATCAAAAAGGTTTTTGAATGAAATTTCCTTGAAATAACTTTATTGTTTTTTTTTTTATTTTCTTCGAAACTGAATTCCGGTCTTGGTGGTCCTAAAGTTTTAAGTCTAATTTTTATATCATAGGTTCAATTATTTTTGGAAACCAGTTCTAAATTTGTAATCACGCTATTTTCATTCTCATTCATTTTTAAAATTTATCTATTTATTTATTATTATTATTATTTGTAAATTCGCCACTTACATAAAACACAATCACATAAACTTAAGAAAATGTAGCGAGTAAATTATTATCAAATATACTAATAAAACACTATTTTAATAATGTAATTATTAAAACATCGAAAATACATAACCTTTTAATAAAACATAACTACAAACAAATGTCAAAATAAAACACTCCGACTGATAATTAAAACTACGGACATAATATGTTTTGACCCACTTGCAATGGCTGCTAATATTACGTACTATTGCTCGTCCTTCACCCCCGCTTGTACCCGGCATTCACACTCGTACAAATATTTGAGACATTCGCTGGTTTACCCTGCCTGACGTATGTCCATTCTAAAAACATTTGTTTTAGGAAGCGAAACGCGGCGCTTTTAAGTTATAAACATTTCAATATAACTAAATACTAATTTAAAATGGGTAAAATGAAAATAATACATGTTACTATTATTATTTTTTACTAAATATTTTCTTCTTTTTCATAAATAAATAATTGGGAGGGCATTGCCCGGTTGCCCTCCCTGCACCAGCCGCCACTGCTATCAACTTGTCACACCCTGTATAATAGTTTTGCATTTTTTAATTTCCAGTTGTATAATAATAAGCCTAAGAGTGTACCATAAGGTACTTACTTTAACAATGGATTTTGTAACTATAAAACTAGCATGATAAATGCCAAATTGCCGTGAACTGACGCAATTACAGAATTTTTAATGCGAACCCCCTAGAAGACATGAATCCCTAGTGGGTTCGCAAACCATTGATTGGGAACCACTGATCACAGCTACATTCAATATTAAAGAAAAATTAATTTAATCAATGATAAAGAGTGACTAAGTTGTGTGTCAGTTGGCATGTTTTTGTTTGTAAAAACCGCGGGACATTTCAAACCATGGTTTCAAGGTCCTTCGATTTTCAACTTGAATGCAAGAGCCGTATCCGTGCATCAGACCACAAATAATCCGTATCTGTATCCGCGAAGGACCGTCTTATGAATTGTAAGGGTCCTAGGCCATGGGTATTTAACGGGTCCTCCTCCCAGGAGAACTCAAGTCAAATTAAGAAAAAATATTGCAATTTAATCGATTACAACGATTTTGAGACCTAATTTTTAACCCTGATTATTCATTGCCGCTATATTTAATTTTACTAAAATTATTGGTTGATTAATTAACGACGATTTTTTTGGAGTTTTTATTTAGTGTTGAAAAATGGCGCTTGCTTTATGTAATACTTATAAAAATATTCTTCTGTTTTTAGGTGAAAAAATGCGTGTCGAAAATCATATTCATGTTCGTCATACAATGTAGAGCATTATATTATGACGAACACTTCGAGGATGGATGGCTTTTCGGCATAGGAACAATCAGTCAAAAACAAGTTGAAATATGGTTCCACAAGTTAAAGTCGGATAACACAAGTCTTAAAGATGCTGAAGGAAGAAGACGGTCATCGGATTTCGACGATCAGGTACTTTTGTCAGCCGTGGAAGAGGACAATAGTATGACAACCCGGCTACTGTCCGAAGACTTCAATGTCGCGAACTCTCCGACAACAACAAAGCCGATCGAGTTCGAATTTTCACCGAATTCCTGCAGAGAAACGAGCCATCGTCATTTTTGAAGAATCTTGTTACTGGTGATGAATCGTGGTTGCTCTTCAAAAATGTCAAAAGAAAGAAAGTTTGTGTATCTCCGGGTGAAACACCGAAAGGAATAGCATAAGGTGCCCACAGTAAGAAGACAATGTGGTGCGTATGGTGGGTAGAAGCGGACTCATCTATTGGGAATCATTGCAAACGGCATTTGCTTTTGGTGGAATGGAGATGATGAGCGTCAACAGAAGCGGATTCCGCACAAAAACGGCAAACGGCAATTGAGCATCAACAGTGACGTCTATCTGACTCAGCTCGATCGTCTTCATACAGCAATAGATCGTCTCCAAACAGCATTTTTTTTTTTGTTGAATAAACTTATGTATAATAAAAAATCGTCGTTAATTTTACATCAACCCAATACATTTTACATACACAAATTCTATAATGCCAAACAGAAGTTCGTCTGAAATATAAGTTTCCTGGTTATTTATAATGTTAATGTTATTCATTTTGTTATTTATTTGTTTATTTTTTTGTAAAATCGGTAACTTTACAAAATAAAATTAGGACCGGCGACCGGGCCCCTTATATAAGCGGACCCTAGGCGAAAAAACGGCCCTGTATCCGCGAATCTGACGTTTATGTGATACAGCACATCATTAATTGGTATACGGAATATCTCGAATGACAGCGTCCAAAGAAGAAAAAAGTAGTAGTTAATGTAATTGAGAAAGTAAACGTATTGTTCTAAAACGTCATAATAAAAACCTAATGGCTTTATTTTAAAAGAAATTTAAATAATATATACTAACATAATGTAGGTACCTAGGTACAGGAAAAATAAATAACAAAAAGTGTGCCTGAAACATGCAATACCAGTTGGTTAAAACAGTCTCGATTATAAAACCGTAACGCAAATACAAAGTGTCACAAGCAACATTGTGCGAAAATACTTGCATGTAACTTGAATAAGTATTAAACTTGACGTTTATTAACACAACTACTTGGAAAATGTAAATAATTATCAGTAAAGTGAGAATTTACTTGAACATTCCGAGAGTGCAAATGTAATGTTGAAATTACACGAACTATATAAGATGATAAATAAATGCAACTTAATATTGTAGTTATGAAAACTATTTTTAATTTCAAATAATTCTTTAAATTTCAGAAAGATTAACGTCCAATAAAGTAAATAAGGTAAAAAAAGATTCATTCAGCTTTCTGTTTTTTTTTTTTTTTTTATTATTTCTAGAAACGCTTAACGTTTTGCCAATAGGTAACCCCTTTTAAGATTGCAGCGCCAAAGTGGTAAAATCGAAACTAACTAAATAGACAATAACAACTTTTTGACATATGGATAATACGTTGTAATCTGACATTTAGAAAGAATTTATTAATATTTTTGTCTTGATTTATGTTTTCTTAATAAATATCACACTCATGCCAAACAAATACAAAATCCAAATAAATGTAACACGTGTGTCAGAATAATAACAAAATTGTCTATTTGGCTAGTTTAAGATAATTCCGCCAGATAGTCTCTCTTATGATCATTTGCCTATAGTTCTGCACACTACATAGACAACAAGGTTCAAACATCTACTCCAGTGGTTCTCAACCTTCTTGACTAGCGGAGCTCTTTTTAGAATCAATTTCTATGGCAGAGCCCCTTAGGCTTACCCTATGTCTTACAAATTAATGGTGTTTAGAAGTAATGTAACGGGGTAGGGTGTAGATTTTTTCCTTATAAATTCACTTTTCTCTTTCACAGCTCACTTATTGATAGATTGACAGTTTCTTTAAATATAAAATGAAGCAAATAATCAAAATACACGCAGATTATTCAAACAACAATGCATCTCGGCGATCACATTCCAGCTTGAGTCATAAGCCGGGTAGAGTCATAAATCACTCGGACATACATTCAACTTAAATTATTCGGTAATTTTTCGTTTAGAATGTAATTTCCAGTTTTATTATTTTGATTCTGTTTATTATTTCTAATTCTTTTGATTATATTAAATTTTTTTCCTGGAACGGCTGCGGAGCTTCTAAGAAGTGCACCCGGAACACAGGTTGGGAACCGATGATCTACTCTATCCACAACTGATGCACCAATTTTTTTATGTACATCATTTAGATATTACACTGGAATAGCTCCTGAGGAAGCCAATGAATCATTGGCGAAATGTTGAGCGTTCCTAGATATAATAAAAAATTGTCCAAAAAGCTAAGTGACCTTTACCTGATAAAACTTTATGTAACTCAATAAATAGTAAGTTATGTAAATGTATTTAGACATAACAGAGAGTTTACACCCGATAGTCTTGGACCCTATTGACAATTTTTTGGTCCTACTTTATCCTAGTCCCTGATCCCTGCACTTGCCTAGTTATGACATTAAACGGACGAAATAATCTATATTAATAAAATGAGAGACTACATCTATTTTTTTTTTATTGTTTTGGCCTCATATTTAGTTCCTACACGTTTCAAATGAATGTAAGATAACAGCTTAAAAAAAAACAATTTTTATCTGTCTGTCTGCCCGAGATGCACGCAAAAACGGCTGGACATATTTTCACGTAATTTGCTATGTTAATAGAGTAAAATCAGGATTCGAACATAGGCTATAAAGCATTTTTATTCTAGGTGGATGCTTTGGGATTAAAACTGTTTATTAAAAAACTTAAAATAACGCTCATGTTATTGAAAAATATATATAACAAAAATTGTTTATACTAAAAAAACTATTATTTTTTAGTTCAATCCTTTTTTTCATTAGTTGAATATTTAGGGATACGCCCTAAAACTAAAATCTACATGTATTTCCCTTATTATTGACTTAACAACAAAATAATATAAGGCAAAATAACAAGAAAACAAATCTTTTATTTGTATGTATTTTTTCATTTAGATGAATATTAGGAGAGTTACAAGAGGACACCCTAATGGCGGTATTCTGTAGTTTCCATCGTAACACCCGTGAACTTAACACCAATGAAAATAACACTGCTCTATTAAATCAGATTTAACATCGCTGAAAAAATCAGTATTCTGAACAACCCGATGTAAAATCCAATATTACAATTTGTTTCCGGTGTAGAATTAACACTGGGGCTAACTTCACGTTCGTTTTGACAGCCGTGTAAGAATTATGTTTTGTTGGGTTAACGTTTTTAAAATGGTTAAATAATTATTTATAAATTAGAAATAAAAACAGAAGACATTCAAAATGTAACTACTATTGCAGAAAAATCAAATTTGAAGGCTAAACCAAATGTTACTGCAGGATTAGGTACGGGTTATAATTATTAATGGAATTCCAGTGTTTGATGTCATTCATATTACTACAAAACCCTTTTTTTTTGTTTTGAATTGTAAATCAACATGGGTTTTTACAATTCAGGTAATTTTAACACAGGTAATTTCAACCCTTTTTAATGAGAGTACTTTCTCAGAAAAATGTTCTAATCTGTAACATATGTAATCACATGGATTGAGGGGTTGTTTAACCCCGGTAATTCCTACCAAAGATCTCTTACATAAATAGGATAGTTTGCAAAAATAGATCAGTCACACCGTTGAGTTACCTGAAAACAGTATATATTGCAAAGTTCCAGAATTTAAAAAACTGAGTGAATCGCTTCAAAATGCATCGTTCGAACAGTAAGTATTTTACATGTTAAAAGAAACTTAATGTTATTTTGGTAAAAATTCCATTCTGTACTTCGGTACTGAGTGCAATTTGAGCCGTTATTTTTTAAGCTTATAAAATAAATTTTCGTTTCTATATAGACAATCACGAAAGCGAAGTGATTTTAGTTGAAAATTTGTTCAAAATAAAATTTAACATCACTCTAATCTCAATTCCGTCGAGCTATTTGCTAGCGGTTAATCTAACAACTAAAATGTTAATTCACATCGACGAACGTTAACATAGCGACGTTTCAGAATACCGTTTTTCTAACATCGTTCAATTTCGGGCAATTCCGTCGATGTGCGACTTAACATCTAACTTCAGAATACCGCCATAAAGCTAAACTTACGTCTCCCTTATTATTGTTTTAACGGCAAAAATAAATATAGCAAAATTGTTTATAATAAGAAGAGAAATCTTTTTTGTTCTTCTTTTTTTGTGATATACTTTTTCGAATAAGTTTGAGGCGTTGCAGGGTGTACCCAACGTACGGGTGTTTTTGTATTTAGAACTCTTCTATTGTAACTGTGTAAAGAACGAGTGAAAAAAATAATAGTTCTTTGTCAGTATCCAGTAAAACCTCCCTAAATATACTACAGTTTGTTTTATAATTCCGAGGAGTAAATGCAAAAGGAAGATTTACATTAGACCATTTTAAGAAGCATTCATGTTTACAAACTAAAGGTAACATTCCCATAAGTATTCAATTCAAAAATAGGTTGCATCAGTGATGGGCGTTTACACGTAAACTTTAATTGTTTACGTGTAAACTTATGTAAACAATTGGTAAATTTGTCAACAATGTAAACAATGTAAACTTTGTAAACTGTCAAATAATGAGGTTAGTTTTAGTTATTTAATACGAATAATAGAGAGTTAATGAACAAGTATATTCAGTTTAAAACAATAAATTTATTTAAAAAATGTTGGGAAGAAACCGAAGGAATAGATCTGAAGAACTAGGTTTTGTTTTAATTAAAGAAAATGAAAGAAAATATAGGGCGTTATGCAAAATTTGCAATGAATCTTTTCGTTATTAAAAAATATAGGCTGATTTTCTTAAAGGTGAAATTTAATGTATTTTGTTATTAAAAAATTTAGACTGAATTTTTTAAAGAAAAAAGTTTTTTATTTTTCATATTCATATTTACTAATTTGTATGTAATACCTGTATAATGATGCAAATCCGATTTTTATTAATATGTATATTGGCTTGTCCTAATTTTATATACTTACTTTTTCATTTAAAATCGTTTCATAAAAATTTTATTATTTATAAAAATGTATTGATAATGAGGTTCTGTAATTCATAACAAGTGCGCATGTCTAAATCATTGTTTACATTGTTTACGTTGTTTACAAGAGTTTTTGTGTTTACTTTACATCAATTGTTTACGCGTCAACAATGAGGTAACTTACATCATGTAACTTACGCGCCCATCACTGGGTTGCATCTGAAAACCAGTCATGTGATTATTTTATCTGACTTTTTACAGAGTTTTGAGGTTGAGATTTTGAAGTAATGGCTGCAATTGTCATGATAATTTGCTGTGTGTAAAAACGACTCGCCGGAAGCCAATTACAGATCGGCTTTCTGGCACGGTATTTTTAAATCGCTCCTTCGAATTAAAAAACAGAGTATAGTATAACTCGTATTAATGCTGCTGTTCCTAAAATTTTATATTTATAGGGAGTTTTGTTAAAATTATTTTGTTTTAAAAATGTGCTCGACCTCTGTCCTAGAAACTAGTTAATTCCATTACATCCATTGTACAATAGTTTCAAAAATTGTGACCCTTATTTGTAGAATACATGACTTCCTTGTAAGTAAACAATTTTTTGAGTTTTATTTTTAATTAAGTTGTTTTTGTTACGTTACTCGTTAATAGCATTTCTTTGTGTATTAAAGTCAACATTTACTGAACAATAATATACTTCCCCAAGAATATTAACTTGTAAGCTTTTGTGAAAGTGTATTTTGAAAAATAAGAGAAAAGATAATTTATTAATAGCTATCGTGTTCTAAAGCCTGTAATACATGATGCGATTTCTCGTTTTGAATCTCGTACGATTTATCGTACAAGAATTATTGTATCGTGTACTACAGGATTTTCGTACGAGATCTTGTACGATATTGAAAACCATCCAATATTTATGCTCCAGAGCTAAAATATTGTATAGAAATGAACAGATATCGGCGCAGTAGATTATTGCGCATAGTCACGTGACCGATACCGTTAGGAATATTTATCGTACGATAACTCGTACGAGATTCAAAACGAGAAATCGCATCATGTATTACAGGCTTAAGGGGTTTGTGAAAATTTGATCACAGAGATATTTGGTTAAAAACTTGTTCGGGTAAATCGCATATTTGAGGATGGTTCCTTTTATCGTACAATCTGGAGGCGAGCCGTTCAGGAGGCAAAAGTCCTATAAGGGTTGTAAAAGCCAATGATGATATTGTTTTGGTTATTTATAACTGAATTTTTAGCTATATGTTTGCCGAACTGCATAATTAAGGGGGGTGGCATAACTCATTAGTGTACTTTAGGATTTTCTATTTTTTTATGAAAGGCTGTACAAAAAATTTTCACCCAGGCGGCGATAACTCACGAAACATAAACGCCCGTCTCATAAATAATTTTAAACTTTGAACTCACATTTTTAGTTATTTTCACATGACCACACAACCAATTGTACAAATCCCATCTTAAAAATAATTTGCAGCAAATAATGAAAAATTGAAACATTGCTAGAGAACCTGTTGAAATAACCATAAGAGGACTGAAATGGAATTGGATTGATCATAAAAAACTCAATTTCTAGAAAGCTTCTCTTGCAAAGTACCCGTTGTATACTTCAAAAGTGCGTTAGAATATTCTATCATTTTATTCGTGGCAAGTTAGCTAGATTTTGGTTAAAATCGATAGGTTTGTTTACCTAGCAACCACTTTGTCATCGAAAATATTAAATATATCATGTTCTCAAACCGTAAGAGTAAAATTGATGTATAAAATACTGACAGTAAATACCAGTATTTTATAACAAATGAGATCGCTAAACAGAGGCTGGTGTTTTAGTTTAGGTGTGGACACTATACAGAAAATTATGGTTTGCTAAACTGCACGACCAATTTTATTAAATGGTATGGTTTGGTATAATGATTAATCGACACGTATTAAGAGCGTAATGTACTGATCACTTAGGTCAGTCGTTCCCTGCGGTGTGTGGTGACCGGTAGACTGTGGCCGTGGACAATTTGTAGTGGTGGGGGGGAACGCAAGATGTAAGTCAACATTTATTTGTTGAAACCCTAAAATATAGACCAAATATATTCGAATCAGTTTGATTTCTTTTTTTAATTTGAAGATATGAAAGGAACATTTTGATTTATTTTTAATTTCCAATTTTACATTGCAAAACTTTTTTAACTTCACAACACTGTTACTCAGTAAATGAATAAAAATTATAAATGCTAACACTTGATCACTCTATATCAGCGGTGGGCAAACCGCGGCCCATGTGGCCCTTGTAAGCATTTTATGCGGCCCGCCAATATCCGCAAACAATTGCTTTTTAAATTAAAAAAACTTGAAAATGGAGGCGAAATCGTGTTTTTTTCTCTGCACTTTAAAAATAGACGTGAGACCGTTGATTTTGCTCTTAACTTTCATAGGGAGAGGGCACTAAAATATTTTGTGCGGCCCGCGCCATCCTGTTATAAGGTCAATGCGGCCCACGGTCCAAAAAGTTTGCCCACCGCTGCTCTATATTGTAATCTGACCCTCATTGTATACGGGTGGTTCTTATTGTATATTGGACCTGAAAATTAGCTATTTTGGACAAGAGAATATAATTTATTTATAGTTTTTTAAACAACATATACATTGACATATATTTTACATGACATATTTTTTTATATTTTTTATTTCTGTTACCATGAATATGAAATATGATGCATGGCTGACTTTGGTCATATGGCTGAAATAGCCATAATACAATACTTCCCCTCAAAGTAGACTGCATCATTTATTTTTAATTTCATCAACTCCTAGTTCTTTAAAAAATTTCTTATGTTTCGGACCAAACAAACTTTTCGTCAAAATATCTGCTATCATGTCTTCTGTTTGAAGATATTTCAATTCAAACTTCTTATCTTCGTATGCTTCACGAACAAAGTGGTATCGAATGTCTATATGTTTCGTTCGTGTATGATGTACTGGATTTTTGACTAGATTTTGGGCTCCTTGGTTATCACAATATAAGATAACATTTTCTTCATTATTTTTTATTTCTTTCAAAAATGATTTTAGATAAATAATTTCTTTACATGCATCAGATAGTGCCATATACTCTGCTTCTGTGCTTGATAGAGCAACAGTTTTCTGCTTTCGTGACTCCCAACTCACTGCTGCATTGGCAAACTTAAATACATACCCTGTGTAGGAGCGTCTGTCATTCAAGCAATTTCCCCAGTCTGCGTCCACATATCCTTCCAGTCCTTTTCCTGTTTTCTTAAATTTCAGACCATAGGTGTCTGTATCTTTTAAATATCGTAGAACTCGTTTCGCTGCATTCCAATGTTCTTGACAATAATTTGTTGAAAATTGGCTTAGCATACTCACTGTGTACGCAATATCTGGACGAGTAGAAATCGCCAAGTACATTAATGATCCTATTAAATTGGCATAAGGATACATTTTCATGGCTTCTTCTGATTTTTTCTCTGGTTTCTTCAACTTCATACTTGCATCTATTGGTGTTGATGCCGATTTACAGTCTTGCATGTTAAATCGTTTTAAAACCGAATTTATGTAATTTCGTTGGTTCATGGTTATTTCTTCTTTCTTTTGAATGAACTCGATCCCTAAACAATATTTAATTGCTCCCATGTCCTTCATTTCAAATTTTGTTTTTAAATTTATTTTAAATTCTTCCATCCACTTCATGTTATTACATGCAATTAATAAATCATCTACAAAAACAGTTATCAGCAGGATATCTTTTTCTCTCTTCGCCATATAAACACATGGATCTGATTTTAATTGTCTCATTCCAATATTCTGTAATTCTTGATGAAGTTTTTTATTCCACTGTCGTGCAGACTGTTTTAGGCCATATAAAGCCTTTTTTATCTTGCATACCATATGTTTTCCTTTTTCAAGCTTTTCTAACCATGCTTTTGACGTTTTTAAAATTTCTTTCCAATTTTTGTCTTCCTGGTAATTGGATTTTTGCGAATTTTTATCATCGTCTAACAGGTTTTCCAAAATTTCTTTCAAATAATCTGGAACTTGCATATATATGTCTTCCTGTACAGTCCCATTAAGATACGCCGTAACAACATCCATATGATGAATTGTTAAATTATATTCAACAGACAATGCAGTTAGAAGTCTTACCGTACTCATTCTAACGACAGGTGCAAAAGTTTCTTCATAGTCTATGCCTGGGATCTGTGAATAACCTTTCGCAACGAGACGCGCTTTTCTTCTTTGAATTTCTCCATCTGCATTATATTTATTTCGTAATATTAATTTGTTACCAATTAAACTTTTATGTTTTGGCCTGTCAACTATTTCCCAAGTCTTATTCTTAATTTGGGCCACATATTCATCTTTGATTGCATTTTCCCACTCTTCTTTATTTTCGCCTGTTAGAGCATCTTTTATAGATACAATATCAATGTTTTCTACTAAATTAGCATATTCTATTTTATTATCGTGCTTCCTACTTTCTTCTACTTCTTCATCAATTGTTGTATTGTAAATTTTCTTTGGCCTTCCTCTTTTTCCGGTTCTTAATAATTTAGGTCTTCCACAATTTCTCCTAATATTTTCAGGTATATTCTGATTCAAATTTTCTTTATCTTCATTTTCGTTCTCTTCCTGTACTTCATTTACGTTATCTTCCTGAACTTCTTTTCTATTTTCAATTTCTGAATTTCTAGGTACTGTTTCTTGAATGTGAACTTCTTTATTTTTATTATAACGGTTTCCTGTATTAATTATTATTCCAATTTCTTCCCCTTGCTTAACACTTACGTTTTCGTTTTCCTTCTCGGGGGCAAAATCTTCATATTTTGAATTTTTCGGGAAATTATTCAAAAATTTGACATCCCTGCTTATATGAATTTTTCTCGTTTTCGGGTTCCATACTCTATAAGCTTTCGATTCCTCAGAATTTCCCATTAATATTCCTTCTACAGACCTTTCTGCAAACTTGCCTTTTGAGGGATCTTTGTTGAGTATGTAGACTCTTGAACCAAAAGTTTGAAAATAATGTACGCTAGGTTTTCTCCCGAACCAAATTCTGTATGGAGTTTCATTATCTAAACTTCGTGATGAGCAGCGATTTCTTACGTAGTTTGCTGTCGCAACAGCTTCAGCCCAGAACGAAGGGGATAAATTTGACTGTATCATCATACATCTAGCTGCTTCTACTAATGTGCGGTTTTTGCGTTCCGCTACTGCATTTTGCTGTGGTGTGTGAGGTACAGTCAGTCGCCGTTTTATTCCACATTTTAATAAATATTCATCAAATTGTTTGTTACAATATTCCTTTCCATTGTCACTTTGTAAATATTATATACCAGGTATATTTGAACAAAAATAAATAAAGATAGAAAATGAGTGGAAACGTAATTAAAGTAGAAACACTCAGTAAAAACAATTATGACACTTGGAAGATACAGGCAGAAGCCATATTAATAAGGAATGATTTGTGGGGGTATGTAGACGGTTCCATCCCCAAACCCGAAACTACACCCCAAAATCAGGAGGCCATTAAGGACTGGGCCCATAACCTATTGTATATTGGACCTGAAAATTAGCTATTTTGGACAAGAGAATATAATTTATTTATAGTTTTTTAAACAACATATACATTGACATATATTTTACATGACATATTTTTTTATATTTTTTATTTCTGTTACCATGAATATGAAATATGATGCATGGCTGACTTTGGTCATATGGCTGAAATAGCCATAATACAATAGTTCTCAACATTTCTTCAACAAATAACTTTAAATAACTTCCACAATCATTGTATATTAGGCATAAGGAAGTAAATCACCCTAATCCGAAGTGAGGCAACCGTACAGCCTACGGACCGTAACTTAAGAGGATCCTGCACTGTTTACGCAAGTAAATCACTCTATATGTAAATAACTGATAAAGAAAAACGAAATTAAAATAAATATTACAACTGAATCAACACATAATCACATTTCACCCCTTAGGAGTTGAATTTCGAAAAATCCCTTCTTAATGGGTGCTTCCGTCATGAAAGGAATACTCTTCAAATTTCAAGTTTCAAGGCCCAGGGTTTCGGGCTGGGCGACGATGAGTCAGTCAGTTAGTCAGGACATTACCTTTTATTTATATAGACTAGCTGAAAACCCGTGCTTCGCTACGGTATATTGATGGTCTCATTAGCGTAAAATCCTCAATTTGTTTTTATACTTGTGTATGGGTAACCTTTGTAAGCAAAAACCTAGTCAATATCTCATCTGTCCTAAGAGATATTGAGGAAAATACATACAGGTCAAATACACAATTAAAGACCGAACATGAATGAATAAATATAGGCCTGGATCAGGGGCAGATATATGGACCCGCAGTCCCACAACCAGGGCCGCCGTAGCCCGGGGTGTTACACACCCAGGCGGCAGATTTTAAGGGCGGCAACATTTTATATAATTTTATTTTTAGAATTAAATATTCATTAATTGTTCGTACCGAAAGATCAGTGTTTTAGATTTTCAGTAATATTTCTAGTAAATGTGCAGTGCAACTTGCGTCTTTTAAGCTTGCACCCATTTTTTAAGGACTGCAATGCAAGGGTTGCACCCTGACGGCGGGAACGCTCGCGGTGCCCCTGCCCTAAATGTGGGTGGCACAATGGTTTAGGAGAGTAAAATGTGGGCAGTAAAAAAGTTGTAAAAGGTGTGCAGTAAAAAGTGTGCAATATGTTCAGTTGCGGGAGGTAGGGGGGGGGGGGGGGACGCAATGACAGTGACCTTCGCCACTGGCCCGGATACAAGGCCCGAGAAAAAAAGGAACTGATCGGCTCTTTTAACATTAAAAACGACAAAAAAAAACATAATCCAAAAGGTCTATCGGGTAGTAACCAGAGATGCTGCTGCCCGTACGCGCGCCTGAATAATTATGTTCGTTAGTTGCGAATATATCAACGAGAACCAACGAACAATAACGCGCAATGTATTGTGCTTTTATATTTCGGAATTTGAGATCAAAAAGGTGGCTTTATTGTTTTTCAAAATATTCTCCATGAAGATCAATACACTTTTACATGCGTTTGAACAAATTTTCGAAGCACTTTTTCCACTCCGATTGAGCATTTTTCCACTGCGATTGTCAAATAATGTGGGATCTTACGGGAACAAATTTTTTTTTACGGCCAAATGTTCATGCAATAGTGAATGTATGCTGGTCCCACTAATGCCGGACCAGAATTCAAGGATACCTCAATCTCACGATGTCACAAGACGATCTTGAGTAGTTTTCCGGAACAACAACCGATTTTGGATGACCTTTACGAAATTCGTCCTTAAGCGAACTTCGGCCACAATTGAAGTCACCAAACCATCGATAGGCAGTAGTCCTTGATGTTGCTTCATCGCCAAAAGTGGACTTAAATTCATCGATGAACTGTTGTTGGGTTAATCCACGTCGAAAGTTGTAAAAAATAATCGCTCGAAAATGTTCACGATTTATTTCAAGTTTTAGCCGTGATGATTTTTTCCAAGTTACTGTAAACAACACATATAGCACTCGTACGTCAAATCGTTTTGACTACGTATACCTTCATAAATTCAAACTTTACGATATAAGCGTCAGTTGCTAGTTGGCAATACTAGTTTAGTGCAATCCCGAAATATAAGAGGCAACCCTCGTCTAACAAAAACAAACGTTACTTGTTGGTGTACTGGCGGATGATTTAATTGACCGGCGCCCGCCAGAGAATGGGTATAGTTCAATCTAGAAGGTCATATAAAATAAGCAATGCTATTGGTTCAGATGGTGAGAAAGAACTATTGTCTCAACTCATTCTAGCCACAGCTGCAATAGAACCTCTTCATATTTGTATAAAAATACACACATTTTTATCTGAATATTTGATTCATTATTGTATATTATCTGTCTCATTTTGTAATACGTAACTAACAGGTAAAGTTCATTTTTTATGTTGTATATTGACAATACATTTATAATATTATCATAGTATTGGTTCACACGGATACGCCAAAATCTGTTTACACCACAACAGTCACCAAAGTAACCAGATCTAGTTTCGTATTACAAATTGAGACGGATTATACCATTTCAAAATTTTAAGTGTAAAAAAAAAAAAAATAGTAAATAAATAAATAAAAAAAAACAGCCCACAAAAATTTCAATTCTATTTTTCATAACTAAATTATATCATTTTTTATACAAATGTATATATGTACATACAGTCTGTTCCAAACGGTTAAGCGGAACTAAATGGGAATTTAGTTCTTTTAGGTTGTCACGAGAAGGGACCTTGCTTGGGTTATTTCATTTTTCACGTTGGGATGTCAAAATTTAAAATTCCAACAATGAAACCATGGAAACGAATGACGATATGTCAAAATTAAATACTTTTTTTATATTTTAATGACAAAAAAATAAATAAATGGGAAATTTGTATTAAGAATGACACAAAAAATTAAAATATAAAGAAAATGACATTTTAAAATGATATTAACCTTAACCAAAAAATGTTTATTGTAAGTATGATTTACAAAGCTTAAACAAAACGGCCGAAAGGCACGATTTAAACGATGAAAGTAACTAGATTGCAAAATCTAGTTCCGCTTAACCGTTTGGAACAGACTGTACATGTATATTAAGAATAACTTAATGCCTATTCTCTCCATAAATGTTAAATTTATTTTGTATTTATTTATTAAGACTTAATATAAGATATGCCCGCCATAATGTTAATATTTAAATTGCTGCACCGCACTGAACTATGTTCAAAGTGGTATACCCTCAAAATATGGGCATCATTTGTTAATTCTAATAAGAGGAAAGAGGAAAAATGTATTTTTTATGTATTTTTCGTTTTGAATTAATAAATTATATTATTATTATTATTATATTCAAATATATAACAAACGAAGATAAAAACTATTGACGTACAGTTCGATTATCTAAAGTAGTCCAGTCAAGGTCATATTCTAATTATGTGATAATTCGAATTATGTAAGTATGTTTGTCGTAGTTATACCTTACAGATAAACAACAAATTTTGACATGCTTCATTTATATTTCTCTTACTATTTTGCCAATGTGAGTGAGAGAGAAACACATCAGTACGTTAATTATTATTTCAGTCATATGACCTTGACTGGACTTATCTCCATAATCGAACTTTACGTTGAGTATGAGAAGTTCACAGACGTCACTGAACTTTATAGCGCCTACAAATGGCGTGGCAATTCACGGTCAATGTTTAAACTTGTCTAGCTCCGCGGATCATGTGTTTGGGCAACAAGTCACAAGTCACAGCCAACATACGCTGGGTTTGGTGCTGGCCGACGTTTGCTTCCGAGGCGGTATTCTTATCACAAGTCAAAGGAGTTTGGCCAGCATTGGTGCAGACTTGTATATGCGTGTTAGCATCGTACGCACGCCACGCATACACTTGTCATCACATCAGTCGAGAATATTGTGCTCAAAAGGAAGGTTATAACAATTTTTGCTTAATTATGAAGTCTACTTAAAGTAAAAAGTAATTTTTATACTTATAATCTAATTTAAATATCAAAAGCAGTATCGAAGATCTGACCATAATCTCACTTTCACTGTCAGACGCCCTTTTACAAATGTTGGCTCATGTTCGCTATTTTTGTATGTGGCCAGCACTGACGCTTCATCGACACATCGTGTGTATGGTACGCATGTACAAGTGTCCGCCAGTGCTACGGCCAGCGTCAGAACCAGCGTTGGCGAACGTTGGCACACCGTCTGTAGGCGCCTTTACATAGAACTGTGCAATAGAACATTTGTTTACAACGAAAAATTTTAAATATACCTATTTACTGATACTGATATGAGTTCAACAGGTTATATTTTTATGGAGGATAAAAATTTGTATGTGAAGATTAAGTATGAATATATTACCATATGATTATATTCTGTTTTGTTTATATCCCTAACCCAATAAAAATAAATGACCGATATGAATTAATTGCTGCAAATTTGTCAACATTTGTCTTTTTTGTAGCTCTACATGCAACGGCTAAAACAATTTACATGCTAATATCATTTGCATTATAAATGCTATTCTTGTTTAATATTCTGGAATAATTTTTGCAAAATACGATAAAAACAATTGGTACAATAAAAAACCGTTGACTGTAAGGTGACTGTTCCTAGAACTCAAATAGACATCTTTAGTTAGTTAGTTAAATATTTTGGGCACACAGCATCTTTAGAAATTAAAATGATTAGATATATGAAGGTAGATTTTGCATTATTAAAACAGGATCAACATATCTGATTCTAATTTCTTGTTCTACTATGTGGATGTTGGATTACTATAGTTGGTATATAAAACCAATAGATCTATTGCATGTCACAGTGCAAACAGATATAAGGCAGGAAATTAAAAAGCGCAAATGGAAGTAGATTGATCATATCCTTAATGTTCATTAAGACATCTAGATTAAAGATTCATCATCATTGGCTCGACAGCCCGAAATGAGCCAAGGCCTCCTGTTTCCAGCTTTCGTGACCATGTTTTCAATCAATGTACATTCAGGAGTAATATGGTCAGTATTACGTCCATTTTTTAGCGTACACAGATTAAAGATTAAACAGTTTAAATATTTTTGGTTTTAAATCATATAATTTATGTATGCATCGAAAAACAGTAAATAAAAAAATAAAACATACGTATTATGTATAATTAATTAGTGTGCGATGTTAATGTATTCGGTTTAAATATTTTTAATTTTTACGAATTTATATAAGCCGCATATAATTTAGTATGTAGCTCTAATTCAGCAGCACGTCTAAGGGCCCCCTAGAGCAGTGTTCTTAAACTCGCGGCTATTTTTTAAACTTCTGAAGAAGGAATAGTTGTTTTCTTTGGAATAGTCGCTTATAAGAAGAAGATATAGAAATGTTTTCACTTTTGGAAGAATTTTTTATTGCTGCTGATGTCAACCAGAAAGTCATTTTCAACAATAAATCAACATTTAAGAGCACTAGCTGCAAATTTTAATAATTATTTCCATGAAAATCGGGATCCTCGTAAAGGTAACCTCTGGATTAATAATCCATTGAAAGATATAAAGTCATGTGCACTTCATCCTCGTGAAAAAAAAAGCTGATCGAGTTATTTTCACAGCTGATGTGACTCTGGTGTCTAGAAATAAAATGTCAATCATTGTCTCAATTTTGGAAATAGCTATAAAAAGAATATCCATCTTTATAAAGCTATCAAATTATTATTCATTTTTTCGACTTCCTATTTGTGCGAAAAGATTTTTTTAGCCATGTCAATAATAAAAAAGAAACAGAGAAATCGAATGAATGTTAACGCAGCGTTTCGCCTCTCAAATTTTCGAACAAAGAAGCAGCAGCAGATGTCGCACTAAAAATTGTAATTATATAACTGTATAACATATACCTATATAATAATAAAATACTATCTATATTGGTTTTTATTTGTTTCTTAGCTTTCAGACGGTCCGCGAAAAATTTATCCTATTGTCACCGGTCCGCGGGGGCAAAAAGGTTGAAGAACACAGCCCTAGAGCATCGGGCCGCGTGGGACATGTGGAAAGGATTAAGGAAAAAAGGTGGTCAAAAGACCATCCAGTGGTCTCCTAGATCAGTGTTTTTCAACCACCGGTCCGAGGCTAAATCTATCCGGTACGCGAAAATTTCAAAAACTATTTTTATATCTAATAGAGTAATAATCTTATGTAGAATAATTTACGGCTAGTAGAGTTGTTTATTACGGCTTGTACAAATTGTAAATTTTTCCTTGTACTAGTAACTAAAAAATATTTACTTTTGAATGTAAATTTCAGAGGTTTACGATAAATTACACTAGGCATGGATTACAACACATTTGAATTTTTTTAATAATATGAGTAAAACTAACTGTTTTAGGATAAACAAAACCTACTATTCACGAAAATGAAGAATTTACGTTATTATCAGTGTAACTGTTGTAAGGAATAATTTAAAAAAATATATATACTGCATTAATGAAAATAAATTTTTATTGTGTAAAAAAACAATACTGAAAAACTTTGACAAAATATAAATCATGAAAAAAAAAATAATAATAAAGATAAAAAAGTTATTTTTTTTCTTCTATGAACGGTATCATCTTCCCTCTACAAAAACCAGCAGTAGTCTCCCATCATGGTTGAATCACACCTTCCCTGGTAACGATATTCAATTGTACTTATATCCTGGTGAAACCTGTCCCTTGCTCGTTATTTTAAATTTAAATCTTAATCCCGCACTAAATCGTTTAGTTCAGTTTGAGTTATGAGATGTGGTTCGGCACTTCTTCGCATCCGGATCGGAAGAAGTCGATGGATCTACTTCGTGCTCTTTTACAATTTCATCAAATAAATTTAGAAACTGTTTCCAATCAGAAGGTGGTTTAGGAACTGGAATGTCAATCCCATGTAACACTGGTTTCATAACAGAAGGAATGTCAGGATACACAATTTTAATTTTTTTGTTTTTTTTTTTATTGAGAATCCAGAAATTTTTGTCATACAAAAGTAACAATCTGTAGAGTGATTTGTAGCTTCACGCCATATCATTGGTACGCTAAATGGCATAGTATTTTTCTTTCCCTTCAACCACTGAACTAAATTTACATAGCACAATATACAGCATACATGTGGCGTCTAGGTTTTATCTTGGTCTCCAACATGGCAGCCAAAATAATTATAATATACTTGTTTTACTACATTTGTTATGATTCTACGTTGTGTTTTTGTTGTAAATTAACCACACACATAACAAAAAGGTTTGGCAAGTTAATACAGCCACGATGGTGTCCCTTCATTGTATTAACACTAAACTATTATACACTACTTTTCGCAATTGTGTTACGTCCAAACTGCGATTGAAATACTACAAGGTCACAAGAAAAACTAAAACAATAACAAAATACCCCCCTATCTTACCCTTTCCAAGTCTGCCCTCTGTTAGCCGTCACGAACGCCAAATTTCAAATAATTACGTTTAAATTTGATTCATGAATAAATAAGAATTGCGACCTCATAGAAAATTTTTGAGTTGAGATTTAGAATCAGAGTATTGGAGTTAACTAAAAATCATTGTTTTCATACATGTTAGTAAAACCTTGTTGACTTGTGTTATGCTTGTAAATTAATATTTTTATTGATCGGTCTGTGGTAATTTTGGGTAATATTTGGGTTGAGAATCATTGTCACAGAGGACAAAGAAAAAGTGGAATGTCTAAGAGAGACTAGGAAGATAGGAGTCGATGGCACCTGAGAAACGCAAACCTGTAATGAGCGAACGGCACGAAGAAAAAGAAAATAATAGACACAGAAAAGCTAAATATATATTAATGTATTTGATACAATGGCTTTTTTCTAAATGCTGATTTTTCATCACGGTTTTGCGGCTTAAAAATATGGTGAGCCAACAATAATGTAAAAAATAAACATGTGATTGATCGGTTTGCTACTACCACGCATTGTGTGCATTTCGCCCATACTTGAGGGATAATTAACGTTGTACGTACAACTAATTTCATTTATAAACTACATCACTAACTTTTATTTACAATTTGTTTTCTAAGTGCATAGACCTGGTAAACTAACTTTTTGCGCAAAACTTAATAACTAAATAAATAAATAAATATCTCACGTAAAAACAGGTCGACTATATTTGATTGGTTATAATGGAACTAGAGTCGAAACAATGGTTTTAATCTACACCCTTTGTTTTTAGGGATAACCCTCATATTAGCCGGAAAATACTATTTCCTGAATGATTACTGGGTGTTTTGCTCCAGCCAGTGGCGCAGCCAAGGCGGGGGGGGGGGGGGGAGCGTTGGGCCTGGGCAAAAATCAAATGAAGGTTTTTGATACATGGATTAACAATTACATTTTTTTTTATCAACAAATAATTGAATTATTATTTGATATAAACATCAATATCGAACAGCAGGGTGTCGAACTGATTTGTGTCGCAGTCTATTTTACATACAAAATGATAAGCAGTGACGGAACTTTAAATATCCCGAAGGGTTTCTTGACATCTTTTTTATAAATAGAAAAGGGGAAGTGAGTATATTTTACATTTTTAAATATATTTTTCCCCTAAATAAGCTCAAGTGATTTTGATTACCACTTCAGGGGCAACAAAAAAATAAGGTTGAGGGCCGTATGCGGCCCGCGTGCCCTCGAAATTTGATTCGGCCCTCCCCAAGACAAAACCCTGTCTGCGCCACTGGCTCCTATGTTTCAGTAAAAGGTAAAAAATTAGTCAATTGTTGGTTGTTATTTACATGTAGTGTACGTTGGAAAGTGATGTCTGGTTAGTAAACTTTCAGTTCGTTTTCTGTCTGTCATTAGCGCCTGTTATCGGGTTGCGTGAGATGTTAACTTCGGTTGGTTAACTTACCGAAAACTGGGGGTGTGAGATCTATTATAAATTTAGAATTTAGCACAGCAGTAAAATGAATAAACATTTTATTGTAAAAAACGAAAATACGTCTAGATTTTAAACAAGTAAAAAAAAATCAAAATATGTTGAACAAATCGATTTATGAAGTGTGTTAAAATTATCTTTAATTTGAAATAATTTTCTTTCTTATTCTCTCCGTAAAAATTATTATCTCTTCTCCAATTATATTAGTCCTTAACATACGTTATACGTCAATTTTTGCACTCAACTGATTGATTTTAGCAAAAAAAAGACGTGTAATTTTGTTTAATTGGCGTTGGTAAGTGTTTCATTGAGCAGTCGTCTGTAAGGGGTCACGTAAGTAGACCATATTAGTAACTACGTTACAAAATGGGATTCAGTGCTGCGGCCTCGCGGTTGGATTCCTTTTATTTGAATTTAGCATGTTGTTTTTTTTATTAAATTGTATTTTGGAAATAAAAATTAAGTTTTCAAAGTAAGAGAATGCTTCACATCAAAACTACAAGTCAATATTTATTTATTAAAATTCTTATTTTATACATTATAATTTAATATGTTATTATTTTTGCAGAATGATATTAAAATATTATTTTGCAGGTTAATTTTGAAAATTTGACGTTAATAACCGTTATTATGGCAAGTAACATATGAATAAGTGTGTATACCATATCTAAATGGTTTGAAGGAATAATATGTTGTTTTTATTTTATCCATTATTGTTCTTCATTTTCATCTGTCAAAAAACTAAAAAATTTGCAATTAAGAATGTAGCTGTAATGGTTACAATTTGGAGCAACACAATACACCATTATTCATTCTAAAACAAAATATTAATGATTACTTAGTGTTAATTAAATAAATACTAAATATAATTCGATTTTCATATTATTTAAAAACGTAACCTATAAATATATCTTCGAATCCTTATTTATATATTTATAAAATCATTATTCTATAATATAAAGCATCTGGACTGTATATATTAGTATATATTTATCAAAAATACATATTTTTTGCTCCAAAATTGAAGATATTCATAAAATTAAGGTAACAAAAATAATGTCACATTTATTTTAAACCAGTCAAAAACTTCCAAAGGACTCAGCTCTCAGATGGCAGCACATGTATGTAACTACACACTAATATGGTCTATTGAATTTGTCTTAGTAAACAATGAGCAACTTTGCCGCACGAACACAGAAATACACAATTTCATTTGGAAGAGTAATGGAACTCAGTGGTCAGGTGGTCACCATTATGGCCGGTTAGTATATGTGGCTGGTTTGTTTGTGGTTGATCACTAGTGGTTAACCACTAGTGGTTTTAGATATACTTCGTTGTAAACCGGTTGCTTTCAGAGCACAGGTACGCGGTTTCAAATTCCGGACCCCATTCCGGATTTTTCACCTTCCGATATTGTGCAGCAAACTCAGGAGTAAATTACCACTTTAGTTTGGAGGGATTTTTAACCTAAATTAAAACACAAATTTCGTAATATTACAACCTTTATTTAGCAATTTGTTGGCCGTTTTTCTTAAAACATCCTGCAATTTTTCAGGTAAATTCATGAATCCATTCTATCGAAGGTCCCGTCTATTTCGCTTAAAAACTTTTTAAGGTGTTTTGAAGTCCTTTCTAGAAATTCTTGTAATTAAGAAATATTTGTAGAAAGAGAAAAAGTACAAGTCTGATGGCCGGTTTCATAAAGCAATTGCACAATAAATTTTAGCAACGCTGTTAAATTTTAATTTCGTTGTTAAGTACAGTTTTGCGTTCCATAAAGCAAAGTTAAATTTAGCAAAGAATTAAACCCTCTTCTATTATAACTTAGGTCTGAGGCTGTGTTAAATATTTAACATTGCACTGTAACCATAGTTTTACTAATTTTTATATCAAATATTTTTGAGTTTTTTTGTTTTATTAATATTTAATAATATCATAGATTACAACCTCTTTAAATGGTTTTTCTTTTCTAGCAAATTATTTGCCAAGTCATCAGGTGAATTCTTAGACATTGCACCTGATTCCTCGTCCGCGTATATTAAATGGCTCTCTTTTAATTTGTTGGACGATTACGGATATGCCTGTAGTTGGTTATTAACTCCTTTACTCAATCCATACACTAACTCTGAATAGAACTACAAAGCAGCACACATATTGAGAAGAAATACCATAGAAAGATCGTTTCAAGTCTTAAAAAGACCATTTCCATGTTTGCCGATGGGATTAGAATTAAAAATCGACTCAAGTCGTGCAGTAATAATTGCATGTTGTGTTTTACATAATATGACAATGTTACTTAGATAATATTAAGGACGAAACTCCACATATTATAGAAGAAATTCAAATACTTGGAGACGCTTTTGATGCAGTTCTGCTTGGACCAAACAGAAATTTACTAAACAATACTGCTGCAAGAACTGCAAATATTAACACCGTTTTTACTAGGTTATAAGAGAAAAATTTTGTTTTCTTTTTTTGTAATATCTATTTTTTATTATATGCAATATATAAAGAAATTAAATTATTTTCCTTATAAAATCATATGTTACATCTTTTTCGTACATTAAAAAATATAACTACAGAATATACAAATTGATTTTTTATTGAAAAATAATACGTGACAGTAAATAATTCGAAGGATTACTAAGGTTATAATAAGCCTCCTATTTGACGTTTAAGACAACTGTGAAGTTGATATTTATACCAATCTATTTAATAAAAACCTAAAACCTTAACACAGCACTGAAATTACTTAACACGATGTTAAAACCGATGCTATTTCTTTGTGAAATGTAGTGAAATTTTAACAGCGTGTTATTTTTGCATTGTGTTAGCTAACACAGGATTTAGCATTCCTTTATGAAACCAGGCATGAGTGTTTAAGTAATAAAGACGTCTTCGCCAGATTTCATGTTTCTTTACAGAGCCGACAGATTGCTGTTTTAAAAAAATGTGTTCTAATTACATTAAAAGTCTACGAACAACCCAATATTATTGAAGTGATCATACTTATCGAAACGGTATCGAAAAGTTAAATAAGGTTTTAATTTAGTTGCATTCATAGCGTAGCGGCAGATGGTTTCATGACAGCTTCAGTCTAGCGCATTTCAATATTTAATTTTCTAAGCAATTCACTATTTCGAAATTACAGTTTATTTCAAAAATCTCCAAATTACGTTTTATAACAAATTTCTTGCGGAACTCAGATGTTCCAAATTACCTTTTATAACTTAATTTATGTTAGCATCTCTGTTTACCATTAATCGAATCAATTTCAATCTTCAATTAAATAATCTTATTAGTTAATCCCAATATTTGCATCAAACATCAACATGTCTCGCGCATGGTGTGAACTTTCTTAACAGCCCTTGCTCGCCAGATATACTATACCAAACTCCCATCTACATAAATTGTATATGTAGTTTTCGAGTGCGTTGAAATTAGAAAGAAGAAAACGGGTGGGTGCTTTGCATCAGCTGTGAAGCGCTGTGATTCCCCGAATACGAGAAAAAATCACACAGCCGAAACTTGTTATTGATAGATGCCACAGAAAAAAAAAAAATAGTGTAACATTCACTAAATGTATCTCTCATTAAAATATATACATTTGAAACATTCAGCACCAGGTAAGAAAAATTACATTTTGACTGATGTATCTCGTTCATTCCGTCATTTTGCGTGGTCCATCATTATTGAACCAGCCCTTTTTAATTTAATTTAATTTAATTTGTTTATTTATATCCAAGGTATAATAAAATAAGATTTTTTACAAATAATGACCACCGCGTCAATATAAATTTTTCTTGTCAATCTCGCACATGGTCTCGCGCCTGCTCTGGCACATGGCCTCGCAAATGCTACCGCCGGCCCTGCACCACATAAATCCTCTTTTCCTTTCTTAAGTGCCCATTTTGCGCTTACAGTTACCAGTTATCAACCTATCTTCAGACAGTCAACGTCATATATACCAAAACATAAAGAATACTAAGGCTAGGCGTCCACTTGCGATTTTAAGTCGCAAAAACTTTATGGTTTTCAGTAGGAGTGAGCCAACATGTGATTAAATAATCGCAGCGATTAAAAAGACGCAACCAGCTATATTGATCGAGAGACGCGACTGTCGCGAATTTGGTTGAGTTACATGGATAGGAATTGACCTGCATCCACTATAGATTTTTAGTCGCATCTAAACCCTTGCCAGGAAAATACGATCCCGGTACTTCTTTGATCTAAAAGTTTTGTTTAAGATGTACAATGGCGGATAGTGAATTAGTTGGTGATGATTCACCATCACAGAGTATTTTTGATACGGAAAAATTAATAATAGAAAGGGCAAAACGGCCTGCTTTATATGATAAAAAAATATATAATAGAATACTGTGATAGAAACATAATAGTTATTTGTGTACCATGGCCAAAATATTGTAACTTAAGAAATGACACATAGATGGCTCTAGCATCCAGTGGCCAAAAAATAAGCGAATCGGCCTGAAAAAGATTTATCGGCTGAAAAAGATCTACTCTTTCTCTATTTATAGATTTAGATGATAAAACAGAACTGTTTTTGATATGGTCGCCCAAAAAAGAATTTTGTTTAGAGTATACAACTTATCAAATCATTATGCATTTAATAAGACTATTATCTGTCTCATTTTGTAATACGGAACTAACAGTGAAAGTTCATTTTTTATGTTGTATATTGACAATACATTTATAATATTGTCATAGTATTGGTTCCCACGGATACGCCAAAGTCTGTTTACACCACAACAGTCACCAAAGTAACCAAATCTAGTTTCGTATTACAAATTGAGACGGATTATAGTAAGACGATACTTAAAATGGATGTATATGCTTTTAAATTTAACGTAAATGCAACAAGAAGACCGCAACACAAAATTTTTCTTGAAACTCTATTTTGGACTGACTAGAATAGAAGATGCCAAGTGAGAAAGTTAGGACTGATTAATTGTAAGTGGGTACACCATAATATTTTGTTGCAACTGCGATTTTTCAAACGCAAGTGGATTATAAGTCTAATGCCTAGTTTATAATAGCACATAGTGCAATCCATAGCATAAGTGCATTGCATGAACATAAATATGAATCAATGGAGTATATTGTGTTTATTATAAACAGACGTTCGTATTATAAACCGAACAATGATACTTATGCTCATATTATGGACCTATATAAACCAGGTTTAACATTGCTATTTTACTTAAATTCTTGCTTTAACTTAATTATCATTGATTATTTTCAAACTTACTTTATATTGTAACTATACAGAACGGTACTGTTATAGCTCGTGGTTCACATATTAAGGACCACTGATGTAGATAATAATAAATTGCACTGTCCAATGCAATTAAGTTGCATCTAAACATAATATCATAACAAGCTTATGTATGACAATATTTCGAATATTTCGTTTAAACCCTTTGTTTATAGGCGAAAACACCAAATAAAGCATGTCAATTTGAGTTAACCATGGCTTAATTTCATCATGAAGGTACAAATTACAATGTCAAAACAAATAAGCGATAACAATTAACATATAACGTGATAATTTCGCGAACAATTTAGATTAATTGATTATATTACAGTGGGCTTTGAACGCAAGATGATTCATTGAAGATAGATAGGAATGGTATGTTAATTCTCACGCGGGCATTTTGCCGTCTGTACCGATTAACAAACCACATTCGGCTCATCACGGCATCGTATATAATGGATGGGAAATGCGTGACCACAAATGTTACACTGAATGGTGTGGAGGAAATACAGAGAATTTTCTGTATCCTGCGGCTTACAATATAAAACATTTACGATTGATGTATTTCCATTAAATTTTAGATCTTAAATTCAATACGTTTGTCAATACCTGTTTTTAGCCGGATTATACTAATGACACCCAGGCGGGTTTCAGAAAGGGTAGAGGAACTATGGATAATGCATAAGTGCTTAACTACGTTATAAACAGAGAGTTGTAGAAGAAGAGAGGCAAGCTTTACGTCTTCTTTGCAGATCTTACAGCCGCTTTTGTCTCAGTCAAGATTAGATCCAGATGTTGCGAAGAAAGGGCATTAGTGAGAGGTTGATAAACAACATACAGGAAATTTATAGAGAAACCCAGAACATAGTACAAGTAGGAGACAAACACACACGAGAATTCTGGAGAACCCAAGGATTACGTCAAGGATGCCCGTTGACTCCAACATTATTCTCCATATATTAGGTCGTCAAGGAAATATGTATAAAAAAAGGCAAAGTTGGTTGGTAACTTACAAATATAAGGAATTATTTTATTCATCAAAGTATGCACCCATATTGTCTATACACTTTTGCCATTTAAGCGGCAGGTTGTTCAGGCCGGTGGTATAAAACCCTGGCGGACGAGAGTCAATGAATTCCTGGAAGGCCAGTTTTACAGCATTGTCGGAATTAAACTATTTTTTCCTATTAAAAAGTTGTCCAAATTGCGGAAGAAGTGGTAGTCAGTGGGCTAGGTCTGATGAGTATGGAGGATGATGAAGAAGTTCCAAATCCAATTCCTGTAGTTTTGCCACAGTCTTTTATGCAGCGTGTGGTCTAGTGTTATCATGCAATAAGATAGGAGTCGATCTGTTGACCAATCTAGGCTGTTTTTAGTTTTTGCATCATTTCGTCCAGCTGGTTGCAGTATATTTTTGCTGTGATCGATAAGCCAGTTTTTTTGTTTTTAAGTTACCTGTACGAAATTTGGCGAACCAATTTGATATTGTCTGCTGTGTAGTAACACTAGAGCCAAATACACTATTAATGCATAGCCGATATAGAGGAAGTTATGCAGAGAAGTCAAACAGGCGGGTTAGTTGTGGGAAGAACAAAATTTATAACACTGGCCTACGCGGACGATATAGTTATAGGGTCATGGAAGGAAGACGAAATGAAATCGCTTCTGAAAACATTAAAAAAATATCTGGATAGAAAAAAATAAGATTGAATCCCAAGAAGTCGAAGGTTATGGTATGTAAAAAGGGAGGAGGAAGGGATAAAGAAGAAAACTGGACATGAGTAGTAATGGATATTGAGAGAATTAAAGAATATCGTTATTTGGAATACGAAATAAAAAGCAGCGGGGGTCCTGAAACGCATTCTAAATCCTTGGCAAAAAAGCGATGTTGGTTCTACCTCAAAGCTGGGGGATAGGGGAAAGAAAGTTCGGAAATGATATCCAGATAAGAATGATGATGTTCAACAGCATAATAAAAAGCATCATAATGTACGAAGCCGAGATTTGGGGATGGGAGGATCAAGATAAACTAGAGACAGTGCAAGAAAGGTACATAAGGTGGATGCTCGTTTCAACAAAAATACGCCATCATACACTGTGATAGAAGAAATTAAAACTGACTACTTAAAGATGGAGGCAACCCGACGGGCTATAAAGTTCGAGGAGTATATAAAAAGGTATCCGGAGAAAGAGATCCCAAATCAGTGCTGGGAAGAACTGGAGAGGAAAGAAAGAAAGCAGTACTCTCTCGAGATGGGAAGAGAAAAGGAAAAGCAGCTAGAAATACTGCGGCCTCTCACTAAAGGAAGTAGGATGGAAGTGAAAACTAGACAACAAAGCGTCATTGACGAAGTAGCACAAAATTAAAGACATACAAGGCCAAGAAAGACAGGGAAGAATTAAAGAATCCAGATACAACAATATGTATGCCAAAATTTGGACAATACAAACCGAAGTACCTAATGGAAAAAGGAAATAGAGATAAGAAACGGACGGTAGCAAGACTTAGATGTGGAAACGAGGAGAATGACAACCAATTCTGGAGAGAAGATGAAGAAAGAGTATTCAGAATGTGTCGGAGGGAAAGGAAAAGCATTGAGCACCTACTCCACAATTATGACGAAGTCCGACCCAGAGGAGGAACACGAGAAGAAGTTTTAAAAGACACAGGACAATTTCTGGTCTTAACACAGTTATTAAACCTCTGCGACCACTCGTTAATAGAATAACGAAGGATTTCTACACAGGATAATTAATTTTACTGATGAATAGATTTTTGATACGCGGGAGTCTTTCAACTGCCAAAACGACAGGGTGTATGAACACAAGCTTCACGAGAAGCACATGAGAAAGGGCTGAGGATCCAGAAGAAACATTACCCTGCTGCAGTTATTGTTCAACTATGATGGTACCACTAAAATAATTTGAAAGAAGATGTGACTATTTAAAAGAAAACTGAGATGTAAAAATTATTAATTTTAAAAATATTTAAGAAACATTTTAAACCCTACGAAAATGTGTAATAAAAAATTATTGGACCAAACGCCGCCACATATAGTAAGACTAGGTATATAATAGCGAATTTTAGTTTGTCTATATTATTCATCTGAAATAGCTCATCGGAAGAAAATAGCTGAGAGCTGTTTGGAGAGATAATAGATGTAGTACAGTCTCAGAAAAGTTGGTTTAAAGGTCACAGGACATTTTGTAGACATTGTTTTATTGTGGCGGTACACGCGCTCACCGAATCGTGTCCGTTGTCTGATTGCCTATTGTTTTACGTAGGGCGCTAAAAAACTTTGTATCAATTTAAACATGTGTTTTTCATGGAAACATAACCACAATTAAATTATTATTTTTTTGTCTGCAGTCTGTGTTGAGATTTTGTTTAATAAAGTTGGAAAAGTGCTCTCCATGTCGAGACGAGATTATTGAACAAGAGTTTTGTATAATTTTAAACCTAGATTAGCAATTAAAGAGTGCTATGTTTGATATATTCCATGATGAATTTCCATTATTAAGGACTATTTAACGGTGGTATAAACATTTTTAATATGGTTATTTCTGAATTAGTAGATGATTCACGTTCTGGGGATCTGAGGAAATGGTAATTCCGAAAAATATGGCTGTTGTTAAAAAATGATAAAATAATCGTTTTATAACATTTAAACAGCTAGAGGTAACCCTCAAGAATGCATTTTAGGTAAATTGCATTTTAGAAACATTTCTACGCTTAGGTACCCCACAATAACGAGCTCATGCTACCCAACATTTTTTTTGGAAAATTTAAGGTTATAATTACTATCCTCCAGAACAACATAACATCTTTTATTATAGTCCAGGCCATGAGATTTTGGATTATTCTCCTAGGTCAAAAATTAACTAAAAGGCGGCCTTTTTTGCCGCCATTTTGCCGCCCCTTTGCTATTGAACACCATCCATGTGTCGCGTGGGATGACTGATGTGTTTCTGCGCTGATGGAAAAGTGGGAAAACATTTTTGATGACTGGTTAGATATTATTTATCATGACCATGGAAACGTTACATATAAGTACGAAAAAATTGAGACTTGGAAAAATTTCGAAAAATATCACAAAAATTTTTCGAAATTTTTCGTTTTATCACAAAACGTCTCAAATAAAAGTTATTACTTATTGCATTTATAGCAACTTTTTTTAAATAAATTTTTTCGAAATATTTTTCTGTTAAATATTCGCAAAAATATTAAAATCGACACGAATAAACTCCCATTTCTAGTCAACCGATTTTTACCAAAAGTTGATCAACTCGTGCCATTGATGTCAAAAGCTTAAATATGCAGTTTCATAAAAATCCGTTTAGCCGAATTTGCTCTGCACGTGTACACAGACAGACAGACAGACGGACGGGCAGACAGACAGACAGACCGACAGACATCATGCTAAAAATAGCCAAAACGTTATGTAGGGTCCTCAATTCGTGGAGATCCATCGAAATCTCGATACGTCAAAATCGGTATGATCACAATACCTCCCTTATATATGTTGGCGGTCGGTAAAAACAAAACTAATATATAATAATTTAACATTACTAGACATCATAATCAATTTTGTTTTGTTTTGTTGCTGATATAATTTCAATTGTTGATATTAATAAAATTTTCTTTTCTATTATCAACAAACTGTCATGCTAGAACGTTATTATCTAAAATATTATGCTAAAACTTTATGTGAATCGATAAAACAATATAAGAAATTTATAGATAAAATCATATTTTATTGTCTATTTACCTGAATTCAGAACCAAAAAATAAATATTCGGCACGACATGGATGACAGTTATTGATTATATTTACTTTCTTCAATCAAAAAATATAATTACAAAACATTTTACCGTGATTTAGTTTCAATTAATGGTTGATTATTTTCTAAATCATTAGCAACAACTTGATGTGTATCCCTTTACCCAAATTGATAAAAGTTTGTTTGATTAAACTTTCAAATTGAAGCATGCAATCACTAAAAGTACTGCTATAATCAAGTAACATGTAAAACGACCTTCTGGTACTTGTTTCAGGTTTGACTAATAATTTAAACTGCAGAATAAAAAAAAAAAAATGTATATTTGTCTTCCACCAGTCGATGTGATTGTTAGAACAGAGTGCTTTATAAAAAATTAACTGTAATTTAAAATCTTGGTTCAAAGTATTGCCCCGTCGACGCGCATAAAATGTAATCTTTAAGTTTCCGTGGCTTCGCGATTCCATTCCCGCGTACTTCACATACAATTTATTCTTCCGATACTATGTTAGTTATTTAGTTAAAATTTTTGGCGCACAGCAACGATGGCGATTTGCTGCTAATACAGCCCATCTAAATAACTAGAGTATATGTTAAAAAGAACAATTTAAACAATAAATAAATAAGATCTTATACGCATACTCAATAAAAGAAACTTTGCATGGAAAAACACAAATATTAGGTGTACCAGAAAGTTTTTTCGTTTTTATTATTAGTGCTTTATGCGAACTAGTTACGACTTATTCGCTGAACTACATAGACGTCTTTTGCGTTTTGATTAAACTCTGTAATCTTGAGTACCTAATTATTGTTTTCGTTTCATTTTAAACCCTTGAATTTTAAAATGGTGGAAGAATTTTCATCAAAATATTTTTTATGCTGTTTAATGTTGTATGAGTGCCATAAAAAAAATCTGCTACAGTTGCTACATACAACATTTGCACTGTTTATGGTGATAAACTAAGTGTACGCACATATCAACAGTGGTTTAAAAAATTCAAATCAGGATATTTATGCTTGGATGATGAACTTCGATCTGGAAGGCCCTATAAAGGAATAATTTATTATGAGATGTTAAAACCGGGGAAAAGTGTTAATTCTGATCTCTACTGTGAACAATTGGATCGGCTGAATCAGAACTTGACCAGAAATCGGCCAGAAATTGTGAATAGAAGAGGAGTTATTCTTCAAGGCGATAATGTCTGACCTCATTCATCAAAAAAGACACGTTAAAAATTGTCCGAGCTTGATTGGGAGGTTCTAACACACCCACCCTACTCACCAGACATTTCACCCTCCGACTATCACTTATTTCGGTCACTGGAACACTTTTTAAGAAACAAGACACAAGATATGAACCATGTTAAAATGAGCCTTAAACAATTTTTTCCTTCAAAAAATCAGGCATTTTATAAATCGAGAATATTTTCTCTTCCTGATAAATGGCAGAGTGTTATAATTCACAATGGTAACTATTTTACTCAATAAAGTACTTTTTTTTTCGATTTGTTTCTTAATAATACCAATAAACGAAAAAACTTGACGGTACACCTAATATATAGGATGAAAGTCTGTTCGTAAAGTTGAACAGACGCAGAGTGATGGTAATTGGCTGTAAAGGGTTCTTTTAGCATCAAATACCACAGTAAATAATTAAACACATTAAAATAAGGTACACATATAAAACAGTAAGTTCGATTCTCTCTGGAAGAGTATCAGCCTGTCCATGACAGATGACAGTCTGTCGTCACCTAAAGCAACTGACAGATCATAGCACAGGTCTAACCTATCCCTGACATCCTCAAACTGCTCACACTGAGTTAAAACATGTATCACAGACAAATCTGTGTTACATGGCTCACAAATAGCAGACTCTTCACCTAGAAAAAGGTGTCCATGGGTCCACCAAACGTGGCTTATACGAAGGAGTGTGATGGCGGTTTCATCTGTGGTGAATCCTGCAGGAAGAACCCGATGGTTTAACGTCTCCGTTAATCTGCCTCAACTTTACATTTTGTATGCTGTCCCAATAATCCCAATATTATGGTAATGTAATTCGAACTTGATTTAATGATTTTACCAACTTGACCAAAATGATTTTATATACTCTGCTCTTATCTCTACAAGTCTGTTACAAACTCGGACAATGACAAAGAAAAAAAATAGTGTACGTATCTGTCAGTGAAACATAGGGGAAAATGCTGTGCATCCGGAAAAAACAAAGAATAACTGTGACATAAGAGCGAAAAAATAAATTAAATACGCAGTAAAATTTGCCAAAACAAATAGACAAGACGTATGATGAAGACCAAACATGGTCTATGGAGCAAAAAAAGTACCAAATGGACTCCGAAAGACCACAAAAGAAACCGAGAGTACCAAATGACGAGATGGAGGCCATTGTACTGTTTCGGTAAACGATGGCCAACTTTAGCAAGTGATCGTGAACTTTTTGTCCTTTGAAAGCCTATGCCCAGCACAGGGCTGCTTAAGATAGTTTATATTAAAAGAGCACCTCGCGAAGAGGTGTAGAGAGATGAGAGTATGGTCGGGGAACACATTAGACCTGTTGCACGAAGATGGAAGGGTGGAGAGGTGGGCGAGGGAATTAGATGCAAGAAGGATGGAGATTGGGGAAGGATAACAGAAAGGGGTAACCGAAAGAAGAAAGAAAAGAGAAAAAAATATTGTAAATTGTAAATTGTATTGGATGGTATTGTTATTTATTTTTGGATTGATTGTTTTATTTTTTATTTTTATTTTTTGTAATGGTTAATACCCTGAACGCCGCAAGGCCTAGGGAATAAAGAATATATATATATTAAAAGATTTTTTCTTTTAAAGAAGCACTTTTATTACTTTAACAACACAATGAAGATGAGATAAAGATATAGAGAAATTTTGAAATTATGTAGATTTTTTTTTTTAATTTTAAACAAAATTTATATTTTCAGTACAGAGAGTGACCTCCTCGAATCCACAAGACAACTCTGTAATAATTGATTATTTTATATATGGACTTAGGTAATATCTTTATACCCAAATATTGTGTGTTTATATTGTCAACTGACTATAACTGAAGCGCCTCTAGTGAGATTTTGAGAAACTGACAGGTGGAGGATAGTCGAGTTTGTTTACTGTTGTTTTCATAGCGTGTTTTTAAAAAATGTCTTTAAAATTGCAAGAAAAAAATAAATGCAACGTGAATTGTTGTGTTTATCTTTGCAATGCGAAAATAGGTCGTGATAGAGACCTAAGTTTTCATCGTGTTCCGAAACGTGGCAAAGAAAATGTGTTTCTGAATTTACGTGGTGGTGCACGTGTAGTTATGAACAGAAGACAAGCATGGGAATATGTTCTTAGAAGTGGAAAGACAGTTAAAGACCATTTTAAAGTGTGTTCCCGTCATTTTACAAAGGAGGATTATTTTTTGCCCAGTATGTAATATACATAATGTTAAAAACGTTAGGTTAATTAACATTTTTTACAGTATCAGATATAAAATAAATAACATATTTAATATATTACCTTCAATTATAACCCTAGAGGTTACTTGGGCACTGATGGTCGGTTACTAAAGTAAGAATTATCCCTAACTCTAGTTAAAATCATTTGTTTTTGTATGTTGTAACATATAAAAACAAATGATTTTAACTTGAGTTAGAGAAAACTCTTACGTTAGCAACCCGACATTAGAAAACGGAAAATGTCATTTAACGCAACCCTCATATTGAATAATAAATTAATTTCAATAAATATCACATGAAGATACCATTGAATCTGTCAAAAATATCCTATCTGCGTTAGCCATGATGTAAAATGCAGTGGCGCCTCTATCGGTAGTGTCAGATGACAATAGGCAAATGGTTATAAGTCATAAGGGAAACTCTCTCTGGCGGCATTATGCTGAACTAAGCTAATAGACAATGAATCGACATCTTTCAAGACATTGAAAAAACAATTTTATTATTAGTAAAAATAAAATATAAGAAAACACAAATCAAGACATAAAAATATAATTAAATTCCTTCTAGATGTCAGATTACAATACATCAAAAAGTTGTTGTTATCTATTAGATTAGTTTCGATTTTGCCACCTTGGCGCTACAATCTTAAAAGGAATTACCCATAGTTTAATGGTATTTATTCATGCCAAAAATGTCTTTGAAGTATCAAAGTGTGAGAATATAGGTTGGGTAGTTTATGTTCAGGCTTCCACTGTACAACTTTTTCGCGTTTTTTGAGGTAATAGAAGTGAAACAGCCAGTTACAATTATTTAATATGTTGTCGTAAGCATGCACGAAAGCATGACAAATATAACATAAAATATCGTAAAAAATATACATTTATACTAAATGCGCACTTTTCTACTATCTAAGTATTATCTATTTAATATGTTTATATTTTTGTAAATTCTTATTAGAATACCGTCTTTTAAATGTATTCGATCAATTGATATAAACCCATAATTGAAGCCAAAGATGGGCCTGGAATAATTCTAAAATGATCGTTACTGGTTTACTTTACTGAAAATATACGAGTATGTATTCTGAGAGAATCATCCATAAATGATAATAATACAGGTCGGTAAAATTTGACTTTTTGTCTGGGGTTTGAATTATTTTACGTGAGTGCGTTAACTATGTGTTTACAGATACATCATCCCCAGTAAATTAAAAAAGTATTAGCTAAGAGTTCCTTTTCAATGCCCATTTGTTTCTTGCCCATGTAAAATTTGTAATGGTCGATTTTTCGAGAACTATACGTGATAGGAAATTAATTAACACATATTTACTAATAATATCTGCCATTCTTTCCAAGATACCAACAAGGACTCCAATCCTAGATTCATGCCGACCTGTGTAATTTATCGCAAAAAGGTTGAGAAAGGCTGTGTTATCGTATTTGTATCAAGCGATACGGGGAAGTAAATATTTTGGTTGATTTAAATGCAAGGAAAATAATAACAGGTTATAAAAATAACCTAATAGTTCATCGCGAGTCAGAGTTCAATGTTTGTTTCCATGACGATAAATATATGCGCATATTTTATTAACAGGTGACGGTTCGTTATATATGATTTTTTGTTTAATGGAAGCACTATGAAAATACTAATATAAATAACCTAAATTGTCATGAAGGTGGTGATAAATAGAGTAAAGAATTACACTATAATTTGCTCAATCAGGATTGACGTATCTGGTGGTAGTTTTTGTAATTCAAAAACACGATGATTAAATTTTTCGTCGGACATCGAATAAGAAGTAAGAGATAAAAAAGTGGAATTCTCCATATTATGATAAGAAATCTCCAGAAATACACTAATTTATGATATTCAACCAGAGCCGATTTGAGTAGTTCAAAAACAGTACTGAGAACCAGCCTAATAAAAATATTAACTACCATAACTGGTAAACCCTAGGTGAAAGGATGATGTTTTATAAGATGGAAGCTAGGCGTGAGGAACTGGTGGACGGTTGCTTAATCGAAGACAGAATGATGGAGAATTATTATAGGTCAAAAGAATAGAGTGGGTAACACTTGTCCAATGAACCACATAGAACAAATTATAAACTTATAAACCTTAAAGAAGATACAGAAGAATTACGAATTCGAGCAAAATGTAACTTTTAGAAGTTACTTTATATATGGTTCATTGTGGTCGAGCATCAACATCCCAAGGTATATCTATCTCAGTCATGAAAGAATATTATTATTAGGTAAGTACTCTTTGTGAACAAATACTTATATATTACTCTATGTATTTTCAGCCTGACAGAATAAATAATGAAGATCTTAAGTGTAGGAGCAGCCAATTCTCTATTGGAAAGAATATTTAGAAGCGCAAATGGAACTGCATCGAACACACGTTAAGAGGATGCTGTAAACCAATTCCTAAAACCGGGGTTCTTAACCTGGGGACGATTGCTTGCCCTGGTGGTCTACGAGATAAATACGAAGGAATCATGAGGTACTTTTTGATTGCTGTTTCATGCTTCCGAAAATGTTCTAGTATGTTCCAGTAAGTTATTCATTGTTGTAAGAACTAGTATAAAATGTTGCTGCTTGTTGCATATTTCTATTTGAAGCCATAAACATCAAAGCAGAAACTGGGCAAGCGTGAATACTTTTGTTGCTGCGGTAGAGCCAGCTCGTCATTGTGTTAATGAGAGCAACATGCAGTTTAGTAACGATGGTTAAAAGCGGAGTAGCGATCTATCATTTCAATTAATTGAAACCTACAAAAGTTTTAAATGCCCACATGGAATGATACGAATCTCCAGTAACTAAAAATCTTAGTGTGACAAATAAACATTATAATGGCAACAGTGATGCTCTGTAATTAGTGTCTGATCTCCGAATTATTGCTTCAGTACAACACAACAACCATTCCAGATCCGAACTATATTTCTGAATATAATTTTGAAGGTACTCGTTAGTTATGTGCCCTCATAATAGGTCGTCTTTCTTCAGGCGTTCAAAAGCTGTAACCAGCCACACTCTCTTGAAGACTTGGTCGCATCCAAAATGTGTTTCCTTTTTCTTTTACTCAAAATAATGTAAGCCGCTGCTGCTAGTGCGACATCTTCATCGTCGTACCACATATTGAATAAATGATGTTGCTTTGGTGGATGCACTTTGTTTCCGCAGACAATTTGAAACAAAAGAACTAAAAACATTACTGAAATGTTGCTAAGTTTGGTTGCTTTGTTGAAGACACTTAATTTATGGTTGTTGCCTAAATTTGGGAACAAAGAGCAACAAAAAGTTCCTTACGTACCTTTAGAGTGTATGCAGGATTTGTTCGAATGTAACTACCCGACTTTGGCCGGTTATCACGAGGGGTGACGGAGTTATGCAAGGAGAAGGTTCATATATTAAATTGGGTTTTTAAAGCCCCGTGATGTTAAGAACTCTTATGATAAAAGAACATTGGAACTCGACCCAATGAATCGTTACCCAATGAACGTTCTAAATCATTTTGGAAAAGGTTTGTTGGTAATGAAGCCACTTCGCAAATTATGAACATACTAAAGACCATATTAAAAAATGGAGTATATTTAATTGATCGGTAAGAACATTTTTGGATTAGAAATAAAAATATTTTGCAAAGAATTATTTAATCAGAAGAAAATAATGATATATTTAAAATACTATCAAAAAACCTAATTACTTGATCAGAAAAAAATAACGACTTGATTAGAAAAATTTGAAAAATATTGTTTTGATCAGAAATAATATTGCCTACAATATTTTAGAAAATTATGATCTAAACTTTGTTTTAATCTTGACGTTATAACCTCTAAACTCTGTCTTGACGTTATAGCTCGGAAATATACTGACAATTTTTTCTTATCATGGCAACATTTTTCTGATCAAGTCATTATTCTCTTCTAATGAGAAAATAATTTCTAACTGATCACCAGTGTTATAATGTATCTAGTTACAAGTATCTAGATACAGTAACTAGATACTTTTTCAAGTATCTAGATACAAATTAGATACTTTTTAAAATATGTATCTGTATCTGTATCTAGATATTTAAATTTAAGTATCTTGTACCTGTATTTCAGATACTTTGATCGTTACTTTATTTTTATACCATGATACCGAGCTGATTTTAATTATAAATTGTAATTTTAAATATTTTATTTTTACTATAAACAAAATTCAGAAAACAATTGAAATTCTGACATTTACAAATTAAATTTATATAGAATGTTAAAAAAAGATTCTCACTCGTTTTTCGTAGCTTTTGAACAGCCGTAAAAATAGGTCATTGAAAATAGGTTATTATTAATAAAACTAAGTTTTTGAATAACTATTGTTGCTATTTTGATGAGCAATTTACTAAAAACATATGAAAAATTACATCCACACAATTGGTTTGGGAGTGGACCGTGGTTTTGCGAGGCATTGAGCAAGACAAATTAAGGCCCTTCAAACGTATCCAGTTATTGAAAATACACTTTGATAAATTTTTGAGGCATTTCTTCACTTGAGGCCTGGCTCTAGTCCGCTTCACCCAAGGGCCGGTTATGCTAGTGTGGATATTAAGTTCATTTCCTAAATGAAATCAGTAAGATTGAATAAATTATTCAACGTTCATATAAATTTAATTTGTAAGCGTGAGAATGTCAACTGAAATTTTGTTTATAAATTAAATTTGTATGGAATGAGAAAAAAATAAATAAATAAATAAATAATCACATATTAAAGGTACAAAATTACTGGTAAGAAAGTAATTTTTTATTAGTGATCAAAATCCCATTTCAATTAAGTTTAAAATTTGATTGAAAGGAACACCCTCTTAACAAGAACATAGCTGCGTATCTATAAGACTAACATTAGTCTTATAGATACGCAGCTCATACGTTAGCACATATGACTAACATAATACATACGTTATTTAGTACAAATTTATTCTGTAGAATAGTGTTTTACCTTGAATTTATTGGGCTTTTTGTGACGTCACGGTCATTTTTGAACAGCCTGTATAATACTGATTAACATGCACTGTTTGTTTGGTAAAAAAATGGTATTTTCATTTATCAGTGTTTTTTCAAAAATATCTAGCTGTATCTAGATACAAACATTTTTGGCATGTATCTGTATCTAGATATTTTTTAAAATTCTGTATCTGTATCTGCATTTAGATAAAAAATTTCGTAGGTATCTGTATCTGTATCTAGATATATTTTTAAATGTATCTATTACAACACTGCTGATCACATACTTCTGATCAATATCACAAAATTTTCTGATCAAACACCAATTTAAATTCTATTCAATTAAATACCAGCCTTGAAAAATCAGGTTAGATGGAGATTGTTGATGCTCTATGTTCTAAGTCTGATAGAGGTTATTATAATTTTATATCAAAACATATAAATCATTTCATCCAATTTACTACGCAGAAATACTTTCCAATTTAAAAAAAAAAAAAAAAAACTATCATATATAAAATTATAATGCTATTATATACAATTCAAATAAAGACATTTTGATAGTATTCGCATGTTTATAATATTATACATAAACCTTGAGATTCCAGAACTTTGGAGGATATATTTCAATCGTTTCCCGATAAACCTATTCCAGTAATGGTTACATGACACACATTCTCGTGACTAGATAGATAAATGTCTTTTTTGGGACTACGTATTGTAAGAAGGTACTCTCGTTCAAAAAGCTATCAAGTTTTTAAAACAAAACTATAACAATCGTGATAAAAAAAAGATATTAAAGTTGTGATATATAGTCTATCCCAACATGGCAGTCTATAAGAAACATAACCTAACCTCAATTCTACTTCTGACCTAACATAACTTTTCTGATGTTGCAGAATATTGGAACGGTTCTTGCCATGCAAAATGTAAATCATTTGATTATTATTTTGTCGATATTTATTTATGTTCATTATTTGTTTTTATTTACAAATTTATTGTAGAATCTGGATAATATTTTGAAAGGATATGAACCTTAGAAATCGAAACAGATACAACATGATTATGTTGAAAATACGTTGTATAATCAAAACATATTTAAAACAGCGTCATTAGATTTCAGTTAATAAATTATTCAAAATAAAATGTGTGCCTGTGTCATTAAGCCCAAAAGCTATTGTTCTTGCCGTTGATCGCTAGCAACAGTATGAACGTTGACATCTCACGTTCATGATTTGCGTAAAATTGGACTGTGCGCTAAAAAACGGACGTAATACTGACAGTATTACTCTTGAATGTACACAGATTGAAAAGATCGTCACGAAACACAAAAGGTTAAGGCTCACCTCGGGCTGTTGCATCAATGATGATGATTCAAAATTAAAATAGTCAACCTTTAATAGTTCCCTGCAGCACTAAAACACCGCTGCCAAAGCCTTTTTCACTTCTGCAAGCACTTCTTGTAGACACCTTTGAGAATCACTTAATTACCTACTTACGGTCAATTTCTTACTTTTGCATTCCATGAATTTTTGTAAGAATTGTTGGAAATTGTTTGAAAAGAAATCTTGGAATTTTCTTTTATCTCTTTATTCGTTTGAAATCGTTCTTTTGATGAGCTCTTCAGTTTTGAGTGATTTGGGAATGAGAGAAACTATATTACTTGCAAAATTGGAGAACGTATTAGCAGCGGTGTATACATATTTTTTCTTCAATAAACAAGGAGAACGACTCTGCACATTTGTATAGTTTATGGCTAGCTGTGATAAAGTGCCACTTTCAACTCTCGGTGCCGGTAAAATGATTTCCCAGCCGGTCTGCCTCGAAAAGGTTAGGGGTCGATATCGAGGTATTTGGCCCATTGCTTCCCCAAAAGCAAATAAAAATGTCTAGAACTCACATTAAACTGTAGACTTCATACATCAGTGATATACGCAATATGCGCTACATAGGCGAATTGAACCCCAACATTTCTAGGCGATCCCGCGCCACCGGACTTGCGGGTCAATATTATTAATGACTTTAATGTATAGTAGTAATGAATTTTTCACTTATTAAAAAATAATTAGCGTCTAGCATTTTTTAATATGATTAAGACTTCTAGACTGTGCTCCCAGACTAGGGCTCCGAAATGGATTGGGGTTATTTAGGTTTAAGTAAAGTGACCAAACGTCTTACATTAGGTAGGACTTTCCTACATTTGGGTTCCTTGTCCCACATCGAAAACTGTCCCACAAAGTGTCCTACATTGGACAAAATGAAGGCGAGGACCTTTTTTTTGCTCATCACTTAAATATTGAGAGGTGAGAAGCTTTTTTTAGCACCTGTCCCACATTCCATTGTAAAACATCTGGTCACTTTAGGTTTAAGCGTTATTTTAATTTTGGGCCAGACTTTCGTATATTTATATATTTGGATATCCATAGTTGTTAACATTCATCATACATTGGGCCCCTACTTCCTTATTTAGTTCGTACAACTACAGATAATACAGGCATATACACGTGCTTTGGACCGAGCCGGATTATCCACTAGGCACAAAAAGCACGTATCTAGCCCCCCCCCCCCAAACATTGGGTCGCATAGTATACGTGATAAGAGAAGTGGCATTACCGGTGTCGGCGAAGTGATCCAAGGCAATATGGCTGTTGACTCTAGTAATCAGCTGTCAATATGCTCATAGCTAGGCTCACTATACGTTCCGGTTTGAAGGTATCGTCGCGACGTCCTACCAAGTTTGTCATTTTGTCCCGAATATTTGGTAAAAAATAAAAAGTGCCGAATATACACGCTGTACAAAAAGTGTAGCCTCGGAAAATGGCGATTAGGCAACTAGTTAAAAATAACAAAGAATTTTTAAAGAAATTTCACGCTAGTGATAAACATTAATAACTTCTTAATAATAAGTAATGTTCAATTAAGAGAAATTAAAAATTATTACTACGTAATTTTTGTTTTTTTGTTAACCACTCTTTTATTTAGCCTTTGAAATCATAAGAAGAAATAATCGTAGAAGGTGCTACTTTCTTTTTTGAGCAAATTTAAAAATTGTCCCGGTTTGAGAAAAAAATATTATGGTAAGTCTACTCATAGCGAATAGGTTAGTTTAAGCACAGTACATTTTTATTTTATGAAAATGCAAGGAACTATTTGCGAAATTTTTGAATTTTTAAACGCTACACATGCATCGAGGTGTATTACAGAAGGTGGGCATGAAATTACAATATTTAAAGTTTAATTTCAGTAGATTTATTGAAGTGTAATTTGTAGTTGAGCAGGTGTTAAATACCGGGCACTTAATTTTAGAGTGTCAGTCATCTGAATTTACAATATATACATTCTGTTTGCAAACAAGTGCATTATGTTCATTGCCTCATGAAATAAAATCAGTTTTAGTTGGACAGGGGCAGCTAAAAGTTAAATATGCAATTTGTAGCTGTAAAGCAGGTGCAAGCATATTAGTGCAGTTTTGTTTTTCTGCGTCAAATGCCATGAACTAACTCGCATAGTATCATTTACTCTTTTGCCGTAACTCAAAATATATTCCCACGCCTTCCTCCTGTCCATAACAGTTTTTAGTAGTTTCAATAACATTTTTTTTTTTCCCAATCAGGACTTAATATTAATTTTTCCTCCATTTTTCTTGAGAAAAGAATGAAAAATTGGATGCCTATCTTTGTCCTGCCTTGAATAACATCCAAAAACACTACAATACGTTCTGCTTTCAGAGCCGCAGTAAGGAAAACTTGCTCTAAGGGCAAAACTGCGTTTTGGCGCCCTTGGCAAATAAATGTAAGTGATAAGCAAAAACAAGATTCTCACCGCCCAAAAAAATTTAGATGATGAAAAAAAAGGTCCTCACTTCGTAAATTCCAAGTGAAGAGCAAAAAACAAAAAGGTCCTCACTTTCGCAATGTGGCGCCCTTTTCCTTAGTGCGCTAGGGGGCCGTAACCCCCCCCCCCCTCCCTTACTGCGGCTCTGTCTGCTTTTATAGTTTTTCACAACTTCTGTCGACATTCGAACAAAAAATCAACACTAAAACATACGTAATAAGTTCACGTTATAACAGTACTAGAGTATCTAGTACAATATTTGACCTCCAGACAGCGTATTCGAGCGTGTCAGTTCTCAATATATTCTTGCAGGGCCTCAAAATGTTTGTGTCTAAGGACACTAAAAGGTCTTAATCCGGCACTTCTTCCAGCTACATTTTACTAGCTGTTGGTTATAATTCACTTACTATTCATTAATTTACGCACAGAATTTAGGTCTAATAACCAGTTTAACGTGTCTGTGTTGCGTTTTGCATACATTCGGCGTAAATCCAAAGTTTATTATGAAGGAGACAACACATGCAAGGTCGTTCAAATAAAAAAATTACATCATTCAGAATTAATATAAAATATTATATAATACTTGGAGATGTCGCGGTATCATACACGCATATGATGTGCGTTATAAAATAACGAATGTACTAAAAACACGAATATATAAAATAGACATCCATTACTAAATATTTTTAATATGCTTACATATGAGTTTCTAAATCAGATTTCATCGAAGTTTTGCAATATTTTTTGATTTATTTCTTTTCATGGTAACAATTAAACATAAGACCAATTTTAAAGGCCTGCAAATTTTTTTTTTGTATATTTTTACTTTTTCTGCACTCTAGTTGACAAATGAGCTTTTTTTATTTCTATCACGGACAAATTTTGATGTGCCCAAAATCGTAGTTCATCAAATTAAAAATTCTGTAATAATTGATTTCTACTGTTTGAACCACTTTTAAAATTTATTTTTATATGTGATTTATATATGCTTTCATATGAAACACATATAAAATATGCTACAAATTTTTAAAAACCTTGGCCACAATAATAGCTTAAAAATCCATTTTTTACACAATCACCTGATTTATTTTCCAGGAAATCTTAGGTTAGTGAGGAACAGTGTGAGATGTTCCATTAGGACCTAAAATAGATGAAGCAAAAATACTAAGGGCGTTGGAGCAGTGGCGCACCCAGGAATTTTTGTTGGGGGGGGAACACAAATTTATTTTGAATAAGGTTCATACTTCTAAATTTCAAGTGATGATCTAAAAAAAAAGTCCTCACTTGTAAAATACGTGACGACCTGAAAAAAAGGTCCTCATCTCGATTTTTAAAATTTTCTAGTGTGTGTGTTTTTAATTTTATTGCCTTCCTTCTCAGGGGGGGGGGCGGGCGGACACTACCCCCTCCTGGGTGCGCCACTGCGTTGGAGTATTAGAATGACGGTAGATTACGGTTGAATGCCATCAGTCCAGTACAAAAGACATACAACAAAAACAAATGTTTCTTCAAATAAAATCTTTGAAAAAAAAAAGAAAATTGTTTATACTATTATATTTTTACAATTTCTCCTCTGTTTCTTTACAAATAAGCAATATTTTGTAAAATAGTTTTGTAATAAAATTATTTGAATATTTATTTTCTATCAGTAAGTATTTAGTTTTTCAAAAACCTTACGAAAAAAAAAAAGGCCCAGTTTCTAGTATGCACAAGTTACTCAAAATCATCTCCTCCGAAAACTTCAGAGCAAAAAAAGCGTTTTCGATTTGGATTCTAGGAGGACCCCGAGATTGCTCTCAGATCACTGTCACAGCAAAAAACGTTTTCGATTTGGTTTCGAGCAGTTGGAGCGCTCTCAAATTCATTTTCGATTAACTCGATCGATCGTAACGCGAGTGATTTGCAAGCGCTCAATTTGATCTGTCTCACGACACAGATCAAGTAGAACAATCCTAAAAAATGGCGCCAAAATACAAATATAACTTCACTGTTTTGTTAGATATTTGATTTTTGGTTAACTTTTCAACATGATTTCTTCGCGTTACGGGTTATGGCTACTAAAAAAGTGAAGTACACACTCTACCTGATGCTGTAGTACAGCGCGTGACGTCATTAGATAGATCTCCGAGCGATTTCAGGGCAATCTCAGATCAAATTTCTGTTTACAAATCGAAAACGCTATTACTTAACAGCAGTGGTGGCTCCTGAGTACGCGCTGCGGAGCTGCAGCTCTTACTTGAAAATAATAAAAAAACAAAATCTTTTTTTGAACTCAAAATGCATTTAACATGCATCACAGATTATGAAATTATTGAATGTATTTATTTAAGTCGTAACGAAATCGCTATACCTATATTATCTCTAAAAATTTATTGTTTAGATAGGTATTAATAATTAGTATTTTCTATGTTTTTCTTTTAAATTTATATAAGTATCTTAACAAATACGTTCCGTATTTTAGATTATAAAACAATAGGTTTAAAAAATGAATACTGTCAAATCATTTTTGGAAATTCCATTTAACAGACGAAATTGATATTAAAAAATTGGGGCGACACACACCAAATTTAAATATTTCGGAACTGCAAAAAGCAAAAATTATAATTATAAGAGGCAATTCAACAGAGTTTTATATGATAAAACGTCGTGGTTAAACACCTAAACCTATCCTTGTATTATAATTTGCAGCTCTGAGTCCCAAAAAGTCATGAGCCGCCACTGCTTAACAGGATCTTATTTTATAACAGGCAGGAATAATATTTTTTAAAAGACATTTAACACGTGAAGAAAAATTTTAATCACAAAACAATTGTTTAATTTTATAAAGAAATTTCGTTTGCAGTTTTTCCCTGAACGGGTCCGGATATTTTCGACCCGTCAAATAGTGCGCTATTGTGTAAGACAAATTTTAAAAAAATTGAAAAAAGCAAAGTCATATTTCTAAAAAAGTTTCTTTCGACAGTGTGTGTAACCACCGTGACACGTTTTACAACTTTATATTCGTAAAACAACGTCGAACCCTCGTTTCGCACTGTCTTAAAGGATTGTAACTTTTTGTTTCCAACAAGGTGAAAAAACTCTTTGATGTTGATTTAAAAATGTAACAGAGACTCACTGCAAGCTTTTAAAGGTTGACAGAGAATAGGTTTTAAAAACGATTGAACGAATATAAAAGAGTCTAAATGTGTATTGATCTTTAAGACGAAAATAAATATTAAATCGTTCGATTTTCTCCCTGTCTCTCTCTCTCGACTAGGCATTTTAAAAATGTGATTATATCGTTTGATATCTCTAAATTATTATTGGGTTGATGCAGAATTAATCACGCATTTTTAGATGAGGATATGTACTTATGAGGTGCCTTCATCAGCCTTCAAAGACTACCCAGACCGCGTTTTTTCTATCAGTGCATAATCCCCAGATCGGAACTTTGAACTGGGTTAATCGAACTTTAATTGCATCACTACAGTACACATCACAAATGTTTTTGGTTGCCACAGTTGCGTTATTGCCTGTTGAGAAATTCATAACGTAAAGGCATTTTTTCACCGGCATTTACAAAAATATGTATGAGTTGGTTACTGTTTATTCTTTGGAACGAAACTGAATCGAAAGTGAAAAAGAAGCATCTTTTATACAATAAAATTGTATAGAAGAGAACAGATGTTAGACAATTTGCGAAAACCTCGTAATTGGTAACGTAATGAACGTTTCTCCGCTACGTGTGTACGTGCGTTCTAATGTTCGCGAATTGCCTATCGTTGGTCAGTCTTGAGAAACTTTTTTTTTTTGAGGTGAATACATTTTTAAAATCAGATTAGTACTAGGTGGTCAGTACGGAAAGTTGAGCGTAACAGGAAAATGGGCATCGAGTTGGGTCTAATAATTTTTATATTATCAACGAGAACCAAACCAGTAAATGACACTAGGCATTTACTAGTTGAGGGAATAAAGACTTGTTAGTGACATTTGATCTCAAACGAAAGCTAACGTCGAAATTTGTAGATTTAAGATATTAGAAGTAAAACCGAATACAGTTGGTTGTGGAACTTGGATCACAGTTGAAACATTTTAAAAATTTCACAATGTCTGTTTATGCACTTTGAAAAGTCAAGCAGAAATCGATCTAACTAACAAAATAGAATAGATCGAATCCTGAGGAATCAAAAAATGTGCCACATACCAATTAGTGGTGTGCCAGATATCCGAATCTGGGGATAATCCGCATAAAATAAAAATCTATATCTAGAACCGTATTCGTTTCTTCCCAGCGGATTTTAAACAGATATCATAGATATATTCAAATTAGTTTTCAATACAAGCTTGTGTTTAAAAATGCTCATGGTGGAGTAAATTTTACTCTGACGTTTAAATTATTGTTTAGACAAGTATCACATTACTTACCGGAGGTTCTGAACGGTCTTGTACAGTGATTTCCAAACTTTTTGACTAACAAACCCTCCCTCAACATAACATTTGTTATGGCGAAATCGCACAGGTGGCACAAAAGAGACTTTTATGTAAAATATTATAGTACTTACACAGAAGGTAATCTGTGTAATATCTGTAGTTACATAGTACAGATATAGAATACCATATACAATGAAAATATCAAAACTTTTAACATTTAATAATAATAATTAAAAAAAATCAGCTGTGGCCACCACAGGACCGAGTAAAGTACTTATATAAAATACATTCTAGCAGCAGAGTAGAAATAACTTGGCCTAATATTTTCTAACAGAGATATTATTTATCATGACCATGGAAACGTTACATACCTATAAGTATGAAAAGATTGAGATTTAGAAAAAATTTCGAAAAATTTTACAAAAATTATTCGAAATTTTTTGTTTTATCAAAAAACGTCTCAAATAAAAGTGATTAATTATTGCTTTTATAGAAACTTTTGTTCAATAATTTTTTTCGAAATATTTTTCTGTTGTGAAATATTCACAAAAATCTTAAAATCGACACGAGGAAACTCCCATTTTTAGTCAACCGATTTTTACCAAAAGTTGATCAACTCGTGCCATTGATGGCACAAGCTTAAATATGAAGTTTCATAAAAATCCTTTCAGCCGAATTTGCTCTGCACGTGTACACAGACAGACGGACAGACGAACAGACAGACGGACAGACGGACAGACAGACGGACGGACAGACAGGCCGACAGACATCATGCTAAAAATAGTCAAAACGTTAGGTAGGGACCTCAATTCGTGGAGATCCATCGAAATCTCGAAATGTCAAAATCGGTATGATCACAATACCTCTCTTATTTGTAATATAGATGTTTTGCATTAAATCGACCTTGTTTAATATCTACTTTACCCTTTTAAAGTTTATACTATCAATTTGTCACACCCTGTTTAATAGCTCTGGATTTTTGTTACTTCCAGTTCTACAATCAGATATGATATCTTGGCAAAGTGGACAAAGAATGCAACAGAATGAACAATTAAAAAAAAAAAAATTATATATTGGCGTTGGTTCTTACCACCACATTGTCACAATAAACAATTTATATATGATTTTTACTTATATTACGGACCACCAACATATATAAGGGAGGTATTGTGATCATACCAATTTTGACATTTCGAGATTTCGATGGATCTCCACGAATTGAGGTCCCTGCATAACGTTTTGCCTATTTTTAGCATGATGTCTGTCGGTATGTCTGTCCGTCCGTCTGTCTGTCTGTCTGTGTACACGTGCAGAGCAAATTCGGCTGAAAGTATTTTTATGAAACTTCATATTTAAGCTTTTGAGATCAATGGCACGAGTTGATCAACTTTTGCTAAAAATCGGTTAACTAGAAATGGGAGTTTACTCGTGTCGATTTTAAGATTTTTGCGAATATTTCACAACAGAGAAATATTTCGAAAAAAAATAATTACCAAAAGTTGCTATAAAAGTTGCAATAACTAACAACTTTTATTTGAGACATTATTTGATAAAACGAAAAAATATTGAAATATTTTTCGAAGTATCTATTTTTGCATACTTATTTATATGTAACGTTTCCATGGGCATGATAAATAATATCTCAGTTAGAAAATATTGGACCAAATTATTTCTACTCTGCTGCTAGAATGTATTTTATGCAAGTACTTTGTGATGGCGGTCGGTCCTGTGGTGGCCACAGCTGATTTTTTTAATTATCTCAGCAAAAAGTGTCATGAATTGAAATTTCTTCTCCCCTCACGCTACTCTGTGGATCAACCATTTCAATCCATATAAACATCCGAATAAAGAACATTTATATAACTGGCATATAATATCACGTCTTACAATATCACTGTTGTAATTTTGCAATAATGTTATCTATTCATGGTTCTGAAATAGGAAGCTTGTTTACTTAAAATCCATATTCTGTAGAATGACAGTAAACCGCACTTATGAAAATTGAAACTGCTTTTCTAAAGAAAATTGCAGTGCACTTAGAATTGTTAGGAATGCATGAAAAACACTTTTATCTTTAGTCTCGGTATTTCATAAGAAATGTAATAACTTTTGTTTACTTAAAAATAACTTTGAAAATATATTTTATATAAAAATTCAGAAATGCTAAAAATATATTAAATATTGTTTTTGGACGTAGAAAGCTCTAATTAATTATTTATATATTTGGTATGTTAATAGTATAACACGAATTTATGTGGAACTAGAGGAACAAATAAAATATTAAAATAACAATTTGACCGGTTTTAGATAAGAGAAATTTATGCCCAGGCATGAACTTGGGCATTAATCCATGAAATCATAAAATTCAGTGTTTTCCGGAAAGATATAATCGTAATGAGGTTGTATAAACTTAGATCTTAAAATATTGTGTATCTTATTTGGTTGTATTACTTATGATAAAAAAATGCAAGATTCTGCTGGGTGTTTTTTTGTTGTTGTGTCTGTTGTAAAAATAATGTAAAGTTGGCCAGAATTTACTTTGCCGATGATGATAAGAGGGTTGCCTTTTATATTTCGGGATTTGATATAAAAAAACAATTATTTATCAACAAAAGTAACTTTATTGTTTTTCAAAATATTCTCCATGAAGATCAATATACCTTTGCTTGCGTTTGAACCAATTTTCATGCACTTTTTCCACTCCGATTGAGGCTTTTTTCAATGGGATTGTCAAATTATGTGTTTCAGCAGTGCGCTAAAGTAGTGTTGCCATTTGGCAACTGATGATTCTATCGTAAAGTTTGATATTTTTGACGGCATACGTACTCAGAACGTTTTAACGTACGAGCGCTATTTGTGTTTACAGTAACTTGAAAAATTCATCTCAGCTAAAAATGGAATTAAATCTCTTAAAACTAAACATTTTCGAGCGATTATTTTTTACAACTTTTGACGTGTATTAAACCAAAAACAGTGAATTCGACTTTTGGCGATGAAGCATCATCAAGGACTACTGTTTATCGATGGTTTGCCGACTTCAATCGTGGCTGTAGTTCGCTTAAGGACGAATTTCGTGCAGGTTGGCCAGAATCGGTTGTTGTTCCGGAAAACATTGATGCTGTGCGTGAACAGATACTGCAAGATCTTCATGTGACTTATCGTGAGATTGGGGGTATCCTTGGGCATTAGTGGGACCAGCATACATACAAATTTGCATGAACATTTGGCCGTCAAAAAAAAATTATTCACGTTGGATCCCATATAATTTGACAATCGCAAGCCTCAATCGGAGTGGAAAAAGTGCTTCGAAAATTGGTTCAAACACACGCAAAAGTGTATTGATCTTCATGGAGAATATTTTGAAAAACAATAAAGCTACTTTTGTTGATAAATAATTGTTTTTGACCTTAAATCCCGAAATAAAAAAGGCAACCCTCGTAATACGATACTAATTGGTTAATCATGGCGAATTTCAGCGAAATATAGTCACAAATCGTTAACTAATAATAATATGTTTTAGTTTTTTTGTTTTATTTCACACATTTTTACAAGCATGTATTACTGTGTCGTTAAGATAAGGTGAAAAAATGATACATATTATGTGGGTACATAATTATCAATTCACCGTTTTTTCATTATAATTTTGAAGTTCAATGACAAATGCGTACATATATCAAATAATCTAACATATTTATGTCTATGTAAATCTGACCTGCTTAGACTGGGATTAATTTATTGTATTAAGCAGGGATGGATAACGTAACGTAACGATACCCGATAACGTTATAATAACGATTCAACTACAATTTTTAATACAATAACGTAACGATATAATAATAACGTTATATAACGTTATAACAACGAATAACGGTTCTTAAAAAGTTATTTTATAACGTTTATTTTAATACGTTACGTGATATAAGTTATATAACATAACAATTAATTTGTTTAGCGTTATTTATAACGTTATGTAACGAAAACAAAAAATAAATACCGTTATACAATAACGTAACGATTTGAAACGTTATCCCATCCCTGGTATTAAGGGCTTCTTCGCGGACTGTTTATGCAGTGCAACAACACAAGAAGTCGTCAGCTGACTTGTTACGTGTAAGCTAAAATAATTATATTTTGCTGCAACTCTTCAGCATAGGTTACCTTCTCGTCTAAATTATCTTTAATCGATAATAAATTAGGTTTAATATCATAACGTAGTTATAGATTACAATTCTTTATATACCTAGTCTTACCATAAATACTGTTATAAAGAAACTCTTCCTTATTCTATTGACGAGTAACCGCACAGACTTAAGAGTTGTGTAACGGCCAAAGGTGCTCATTTTGAAAACTGATAAGTGTTTCTTGTAGATGCATATATGTATTGTGTACTAAAAGAAAATTACAATATCATTAATCATCTTGTGAAATTTCACTGAAAACTTTTGATCTTTTGGCTTAACAGTATACTTTTGACAGTTAAGTTATGAACATATTGTGACTGGTAAGATTAGGTATACTCGATTGAGAATCGTAACTAAATAGATATTTTCGACTACCTAGAGCAGTGTTCTTCAATCCGGGGTCCGTGGCCCGGTGCCGGTCCGCAGAAAATTCCTGCCGGTCTGCGAAATATTTCGACCGAATCATATAGATGCACACTTCTATTGATGAGTATATAGCATATTTTTTTAGTCGACGCAGAAGCTAACTTTTGTCCGAACCATGATTTGTTTAATATTTACTATAGTGCGTTCAAAGGTGAGTTTGCAGTACAGGGCATATGGAGTAGTTCTTTTTCATACTCTCTAATGGGTTTACACAATGACGCTATCCTTTTCTTGCTTGTCGACGTGCCCAGCTCTAAAACGCGCTGATCTGTGAAGACGCAGTATTCTACAAATGGCTATTGGTTTTTGTTGAGTGTTATTTTGAGTTTTATAAGACTTGATTTTTGTAAATCATACGAGTTTTTCATATTATTATAATTGACACATTTGACACTTTTACAACATTTGGCAACACCGCTCCCATTTGCCATAATAGCTATACTGCAAACTCACCTTTGAACGCACTATAGCACCAATACAATGCCTCTCGCGGCTATTTATCATACTTCTGAAGAAGCTAGCTCTTTGGAACAGTTGCTTATAAGAGAAAGATATGGAAATGTTTCCACTTTTGGAAGAATTTTTGATTGCTGCTGATGTCAACCAGAAAGTCAACAGAATGTTCAACAATAAGGCAACATTTAAGAGCATTAGCTGAAATATTTAATAATTATTTCCATGAAAATGTGAATCCTCGTAAAAGTAACCTCTGGATTAATAATCCATTCCTGAAAGATATAAAGGCATGTGTACTTGATCTTCGTGAAAAAGAAAAGCTGATCGAGTTGTCTTCTGATGTCACTCTGGTGTCCAGACATTAAATGCAATCATTGTCTCAATTTTGGAAATCACTAGAAAAAGAATATCCATCTTTGAGTAATAAGGCTATCAAATTATTAGTCATTTTTTCGACTTCCTATTTGTCCGAGAAGATTTTTTCAGCCATGTCAATAATAAAAACAGAGAAATCGAATAGATGTTAACACAGCGCTTCGTCTCTCAGAAATAACTCTGTAGCCACGTATAGCAAATTTTTTAAGAAAGAAGCAGCAGCAGATTTCGCACTAAAATTGTAATTATATAACTCTATAACATATAACTATATAATAATAAGATACTATCTATATTGGTTTTTATTTGTCTCTTAGCTGTCAGCCGGTCCGCGAAATATTTATCCTATTTTCACCAGTCCGCGGGGGTAAAAAGGTTGAAGAACACTGACCTAGAGTACTACCCTTTGAGTTGGGCAATTACTTTTTTGATGCTATTTTGAATAAATAATCATAAAAGCTGTTAAATAATATTGATGTAAATAACACCGCACTCTTGCCAACGGTTGGTAGTTAACAGAGAGACTACATAATAGAATTTTTATCTGTCAACTTTAAAAGTTTACAGCTATTATAGTGAACAAGTTGTGTTCAGAATAACACCATTATACTGTCGTTCTGAGGTACTTTTTGGCTAGCAGTTATTATTTGTTCTATGACAAATACTTCTGCTATTATTTTGGTATAGAATTCTTTAGTCGAGTGAATAAATTAAAGTTCCAACATACTTCAAAATGAATAATTTGTAAGTTTTAAATTTTATAATATACAGTGGAAACTCGAACTTCGAATACAATCCAGTTTAAGAGACGGTTCGACTTTCGAGTAAATTTGAATAACTAAATTTATAATGATACATACACAAAAAATATTGTATGACAATCAGTCAATAATAATAGTAGGAGGGTTATTACTGTACATTGGAAGGTGAATTACCTTTATTTCATCTGTTCGAGTTTCAAAACCGGATTTTCCTCGAATTTTTCGTTCGAGTGTCAAGTTGTTCGAAAATTCAACCGATCTGGGTTCAAGGGTTCACTGTATGTATATATATTTTCTTTCTTTTATTATTAATATAGAACTACTATTATATTCTGTTGCAATACTATTACGTGATACTTTTTAGCAATATAATTCTCAATATAGTTTTTTTTTGCTTTTAGTTTAGGTAAGTTAACATTTCCCTTTTTCTTTAAATTTAAAAATAAGGGTAGCGCCTTACTAATAATTAATCTTTTAGGCTACTGTTTGCTACAGAAGTTGTTCAAAAAAGATTTTTCATAAGAATTCTTGTCCTTTGCAATCGTAGGCCCGCTCAGCCTTCTCTTAAGGCGGCGCACAACCCTATAGTTCTTAATAGTTTCTTATACGAAACTAATAATCAAAAATAGAATTAATAACAATCTATACATCAAAATTTGCAGCGAATTTTTATCTATCTAATAGGATATTTTTAATTCTAGAGAAAACTGTTATGTAACTATAAATAAGCAAATTGCATTATATACGCCATCTTGTAAACCAATAGACGAATATTTGCGTACGATGCGGCAAATTGTAGCTAATGCTTCATTCTACAAATATGTTTTTAGCTATTTTGCTCTATTGTGAAAACTACTTATAGTTATTGTACTTGGTAATCTATTTTTACCTCCATCTTGAATCTGCCGCGGTTTTCAAAATAGGTGTTACGGGTAAAAATGATTTAATTTTCGTGAAGAATACGTGCACCAAGTGGCATTCTATTATCATGAAGTATAAAATTTTTCGACGAAGGCTCTAAACTATAAGTAATCAAGTCGAAAAAAATGTTGACGTATTATTTGAACATTTATACACAAAACAATATAAATATAAATGTTATTCGAAATCCACAAATAGATTTAAAAAATTACAGAACAATATTGCTGATGTCTATTTTTAAGTTATTGAGCGATAATATTTTTACAATAAATGTTTCTACAACTAAAAATATCATATTAGATAGATAAAAATTTGTTGCAAAATTTGATGTATAGATTGATACTAATTTTATTACAGATTGTTAGTTTTGTATAAGAAACTAGTAACCTCTGGGGGTTATACGCAGCCTTAAATGAGTACCTGTATCTCTGAATTAATATTCGTGAATATGGGGTGTGCTTCAAAAGGTACATAAAGCCAGCAGTCTCGGTTACTGTAATAAGTGGTCATTAATAAAGTGACTAACCGTACTCCTTTAGGGAGTTTTGTACTTCTTTTTAGTGAACCGTACTCCTTTTAAAACCTATACTCCATAATACTCCTTTGTACTGTCAGAGCTACTGTTTTCAGAGACAAGTATATTTGGGATATTCCTGACTGCGTACGCATGCGCCAATTTAAAAAGATTTTTATTTGACCGGCACCCAACGATTTCTTATTCCAACGAGGACGCACTTACCGTCATATGGACGCTGATTGTTATGCATATTTTTCTGCATCTACTGTTCTCTACGACATACGTCATTTACACAGAATTGCGAGATAAACAAGGAAAGGATATAAAAGTATTTATTTTATTTTGGCTCTATATTGTCCAGGTATCACTTTTTCTACTAGAGAAATTGAATGTGACAATATTTTAGCTGCAGAAGTATTATTTTAAACAATTTGATATTACAATATAGAGCGAGATATGATGATGGATTTATAGCGCTAATACTAAAGAACAAATTAACAATTTGGAAAGACTCTAATCCTGGGATGAAGGATAAGTTTTTAAAAGAAATTAGAAATTTTTACAAAATTTGTTACGAATATATTGAAGACTGGTCGGTCTAGTTCACTCAATTAAATTGTTTAAAGTGGACTCTTTTAAAAGAAAAAAATTGAATGGGAAGATGTTTCTTCAACAGTAGTATTCGTAATGAATGAATTAAAAAATGTTGTTATTGATGACAATTTTCTGTTTGAAGAAATTTGTAGTTGAAAAAAGAGTAAATATATATTTAAAAGAAGAAAGACTGAAGAAATGGATAGATAAAAAAGTGAGCCTGGACAGAAGATGGGTAAAATATTTTCGCATTTTTAAAAAGAACATATCCCCCACGCAAATTAAAAATTATTGATTGAAGTTGCATTAAGTTGCCTCGGTACTAATGCTGCTGTAGAGAGAATATTTTCGCTTGGTAATAATTACTGGAGCAGTGAAAAATCCCAATTATCCGTAAAGACACTAGCTGAAGGCTTAATAGTGAAATTCACCATGCGGGATGCAAATTGTAAGCTATTGGAAACCAATTCAGAATTATCAAAAAAAAAAAAATCATTCAACATATAAATATAATTTCAAGAATTAAAATTATATAAATTTTATTTTAATATGTCAGAATTACTATTAATTTATATTATTATTATAAAAATATATAGTCGAATGGAAAAGGCTCTTTTTTTTCACAACCCCAATCACCATATCCAATGCAATTCAATCCGTACTCCTTTTGGAAAAATCATAGTTGGTCGCCTTATAATGGGTGTTTTTTTTAGAGGTATAGAACTTTAAATTGCAATAAAACAACGATGGATTATTCGATTGACATGAATTTTTTTTTATTCGAAAGATAATCTTGTGGCATTACATTTTAAATATGATTTCTGGCATATGACCGCCACGGCTGGCTCGGATGTAGTCCAATCTGGACGTCCAATTTTCGATGACTTTTTCCAACATTTGTGGCCGTATATCGGCAATAACACGGCGAATGTTGTCTTCCAAATGGTCAAGCGTTTGTGGCTTATCCGCATAGACCAATGACTTTACATAGCCCCACAGAAAGTAGTCCAGCGGTGTTAAATCACAAGATCTTGGAGGCCAATTCACAGGTCCAAAACGTGAAATTAGGCGGTCACCAAACGTGTCTTTCAATAAATCGATTGTGGCACGAGCTGTGTGACATGTTGCGCCGTCTTGTTGGTATGATTTAATGTAATGCCACAAGATTATCTTTCGAATAAAAAAAAATTCATGTCAATCGAATAATCCATCGTTGTTTTATTGCAATTTAAAGTTCTATACCTCTAAAAAAAACACCCGTTACAAGGTGTCTCAAAAGAAATTTTATATTTATTTAGCTTACTGCGTGAACGCAACGTATCCGAGGGGCGCGGGGGTTATGTCAATCGGTAGCCTGGCTCTTGGGAATTCAGTCGCTATGGAGCGTTTCTCGTGAGCAGACCGCGCGTTATGCGTGCGAGAGTTTTACAAAAACGGTGATTCGGCGGCTGTAGCGCGTAGAAAATTCTGCAGTATTCGAGGTTTTCACCACTTAAATGATGCGCCAAGCATTCCTCTCATTCGACATTGGGTTAAAAAGTTTGAAGAGACTGGTACAACGCTGGATAAATCAAAATCCGGGCGACCTAGGTCATCAAGAACGGTAGAAAACGTGGAGAATGTTAATCAGTCTGTTCGTGACGACCCGAACCTTTCAATTCGGAAGCGCGCAAGTGCTTTAAATGTGCATAGATCATCATTACATCGCATTATGCAAAAAGACCTAAAGCTGCACCCCTACAAAATTCAATTGGTGCAAGAATTAAAGCCCCAAGATGCCAGTCAGAGGCTTAATTTCGTAAATCAGGTGATTGAGCGATTTTCAACGTTTACCAACATTTTGTTTTCGGATGAAGCTCATTTTCATCTTAATGGCCACGTAAATAAGCAGAACTGCCGCTACTGGAGTGCAACGAATCCGAAACGCAAACATCAGAAACCCCTACATTCGCCTAAAGTGACCGCATGGGCTGCGATGGCGGCGAGCAGTTACAGTGAATTCAGAGCGTTATGTGGAGATGTTAGACAACTTCTTGGTACCTGAACTGCAAAACTTTCCTGGCTATAACAAAGAACATGGTTCCAACAGGACGGAGCAACTTCACACACGTCCAATATGTCTCTGCCACGTGTTCTTGAAATTTTCTCAGGCAAATTGATCTCCCGGAGAGGTGACATAAATTGGCCTCCACGCAGTCCAGATTTAACCTCTATGGACTTTTTCCTATGGGGTTATCTTAAATCTAAAGTTTACGCCAATAAACCGACTTCACTGGCGCATTTGAAAGAAAATATCCGTCACGAAATGGCAGCCATCCCTGAGTCCACCTGCCAAGACGTCATAAGTAATTTTACTGTTCGATTAAATGAGCGCCGAGAACGCGAGGGTCTACATTTAGACGATATTATTTTTAAGAAATAAATCCCCAAAAAGTGTATTTTAATAATTAATAAACATTTTTTCTATATACGGCTTACTTTTTTTTTTAATCGATCCACTAAATATAAAATTTCTTTTGAGACACCTTGTATTAAGTTATGTCAGTGGGTGCTAGTCGCAAATTTCTGACACCGAAGCAATATGTCATACAAAATAATAATAAAAAAATCACAACTGGGGAATTGTGGTTGTGGAGTTGAGCCAACGTTTTCCAACATGTTCTGAATACGTATGATACGTGATCTCACGCATCCGACTGTATACCTTCAGTGATGAATAGAAAGCAGTCAACACCTACCACAATGTTGGGAATCAATTACATATAATCGGGCTATCGTAAATGTTCACAGTGTAACTAGATCTAAAAAAAAAGGTTTCAAACTCCATTAAGCATTTCTTTTAGGATATAAATATCACAGAATACAAATACAGTAATAAACTACTTTATACTAATTCTACAAAGCGTTAAAGGGTGAAAATATTAATTAAACACAACCCACGCCCCTGACACTAATACCAACTGCTAAATCTACATATGCACGAATATCACCTACTTGCAGTATCAGATAAAATTAGTTGCAAATCTAATATAATACTAGGTCATCAAAAATAGAATGTAGACTGATGTTAAATTCGACGCCTTACTTTTACGTAATTGAAAAATAAACCCAAAGAGATTTGTTTCGGAGCACAAATATTCAACACATTCTTTTTGATGACCCTATGTAATTAATAAGTACCTATCTAATCTTACATCATAAATAAATAGTTGTGTCTGAGGGGTAAAATAATAACCCTGTATTAACAAGGGTACCCGCACTTTGCATTATCAACACGAAAAGAGCAATGTAATTACTATTGTAATTGTTGACTGCAGATAAGCAACAATCATACTGTACGACAGAATAATTACTGAAGCGATGTGCAAGCTATTTTAGAACAGATTTTAATTATATTCCCATTAATAACTCACCAGCATCAATATGACAACTATTTATCATGTACCGGTTTGCTAAAATAATAAAATACTAATTTAGTTATTACTGGTATTATTTAAATTATGGTTTTTATACAATAATTTGTTTTTAAATTAGTAATACTTTTTTTAAATTATATATTAGATGGTATCTGGAACTGTTTAAACATTGCTAACTTGTTTATTATAAGAGATACGAAGGAGTTTAGGAAAAGAATTAGGAAAGATTTAGAAAGTATTTTACTATGCAAACAAGAATATTAAATTGGAAAAACAATAGGTTATTAAATAAAATAGGATTTTTTAAATGGAACCGCCTGTATTTTTTAGTCTATCGCATAATAAACTATGGTTTTAAAATCAATATTAAAAAAATCAGCTGTGGCCACCACAGGACCGACCGTCATCACAAACTACTTGTTTAATTTATGCTGCTTTATCAAAAAATTTCTCAAATAAAAGTTGTTAGTATTGCTGGTATAGCAACTTTTGTTATATAATTTTTTTCCAAATATTTCTCTGTTGTGAAATATTCGCAAAAACCTGAAAACCGACACGAGTAAACTCCCATTTATAGGTAAACGATTTTTACCAAAAGTTGATTAACTCGTGCCATTTATGTCAAAAGCTTAAATATGAAGTTTCATAAAAATCCTTTTAGCCGAATTTGCTCTGCATGTTTACACGGACCGACCGAAACAGACGGACAGACAGACAGGCAGACAGACAGACAAGCAGACAGACAGACAGACAGACAGACCGACCGACCGACAGACATCATGCTAAAAATAGTCAAAAAGTTATGTAGGGACCTCAATTCGTGGAGATCCATCGAAATCTCGAAATGTCAAAATCGGTATGATCACAATACCTCCCTTATATATGTTGGCAGTCAGTAAAAAAAATGTATCAAATAAAAGTTGTTAGTTATTGCTTTTATAGCAACTTTCGTCAAATACATTTTTTCGAAATATTTCTCTGTTGTGAAATATTCGCAAAAATCTTAAAACCGACAAGAGTAAACTCCCATTTCTAGTTAACCGATTTTTACCAAAAGTTGAACAACTCGTGCCATTGATGTCAAAATCCAAAATGTCATGTTAAATTCAGAAATAAGAGTACGCGGCATGATAGGAAGACAGTTCTGTAGTATTTTCTTTTTTAAATTCATTATTATTGCATTTATTTTGTATTGTTTTTTAGGCTTGGCGCTATTACACATCTAATAAATAATAGTATCAATATTTATTTAGCTTTTAAATCTCTAAAATCATTTGAAAACAGCGTATTTTTAACGAACTCTTCAATATTAGAAACAAAAATGGTGTACGGGGCCATGTATATATAATAACTACACTATCTCAAATAATAATCTATTTGAATTTAATGTCAATAAATACCCATTTTAAATTGAATATCTTTATTTAATCATCCCCATTCTTCACATAAAATTACAAAATAAATCAAATCAAATTATGTCGTTAAAATAAAACATGGATCAAGGTTCTTCATAAAATATTGCTTGGAGCAGTTGTTGACTGCTTTATATAAATATTGCAACGGCAATAAATAAATTATGCGATCCAATTGGTTGGAAGAAGAAAAGGTCATTCCAGAACAGTTATTTATAGATAAATACAGACAGGTTATCAATAAGAAATTAGAAGTTTTCGTATTAAGAAATTTAATTTTTTTCGATTGTAGAAAAAATTTTGGGTCAGAAGGTATTGGGTTAGATCAAATATAGTACGAGAAAGGAAGAAAAGGCATAGCATGCAGTTATAACCATGTATATGAATAAGATAATTATAATCTAGGATAATAGAGATCTGTCATCGTAGATTATAATCTAGGATGATGATTTAGGATGATAGATCAATATTATTATCATAGAAACAAAATAATGCTATTTGGACAATTATTTAAAAACAGAATTTCGCGCAGCAAGCTTTTAGTATACTCAATAAAATACGTAACTCTTCCAAGATATCACACCAAACTACTCCGCTTATTTAACATAATTTAAATTTGTTCTCCTCTCTGGTTATTAGACATGAAGAGCAACCAGTGCTATTACACAAAAGTCTTTGCGAATATATATCTTCGCAAAGAAATAATGTGAATTGGGTAGCAAAGCAAAGTCACTAAAACAGATCTTTAGAACCAAACTGGTCAAAGTGAAATCTCTGAAGAAATAAGAACACAAGTGAACTTGGATTGCTCATGTTTTGCCTAGAAACGTAAAATATCATTCATGAATACAAGCAACAGAATTTTTTTAAGAATTGTGACTGCCCGAGTAGTTATTTAATTCGAAATAATGAACGTCATGAATTATATTTATAATTCAGTAATAAGATGGACCAATAATTATTTATGCAAGCTCAATAAATTTGAAAAATCGCTATTGTCATGTAGTTTCCGAAATCATATACTTTGGATTATTGCAAAATCATCGGTAACTGCAGCCAAATCAGACGTCCAATTCAATACGATTGAACTGTCATACACAGTTTACTATGATTTGGTTGGACAAAAATAGTCATAAATTAACTAAAATCACTCTCTTCAGATATTAATTTTCTCCTTTTTTTTTATGTATTGTCCGCCAGCGACTGTCTGCCAATACGACACAAGGATAATAGGTATATTCGATATCTATTATTAGCGAAGAATGCTTAGAACTCTCTGGAAAGAGAAAAAAATTATATTTACGTCTATAAATTAAACTCCAATTGTGGTTTCTTAGTATATAACCATATTTTACAGTTCTTAGCGCATATCACTAGAACGAGGATTTAGAAAAAAAATAAATAAATAAACACACAGACCAGACAAAAGTTGACAGAAAGAGTAAACGTGGGTCTTCACAACGATAACTGGACATCAGGAAGAACTTAAACGAGTAGTTGTACGAACTGATACATTGAAAAGTCTTCAAAGCTTCAAGCTTTTCAAAATATTTCACAATGAAGACAATCTCTTTGTCAATATGATTAGTGACTTAGTGACGATGATCAAATAAGATTGAAGAGACAAGAATAAAAGGAAACAACATCTTAGATGAATATCATTAAGATGTATATCCAAACTATAAAATTAAACTAAAAAAAAATGTTGCTTTACCTAGACCAGTGGTTCCCAAACTTATTTTGTCGCGGAACCCCAATGCGCCGTTTAAAAAATAACGGAACCCTTTTATTGGATTTTTTTTATACAACTTTACATACAAAAAAAATATATTATACTACTGCAAACTTTTTCCTTTTATAAATACGATAGAAAAGTAAGAGTTTATAAATTAGTAGTCATTTTCATTGTCTTCCAAAAAACTAGAACACAAAAATTAAAAAAAAAAACATGAATTCATATTTTTCATATAAAATGAATTCATTCTTTTGCTTTTTGAATTCTAATATCCTTTCAAAATTTGGTATAATATTGGATAATCAAATTCGTATATCTGGTGCAGCATTTAGTTTACTGCGATATTTCGATTTTGTATCAGCGTATTTTAAAAATCCAGATTCACACATGTACGTAGTTGCAAACGGTAACAAAAACGAAATAGCCCTTTTTGATAAATGAGGATATTGGTCATATATATATAAGACCAGAAAGTTGTTTTTTCTGTGTATTTTCATTACATTTATTTTTCTTGAATAAATTTTTAACTAAATATTAAATCATTTTTTTTATATGAAACAAGAGTGATATAAATAGCACCATGTCCCGCGGAACCCCTGAATTTTATCGCGGAACCCTGGGGTTCCGTGGAACACACTTTGGGAAACGCTGACCTAGACAAATATGGAAATCTTGAAATATGAAAAGTTTTGACGCCTAAATTGGATAGGAAGATGGTGATGGCAAAAGAATGCAATATTGGATGGTGATTATTAATAAAAGTGTTACTTAAATTTAATAGAATTTAAATGCATTCTTTTTTTTTTTCGATTCGCAGTTTATATATGGCGCCGATTTAATGAAGCATTACCGCCTAATACTCTGTATTTGCTTCATATAAATATTATTTAATAAGAGTTTTTCCTAACATAAATTTTATTTAGAAACATTTATTATTTATCTATCGTATTTTTTAATATTTTATAACTATTTATTTTATTTCTAGTGATTTATAAAATATTTATGAAGCAAAATTACGTAATTTACCCTAAATTACTTTCTAAATTAAGGCAGTGAATTATTACCAAATAACTAAGAATGCCAAAGTATAATTAATATCTTACCTTACCGAGGGTAACTCAAACCATGCACACTAAACCAAAACAACCTGATGGAAAGCTAACTGCATGTGGTAACTTTTCGGATTTGTCGGTAACTTAAGCGTTTCCACAAAACATATTATCGTGGTACGCTTCTGCGCGCACCTGATCGACCGTCAACGAACAATCGGAACCAACCACGCATTTTACAAATATCAACCCCCAACTCATATGTTCTACTTGCATATTTTATGCACACGACTTTGACATTTGCAATAGTAGTCAATAAATAAGTTTAAATTATAAATTTTAAAATATTGCAATATTTTTTCTTTGTGGTCAGAGCGCATGTTGACCTGAATTCAGAATTATAAAATCTATGAACAGTTACCATATACATATATCTGGGTTGCTTATTTCTAGAACGGGGTGGAAATAGAGAGGTAAAAGCTGGAGTTGAACGAGCAAGAACAGGATTTTCAAGAATGAGAAAACAATTAAGTCATGATTCGCCTTAGATTTAAACAGGGCCGTATTTACCATTAGGCGCATGAGGCGATAGCTGAGGGACCCTATCTACAAAAGGGCCCCGTATTGGACTATCACCAAAATATTTGTTTAAATAACATACCCAGTTTTATAACTTAAAATAATTGCTACAATATAACGAAACCAATTAATAAATAAAATTGGAGGATATACAGTGCTGTGCAAAACATTTGCAACTGAACCTATATGTTTGAATGTTGTTGCCTTTTTTAAATTAAATTCAATCAGTAATTTTATTTATTATTATTTTTATTATTAATAATTAATCGCAAATAAAATACATAGATAATAATAGATATAAACTATTTTTTATATAAAAACAATAGAAAAATATAAAATTATTAATAATTAGCATGTGCAAAACATTTGCAACCTGCATACATTTCATATTAAATAATTAATATTTTATAGGGAAACCTTTTTGTTTATTGACTAAAGCTCATCGGCGCGGCACTGATTGAATTAAATTATTAATTATGGTAACTGGAATGGCCCCCCATTGCCTTTTTGCTTCCTCAAACTAATCGTCTGGGTTTTTGAATCTCTGATTGCCTATTCGGCGTTTGACAATCTCCCAAAGATTCTCGATGGAGTTGAGGTGTGTGCCGGCCACTTAATAACATCAATATTTTGCTTTTTGATCCAATCTTTGACGATCTTTGACGACGTATGCTTTGGATCGTTATCATGCTGATACCTCCAAACAAGTGGCATATTCCAGTCTGCGTAGTGGACCTATTCCTTGTGCCGAGAAGCATCTCCAGGCCATAACGTTTCCACCTCCAAATTTAACTGTCCCTTTTGTATATCTCGGATTAAATCTTTCATTTCTAGGCTTTCTGACATTCGGTTTGCCATCACTTCCAAATTGAATTTTGTTTCATCTGAAAATAATACCGTCGCCTTAGATTTGATGTTTTTAAATCTAGTCCTAGGCTGTCTTTGATATCTTTGGAAGATATTTGAGGATTTTTTGAAATTAATTTTAGTATTTCACGGTCCTCCCGTAGCGTTATTTTACAGCTCGTCCTCCTTGATGGTATAAGATTCAACTCTTCCACTCTTCACAACGCTGGAAATTGTAGATTTATGGATCTAATACTTCTCAGATATTTCTGTCTGTGTCATGCCGTTCTCGTATTCAAGTAGAATTTTTGATTTTATTTCAGAATTATACTTAACACCTCCCATTTTTTAAATTATTTTAAATACTACCTTCATATTTTAAATAAACTTCCTATCTTCTGAATGTACCAATCACACCATTTTAAACATAAAAAACTCTGTAAATCCCGCAAATATTCCGAATTCGTACGAAAATGCACGATAATTCACGTAAACAAACGAATAATGACATGAGTTGCAAATGTTTTGCACAGCCAAATTATACCTAATTGTTATATATTTTTTTTCTTTTTTGTCTAAACAATTAATTTTAATTATTTTTGTTTTTGTGGTAAACTAGCTAATAACTATTAATAATAAAAATAATAATAAACAAAAATTCTGATTGAATTAAATAAAAAAAAAAACAACCATATTCAAACAGATAGGTTCAGTTGCAAATGTTTTGCACAGCACTGTACCTGTTTTTTATTTTCTTCGGCCCCATATTTGTTCTCTACATATTTCAGATGTTTATAAGACAATATCCGCAAAAACAATTTCTGTCTGTCTGTCTGGGTCTTTGTCTGTTTGTCCGAGATTCACCTAAACTAAAACGGCTGCACATATTTTCACATTATTCGGTACGACGATAGAGTAAATCTAGGATTCGAACATGGGCTATATTGCACCTTAAAAATTTCGTACTAAGGGGTTGTTTCGGGTTTAAAACTGTCTACTAAAAAACTTAAAACATCTCTCTTATTATTAACTTAACATAAAAATATTTATAAGATTATTTATAGTAAGAAAACAAATATTTTTTGTTCTACGCATTTTTTCAACTGGATGAATATTTGGAGTTTGTTCGTCGGTCGCTCTTCTTACAAACTTGACATTACGAAAAGATCCTTCGAGCGCAGTTTCTAGAGGACACGCTAAAACTAAACTTAAAATATGTAAAAAAACAAATTTCTTTTTTATCCAACCAATTTTTTAAAATGCTTTAGTAAGTTAGGGGAGAAAGCCCTAGAAACCGTTTGCACCTCGGACCTCAATTTGAGTAAATACAAGCCCTGGATTTAAAACTTGATAAAATCGTCCATTTTATTGTATTATTATATGGTTCTGAAGCCTGGTTATCAACAAAGATAAGCAACATTTGTTGACTTGCATATCGGATACGTTCATAACACAGGCTTCCAAACAATTTGTGTTTGAATTTTTAGGATCTTGTTGGTATGATTAAAAAACCTTTATAACGCCACTCATGTGTTTGCATGTCTGTTTGTCTGTACGGTAGAAATAGTGGTAAAACGGCTGAACTTGAAAAGTTGAAATTTGGCATGCTTGTGAAACTCTTTAACCCACATATAGAAAAACTATATAGTTAAAAAATATATAGCGGGAAAAATATAAACAAATATGAATTTTATGAAAAAATAAATATCTTTTATAAGTTTTGTGTGGGGTTTCAAATAAAGCCCCTTAACACTCTGGCTGCCATGTCAGTCATGTTTTGAATGACAAATATCCCACAAAAATATACTAAAAACTTTCTGGCAGCCAAAGTGTTAATGCGATGATAATTGCAATGAACAGATAATTCAACAAAATTTTATTTTAGAAAAAAAAAACATTTTTTATTATTTTTTAATAAAATAGCAGAAATAGTCAATCTATTTTATCAAATATGATCTGTTCTCTACGCACTTTTATACGCTTTGTAGATCTACAGTATTAAATTCTTCTTCGTCTTCAGTATTGTTAGTATCCAAATCAGTAGAAAATTCATTATTGAAAATTTCCTTCTTTAAATAGCGAATCATACAAAATAAAATTTTATTGATTCAACTTATTTGTATGATCCATTGTTATTGACAATGAATATGGTCAAGTCAAAGTAAAGATTGCGACTGTCCGATGAACACCTTGATGGCAAACGAACAGGAACATCATTGTTCACACCTAATTGTAATGATTCACAATTCGACGACATCCAGTACCGAAAGTCATTAACTTTTATTACAATAGTAATATTCTGGTTTCACTGAGTAAAACTGAGTTAATTTATATTATAGTCTAGACTAGAGTATAATTTGATTCTAATTATTTTTATTTGATTTATACATAGTATAATTATTATTAGAATTTCGTGTATTAATAAATATGTTTACTATAAATTTTCTTGAACAAAATAAATGCCGCTCGTTCAACGACCTGCTTGTGAATATGCTCTTGGACAGAAAAAGGTTGGGAACCACTGATTTAATAGTTGTTAATTTTATTTAGCAAAAATTCAAATCCAATAGGCAATAGATTCCCAAATGAAACACCGAGCAAAATCCCACCAACATTCATCCCGATGGCAACCCAGGCAAGAACCACCCACCGTCGACCCAATCGGGGCCCAATCAAGAAAAAATAAATAAAATAATAATAAAAAAATATATTTATATATTATTAACTAGGGCACCTATACTTCGTACGGTTTTTATGAAAAATGAATCGTTTCTTCATTCTAAACAACTCTTTCTTATGTAACGCACATAGCCATCGTTGCTGTGCGCCAAAAATCTTAACTAACTCTTTCTTATATATGTTTTTGTTGTTAAGTAAAATATTTCAAGTTTATATGTAGATATGTAGCAACAACAACACCTCCCAAATATTCATCTTATTAAAAACTTCCAAATTTGCTCCATCCAAACAAATTTTCTTATATACATTTTTGATATAAATTAAATAATATATGAAATATTTCAATATTTTAACTTTATATAAATACTCCCTATTTGCAAGATTTTAATTTTAGGGCACATATATCCAAAGTTTTACTAACGTGGGCCATATTTTGGCCGACAAAAGCTGTTGCAAGTCAGAGGAAAAAAACGAGAAACAGGCGACAAAATGGGGACATCAAAAAGATCCGACCTGCAAAAAAAGTATATCCAAAATATCTAACGAGCGAACCAAAAGATAAGGAAAACCGAAATATCTAATTAGCAAAAACAAACGACAAAGCTACGCAGGTTATATAAATACAGTTCGAGAACTGGTTCTACCCCCGAGAGGTATTGTTTGGCCATCCTCGTTTTAGGGGTTCCCATTGTAACCCAAATATTCATCTAATTGTAAAAGGCAGGCAAAGAAAAAGAATTGTTTTCTTATTATGAACAATTTTTGTTTATAAGTCAATAATAAGGGATATATTTTAAGACGAAAAAATAATCGTCCAATGCAACGTTTCCCAAAATTTTCAGACAAAAGTTTGACGGTATATTTTGTAATATTTTTTCGCGCCCCACTCTAATACATATATTAAAATAAGGTTGACAAGTAGGGTTGCCCTTTAGTGCCTTACTCTGATCCGGAGAAGAAAGAAGTTGGGTATCACAAAAAATCACTTCACGAACGAACGGCTGAAATTTGGAAAATAACTTAAGGATCTAGCGAGCAAAAATTTGGAAAATCACTTGAAGAGTGGTGTAGCGAAATGCATAATATCACTTAAAGAGCAGGGTGCAAAAATTCAGAAAGCTACTTGAATTAAATATTTATAGGATTACATTAAAAAAAAAAAAAAATAGTGTCTCGCATTTAATCGCTCGATCCAGAAAAATAATGATCAAATCCACAACCCGGGCACAAGCTTTAAAAATACGTAGTGTCCGGGTCAAACCTGAAGAGTTGGCGACCCAATTTACATGTAATAATAATAACCCTACTTTCAAATTCAATTTATTGGGAATAAATAAAAGGAAAATAAATAGCATAAGATAATAAAAATATTATACTGTTTTTAACATTCAATTTTTATTTAATTATGTTTTACAGTGAACATTAATTTCTTGATTGCAATGTTTAGATCAAAATCATTTAGAAATTTGTAACTTTATGAAGTAAAATTAAAAAGAGTCTTTACTTCACAAATTATTTAATTGTTACCAGACGTACGTTTCGGCTACAAAGTAGCCGTTCCCAGTAGCTGAATAAAATTGAGGTATCGTAACTTTAAGACATGAAGTCTCAGATTTTGCAAGCTTCAAGATTGTTATGATATTTTTGTTTCATAAAACGGTTATTATAATATTTTCTGAGGACCGGAATTATTATTTTTTGAGCATCGGTACCGGATCGCGTACCACAGTTTGGTAATCGCTGGTCCAATGTAAAGCAATGTCACTCAATTTATGGATTTATTGTGTGAATACGTTTTTGTATTAGTAGACGAATGTCATACAGACATATTAGTTTCGTGGCTGAAATTTAATTAAAAGTTGTGAAAATTATTTTAATTAAATTATTTACCTAGACACAAAAACTTGTTTAAGTGCTATGACACAGAATAACTTTGTATTTATATGCTATTAATTAGTATTTATATTTTTATTTTTAAATATTGCAAGTCTGAAATGGTCAACGCCTAAACCGCAACTGATGGTTTTGTAAAATGAAGCACTTTTAATAAATTATTCCTATTCAAATGCTTGATTGTTCAAGTTTAATCAAACATTTGCAGTCGCAGTGGACGAATATGTAGTTGTATTTGAAATATACCAGCTATTCATGAATAGCACAATGGTTGCATAAGTTCCAGTGTGCCAGAGTGTTTGGCTTACTCAGGAACATAGTCCTATAGGAATTGTGTTTAAATACTGTTTTTGGTATAGCAAAACGGGTTTCCATACTAATTAACAAATTAACTTAAATACGCCATCAAATTATCTACTATCTTATTCAAAGAGTTTTATAATTTTTATATACTAAGATAACGCCCTTAACTTTAAGGCAGCCCTTAAAGAAGGAGTTTCCGTAAAGAACTAATACTACATATCATTGTTGTGGTAGGTGTACTTAATACTTCAATTATAACTCGTACAATGCGGTTTAAGTGGCGGGTTATGGCATCAACATCCATATTTTTAACACTGGGCGCGTTTAGCGAACTCAACTGTTGAGTAGTAGGGCAGATATGTTTATTTGGTGACTACATCTGTTGCAAGTTCGCTAAACGAATGGCAAGCGAAACTGACTGTTAATTTGTCAGTATGAGTTAGGTTACTATAATGAAAAATCAAAAATTAGTCGCTTAGAAAATCGGTAAGCTGCTTAAAGTAAGTGTAAAGTCACTGGTTTCGTTTAGAGAACCGGTGTAGTCAATATACTCAACAGTTGCGTTCGCTAAACGTGCCCAATGTTTTTTCATTCATAACATTCAGTGTATTGTATTACCGGCATTACGCTTCTACTAAAACAGTACTGTGGTGATCTAAAATTATCCAGTTGTCTGTACTAATAGTACAGTATGATCAGTAAATCTTGAGTGTTACATAATGGTAAAAATGGGTTTTAAAATATCAAAACTGTATTCTAATTCACAGCTGAAAATACCAATTTAACAAAGAACCAATTACTTCATTAGCCTGAACTCACCCGAGGAACAACGAAATTCTGGTGCTAACATAATATCTGTTATCAACTCATTGGCGTGTAGAGAAAAATAGTGTTCATTTAATAATTAATTCGTATAAGGTAATACAAATGGAATGTACGCCTATGTGTACATGTCCGTGGAAATAAGTTTGATAACTAAATGTGTCTGTCAAGTATTGCATAACGTTCCAGAATTAATGATCGCATTGTATAAAGCCGCCTACACAACTAACGAACGAACATGAACAAATTTCGGAGCAAACTTTTCACTGAGGCTCATGGGCGTACGAAAGTGAAATATCTACGAACGCTCTTCTCATTCGTCGTTCTTCTATAGAGTAGGGATTGGTAACACGGTGTTATTTATTTTGGACCCGATATTCCAGGTACAGTTGATTTTTTAAAAGAATCCCTTTCAGGGCCATATGACTGAAATTAGAATTAACGTACTGGTGTATCTCTCTCTGACTCACACTGGTAGCGTAAGTAAAAGAATTATTCATGTTGCAATAGTGTACCGTTAAATTCTCGAAACTTGGAGTTTATCTTAGAATTCTAGTATTATTTTAACAGAACTAGTAGCATTAAAGATGATAGGCGGGGCTTTAGCCCGTATGATCTAAGATTTTAATCTTAGATCATACAATTCACAATTGATCATTAACACCGTAATATATCCAATGCAACCCAGCTGAACTCAGTAGCTCGCTTGTGTATTTGTAAGTTTTTCATATAAATAGTGGTAATAGAATAGGTACAAATATTAATTAATTTTTAAACACAAGGGCTTATTTTAAAAATAAAAGTACGATCTAGCCTGTGATATTGTTGGAATTATCAAATTTTATTTATTTACTGAGTGACGGTGATGTGAAGTTAGATAAAATTCAGGAAATATTAAAACGGAAAATTAAAAAAATTATCGTAGGTCGAGGACAATCTTCAAACTAAAAAAAAAAAAATCAGACTGATTAGACAATATCTGCTTTAAATTCTTTAGCTCAAACAAATGTATGTTTACGTTGGGTGAAACCTAGGTACATTACTCTTACATAAGAGACTTATTTTAAAAATTTTACTGAGTCTACTTACGAGGGTCGTCTCAAAAGTAAGTTACACTATTTTTTTTAATGTAGTTGGCGGGAAAAGTGTGGGATACTCAGGGAATTTGAGTCTGGGTGTAGTGGCAGCACTGTAAAATTTCTATGCGCGTGCGTCGATCGAACCGGCAGTCAGGCTCCAGCCACTATGGAGACTCCACTTGCTCCTACCGCCGATTGCGAAGTTCGTGGTGTTATTCGTTTTTTGACGGCAAATATTAAAAATGCTACTGAAATTTATCGCGAGTTGTGTAGTGCTTATGGTGAAGACGTTATGTCAAAGCCAATACTTTCTTATGACGACAACGCTCGCCCGGACGCTGCTCGTCAGACTCAAAACCTGCTTGAGGAGTTTCGATGGGATGTTTTCGGACATCCGTCTTACTCCCCTGACCTTGCACCAAGTGACTTCTACCTGTTTCCGCAGCTGAAGCAACATCTTGGAGGAAGACGCTTCACAAACGAGGATAATTTGAAACAAGAAGTTGAAAGATGGCTAATCAGTATGGCGGCAGCATGGTATGATACTGGACTGAAAAAACTTTTACCACGGTTCCAAAAATGTATTGAAAAACAAGGCGATTATGTAGAAAAATAAGTTTAATATGTACATTTTGAAACATACTTCTTAATTTTTTTTTTTACTTTTATTTATTAAAAAAAAAAAAAAAGTATAACTTACTTTTGAGATGACCCTCGTAAGTTTGGAATAAGTAGAATTTTGAATTGCTAAATTGATTACAATAAATAGATATTGGATACACTCTTTGTAATAAACCAGTCATTCGGGATGCTTTTCTTAATATAATGGTTTCCTATCCCTACAATAATACCATATTCGTATTATAAAGCCGGGTGCAGAGCTAACGAACAAACAAATATGCTCGGGACGTAGTGTGGACGTATCGACGAGCACAAACGAACAAAAATGCAACGTAGAAAACATGCGAACACTATCAATCGCTTGTCGATTCGTCAGAGGAAACTGTTTGGGCTCGTATACAAAACGTAGTCTATAAAATTGGTGACTGCACTAGTGGAACAATGGATAAGAACAAGCTCTCCATTTTTGTTCGTTTCTTGTGTTTGTGTTGGTTACAGATTGACCACATGTTTTTAACCACGTTATGAAAGGTACTGTACAATGTAAGTACAAAGCGTTCATAAATGATAGATAGGTGTATGAATTTCCCGCTCATTAAATTAATTTTATTGGGCTCAACAGCGCTATGAAATGACACCAGGTGGACAGAATTTGAACTAGTGGAACGAGTAACTGTGTATTGTTGTTTACAAGCTACCTTATATTGTTTTAAACTTTAATGTTGCAGTTTGTTTGTAACATTAACTTTTGATAGCAAGTATTATTCTTTTTTATATCATTTTGTGTTATATTGAGTTGTCATAACACAAACTGCTGTGTATTTGGTAGTCACTCTAGGAAAAGAAGTCAGAGAAACATTGATTTTTTTTCAAATTAAAAACAATTTGTGAAAATAAAAACTATATTTGGTGTTGTGGAAGAGATAAATAGGAAAAAAAATGCATGGGAAAATGCTATAAATACGGGAAAAAGTGCTAAAGCGGGAGTTAGAGTGTTAAAAGCATTTCAAAGCTACAGATTACATCAATATTGTTAACTTATTAATATTTAACTAACTAGTATTTATTTAAAAAAAAATCAACAAATAAGAAATACTCAATTATAAAAATCCTTCTCGAGCATAATTAAATATCTACCCGTGTAAATATCTACACAGAATAGGGCATGCGGTCACAAATTTTGTACTTAGATCTTCTGATACAGCTTCACTGGAGTGTTTGCTTTCGTTTTTGATTAATTTTTTTAGGTAGCGTGTTTCTAACAAAGGTCGAGGTTTATAGGTGCAGGATATCTTGCAGTTTTAATTTTCCAGTGACTTTGTGGGGTAGTGATTTTAGACTGCTTGTTTGTAAACATAACCCACATATGTCGACATGCTCATAATTTTTTTCCGAAATTCCGTATAATATAACATGACCGCTGTTTAACAACTCCTCTCCTTCACATACACACTTAGAAGAAGGTGTACTAAATCATTTAAATTTCTGAAGAAGGTGCACTTAAGAAATTTAAATGATTTAGTAAGGATAGCTGTTTATTATTCATTTTAAATCGAAGATTTAACCTGTAAACAAATGAGGACAACTTTCACATGACTCGTTTCGATCAGCTGTTTTACAGCGATCACAGTGCCGCCATCGGTCAATGTTGAGACTACTAGGTTAGTACTTACCAGTGGCGTACATGGAATAACTTAAAAAGGCAAATACGAGTAATAAGCAGTTTATTAATAACATACAATGTATGGCTATTGCCTACTGACTAATTGTGTGGCTATTTTTTGGTTACCAATGAAATTATCTACAAAAGTACCTATCTACAAAAAGTCTTTTCTGATATTAAATATTTTATTTATAATACGTTACTATAGGCTATTCCAAACGTTTAAGCGGAACCAAAAGGAATTTTAATTTAACTTGCCACGAGCTAATTTTTTAATGATTGAAGTTGGCTTTTGCTAAACGAAATGTTTCCCTTTTAGTTGCGTTTTACAAAATGTATCATATTATAATGTATATACTGGATATTGCCAGTGTCAGACAGCTATACTAGCGTCGGCGAATCAGTGCAGTTACGTCACAATACGAAACAAACGAATGTATTGTTTGGAACAATGCAATTGTTTGTTACGTCGTGTGACGTAACTGCACTGATTCGCCGACGCTAGTATATCAATGTCAAATAATAAATGTACATAAATGCGTTACGTACAGCTGGGTACAAACTTTGTGATATAAAAATTATAAACACGGCAACGCACTAAATTAAAACGCCTATCAATCATTAATGAACGCTCTGTATATTTATAGTTGTCTAGTTGTCATATAATATGACAATATATATTTGACAGAGTTAGAATTCCTTTTTAAAAGAGGCTGTTAATTAAATGGGAAACGAGCGGTTTGTATTCATTATAAAATAGTCGGTGTTCTTTGCTCGCACGTTTGTGGTTGAGAACTCCTACATCTACAAATTAACTGTCATGTAACTTTGTTGCACTTTGCAACATTTTGCTAGAACTATGCATGTACACGGTTTCATATTACAGTTTATAGGTGTTAATTTTCAGGTAATATCAATTATGTTATTAGCTAAATTATCAACCACGGTGAATTGAATTTATTACGAAGAACATTTTCACAATCTCAACTTAACATTTTCACAATCTCAACGTTTTACGACGTTTTATAATTCCCAGTCTGCATTGTTGTTTATTATTCTCTTCGTTTAAGCTTTTTTCTTTTATATTGAACCAGTGGGAGTACCCGTGCTTCGCTACGACATTTCACTACTTAACGAAAGAAAGTAAAACATAACGCTCACAATGTTAAAGTTAAATACATAAAACGATAATATAATTTGCAACTAACTATTAAGCGATGGGAAATACAGAAATATCTAGCACTCCCTTCTATTTGTAAGTTCCGCACCAAATAGTGATATACATGTAAAACTTTAAACATTTCTGTGCATGCGTACACTTTACACCACTGGTACTCAACCTGGTCCCTACCACCCACTATGGGCGGTAGGAATTTTTTGGTGGGCGGTAGGGGTTTTGTCCATGCTGGCTACTTTCCGTTTTTTTTTTTAATTTAATTGACGTTTTAAAAACATTAAAATGGAATTTTTTTGAGATGATGCAGTAAGTTATTTTATAAAGATTTTTGCAGCTAAATTTTGCGAAAGTATTTGGTAAGTTATTATTATTATACAACAGGTGGGCGGTATGAACATTTTTCTACCAATAGAGATGCTAAAGTGCGCGGTAGGTATGAAAAGGTTGAGTACCCCTGCTTTACACTGTGATAACTACGTTATTGTTAATCTTTGATGTATAGTGTTAAATACATTATGATTCTACGTGAAATGCTCTAATTTGTTATTCTAAAATAATTGATACATCACTATAAAACTCCGATGTTATGCACCCACAAACTTTATAATACAAAAACTATTATGTTTAAAAACAGAAAATTGCCCAATATACGATTTTGGTGCATGATAGGTATAAGCTCTCCCAGACCTTTTTCAGATCTAGTTAAGATCTACATTTTTTGTAACATTCTGTCGATATATCTCTTAAGGTTTAGCCTACGTAATTAATTCAAACTGCACGGAGACTGAAAATGATGGTTTCCCCCTATAACGCCCCCTTGGGGCATTTAAGCAAAATTTTGAGCCCTGCAAGTAAGTAGTTAAGGGGCCCTATTGCTAGTGGATAGCCTGGCACCTCAGACTTTATTTCAACGTACCCAGCACCCATAATCAATAAAGATCTACGGCAGCTCACAAAGCAAACAGATATAAGGCAGGATATTAAATAGCGTAAAAGAATATTGGTTTGTCATACTCTTAAGGTGCTTACAGACGATGTGTCTAACGTTGGTTAACGTTGGTTAACGTTGGTACCAACGTTGGACGTAATATTTAGCATTGGTGGACATTTGTATATGCGTATCATGCAGACGATATGTCATATAATCTAATGTCTATTGAGACATATAATGATGAGAATTATTTGGGATAAAGAAGAATGCGAAGGAATTATGCAACTATTTCATAATCGATCCAATATTTCGTTTATTCTTCATAAACTTTGTTCAAGGATGTCTAAAACCAAGATGACCATGTAAGCCCAGTATTTCAATTTCAAACATTATAGCTTACCAATATATATATACAGTGGGTGGCCAAATTATTAGGGACAGTGCAGATTTTTTGTAATTTTCAAATGAATTTAATGAGGAAATAAGTGGCTTTGGGTCTCGTATTTATTTTTATTTATTAGAGTGATTTATTTAGAATATAAAACGACATAATTGCTTATTAATAATCATTTATTTTTGTATAAAAAGTGTTAATTTAACAAATTAAGTAAAATCTTAATATTTTGTAATGCCACCCTTTGCTGCCATTGCGGCTTCTAGGCGTTTGAGCATGCTTTCTATGCTTTTTGACTTTTGCGTTGTGTCGGAGATTGGGGTTGTGATGCCACTCTCTGATAAGGGTTTCTATAAATTGCCGCTTGGTGGTGATGATTTCTTTGGCGATCTCCCGCTTTTTAAAATAATAATGATACCAGCAACAAGAATATAGAAGAAAAATGATTAAAAAACAATTTATTTTCTCACAAAATGCATTTAAATTTGAAAATTACAGAGGGGGTGTGCTGTCCTTAATAATTTGGCCACCTACTGTATATATAAGCTCCGATCATCGGTCGTTAAAAAAAATGTATATTTGGGTGATTAATGTTCTATTTCCGTTTTTGTTCGATTTTGGCCGAATATTCAATTTCGGCCAATTAGGACCAATATTTTTTATTAATAATATGGTTTCATAGTTAAGGACGTTAGTTTTAATATAACGCACTGAATTCAGTTTCACGTCTAAGTACTTCACAAATCAAAACAAACGAACTAAACAAAGGCCGCTGGCCTAAATTCACCAACACATATATTCTAACAACTCGCCGCTGTTGCACTTTCCAGTTCGTTTTTATTACTTGCGCAGATAAATACATTAGAAATCGCATGTGGCAACACTGTGCATCGGGACACTATGTGTAGTGTTGACAGCATTGCTTTATACATCTAAATTTTTTAAATCTAACTCTTATATGTGGCTCACTGGAGAGCTCCGGCAGAAGCCAATAATCACCTTAAAAAAAGCACTTATATGAAAAATCTTTGAATTATAAATAATAAAAATAAATATATGTAGATATATTTAGTTAGTTTAATGAAATTTTATAGTATAAATGAGATTTTAAATTAAGTTTTTCTTATTAAAATGTTTTAGGAAGACACTGTCTCAGCCGCCACTGCAGACAACATTGAAAATGAAGCATTAGACCGGAATTCTCAGGGCAAAGGAACGAGTAGGAGAACAAGAAATACATGGTCAGATATTGCAGAACAAGAAAAAACGAACACAGGAAAAGCTAGGCCCAAATAAAAGTCCTAAAAATGAACCTTAACAAATGGCGTAATTTCGTGTCCTTTTGATCGACCTGAGTAGTTACATGACCTGTTATATATAATACTATAGAAACGGTGTTCTATAGTTTTTATTATTTTTTATTACACTATTGTGGGTGTTTTGCGTAATATGCGCGTATATTGTCAATATTGAAATGCCTTAACAGTGACACTACTATTGTTTTATTTTAGTATCATTAATTGGGTCAGCCAGCATCATATATAATGGGAGGCGGAAATGTCTGTTTAAGTACTTAGTTAACAACCTTTTTCATTGTTCAACATAAATATTGTCCGTGATTTTTACGCAAATGTCTTAAAAATTGATATTTTACGAATCAGAACAAAATGTTAAGTAATTTGTACTTATAAGAAACAGTTATTGCAAATATAAAAAATACTATTCTGGCCACACCAGACTTAAGAATGTGGCTAGAGTAATTCCTAAAATGGACGTTTCGTGTTATAGGATCATAAAAATATGTAATTTGTAAACATATCTTCAGATGAGTAATCATTATATAATTTAGTAGCAATACAATCAGGTTATGGGTTTGTCATTAATCATGTTTAATAATTTTCGATAATACGTAAGTTTTTACTGCAATAGATCGTGTTACTGTTCTTTTTGCTAAACATCACTGAAGCATATTTCGTCTCTTTCTGAATTTCAAAGATGTCCTTGCATGTCTGCAAATCCCAATTTGCGACCAACAGATCTTTTGCCATTTAGTGCAATGAATGCATCCTGGATCTGAAAGCTTAATTTCAGTGGTGGATTAGTGGATATGTAACATCTGTCACAACACTGGGTAGCAGTCTGCATGTGTTGACTATTTTAAATGTTCATAAATTATTATTGAATGTTCATAAATCTAGACACGTTAGAAGCGTTAAAGATTAGCAAGATTAATTTTAAGTAGAAAAAGGTTGTGAATGAACAACTGAGCTAATTAGTTCTCCGCTTTTAACAACTTTTTAATCCTTTAGGTTTTCCTCATTATTCAGTATTCTGTTTATTGTACCAGCTATATAAGTATATACTGCTGTCAGCTTTTTATCCCTTTGTGTTGTTAAAGATGGCTTCATATGCCGAAATTCATATCAATAGTGTATAATATTTTTTAAAACATAAACCGACTGATATGTATTCACCCTTTTTTTGGCATGTTTCAACGAGTGCGTTTAACTAATTCAAATAATTGTGTTCTTAAAATGGATATCTCTTCTTTTCTTTCAAAAATACTCCCTTAAATGACTGAAGCGCCCAATTTGCGATCGGATGACCATGCTTTTGGGACAATATTATCGGCCTTGGTAGCGTTAGTGCTCTTGCTTCACGAGCCAAAGGTTCCGGGTTCGAATCTCGGAAAGGGTATACTTGTTTGTGAGCCACAGTGTTGTAATAGGGACTTTCTTCCTGTTCTGTTGTTTAAAAAGAAAAAGAAAGAAAGTACAAGGTGTCTCAAAAGGAATTTTATATTTATTTAGCTTACTGCGTGATCGCAACGTATCCGAGGGGCGCGGGGGTTATATCAATCGGTAGCCTGGCTCTTGGGAATTTAGTCGCTATGGAGCGTTTCTCGGGAGCAGACCGAGCGTTATGCGTGCGAGAGTTTTACAAAAACGGTGATTCGGCGACTGTAGCGCGTAGAAAATTCTGCAGTGTGCGAGGTTTGTGCCACTTAAATGATGCGCCAAGCATTCCTCTCATTCGACATTGGGTTAAAAAGTTTGAAGAGACTGGTACAACGCTGGATAAATCAAAATCCGGGCGACCTAGGTCATCAAGAACGGTAGAAAACGTGGAGAATGTTAATCTGTCTGTTCGTGACGACCCGAACCTTTCAATTCGGAAGCGCGCAAGTGCTTTAAATGTGCATAGATCATCATTACATCGCATTATGCACAAAGACCTAAAGCTGCACCCCTACAAAATTCAATGGTGCAAGAATTAAAGCCCCAAGATGCCAGTCAGAGGCAATTTTCTCAGGCAAATTGATCTCCCGGAGAGGTGACATAAATTGGCCTCCACGCAGTCCAGATTTAACCCCTATGGACTTTTTCCTATGGGGTTATCTTAAATCTAAACTTTACGCCAATAAACCGACTTCATTGGCGCATTTGAAAGAAAATATCCGTCACGAAATGGCAGCCATCCCTGAGTCCACCTGCCGAGACGTCATAAGTAATTTTACTGTTCGATTAAATGAGTGCCGAGAACACGAGGGTCTACATTTAGACGATATTATTTTTAAGAAATAAATCCCCAAAAAGTGTATTTTAATAATTAATAAACATTTTTTCTATATACGGCTTACTTTTTTTTTAATCGATCCACAAAATATAAAATTTCTTTTGAGACACCTTGTATTACACATGAAACCTGGTATACATTTTTTTTTTTTTTTGCTTGGTTCTTAAGTCAACAATGTACCACTAAGGGCCGAACAATTTTGGCACCTGAGACAGACCATACTTATTAGTATGGGGGGCACTACTGCGCCCCCCTTTAAATATAGTATATAATAAGTAATGAGCAAAAAAAGAAAACATCTTTACAAATTGAAGTGATTAGCAAAATAGGAATCATTCAAAAATCAAGGGATTAGCCAAAAAAAGGTATCATTTAAAATTCAAGGGATGAACAAAAAAATGAAACCTTTAAAAGTTTAAGTAAAAAGCAAAAAAAGGAAACCATTCAAAATTCAGGTGATGAGCAAAAAAATGGCTCCCCTTTTTCCAGTTTTGGCGTTTTTTTATTATAAAAAAAAAACATAAATCATTCTAAATTTTCTAAATTATGCATAGTTCCTAACAAGTTCATAACATCCATAAAAAAAAAACAAGAAAAAGATTAAATATCTTTTATAATGCATAGATATTGTTAGATAAGAACAAAATATTTGTTTAATTTGAATGGGACGGTTGAAACTTTATACTGCTCAAAAGTTTGTTAATGTTCGGAAAAACAACTGATGTAGACGCAACGTGTTTTCTAGGTGCGAATCCGTTAATCGCGTACTTGACTTTGATTTAACGAACTTCATCCTAGAAAAAACTACTCACATTAGTAAGTGCTTCCAAAGAGCGTTATTCTCTTCTGAGCAAAAGCTGTGAAATTCGGAAATTAATCAACTAAGAAATATTTCTTATAAAACTCAATTAGTGAAATCTCCTTCATTTTTTATTTTAAATCCGAGTTCTCCTGTAGCTCAAGTAGTTCCATTTGCAGAGAAAGTGGCGCTTGTTCCACATTAACATCAACCGTTTAACCGCATTTGATCTCTGAAAACGGATACACTCGCGGACCAAATTCAATGGGATTTTGTATAGTAACCGCGGGCCGAACAAAAGGAGGCGACGGGCCGGATCCAGCCCGCGGGCCGTAGGTTGCACATGCTTGCTTTAAGCGGAACTAAATGGGAGTTTAGTTCCCACAACCTTTTAGGTTGTTTTGAGAAGGGAACCCAAGTAGGGTTACTTCATGTTTTATGTTGGCATTTGAAAATTTAAAATTCCAACTGTGAAATAATAGAAACGAATGACATTTATTACAGAATATATTATATATTAAACATTTTTGCATATTTTGAAGACAAAAAATAATAATAAATGGGAAATTAGTATTAAGAGTACACAAAAAATCAAAATATAATGAAAATGACATTTAATAATGACAGTCAATAACTTAGAATTTACTATCTAAGTATGATTTAAAAAGCTTAAACAAAATGACTAAAAGTCTAATTTAATAGATAAAAATTACTAAATTTCAAAATCTATAGTTCCGCTTAAATATTTGAAACAACCTATAGATTCACATTATGAATTTTTATGGTTTTTGTATATAAAAAGTTTAGTAATAATAGTTATTAACAACGAGGAGCTTTTATAAACTAATATACAGGGTGTGTCTACAAGATGTAGCCAAACTTTAGGGACAGATTCCTTAGACCAAAAGATGAAAAAAAGTTTAATGAACATGGGTCTTTCGAAGCTTTATTTCTAAGATAATAGTAATATTTATAACATTTATTTTATTTTAAATGTCCAACGAAAAAAATTACACAAACTCACCAATGTTGAAATATTTAAAACATTTTACTTGAATCACCGACATATGTAAGGCTGCCAACTTTTTACGAACTAAATGCGGGACATTTTTTTAGGACTCCCCAAAAGAAATATCTGCTGACCATTTTTATCTGTGTATATCCCAAGATTTTCTTCGAATTTTATCATTTTTAACAATTAGAAAGCACTTCATACGAAAATATATACCAGTTCCATAAAATCTGGTGCTGACTGAACCACATGGTCTCATTATTATCTTATTACATCTTTGATATTTTTGAATTTATTTGCACAATTCTTTAATTGTTTTGTTTCCTCACGGGTTACCTATCTGATTTTGAAGAATTGGGGCGACTTTACTTGACTAATATCCATTTTCCTTGTGGTTCTTTCTTGCTAGTTCCATAAAATCAAATTTTTTATTTTATTTTAAATTTCAAAAAACATGTGTTTAAACAGAGTTTGGGATTCTCTGGGGGAATAGAGTCTTGGGTCTGATACACAATTTGGGGTACTCATTTCGCAAGATCTTTGTGCGTACCATCGATTTTTGGGGAATTAGTACGTCCGATTGTATGATGATTTATTTCTCTATGTCCTTTTAGGTTTCTCACTGTTATCGTAATATATTTTTTTTCCGGTGCTTATGCCGATGAATATTGTCGTTGTTGTTACTATTAATGTATTTTAACAGGTGTTTAGCTCTCAGAGGCTTTTGAACTTCGGTCTTGATATACCGTTTGAGGTACCATTCTCTCATTACTCTTGTGCGTACCATCGATTTTGGGGGATTGGTACGTCGAATTGTATGATTGTTCCGGATTTCATTGCCTGTTTTTGGTTCTTTCACTGGTTTACCTAGATGTGGAGGTTTATGAATTTTAAGATTGATTATTGCATCATGTTGTACAGGGAGTGACACTGTCAATCTTGCGATTTGTGCGTACCAGGTTGTCAGGGAGGATAGTGTGACTGTCTGTCATATTGATGCGGTAGTCGGTTCTACTATCATTCATAATGTTTAAATTTTGTTAATATTTATCACTAGTCTCTTTGTTTAAAATTTAACTAACAGTCATTATCATTGATTCTTATATAATATAATATTTAAATTTATTCCTGTTTTCCTATTTTTCTGTATTTTTCAAGTACAAAATTTTTTGTCAATGTTAATTCTGCAATTTCAGCATCCTTGGAGATGACTGATGTACATGTTGTTAGAGTGACGTTTAACTAACATAGCACCCGAAGAAGCCAACAATATTGTTGGTGAAACGTTGTGTTGTTTAAAATAAACGCTTCTTGTCCAAAAAGCTGAATGAAATTATTTCCTAATTCTACCATTATACAAATTGGACGTTAAATAATTATTCTACTGTTACTTTATATCTCCCTGTCTTTTCTTCAGCAGTCCAGAGTCAGAGTTAAAAATTTCATAAAAGTTCTCACATTTTCCTATATTAAATTTTACTTGCAACATTGCATGAACAATCTCAATTTTAAGCGCCGTTTTTTCAGACGTCTACATTGCATTTACAAGAGAGAATACTCGCTCAATGGGTCCATTTGTTCCAGGTAGACAAAACACATACTGAATGAGTAGTTTATATTATATTAAGGGGAATCCCCTGCTAACTGCTAACAGCGTGAAGATATCAAGATGTTTACAGTTCAAACGTTAAATTTCGGATTAAAAAAAAAAAAATCGTTAATATTTAGTTAAAACTTTTATGAAAGCAATATTATTATTTTAGAATAAGTGCTATATTTCCGAATGCGGGACAGTTAATAATTTTCCGGGACAAATTTACGTATCAATAGTAAAGCGGGACATGGGTCACTAATCCGGGACTGTCCCGCCTAATCCGGGACGGTTGGCAACCTTAGACATACGTTATTGGTATTGTATATAAAATAAATTCAACTGAACTAGAGCGTCGTAATAATAATTTTCGAATTATTATGTTGTTTTGGTACCATTAATTGAATAGTATCGTGAGACAAAACTTGCATTGCACGTGTTTGGTTAATTCGTACAGTCAGCTGTCATGGTTCAAATAAAAAAAAATCAAACTTTATGTAACATTAAAACATATGTTTTGTATTTGTAGCTTGTTGGATTGAAATTAATTATTTCTTATTGGTTTAGTTGAATTATTAATAGTTATTTTTAATTATATTTTAATTTCATTAGGTTTTTTTTTTTTTTCATTGGAACAACAATTTGTCTTATTCATAAGGAAGGCTCAAATCATTAAACATCAGTAACATTTTTTATAATATAATATTTATAATATATCATTCATTTTAAAATCAATTAATCTTCAATTTAATTAATTTCTTATACAATGTTTATTTCAACAATTATTTATGTTTCTGATCTATAAATTATTCTAATTTCAGTGGTTGTCTTATGAAATATAGAAATTATATTCTTACTTAACACTTATACTTCTTAAAGATTAATCATTTTGTTCCAGCAGGGGAATCCAAAATAGCTCCAACTGCCTTGATTTGTTTTTCATAATACTTTTCAAATTCTTCTGTCCTGTCTATTATTTTTATTCATAACATCCAAGTTGAACAGTCTCATACTTTATGCTGTTTACTTCATTTTCGTAATATGATTTTTTTTCCTATTCTTTTCACTCCAAATTTTTGACACATGGACTATGTTTGATGATTTTTGGACCATATGGAACCATTGTATTTGTTTCTTCGTATGAAAATATAGATTCTTCAGGGAAGATGCTTACCTGTAAAACAAGAAAAATAATTAGAAAAAAAATATTACATGCATTTAAAAATATTAATTTTTAAACAATAATTCAAAAGTGTATAAATGGAAGAAATACTGCAATATTTCTGAACCCAGTCACTGGCTTAATTGGCCCAAAGGCAAAACACAACAGAATTTTTTATAAATGTTTTATTTTTAATAACTTACAAACGATTTTAACAGCTATCAAAAAAAAATTGTAAAAGGGAGCACAACCATGTTCTCACAACTTTCTTATACAAAACTAACAGTTTGAAATAAAATTAGTAACAATCTATACATAAAATTTTGTACCGAATTTTTATCTATCTAATAGGATACTTTTGATTGTAAGAAAACTGTTATGTAATTGTAAAAAACAAATTGCATTATAGACGTCATCTTGTAAACCAATAAACGAATATTTGCGACACGGCAAATTGTAGATACAGCTTCATTCGACAAATATGTTTCTAGCTATAGTGTTTGCTATGTTCTATTGTGGAAACTACAGAGCGATCATCAAATCTTAACCGTTATGCAATACTTGACAGAAACATTTAGTTATGAAATTTATTTCCAAGGACATGTACATATAAGCGTACATTCTATTTTTATTACCTTATACGAATTGATTATTAAATGAACACTATTTTTCTCTACACGCCAGTGAGTTGATAACAGGTATTAAGTTAGGAACAGATATTTTCATTGTTCCTCGGGGGAGTTCGGGCAAATGAAGTAATCTGATTGGTTCTTTGTTAAATTGGGATTTTAAGCTGTGAATTAGAATACAGTTTTGATATTTTTAAACTCATTGTTTACTGTTATGTAACGGACAAGAAATAATGATCGCACGGTACTTATAGCTATTGTGCTAGGCATTCTGTTCTTGTCACCATCTTGAATCTGCCGTGGTTCGCAATATAATAAAAATCATTTAATTTTAGTAAGGAACACGTGTACCAAGTGACATTCTGTTTTCGTCAATTATAATATTTTTTAAGTTTATAAAATATAGACAACCATGTCGATATAATTGTGGATTTATTTGAACTTTTCTACACAAAACTATATAAATATAAAAGTTATTTGAAATCTACAAATATTTTAAAAAAAATACAGAACATTGTTGTCTGATATTTATTATTGATCGATACCATGTTTACAACAATATTTTCTACAATTAAAAATATCCTATTTGATAGATAGAAATTCGGTGCAAATTTTGATGCAAAGATTGTTACTATTTTTTTTTCACATTGTTAGTTTTGTACAGAAAACTTTCAATCTCTAGGGATTATGCGTAGCATTTATATAGTTCACGAGAATTTACATGCCCATTGATCGACAGAGAACCAATAAAGAAATATATCTATTTCACAAAATTATATGGAAAGGTATCAATAACGTATTTGAACTACTCGTTCCAACGTATGTCCGTAGTTTTTATCTTTGTTTGTTACATTTGAATATATTTACATAAATTTATAGGTGTTTTTGTATAGGTATGCAATACTTTCTTCTTTGGTTGGAAGAGCGACTGAATGTGCAATAGTTTTTTCTCAGCACCCGAATGATTGGTATCGCTTAATTTTGATGACCTTATAGATTGAACCATGCCCTATATTTAAACGTCGTCGGTCAAATAAATCCTCTTCAAGTATATACAGTGTTGTATACCTTTCATTTTTGAGAAAATCTGATGTGACATTTTCTATTCGCTGCAGTTTTAATGCATCAATCAAAATGAAAATTTATATTTGGCATTTAATTGGTATTTATTTGCAAATTTTGAGACTTTGAACCCGAAAAGAAGGTTTATTTAGATAGCGCCTAACTTGCCAACATCTAAATGAAACTATTATGTGAGAGTCTGTTGAATGATCTGTATACACAGTAAAAAGTGTAAAAGTTCATTCTCAGTTTGTTAAAAAATTTCATTTAAAGAAAGTAAAACAATTTACAATTTTTAACCAAATCGCCGTGTAAATCTTCATTTATTCAGATAGTGTTATTTTCATGAAATATTACTTTTTCAGTGATAAAATTAACACTACTTTTATTCAATTTTTATTTTCTAACACTTTAATTTAACCAGTATGTAATTATAAACTTTACACTAAATTTAACCAAAAAATAAGTGTAAATAATTAACACGAAAAGCGAGGGACTTCATGGTACACTAAAAGTTCATTTTTTAGAGTACCATGAAGTCCCTTTAACGCTATTTTTTTTATAGTGCTACTTCTAAAAGTGTATGAAGAAAAATTACTTCGAAATGAAAAAATGTCGGGTCTAAAACGGTTACGGTTGTTTTTGTCTGGTAGCGAGGTAGTGAGTATAGGTACTACTAGTACATAAATATGCACATGTTCCATTTAAAAATATTGTTGGTCACAAAGGTAACCGCACAGGTCTGGATTGCGACTATGTGTCACATAGCTATTTGATTAAAAAACAATTTTCAGCGTCTAAACAAATTTAACTAATGTAATTCCTACGCTGCATTTTCGTAATTAGGTAATAATTGTATTAACAATTAAATAGCAAAAGGTTAAACGGAGGTATAAGTAATGGACGTGGCACAGAAGACAGTCAAAGGAACCTTGCCAATTTCTCTACTCAGCCACGGTGACGACCAAGAGTCCGACACCATATACGAGTACTTCCAGTTAGACCAAGCAGTAGCCCCATGTGAGCAGGAAAAGACCATCACCCGAGGGACGGGCTCACGAGCTTTGTTACGGGGTAACACGGAGTAACACATTTAAAAATATGTATTATGCAAATTAAGTATTCGTGGTTGTAGTTTTGGGTGACATACACTTTTTTACAACCCTAAAATTTAAATAATTAATTATAGATGTGTACCATGTAGTGGACCTTTATTATTCATTTATATTCTACTAGCTGAAGTGCCGTTGTCTCGCCCAACCTTGACCACTTCCTCTGCATATCTTCATTCCATGTCTATCAGCACACTGTTTGTTCTCCGTGAACAGCGCACTAAACATGATCATCTCAGGCGCTCGTCCTGAGTGATTCAGTTTGTTCACAAAAATTATGAAGTTTTAAGCCATAAAAAAGAGGCTTCAGCCTACGGAAACATTTTCTAAACACGTTGGTGTAAACCAGACTTTCGCATGATTAATAGGGTTCTAAGCATTTACGTTTTTAGGGAATTATTACCGTATAATTTTAAACATTTTGCTTGATTAGAATTATTTAATTAGAAAATTCCCTGAGAGTCGAAAAACAGGGCTATTTGCCATGAAATGCAAACGACGTCATGAAGTGCAGCCTGGCGCGCAACCATTGGGGCTCAGGGACTTGAGCCTCCCCAAGAGCTCCATAAATATGTGTTTTTGTCCAAATTAGAAGTGAGGACCTTTTTTAGGTCATTACTTGTAGTTTAGAAGTGTGAACCTTTTTCATAATTTAAATAATTTCATCTTCTAAGACCCCCCCTCCCCATTCCTGGGTGTGTGTCTGAGTGCAACCGTTCTTTAGTTTTGAGGTAGCATAAATACATACAAACGAACTAATTTATATGTTAGTAAAGATTAGTGTTATTAATTTTTTAAATAAAATTATTTTCTAAATAATTTCTTAATCTAATATTTTCTATTGCGATACTAATGAGAGAAAGACGATTGAACTGGATAAGAAAAATGATGAGATCAAAAGTGGTAAAAATATATTACATCTTAAATAGACCACAGGATTATAAAAGGAAACTATCTGGTTCAAATGAAGAGTTGATATTCGAGAACTCTACTCAAGTAAGCAAAGAATCACGCACAAGTGAGAAGTAGACGATTACAGTGGACATGGTCACATGGTGAGAGGGCCGTACTAAGATATTCGGTGCCCGTGGGCTACTAAAAATAATGTGCCCCTCTTCATAAGAAAATACATAACCAGAACCGTAGCAATGTTTCTGACGCATTGGAAAATAAAGTAAAAACAAAAAACAAAGGTCTTGACTTTCCCAAATCCAAGTGAAGAGCAAAAAAAGTCCTTCCTTCCCCAAATCCAAGTGAGGAGCAAAAAAAGGCCCTCCTCATCTCTGCAATGGCGCCCCGTGGCCAACACCAATAAAAATGCCGCCCCGAGGCTGTAGCCCATTTAGCCCTGTGGTTAGGGTTGGCCTGATGATGAGGATGCAAGAGAACAAAATGTTGAAGATCTGAAAAGACAGATTGAACATCCGTCAACCACTGGTGATCTGACATAACATCTACCACGAATTGGTGTTTAAAATACTTGGAAAGAACTAACATTCAACAGTTTCAGATGTCAACAGTGTGAGGCCAAGGCGCAAATAGCCTTTGTTGCTGTACGCCAAAGATTTTAACTAACTAGTAAGTTAGGCCATAATCTGATAGACTGTATCGAAGAAATGATATATGATTTACTTAGCCTAAAAAAATCTGAAGAATGAAATAGTTTTATTTGTTTCAGAGATACAAAAGTAGGCAATTCATATTTTATTATATAGGAAGTACATACTATTCTTCTGCTCTTATGAAAATGTTATTTTTTGTTGCTGAGAATTATGATCGCTTCTTTTTTCCTTATTATCCAGCTATTATTATCACTTCCATTTTCGTAAAAGCTTACCACTATAGTTCTCTGTTGGAGCGTAGCCAAACTAAATAATCAATAGGGAAAGGTTTCTAACTAACAAACCCCGATGGCGGGCTAATGACATTATTACGAAACGGAAACGAATAGGAAACATCTGGCAATTCAATACTATCAAGGTATAGTAACAGGGTAAAATTTAAACTACTATTATACCATTATTGGATAAGAATTTCTCACTTCCAACACCAAATATGAGGGGAGGTAAAAACTCACGCATTTTATTTTTTTCTGAACGAAATTCAAGATTAATTACATAAAGGTTTTATATATAACTAGTTGGAGTACCCGTATTTCGTACGATTACTGTAATGTACATTTTTGCTGTAACGCAGTGTTTCTCAAACTTTCGACAATTGCGGACAACTTACTGAATTCCACGCTAACTGCGGACCACCAACATCAAAAAAAAAATGTTTTTTTGCGAAAAAATTAAATTTTGTGTTTGCGGACCACCAAGAACTGCCTCGCGGACCACAGTTTGAGAAGCACTGCTGTAACGTAATTGATGTGAAGTATACTAGCGTCGACGAATCAACGCACATAAGTCACACGACGTAACAAACGACTGTATTGTCTGGAACAATGCAATCGTTTGTTACGTCGTGTGACGTAACTGCGTTGATTCGCCGACGCTAGTATATATCAATTTCAAGTAGAACAGAAAATAATCGTTTCTTTATTCTGAACCACTCTTTTGTATGTATTTTCAAAATTAAGCAAATAATAAGTCAGATACTTCGTTTATAGGTAGCTCTCCCTATAGTTCCCTAAATATATCTCTTATTTAAAAAAGCATTGAAGAGGAAAAAAAATGTATTTTATACTTTGCGTTCACAATAATACCATTGTTACACTGAAAAACAGTTTAACAATAAAAGCTATTGTTAAACTGTGATTAAACTGTTTCTGGTGACTTTTTACTTTGAGAGAATGGCAGTACTATTCGTCTACGGCGTGTCATTGATAACCTCAAATATTTTAAAATGTTTATTTAATACAAGTATTTCCATGTCAGATAATTATTTTATAATGTATTTTTAAGAAAATTCAAAAAGAAAGTTTGTTCGTAACTCGTGTGACAATTAAGGTGACCATATTTTTTAGTTCCAAATTCGGGACGGGAATTCATAGACGGGGGGGGGGGGGGACTATTATTCAAATATAATTGTTTAATCCTTTTTTTATACAAATTATATACAATAATTAATTATAATTTATAATAAATAAAAATTTCAAATCACAGATAATTAACTTATATTATTAAAAGGGACATTATTAAAATCGCAGTATTTTTTTTTTTAATGATTTGAAACTTTATTAATTAAAATTACTCAGTAGAAAACTAATTATATTTTTCCGAACGATGGATCTTTTTGAGTAGGTATTTTTTGCTTTGAAGCATTTTATAAAAATCCGCACAGTTTTCTTCGTAATTTAATTTAATCAGTAATATTGCTTTTAATGTGTCACTTGTCCAAAAGCTGTTCATCAAGAAAAATACAGTTTCGGTAGGTTTTTTTTTGTTTTTTTTTTTTTTTTCAAATTTTGTAAAAATAATTTTAGTTGAAATAAATTTAAAATAAATATTAAAAATAAGTACTTTTTCTAAAATTCGGGACTATTCGGGACAGAAAACCCGAATTCGGGAAAAATATTGCCTCTGAAACAATTCGGGACGCAAGGCGCAAATTCGGGACGAATGATCACCTTAGTGACAATACATAGTCTTATAAAACTCGTATAATAATATATTATTCTCAACGACATTTTTGATAAAAAGTATGTAATAGTGCGCTATTTCGAGATTTTAGTTTTATGGTGACTTCCCATAACTCCCAAAATATTCATTCAGTCGAAAAAAAGTATATACTTTAATTTTTGTCATATACGATTTTGATGTTACCAATTACCAATTCGTATCTAAAAAATTATATTATTTAAATATAAAATTCATTTAAAAAAATGATGTGAAGTGTGAATTTTCACATATTTCAGGGTTTCGCAGGTATTTAGTAACTGAATGATGATTATTTAGGATGCCAAAAACAAATTTTACGTCAAAATATTTTTTTTATGAATTTTTATTCGAATGCCTAATACCATTATTTAAGTTTCTAAATATGTGCAGTATTTTTTTTATATAGCAAGGTTCGTTAAGATTTTGAAAATTGTGCCTATTGCTTCCATTGGTTGCTTAAATCATAAGCCCCATCCTCTGATTTCGCATACATTCAAACATAGAATTAAAGTATAATTTCAACACTTCCCACTGGTTATTAAATTTACGCTTTTGAAAATTAAATGCAACATTTACCAAAATATGACTAGAATTTTGACAAAATAAAAATGAAAAAAAAAACAGAAAAATTAAAATTGACAGGAATCGAACTGAAGTTTGCAAATTACTAAGCGATGACCCTACGCACTACGTCACGGGCGCTTACTTAGTTACTGTGTTACATAGCGAATTCAATATTTAACATATTTTAGTTAAAAACACAAAAATGCGTTATTTTACGAAAACATAATTCGATCAAAAATTCCTGTTGTACTACTTCGGTTCACACCAATGTACATTACTTAGAATTTTTTCAGATTTTTAGTTTTAACCATGTGGGCTACAGGGTGTGGGACAATTTTTACCGAATAGACAGACAGACGACAAAATGACGGTATAAGAGTTTTTTGGTCGTACCTACAAAACCTTAAAAACGATTGTTTATTATTATATTTTTGCTTTAACAACTTTGGCTATTAGCCAGGATAGTTCTTATTTACTAAATCGATGATTTTTAACTATAGGGAACACATTTTTAACTAGAAAATAAATGTTTATCCTCAGCGAGGATCGTTCCCAGACCCGCCACGTGGAAAGCATTGTTCGAATATGACATCTATATCTAGGTTTTGGTCTTGCCCCCCCTAGAATAATTTCTGCGGGCGCCTATGGTGGAGCGGCGGGGGCGTCCCGCACCGGGTGTCACCCGTTTAGAGTGACACCCGGCCGCGATTGAAAAAAAATATATATCTTGGAAAACTCGTGAAATTAAATAACCACTAAAAATCTATAAAAAAAAATCTATATTTTTTTTTATCTTTAATTAAATTATGTTAATCTCTAGGGCTTTTTGTGTTTTCAATATACTATGAGCAGTATTACTATAGAGATTTTAGTACTGGAGGTCACATAGTGTAGTATACAGACGCACATTTTTCTCTGCTTCCACTAGCCGCTGGGAAGTGCTTATCAAACACTGCAAAGCATCTGTTAAAAGACTTTCAACAACGCGTTGGAGTGCTCATAAAAATACTAGCAAAATTTTTTGATGAGGTTGTGGTTGCAATTTGGGAATTATCTAAACAACAGGAAAATGTAGACACCAGAGGTGCTGCACAGAACCTTATACCTGCTGTATGTAATTTCACTTTTCTTTGTTATCTTTTCGTTTGGAATGACGTACTAAGGGAAATAAATTGCGCTCAGATTGCATTTCAAAGTAAAGACACTTCGTCTTTATATTCAAGAAAAACGGGATCATATTGTAGAAGAGGCAATAGGACTTGATGCGAAAAAATAGGAGGACTACGACATTCCAGTAGAAAAACGAATTCGTCGTAAAAAACGAATGGCCAGTGAGATGGCCACCGATGCAGGACTCACACTGACAGTTGAAAATCAAAAAGATATGTTGAAATGTCTCGACCGATTCAGTAGGGAACTTCGAACTAGATCAAAGTCAATTGAAGATGTAGTTTCATCTTTCGAGGTTGTCCAGACAAATGCTTTGCTTTCGGCGAACATCGAGAAGTTGAAATTAGCTGTATTAAAATTTACTGGTTTTTATGATGAGGTATCACAAGCAGAACTCCTCCTAGAGACACCAAGGTTGAGAAGACATTTAAAAGCAGCCAATATTACAGTGTCTGATTGGGTATCCGTAGACCTCTTGAAAATCGTGGAATGGGATTTTACAGAATCTTTTCCAAATCTTATGGTAGCACTTCAGTTATTTATGACAATTTGCGTATCAGTTGTTTCGTGCGAGAGGAGCTTTAGTAAATTGAAATTAGTCAAAAACTACTTAGCGTCAACAATGAGCAACACAATACTTAACAATCTTGCAATGTTAACGATCGAACACGCGGCAATACAAAGTATTAATTTTGAAGATGCGTTTTCCGAGTTTGCAGCTGTCAAAGCTAGAAAGAAAAGATTATAAAGCTTAAAATATTTTTAAATTAAAAGTTTTTGCAATTTTTTTCTATATATGTTTATGATATTCGATTGATAGTTTTGCAATTTGATGATCAATGACTTAATAATTTTTTAAATGTTAATTTAAATTGTTGTATTAAAATTATACTTCACGCTTATCTGATTTTTTTCTTATACATAATGTTGATTTTAACCGTTTTCAAGGGGTGACACCATCGATATCCGCCCCGGGTGTCACCCATGCTAGCTACGCCACTGCCTGGTTCTACTATCATCATACCTAATTACATGAAACTTTGTCCAGGCGTATTTTGGAGAATCTCGGACAGACAGACAGACATATATGAACTATAATTTTAATAATATAGATGCCACAAATCAGACGTTCCCAATCTATGGTACGCGTACCGATACCGCTACGTGAATGTCGTGCCACCAGTCGCGCACTTATCGCGCATAAGAGAATGAAATAATAATGAAAACAATATTTTCCGTATATTAATGTGTTTTTTTGTATGCAATATATCTCCAAATCCTATATTTACCTAAAAAAGAAAAACTATAGGGCTAGTCGATTTTTTTGTTCGACAAAATTTTTGATAGAGACAAGTGACGAAAAAGAAATTTCGTCACTTATTACTTGAGGTTTTAGATTTTTTTATTTAGGAAATTGAGGAGTTGTGGAGGAGGGATAAGGAAGTGGGGGAGCAAGAAAGGACAGTCAGAATAGACAAATCAAGGAGCGCAGGGAGATATAAGGAGGTCAGAACTATAGGGGTACCAAGCTACTTGAAGGGAGAAAGAGGAAGGTCAGGAGGGAGAGATAGGAGGATTGCGAGGCTAAGGTGCGGGAATGAAGAGAGAGGAAATAGATACTGGAGGAAACAGGAGGATAAGATGTGCAGGATGTGCGGGGAGGAGGAAGAAGATATAGAGCACCTCGCGAAGAGGTGTAGAGAGATGACAGTATGGTCGGGGAGCACATTAGACCTGTTGCACGAAGATGGAAGGGGGAAGAGGTGGGCGAAGGAATTAGATGCAAGAAGGATTGAGATTGGGGAAGGATAACAGGAAGGGGTAAAGGAAGGAAGAGGCCCGGTGGGCAGCAGAAAGTGAGAAATGGAAGGAAGGAAGGGCGGCTGAGGTTACCTGGAAATGGGGAGGAAGGAAGGGAGATAGGAGGAGGGGTGAAGAAACGGTTGGAAGGGAAGAGAATGGAATAAAATAAATTAAAGATGGGCGAGAGAACTGGAAGCAAGAAGGAAGGAGATCGGAGAGGGAAACCAGAATGAGATAAGGAAGAAAGAGAGGGACACTGGAGCAAGAAGAAAGAAATGAGAAAATGTAATATATTGTAAATTAAATTGTACTGTATTGTACGTTATGTAATTTGGATTGTTTTGGTTATTTTATTTCTATTTGTAATGGCTAATACCCTGAACGCCGCAAGGCCTAGGGAGAAATAAAGAATATATATATTTAGGAAATTAAGACATGTTTTTCCAAAAATATTTACCTATTGGTACGCCACCATATTGTCTACTACATACCGGTACAACATCTTAAAAAGATTGGAAACATCTGCAATAAGTAATTGCTAATTATACTTGACAGTATCAATACTGTCAGTTTTTTTAACGATAGCATCCAACGATGATTTCATTTCGGTTGCAGAACGCGTAATTGTTAAATTTCATTTCAGTGAAGGTCTAAAAGCGACTGAGACTCATCAGATACTTCAAAAACAGAAGAGAGTTTTTTCAATAGAACAGTTTTTGATTGGTACAAGGACGTCAGCGCATGTTAAATTTACCGAATGCTGTCCATCCAGCATGATGGACTTCTTTCGCTACTGTGTGATACCTAAACAAACTAATGAGGTCATTGTACATAATACCTTTATCTATCTGTATCTTCCAAAATATAGATAATTGGAAACTGAGTGTTGTGGTTAGGATAAAAGAGGCTTAACAACCTCATTTCAACGAAAATTTCAAAATTTCATAAAATGCTACATAACACTTTCATCCTCTTGCCCCTTCAATTATAAATTACTTAAAATCGATTATTTATTTTAAACCAGCTATTTATTTAATTAAGGTTTCTAGGTCGGTTTGGAAGGAAAATATGGGTTCTTTTTTCGAGATGACAATTATGCCAATAAAACAATAAAAAAATAAAAAAATTATATTGGACAAGAGATGTTTTATAAATAAGCTCCTCATGTATAAATAACTTCCATCTCGTGTAAAGAAAATGTATCAAATTAAATCGAAAACGTTTCCTAAACACATTTGTTTTATTTTTGCAATGTCTTTATTGTAACTTGTAAGAAAATGATTGGTTTTCTTGTTTGGAATTACCAAATAAAATTAAATTAGTACACAATTACGTAGCAATGGAAGGTATGACAAATAGTAATGCTGATATTTAAAATGGAGGTGATAAACATTATTAATTAGATTAGTTGACAACAAATTCGAATAGTAAACATTCTAGAACTAGGTATTGTTAGTCATATGTTCTAAATGTAGCTTAGATACTTGGCAAAGACTTTTTCATGGCACAGCAATAGAGCTAGAAGAAATGAGACCGATGTCATTTCGGCCGAATCCCTTCTATTTTTAAATTAACTCCCACTTTTATATATCAACTTGTTATTTTGAAAACAAAAGTGAAATAAAATGTTACTACTTGACTAGGAAACTACTTGTAAAAACCAAATTTTTTACTGTAATTTATACCAACATCCTCTTAGGAAGAACCAAAATAGCTGTATTTAAACCCAGTTACAGTTACTGAAATAAAGTCTTTAAAGTTGGCAAGAAGAATTTGGAATTAATATGGCAGAAAAAGTATGTATTAGTTAGAGCTTAAATCGAAAGCAAGATAGAAAATTGCGGAGAGAACAGTTGCAAAAATAGCAAACAACAACTTTCAAAGGTGGCACTTTAAAAAGAAAGCACTCAGTATTAACACTAGCAATCTTGACACAAAACTTAAAATAAGATAAATTAACCGTACTCCTTTTTGAACTTTTGTATTCCTTTTTAGGGTTTTGTAGGTATGACCAAAAAACCCTTATACCGTCATTTTGTCGTCTGTCTGTCTGTCTGTCTGTCTGTCTGTCTGTCTGTCTGTCTGTCTGTCTGTCTGTTCGGTAAAAATTGTAGCCAAACGGCTAAACCTAGAGAGTTGAAATTTGGCATGATTGTACAACTTTTTGACCCGCACATAGGAAAAATACTAAAACATCTAAAAAACATATCCCCCTAAAAATATAAACAAATATGTGCTCATCGAAAAAAAAAATATTTTTTTTAAATTCTGAGTAGGGTATCAAATGAAAGCCCTTAGTACGTGGATTAACGATCAAAATTTTATTTTTGCAAAATAAATTATTTTGACGAGATTTTTGCCAAAATTGTGCAAAAAAATTTTTGTCCCACACCCTGTAGCCCAGATGGTTTAAACTAAAAATGTGAAAAAATTCTAAGTAATGTATATTGGTGTGAACCGGAATAGTACAACAGGAATTTTTGATCAGATTATGTTTTCGGAAAATAATGCATTTTTTGTGTTTTTAACCAAAATATGTTAAATATTTAATTCGCTATGTAACCAAGTTCAGACGTCAGCGCTGATAGCGATGTGTGTTTAGTCATTGGTTTTCTGATTTGCTAAACACAGTTAACTTGTAAACTAGAGTTCGAATCCTGTCAATTTTAATTTTTTTTTTTGCAGTTTTCTTTTGTTTAAATTATTTAATATTAAAAATTAAAAAATTTAACAGTAAAAATTCTAGCTATATTTTGGCAAATGTTGCATATAATTTTTAAAAGCGTAAATTTAATAACCAGTGGGAAGTGTTGAAATTATAATTTAATTCTGTTTGATGTATACGAAATCAGAGGGCGTGGCTAATGATTTAAGCAACCAATAGAAGCCATAGGCGCAATTTTCAAAATCTTAATGAACCTTGCTATGTAAAAAAAATACTGCACATATTTAGAAACTTAAATAATGGTATTAGGCATTCGAATTAAAATTCATAAAAAAATATTTTGACATAAAATTTGTTTTGGCATCCCAAATAATCATCATTCAGTTATTAAATACCTGCAAAACCCTGCAATGTGTGAAAATTCACACTTCACATCAATTTTTTTTAGTTACTGTACTTGTACTGTAAAATTGTACTCCAAATGTAATTCTTTATAGTCAGTTGTACGAGGGCTACCTGTAAAGTTTTTTTTAAAAACTAAGAAAGAATTTTTTTTTTTTTATTCTGTTTTATTGCTTTTCAAAATATTCGCCTTTAAGATTTATTTATACACTTTTGCATGCGTTCAAACCAATTCTCGATACATTTTTTTCACTCTGAAGTTCGTATCTCAAAAACATGGTTTTCGAAGGCTTCAACAGCTTCTTGAGGTGATGAAAATCGCTGTTCACGCATATTTTGTTTGAAATTGGGGAACAAAAAAGACTTTAGGGGATAAATCAGGTGAATACGGGCAATGAGACATTAATTCCATGCTCTTCTCCTCCAAATAATCAATTGTTTGACGTGCTGTGTGGGAGCTTGCATTGTCATGATGAAGAATGATGCGACGATTTTGGTTGCTTTTACCATTCAGCATTAACTGTTCTCCGATCCTCGAAAGGAATGGTTGCGACATGTCCAGTACAACCGAAGAAATAAGTGATCATTTTCTTGGAAGTGCTTGGTGAACGAACAACTTTTGTCGGTTTCGGTTCATCTTGGAAGACCCAAACAGTGGATTTTTGCTTAGTTTCCGGTTCATATGAATAAATACAAGTTTCGTCACCTGTAACGATGTTGTATACGGATTTTGCAGTGCCTATGTTGAATTTTTTTAGCAATCCCTTACACAGGGCAGGATTTTACTATAGGCTAAGTAGGCTTAAGCCTAGGGCCTCAATATTCAAAAAGATGTACATATATGCTATAACTCAAGAAACACAGAACTAAGGGTTTTATAATCCATCCTGGATCTAGTTTTGCCCTTTATAGGTTAACTAGGGCAAAATACGTTTTTGAACATGTTTATGGGTAGCAAAAAGTCGATATCTCATTGGGCCTAAGAGATATTGAGGAATCCGTAAGAAAAAGCATTTCACCCCTTTAGAAGAACTCCCTCAGTCTCATGCAGACCTCTACCAAATTATTCATAAAAAAAAAATACAGATGGCTTTACCTAACATAGAAGCAATCCTACGACTGCTTCTTAGTTTAATGGTCACTGACTGCTTTGAACAGTGATCTTTTTTAAAACTTAAAAGAATGAAAAATGAATTAAGGAGCCCATTGTCTTAAGACAGGTTATCCGCTCTGAGCATTCTGAACATTGAAAGTGATAAACTTAGAAATATTAAAAAATTGGAGGTGGTCTATCAAAGGGGACTAAAAATTTGAGTAGCCTAGGGCCTCGCGTTGTGTAAATCCGGCCCTGCCCTTACACCAATCAACATGAGCCTTTTTTGAGCTTCGGTCAAATTATGCGGATTCCATCGCATAATTTGACATTCTATGACTGATTCACAACTAAATGTTCATGCAAAATCGAATGAATTGCAGTCCCCGATATGCCAAAGAATACCTCTATCTCACGGTAAGTCACATGCCGATCTTCTTCAATCATTTTGTGCACAGAATCGATGTTTTTTTGAATCAGAACCGATTTTGGTCGACCTTCACGAGATTCATCACTGATGGACGCACGGCCCCGACGAAATTCTACAAACCAATTGTAAACAGTCTTTTCTGATGATGCTTCATTACCAAAAGTTGAACGAAGCGAATTTATGCATTGTTGTTGAGTTAGGCCTTTACTAAAATCATAAAAAATCATCCAACGAAAACATTCACGTGTAATATCCATTTTTCACAAACTTGTTGTTTTCAATCGTTCACAAACTACTCGGTCAATTTATAAGCTGCCACTGATTTCACAATAACAAATATCAAATTTTACAAATATAGTAATGACACATTTCAATATTGCCATCTTGTGGTCGTTTGTAAAAACATAAAAGGTAACCCTCGTATTTGTCCATTTTATAAGTAGTTGTAGAAGTAGTTTTCAAATAAAATGGTTTCAATTTACATTATTTTTTTGAGTATACTTTTGGGTTAAACTTCGTAGTACGCTAAATCTGTATGATAGTTCCCGAATAAGTGTTTTGAAGCATTTAATTTAAACACACATGTTAAGAGTTAGTGTCAGAGACAAAAACAGCTGCGATACATTTAATAGTAGGCCATGTGTGAAAAGGCAGTCGAACAGACATATGTACCTGCAGTGAGAAAACCGGAAACGTATGGAAACGACGTAATCTCCCAAATTAATCTATGTGCGTTATGCAATTATCATAAAGGTAAAACTAGTTTAAATATTTACAGGAGGAGAGAAAATAATAACAATAATATCACAAAGTTTAATGTTGTTTCTGATTTAAATAGATTGAGTTGATTTGAACATAAATAACTAACGACTATAATCTGAAACGAAGCTGAACAAGCAAGAAGGGATAGAATCGAATATTAATTCGATCAATAAGCGGATCGAGTTTGCCAGTGCGACATTAATCAAAATGAGATCCCTGTAAACCCATTAAAATTAGATATGCTGTCGAGATCTTAGACTATATCTCAAGAAGTTCATAATGTAAGGGAGTTAATTTTAGTATTGTTTCCGAAAATTTCATAATTAAATTCAATATAATTATCCAATTAGAGAAAAATATTAAATGTTAAAAAAAATTATATATATCTTAAGAAAGGAATATTTAAGATAAGTGTGGATAGATTTATTAGTGTAACTTGAACCCTATGTAAATTTAATATGGAAAGAACATCGTTAATTCGATAGCAATTAACAAAAATGTCAAATTAATAGATTAGACGTATATGGAGATCTTCACTTCCAAAATTCTAGTTAGATCTAGAAAAAAGGTCCTCGCTTCAAAAATACAAGTGATGATCTAAAAAAGGTATTTTCTTCCAAAATACGAGTAGTCATGATTTAAAAAAATCAGCTGTGGCCAGCACAGGACCGACCGCCATCATAAAGTACTTATATAAATTACATACTAGCAGCAGAGTAGAAATAACTTGACCTATTATTTTCTAACAGAGATATTATTTATCATCACCATGGAAACGTTACATATAAATATGAAAAACTTGAGACTTTTTCGTTTTATCAAAAAGCGTCTCAAATAAAAGTTATTAGTTACTGCTTTTATAGCAACTTTTGTTTAATAAATTTTTTCGAGATATTTTTCTGTTGTGAATTATTCGCAAAAATCTTAAAATCGACACGAGTAAACTCCCATTTTTAGTCAACCGCTTTTTACCAAAAGTTGATCAACTCGTGCCATTGATGGCAGAAGCTTAAATATGAAGTTCTATAAAAATCCTTCCAGCCGAATTTGCTCTGCACGTGTACACAGACAGACGGACAGACGGACGGACAGACAGACCGACAGACATCATGCTAAAAATAGTCAAAACGTTATGTAGGGACCTTAATTCGGACCTTAATTCGAGATCCATCGAAATCTCGAAACGTCAAAATTGTATCAATACCTCCCTTATGTTGGCGGTCGGTAAAAATAGCTCTTCAGCTCTATAATTCAAGTATATTCCTTAAAACACTTTTTTTGCCCGGGCAGGGGCTTAAGACGTAAGCCCCACAGTGTGCGCACCTGGTTTGAATCATATGTCGAAAACAATTAATCTTGGTCTTGAAATATAAACATTATTTGAGATTGTTCTATCTAAATTATTAGCTAATAACTGTCGTCTGACTTTTGAGTTAAATTGAGATTGCCAAGTTACAGGGTGTAAAGTGACAATTTTCAGTTGGGCGAAGTAAAACTCTCAGGGCAGTCAGATTTTGTCTATCATGAGTTAAACACATTTTTATCGGTCGTGTTTTAAAACATTAAGGAAAACAACTTAAATACAGAATTACGTATTTACGTTAGTGTAGTGTCCAGCTCGGAGAGACAATATTCAGAGGTTTGTGTAAGACAAATGGTTTTCGGAGTCGTTAGTGATTCTATTAACGAATGAAACGATACGGAATAGTGGTCTATATTAATAATAAAACATATCGCTCCAAAAATCAACCATTCAAAATTGGGGTGCCACAAGGCAGTGTAATTGGTTCAATTTTATTCATATTGTACTATAATGATCTTCCCAATTATTATAATAAGATAAAAAAAAAAAAAACAATTACCTCCTTTGCAGATGACAATAGCTTTCTTATATAGCGTGACACTAGTAACGAATTAACCTTACATTTCCATTCAATATTTACTAATATACACAGTTTGACCAAAAATAATAAACTAACCATACACATAAATAAAACAAATTGAGTTTTATTTAAATCAGTCCAAAATAATATAATTTCCGCCAACCCCTTAACTTACAACGGGCAAGGAATTGAAATTTCAGTGCAACTAAAACTGCTAGGTCTCACTATGGTCTAGAAAATAAATTGGACTGCTCAAATTAACTGTCTCGATTCGACATTGATCTAATGTCTGCATTAAAATCACTAAAAAAACAACTAAGGATATTATATTTTCCTTGTATTCATTCCCTCCTAAAATTTAATATAATTCAGTAGGGTCAATCAACCGATTGGAATCGTATTTTTCCTACTACAAAAATCGGCAATGCGAAGGCTGAACTATATTAAATTTAGAGATTTCTGTAGAATGTATTTTAAAAAATTATAAATATTGACGCTTCCATCATAATTATTTTATCCCTGTATATGTTTACTTATAAAAATAAAAATTTGTTCTCGATAAACAAATCATATATAAGTATATTCAACAAAAAAAAAAAAAATACTAATTCCTAAGACTCACAATTCATCCTGTTACCAAAAAGGTGCATATTTTAATTTACTGCCGGAAAAAATCAAAAACATAAAGTATATTAATAAATTCAAAAGCAATGTTAATTATCTTCTAACAGAAAAATGTATGTATGAGTTAGACCCGGTCTTTCCACCTTTAGGTAAACCTCTAGGTGACTATCTGACTGATAAGGTTATCTGGGACTTCATCTGCTGAATAAATGTCAATACCAATCAGTGAATTCAATACGTCAGTCTCATTATCGGGTTAGATAACTATCCGATAGATAAATTTGTATTGCAAGACGGGATGACATTTATTCAGCACAGAAAGTATCACATAACCTTATCTGTCAGATAATTACCCAGAGCTTTGCCCGAAGGTGGAAAGACTGGGCCTTAGAGGAATATACTGTTAATAAAACTATGTACTAGAATGTATTACTATAGTCATGTCTTACTTGTGTCGTCTACTTATGTATTATTATTATTTATTTTTTTTTTTACTTTTGACTTGCTGTACATGTAAAACATTGCAATTTTATTAGTTTTTACTTGAATTATATATAGTATACATACAAATTCGCAAAATAAATATGATAATTATTACACAGCCCAACAGACATTTTAGTGCCTGCGAGTTTTTAACTGTCTCTACGTAATTTTTGGGCACAGAATCCAAAATAGCCGTCAGATTTGGTCTATCAGATCTAGTTTTTGAGATACGCTATATTGGTCTCTTTTACAATAAATTGTCTTATTTCTTAACTTGTGTATTTTTCACGTTATTACTGTTACTATTTGCTCCAACTGCTTGTTACAAACACAAAAGAGACAAAGTAAGGTATTTATTTCACAAAGTAGATAAATATACATTCATCACTAATCACTTAAAAATGTTCTTTTGTACGACTTTCTAGCACGGAGTTTACCAGAACAGACTTTATGAAGACTCCAACAGTAGTAGGCCATCATGTGGCTATCTTATCTTCCTTGATATCTATCTTCCATAGTTTTATGTCCTGATGGAATCTTTCCCCTGGTTCTTCACTAAAATCAATTAGGTTTTCTGGTAAGTGGTCATAATACAAACGAGAATATTAAAGTTGGAAAGCATATTTTCCACTAATTCTCTGCTTTACGATTTCCAGGAAAATGTTGTACTACATGAATAAATGAACACCAAGAATTAGATTCAATCTCGATCATTGATGCGGTTGGATTGGATTGTGGATCTTCAGTAGGTTGCCTTATCTGAGGACCATCAAATATTCTGAGTTAATCCCAGGAAATTTACGTTTCAAGTAGCACAAAATCCATCTCGATTTAAAGCCTTCAAAAATTGCTACATAAGCCCAAACTTGATATGCAAGGGTGGAAATATAATTTTCTCTCTCGTAACCAAAGGTTAGTTGACAACGTTTTGTTTTTCTTGAATTATGACATTTCTTAATAAAAATCACCCAATTTCTGTTAACCCAGTGCTGATCCTTAGCTCTGCTGTCCCAAAGACATAAAAAGAAGGATATTTTGTATATTCACTTTGCTGTCCAAGGAGGAAGTTCACCGTTTTTAGATAAAAAACTAAAATCAATTAGTCTGTATCTCAAAAACTAGAGCTGCTACGAAAAAGACAAAAATATACAAAATCAGTTCTTACTTTCCGGCACCAAGATAAAAAATTATTTTGTTGGGCAGTGTTAATATTATAACGGATAAAACGAGTTATGAAGAAGACATAACAAAACAACTGTCCGTAGAATTTGAAATACGGCGACGTAAGTATTAAAATATAATTGCCGTGATAGTCAAAGTCTGGAATTAGCAAATTCTGCACAGATCTTCTTAAGTGACACCTTTACAAAATACAAATTTCCGCGAGCCACATATAAGAAGAGAAGAAGTTAGTTGATGATGTTACCCGTTCAGTCACCAGTTCCACCGTTTACGCTTTTCTTACACACACGATCCCAAAAGAACAACATTATTTTTTCAGTACTAACGAGCTATACCGTTTTCAATGCATCCATCTTATATTTGTTCGTTCTTGGCATAAGACATGGTTAAACTTCTTGGATATGTAGTGTAGTAATGTAAATTAAAGTTAACGAGATAAATAGATAGTGACAAAAACATAATTGAATGAAAATCGTTCTTAATAGGTTTAATGGAATGCGTTTAGGGTTCATCTAATATAAATAGAACTGATTTGTTTCGTTTTTATCACTTAACATTCTTAGAACAATGCTATATAATTTTGTCCTTTATATAAATACATCTAGTGACAAAAAAGTTTATAGCTTGGGTTTTCTCTCCTAACTTTTAATTACATGTTTCGTGTACAAAGTAGGAGTGGTTCATAACTTAATTATATTATTTTTACTTAGAATCAGGAATGGCGTGTGTAAGTTTACATGAAATAAATGTGAAATACATAAGAGAATCTGATAAAGGTGTGTTACAGAGATAATTTATTTATACATTTATTAATTAGGATTACAGTTGCCGGGGCCCCGTGGTGTGGCAATAGCGAGAACCCTGCGGTAGTGTAGTGAGGGCTTAGGGTAAATTGTTCCTCCAAGGTATTAGTAGTTATAGGACAAGACGCGTATAGTACAGGATAGGACACTTGCGAGGTTGAAAGAGAATGTAATAGTAAAGAGAGAGACATGAAAGGAACACTGTATATTAGTAGGCCAGTGGGCAAACCTTGAAAGAGATAGAGATACCCCCTAATAAAAGATGTAGTAATTGCTATATAAGAAACCTGAATAGTGCAGGAAGAGGGCAGAACAAGATGTAGAATTTGTCCAAGTGCGGCCAAAGACTTTTCACAGACATTTTTAGGAGTTCTTAGGTATAACTAAGAAAACGTTGTACCCCCATGTGTCTGTATGGTAGAAAATGTGTCCAAGGAGTTAAATTATAGCAATGTCTGCCAAAAAAAAATTTTTTTTCACCGAACACCAAATGAATTCTCAAAAATATTTAACTCAAACTTTCTTTAAAACCATGTTGGGGTTGCCCAAATAACAGCTGAAACCACAACATCTTCAAGATTGCCTACTACTCTATCCATAGAAACAGCTGTAGAATTAAGTATCTACATGGCACTACAATCTATAACTTCCAATAATCATAAAATAGTAATTTGCTCAGACTCGCTAGCCGCATTAAATTACATTCAGAACGAGCAAAGTAAAAAACCAACCGTAATAAAAATACAAGAAGAGATCCACAAACTCTGAAACTTATACCAAAATAAAATATACCTGATATGGATTCCAGGTCATTCAGGCATTGACGACAACGAACAAGCCGACAACGCAGCAAAAGAAGATACAACCTCAGTACAAAATATCCCCATAGCAGCAACATACTTTAAGAATGCTCTCAAAGGCATCACAATACAACACAAAAAAAAAGTGCTTGGCTCAATATCGACCCAAATACGAACACATTACGTAACATCAAGAAAGACATAAAAGTATGGGATATTGAAAAAGGACGAAAAATACAGACATTAATGACAAGACTGCACATCGGACACTCAAGACACACCCAGAGCTATCTATTCAACAGAGACCCCCCCCCTCGGTGTGAAAATTGCGACGTGATATTGACCATTGCACATATTATATCCAAATTTGAATCATATAACTCTTCAAGAATCAAATTCAACATCCCTAACATCACAACTGCATGTTTGTTTGTCCTTTATGAAAAGCCAAACGGAAGGGCCGATTTTCACCAAATTTAGTACAGTAGGTAAAATAATCCGAGGAAGGTTTTAGTGAAGGTTCCAACTTCGTCCGTGTCTCCCTAGGGGACGTTATGGGGGGAAACAATCATTTTTTACTCTCCGTGCAGTTTAAATTGATTACGTAACTAAAAACCTTAAGAGATATATCGATATAATGTACACAAAAAAGTAAATCTTAACTAGATATAAAAAGAAGTCCGCGAGAGCATGCACCAATATCGTGTATCGGGCAATTTTCTGTTTTTAAACGTAATAGTTTTTGTATTATAAAGTTTGTGGGTGCATAACATCAGAGTTTTATAGAGATGTATCAATTATTTTAGAACAATAAATTAGACCATTTTACGTAGAATCATAATATTTAACACTGTACATCAAAGATTACTAATAACGCAGTTATCACAGCGCAAAACAGAAGCCCGAAATGCAAATATGTTGAGAATTGTGGAATTTGTCAAAAACTGGTAGTGTTAAGTAGTCATTTATTTTGCCTAGCAGTAGTTAAAATTACTATACCTGCCGTTTTATATATGTAACTTTATAATCGTTATGTTCCCTTTTTTGTAATGAATGTAGTGAAATGCCGTAGCGAAGCACAGGTACAACCACTAGTTCATGAATATAATTTTAAAGATGATTTTAATTCCAACAAAACTGAAGAATAAATGAATGTTTCACCAACATTAATGAGATAGATGCAACTGATTTTGCGAAAACATAAACTCCAAATTAATAATTCAATTCTGTGCAACCCGTAACGCGTTCCTTAAACAATCTATATGCATTACAAGTATCTATAGACAATTGGTTAATTCTGCGAGCATTCGTAACGTTACATATAAATATTACGGGCGCAATTTCAACCAATTAGCTATAGGTACCTGTATCGCCTATAGATTGCTAACGCAACGCGTAATGGATTGCACAGAACTGACCCAGAAGTAGATAAGAAAACACGCGTCCACCATGTGTAACATTCAAGTTTTTTCGATTTCATTTCCGTGAGCAGCGAAAACCTAATTGACAGAGATATGGAGATCCGAACGGCAACAAATATTTGAAAGCTGTACTAGTTAATTGAGGTTATCGGATCCGAACTGAATTTGATCCTATGAGATTTTCTTCTTCTATCAACGTCAGATTTGTATCATCGTAGCTCGCGAAAGGATGACGATCAGTGGCGGGCTGGCCCGCCGGGACACCAGGCAACTTCCAGGTGGGCCGGTCCCAATAGGACCGATTCTTGAACTACTGATGTCAGCTCTTGACCCAATGGGGCGATTTATTCCAATTTTCCAAGGCTGCAAAATGTTGCAAGTCCGCTACTGATGACGAACCACTCATACTTTTTTGTATCAAGTGATGGAAAATACTTAGCGAATGATACTTAGCAAAGAGGTTTTCTAGGGTCTTCTGGCAAATTGCGAGTTTGTTGAAGATGGTTCTACGCCTGGGAATTACAAGGTTTGTTTTTAAAAAATCACGATTATGCTGTGAGCCATCAAATACGAGTACAATTATTTATTAAAATCCCGCGGTACACCTGGAATCTCTCGTGGCACACAGTTTGGTAGACACTGATCTAGAGAGTTTGGCACACAAGTACAGTTCTTTGACTCACATATAGAAAAAATACAGAGACTTCAAAAAACAACATTATAAAAATGTACACATATATACCGGTAAGCATTTCTCGGAATAAAAATGATCGGGGTATGAAACGAAAGCTTTTGTTGTTATTATAAAAAGCTTGGATTTTACCTATAAACTATGCCAAAAAAGTTTTGGCAATTATCCTATTTTCCAGATTGGCTTGTTTAAAAATCTAACAAAGTTCAGAATAACGTACAATGTCTAACTAACATAGTACAGTTGAAGCTTTGGGAGTTGCAATATTTATAAAATATTTTGATGACGCGTAATTGTATAAAAACACCAGACATAAATATATAAGAGTAATGTTTTATAATGGTTGGTTCAACTAAGAACAATGTCTCTAAAATAATTAGTAGGTGGGTTGGTAATAAATGACTGCAAATTGGCTGTGGTGAAGTCATTCAGATCATGAGTTTAGATCAAGCACAGATCAACTAATCATATCCTGGGTGCGTCCAATTTTATATACCTTTATATAACGTCTCATTATTTTATTTTTAACATTTTCTCGTCTGTCTTTATTAATCCATGACGAATTGCACTATTTTTGCAACAGGTAGGTTGTCTAGGGTTGTCCTCGCTAAGCAATGCTTAACTTTGACAAGAGTACTACTGGTCTCTGTGTTAATCTTGAATAGCTGAAATGTTTTTAAAAGTCCTATCTATTTTTGTAAAATAATTTATACTTGGCAATGGTAACCTGGCGAATTAAGCGAAAATAAATGCATGTAAATCAAAAAGAAGGGAGAAGGGGGAAGTTTACAAGGTTGGGCCAACAGACAAGAAAATATGGAAATTGATGAACAATTAACAAGATTTAATAAGAAAAATATATGACGTTCGGCCAGATTGCTTGGTCATACATATCAGCGTTGGCTCTGCAACTCAGTTGAGTCCAAGAGAGTGCAGTAAATACAACTTAGGGAGAATAACGATGATGATAATAAAAATGATGTGGAAATTCAGTTACCATCTGTTGCATTGTCAAACAAAAGGCCGCTAACACAGGTTAAGGTGATGAGATTGCAGGGATGGGCTTTCATAAAAGTACTTACGTCCTCTGCACCCAAAATATGTTGCTCACCACTTTGAATGAGCTATTGCGCATTGAGCTATAATCGTTCAGGATTATCAGAATGAATCTTTTTAAAATCGTTGGACCAATGCTTTGACCAACTTAGTCACTGGATTTATCACCTATATTTGTCAAATCGTTTTTGTCAAGTATATCAGTCAAATATTCTTCTTCTTAACGTTGTAATCCTCCTAACGTTGGCAATCACTATGGCGAGAGTCTCGTGGTCTGCTGCTAGATGGAATAGTTCACTGGTGTTTTGAATTCCAGTCTATTTTCTGATATTCCATATCTTCCTGTCCCCTACTAACTCTTCTTCGACCTTCCATTTTCTGGTTCAGTATCAGCTGTAGTGCTCGATATCGCTTCCCTCTTCAATATACGAGGGTGATTCAAATTGTGCCTGCATTTTATTTCTTTTTGGTCGATACAAATTATGTATTAACATTATATATGCATCATTTTTCTAAGTAACAACCGCCCTTTAAAATACATTTGTACCATCGCTCCAGTAGCTTCCGTATTCGTCTTGAAAAAATTTTTTTTGCTGACAATGCTTGTGCATCGGCCAAAGATTTTTCATGTTGCACCGCATCCATAATTTCCTCATTAGAATCAAGTCGCTTGCCTCCCAAAAACTCTTATTGATATTTTAAATCTCAGTAATTTCCATCACAGATATTCGCTTATTGTTCTAGATGAGCTGGTCAATATTCCCACGATTTACAGTATACGCTGCTTTCGACAAATTTCACACGTGTTTATCCAGGAAGAATTTTCACCAATCAAAGATTGTTCTGAGTGATAAAAATTCTTCTTCAAACAGTTTTTGAAGTATCTGATAAATCTCAATTGCTTATACACCTTCACTGAAAGAAATTTTACGTTGTGAAACAGAATATGAAACATCGTTAGACGTCTTAATTAATAAAACTGAGAGTATTGATGCAGTTTTCATATTAAAACTCTTTGCAGTAACTCTTCAATTACGTTAAAAAAATAATATGCAGGTCATTGTCTTATACAGCACAATTTTCTGCAGACTTTTGTTGCAATTCGCGTTGCATTCGATAGTCTTAGAACTTGCTGTTTTATCTAGCAACTCAAAGTATCTTCAACATGCCACGGTGAATTCACATTTCCTACTTTTATTTTATTTTTTGTTAATGTTTTCAATGTCCTCAACTCCACACAGTCCATAAAGTATTTTACCATTCTCTATTTAAGTTACAATTTGAGGTTGTTGAGATATTATAGTTTCAAATCGAAGATTATAAGTAAAACTTATTTATTACGTACACGTATATACAAACTGCTGCAGATTAACTCCACAAATACTCCAGAATGTTTAAAAACTACAGTATAACTGATGAACGTCGTCGAATCCCATTATTTGTTACTCAATAAATGTTAACACTATTACTATAGCATTCTTTATAGATGGGACTGGTTGGAACACGGCGCGCTTGCATTGCTTTTGCGATTCTGATTTCTATTTCACGTTCAGACGGAATAAAAAGCACATGTGTCGTATTCCAACCTATATGGGATAGCATACATGAAAGAAGTTATTGGCTTTGTTCGAGTGAATATCTATCGAAACATGTTACATATTCTTATCAGCGACGCTAAATGTGTCTAACTGACAAGATTGTTATCTTGATGCAATATATGTAAGTGGAAGAATTCAGTTTATTAATCAAATTCAACGAAACAAATAACGAGTTTTTGCTCTAATCTACAAACACATTTGATTTGCTACGAACAGTTTGCATAATTGTCTGAAGTCTACCACGAATAACAAACATCTTGCCAGAAACAGTCACTGTTTCATCCGTGAACGCTAAAAGGAACATGGCACCCTCGTGTGATCTAATCTATAAGAAACTTCATCTGCAAATAAAGCTATTATTCAATTTTATATTTTTACGTGCTTTTCAAAAATATATAGCAGCTTTAAATACAACTTATAGCATTAAGTTTAGATTTGAATGATCGCGTTAATATCAAAATTTTATCATAACAAAATAGATATTTATTTTGATAACTAAAATAAACAAATAATATTTCTAAGAACATAAATATAATTAATGGCATTTATTTTTGTAAATTGAAATATATATTTACAAAGTTTTTAACACAGGTAGATAATTTTTATCTATTTCTTGTTCTAGTTTTCAAGAGTACTTTTTGATACTAAATAAGTCAAGGTTTAATTCATTGATCATTGCCATCTTTGAGACTTTAAAACAGGGCTTCGAACCGGAACTGAACCGAAAACCGCAAACCGAAAAAAACCGTGATATTTGTCGGAACGAAAACCGGAACTGAACCGAAAAAAATATCGGTTTCTTTCGGTTCATATAATGTTTATGTGAGTGAATATAAAATACATTTTATTTAAGATTATTTTTTTAAACTGATGAGAAAACGGAAAAAACCGTTATTTTTGCCGGAACGAAAACCGGAACCGAACTGATATATATATTTTTTAATTGAACCGGAACGAAAACCGAAACAAAAAAAATAACGCTTCGAAGCCCTGCTCATCGAAGAAGTATAAAATGGCAGTGCCAAAGAAGAGACAGAAACTGAGCGACAGAAAAAGAGATATAGAGAGAAATAGAGAATATTATAGTACCACTTATGACTGAACGCAATGTACCACATATGAAATGTAAAGTAGCTGTAAACAAATGCCACTAATAAAAATGTATCAAATAGCTACTAAAACTATTAATAATGCATGTTTGTTTTTGAATTTTAAATATAGTATATAGCTAAACAGGTAATACTATTCCTATATTTAGAAATTACGTCAAAAATGACAATTTAGATGCAGTATATCTTTGAATTATGTGACCAGTGCAAGGTTACAGTAGTTATTACTTAAGCAAGTTCTAAATATTCACCTTATCACTTATTTTTTTGCAATACTGACGTAATTAAATATAAACTAGAATAATTAATTAACATATTTATAAATTGGTTACTATAACCATAATACGAAACTAAGACAAAATAAAGCACTCACACTGAAGAATGTGAAAAAATGGAGATGTGTTACCTGAGGAAGATGATATACTGCATAGATGGAAACAGTACTTTCAAGAACTTTTAGAAACAAAACATGAAGCACCAAACCTAAGAGTAGATGAAGGAAACATAACAGTAGATGGTAATAAAAGAAAAGGAGGAACAGAAGATATGACAATAGAAGAACTGGAGGAAATTGTACAAAAAACGAGAATAGGAAAAACGCCAAAACATGACAAATATATAATAATTAAGGTGATTATGATAAAAGCATTGCCATGATAGGGGAAAGAACTTTTACTATACTTATCAAATAAGGTGATAAGGGAAGGTAAAGCTCCGGGAGACTGGAAAATAGACATAATAACACCAATCTACAAGTGAGATGACTCAAGAGAATGCATGAACTATAGAGGGATAACTCTTCTTAGCTCGGCTGCAAAAATATATGCTGGAATCATAGAAAAAAGGATAAGGGAAAAGGTGGAAACAACAATAGAAGAAAACCAATATGGGTTTAGACCAGAACAGAAGGGTACAAGATACACATTTAGACAGATTTCTGAAAAAGCCTTGAAATAAACACGAGACTTATACCTTTGTTTCATAGATTTGAAAAAAGCATATGACAGAAGAGAAAGAGCATATGTGGACGGTTCTAAAAAGGAAGCACGTCTAAAAAGGAAACAGGGAATCCGAAGAATTCGACACGATGGAAGGTCTACATGGCTGTTTTTAAGCCCTCTACTTTTCACCATTGTAATATACCTAGCGATAAAATAAATTAAAAAAATTGATGTGGTGTGAATTTTCACACATTTGAGGGTTTTGTAGGTATTTTATAAGTGTAAGAAGCCAACATAATACTGGATGTCTAGGAATATTGTTTCTATAATCACATCAAAATCAACAGATTTTTGATAATAATTTTTACTCTTTATTTGAGTACTAAGAGCTTCCATTTAATTTTATAAACAAAATTCCATCTTTCTTTTCTGCTTCGTAATCTAGTCTTCATTAGATTGATAAGAAATATATTTATAAAAGGCTTCATTTTATTAAATTTCAGTAACGTATTTCCCACTTTAACAATATGTTATTTGCTTTATAAGTATTTCAAAAACATGAAAACTGCAATATTTTTCAAAAACGCAGTCGGATCAAAAATTCCTCTCCTACTTTTCCTCAGATCATTTCCTCAATAAATCAACATATATTATCTATAATTTTTTCAAATTTTTAGTTTAACCTTTTTGGGTAAAAGGGGGCGGGACAAGTACTTTTTTAGCACATTTTTGACTAAAATCGTAAGTAAAAAAAAAAAAACGAATTTTAAAAAACTACTTTTTGTTCCCGAATCTGTTGAACTATTCCGATTCCCATCAATGTTCATTATGAAGATTATTTCAGACTTTTAGATCAACCCGTCTCAGAGATAGGGTGGGGAACAAAAGTTTTTTGATATATTTTTGGCAAAATTTTTTGGGAAATTCTCTTGAATTACGTTTTTAACGTAAGAAAATCATTTTTAACAATTAATTTCGTCTTAATTTCGATTTAAATGTATTAAAAATCGTTTTTATTGTACGAAAATTATTATCGAAGTTGAGTTTTGTGTTAATTTCGAGGGAAATTCGTCGTTTTTAATGTAAAACAAAATATATATTTCTAAGCACACAAATGTTTTTCGCTCAGTCATGGAATAAGCCTTCCTTTTAATTTTTTGCTTGGAGGCCCTTTAAATTTGTTTAAGGCAGTGATTCCCAAAATGTGCGCCGCGGCATCCTGGGACACCACGATTGGGCTACAGAGGCGCCGCGAAAATATTCCAATATTCCTCCAACTGCGTTAGTTAGACCAATGTTTTGACTTGGGGCGCCGCGGAAAAATTCTGATACATTCAGGGTGGCGGGAACCGAAAAAGTTTAAGAACCACTGATTTAAGGGAATAAAATTCCAAGTAATGCCACTGATGGGCAAGCAATTAAAAAATTGTGACTATACTTTTAAAATAAATCAAGTTTTTGAAGTATCCTAATTATATCTAATATATTCTAAAATATCTCGTATGTTATAAAATGTGTTTTGCGTTAAATTCTCCATTTATAAAAAATTAAATGTGTAAATATCTATATTTATTCAACATTGTTTACTTTTAAATACATTTTACACGGCACTATAATAAAACAAAACAATAAACAATAACGATTTTACATCTTACTATTGTTAAAGTGTACATTTTCTCGGAAAATTTATAATTAATATATGACGGTTTTATCTGATCGAATAATCTTACAACGTAAATTATGCAGTGAGACATTTTACCTTTAAGAAACACACAGAAAATAGTAGAATTATATGTATATATTAATGTGTGCTGAAAAAAATTACTGTTCACTTTTGTAAAAACAAACTAAGAGGAAATTTTGATTTCAATAGTTTGCACCTTTGAAATTGCATGTACTGTTGATATTCAAAAATTTATGTGAAGTGTGAATTTTCATACATTTCAGGGTTTCGCAGGTATTTAGTAAGTGAATGATGATTATTTGGGATGCCAAAACAAATTTTATTTTAAAATATTTTTTTTGTTAATTTTAATTCGAATGCCTAATACCATTATTTAGGTTTCTAAATATGTGCAGTATTTTTTTTTTTATATATAGCAAGGTTCATTAATATTTTGAAAATTGCGCCTGTGGTTTCCATTGGTTGTTTTAAGTCATAACTCCGGCCCTCTGATTCCGTGTATTCAATTTCAACAATTTCCACTGGTTATTAAATTTACGATTTTAAAAATTAAATGCAACATTTGCCCAAATATAACTAGAATTTTGAAAAAATAATTTAAACAAAATAAAAGTGCAAAAAAAAACAGAAAAATAAAATTGTCTCGAGACCGGATCGAACCTTAGTTTGCAAATTATAACGCGAGCATGCTAACCATTCACAATCACAGCATGCTGGTTTACTGTCTTACATAATTTATTAAATATTTTACATGGTCAAGCAAAAAACACAAAAATGCGTTATTTTCCGAAAACATAATCTGATCAAAAATTCCTGTTGTATTATTCCAGTTCACAGAAATGTACATTACTTAGAATTTTTTCAGATTTTTAGTTTAAACCATCTGGGCTACAGGGTGTAGGACAATTTTTTTTTTGCACAATTTTGGCAAAATAATTTATTTTGCAAAAATAAAATTTTGATCGTTAATCCACGTACTAAGGGCTTTCATTTGATACCCTTCTCAGCATTTAAAAAAAAAAAAAATCTTTTTCGATGAGCAGATAATTGTTGTATTCCGGTTCCCATCAATGTACATTATGAAGATTTTTTTAAAAAGATTTTTAGATAAATCCCTCGGGAGATAAGATGAGAGACAAAAATGTTTGGCACATTTTTGGCGAAAATCCCCATAACAAAAATAGATTTTTCAAAAATAAAAATTTGTTTGTTTATTCACATTAAGTGGTTTCATTTCATCTCACTCAAAATTAAAAAAAAATATTTATTTTTTCATTAAATATATGTTTGTTTATATCAGTTTCATGCAGTGGCGGCTAGTGCAGGGAGGGCAACGAGGCAATGCCCTCCCAATTACTTACTTTTGAAAAAAAAATAAAATCTTTAATAAAAAATAATAATAGTAACATGTATCATTTTCATTTTACCCATTTTAAATTAATATTTAGTCATATTGAAATGTTTATAACTTAAATTCGCATCATGGGTCAAAACATATTTTGTACGTAGTTTTAATTATCAGTCGGAGTGCTTTATTTTGACATTTGTTTGTAGTTCTGTGTTATTAGAAGGTTATGTATGTTAGATGTTTTAATAATTACATTATTAAAATAGTGTTTTATTAGTGTATTTGCTAATTATTTACTTGCTACATTTTCTTAAGTTTATATGATTGTGTCTCATGTAAGTGGCGATTTTGAAAAAAATTAAATAATAAATAAATAAATAAATTTAAAAAATGAATGAGAATGAAAATAGCGTGAATTCAATTTTAGAACTGGTTTCCAAAAATAATTTAACATACCTATGATATAAAAATTAGACTTAAAACTTTAGGACCACCAAGACCGGAATTAATTTTAACGAGTTCCCAAGAAAATGTAAAAACAATAAATTTCATTAAAAAACCTTTTTGATAAGCTTTTTGCCCCACCAGAAAATAATGTCACAAGCCACCACTGGTTTCATGATGTGTTTTCTTGAGCTCTCTATATTTTTCCTATATGTGGGTCAAAGAGTTGTATCAGCATACCGAATTTCAACATTCTATGTTAATTTCTACCGTAGACAGACTGACAGACAGTCAGATACATAAGTGACGTTATAAGCGTTTTTTGTGATTATACCTACAAAACCCTAAAAATGGTAAAAAAATCACTAATCTGTCATTCCATTCAACAAATGTCATAATGAAAAATGATATCTTAATTATAATGATCATAACCAATAAATCTGAAGTTTGTTTTACAGCGGAAGAAATGACGTTTAAAGTCAGTAATACACTATTGAAGTAACCAATATAACCAGATCTGGTTTGCCCTTACAAAAGTGAACACAATATAAAAGATTTAATTTTCCATTGACGTTAAACTGTCGGAAAATAAAATAGTATTATCTGTCTGTTCGGTAAAAATTGTAGCCAAACGGCTAAACCTAGAGAGTTGAAATTTGGCATGCTTATACAACTCTTTGACCCGCACATAGGAAAAATACTAAAACATCTAAAAAACATACGCCCCTAAAAATATAAACAAATATGTGCTCATCGAAAACAAAAATATTTTTTTTAAATTCTGAGTAGGGTATCAAATGAAAGCCCTTAGTACGTAGATTAACGATCAAAATTTTATTTTTGCAAAATAAATTATTTTGAAGCGATTTTTGCCAAAATTGTGCAAAAAAAATTTGGTCCCACACCCTGTAGCCCAGATGGTTTAAACTAAAAATCTAAAAAAATTCTAAGTAATGTATATTGGTGTGAACCGAAATAGTACAACAGGAATTTTTTATTAGATTATGTTTTCGGAAAATAACGCATTTTTTGTGGTTTTTGGTTCACAAAGTGCAAAAGTTATACCAATGTAAGACACTCATACGCAAGGCGTTCGATAGAGTAATGGGTTAGAGCACTGCTGGTAAACGAAGGGTTTCGAGTTCAAGTACGGAGTGAATTTTATTTTTTCCGTTTTTTTTTTTTTTGTATTTTTCTTATCTTGAAATTATTTTGTCAAAATTCTAGTTATATTTTGACAAACGTTGTATTTAATTTTTAAGAGCGTAAATTTAATAACCAGTCTTATATGATTAACAGACGATAAATTATTTTAAAAATATCGTTCATTTTGCCGTGATTACTATAAAGTAAAATTTGTCCTACACACTCAGCATACCGCCTTCACTTATTATATACCTGCGAAACCCTGAAATGTGTGAATATTCACACTTCACATCAATTTTTTATGTTGTCTATTTAAAATATCATCTTAGGGTGGTACTGCTGAAATGGCAGCTTTCAAAACATTTGACAATTCATATTTGACATTAAATTATATGTCAATTTATTTTTTTAATTGAAAAGTATTTTTATACAACCAAAATAAGAACATAACATCAGAAAATATGCATAAGAGACAACAATTAGATAAATATACAAAAACACACATATATAACGCTTACGGAAAACTTTTAGAAAAAAAATGGAACAAAATTAAAAAGAAGCGAAATTATAGACCTTGTGGCAGATATTTTTTCAGTAAATCTTGATGTCCTTTTTGTTGTGAAATATAAAATAATTTACCCATTTCAATTTCTTTAGATTTCTGAAGGAGAAGAAAAATTTTAAATGAAGGTGCCGAAAATTTAAGACCGACGAACATGGGAAGAGGAAATAATAAGAAAACAGATAGAACCACAGACTACATGCTTCGGAAAGATTTGCAGAGAAAAATTTGGGCTTTACTTTCAAAAAATGAATATTTTTGTTTAAATATGTTATTAAATTTTGCCAAACAAGAATCAGATTTTAAGGGCAGCAGAATAAAATGATAAATTATTATTATATAATATGTAATTTTGTTTTTTACATTTTATCACGATATTTCATTGATAATCGTAATATTTTTTTACTATTATACGAGTAATAATCGAAAGTTTGATGAAATAAATATTAATATATAAAGTCTGTTCCAAACGGTTAGGCGGAACTAGATTTTGCAATCTAGTTACTTTCATCGTTTAAATCGTGCTTTTCGGCCGTTTTGTTTAAGCTTTGTAAATCATACTTACAATAAACATTTTTTGGTTAAAGTTAATATCATTTTAAAATGCCATTTTCTTTATATTTAGATTTTTTGTGTCATTCTTAATACAAATTTCCCATTTATTTATTTTTTTGTTATTAAAATATCTAAAAATAATAATTTACTTTTGACATATGTGATTCGTTTCCATGGTTTCATTGTTGGAATTTTAAATTTTGAAATTCGCCGACCAGCGTAGCGTAGTGGTAACACATGTGCTCTGCGTTGCGAAGGTCTCGGGTTCGAATCCCGTTAAGGCATGGAAATTTTCTCACATAAAAATCGTCCTGGCTAATTGCCAAAGTAGCAAAGGCCATTAAAATTTAAAAAAAAAAAAAAAAAATTTGAAATTCCAACGTGAAAAATGAAATATCCCAAGCAAGGTCCCTCTTCTCGTGACAACCTAAAAGAACGAAATTCCCATTTAGTTCCGCCTAACCGTTTGGAACAGACTGTACATTCAAAATATTTGACATGTCAATCACAATTTTGACATGTCGATTTAGTAATAACCTCAATATGATGAAACTTAACCATACTTTTAAAAGCCAGATTTACAAGTTCACATAATTTTACAAAAGTCTATTTACACCACAACAGTCACTAAAGTAACCAGATCTAGTTTCGTATTACAAATTGAGACAGATTATAACCAAATATATATCGTATTCTAATACAATAAAATTCTAATACAATAAAAATTGGAAATGCTGTCATATCGAATAAGTTATATAAATAAAATACAAGTTTATATTCTACTGTCTCTAGAAAATAGCTCCCACGTGAATGTCAATAGCAAAACATCGCTAGTGTCTTATATGACAGCCTTACGAAACAAACTATGCTTCCCCTTCAAAAGCAATGCACATTTGTCTATTCGAAAAATGTCGTCGACCTTTAGCAAGTAAGGAACATTTGAATAAAAGATGAAATCCAGAACGGATGTTCTTCGAAAGTTAATTATTAATATTAAATATGATAATACGGAATATTTGTTGATTTGGTATGTCAAATTAGCATATTTAGCTTTATTTTTGTGAGTTCATAGCTTCAAATATATACTGCTCACAAAACAAATTATATATTAATTTATATCGATTAGGTATATGAGTATTTGTGGTGCTCAAATACAAATTTCTATAATGCAGTGAAACCTGGGTTCACGACCGCCTCTGTTCACGACCAGTGGGAGCGGTAATTTCAGAAATAAAATTTCATTATTATTTAAATAAAATTATTCAATTAATTAAAAATATTCAAATTATTTAAATATAAAAACGAATCTATTTTAAGATAAACATCCTCAAAGATTATTTGAGCTATCATATCTTTTTTTAATTATATGTTGAGGGACAAGGGTAGAAATTACGTTCGTATTAATATACGACCGTAATGTTTTGTTTAAAATGTTGTCAGTGTTTATCTCAAGTACATGCTCAAATGTTTACACAGATGCGGATATGCGACCATATATTTTCAGTGATATGGGCTTCGTACGTAATTAGAGTCAAAATTAATTATTTAGGGTTATGAATTATTGGGAATAGAAATATGAGTCTTTAAGATAAGTTAAAAGGTTTTTGTTGCTAATTGGAGAGTTGATTATTTTTACAACCACAAAAAATGGAGTTCAGAGATCAAATTATTAGTTTTAAGAAAAGGGCTGGGAAAATCTTATAAGAGACAGGGAGTCGTGACTAAACAAGCACCAGAGTCGGACGAACCTCCCAAGCATTTTTTTGGTTGAGAAACCCGGTAGCGTGTAGTGAACCAGAAGTAGTCTGGAAGTGTTGAGGACAGTTTAAATGGATTGAACGAACCTCGAGGTGTTTAACGGCTTGTGAGGTGAAACGGTGATTGTGAGGTTTGTGTTGAGTGTATCTCATGGGATTTCGTAGCCAGCATCTTGTAATTGTAAGTTCTAGTGTACTCTTTAATTTATACCTTTATTGAACATTAAACGTAGATTCAAAAAATGCAGACCCTTATTCCTATCGTAAAGAATCTAAGCAACCGACCGGCGGACCTTTCGGGTTTCAGACTTGATTCCGCTCGCAAATCTTGGAACCCACTATGTGGAGGGCCTTTCAAAGTAAGTACCATGAAGTACAATGAAATTGTTTAAATTCATTCAAACCGTGACGTTTCGACCGATCCTAGAAATGCCCCCACAAACCAAATCGGTTTACGACTAGCTTTGGTGACCAAATTTTGACTCGGTTGGCGTACAATAACTCGGTTCACGACAAAGGTTGTCGACCAGTTCAGTTAGCAACCCCCTCATAACTCAGTTTCTGTTAGTCAAGCCTGCTCTTCGGAGTACTTTGTGTGCCTTAGTACTTTAAAAAACTTAATTTTTGCTTAACACTCGTTAATTTTAGCCCTCATTATGGCTTCTAAGACTGAAAAAGTAGCCTCCTCCTCCTCGACCGCCACCCACAATGAAGGTAATTTACGTAAAGTATTTAATTTTAATTTATTTTTCTATAATTAATGTTATATGTAATTTATGTGCATTCTAAACAAAAATTTCACTTAAAAAAATACCAAGTTTCAAAGTCTGGAACGGATTAATTGTATTTACATTATTTTCAACGGGAAGAATTGTTCACGACCAATTCGTTTCACGATCAGGATCCAGGAACAGATTAAGTTCGTGAACCGAGGTTCCACTGTATTTGAACTGCTTTATGAAGGATGCGACTTTTGTACATCGATTTATAACTGATCAGTGGTCCATCACTCCACACCAGAAAAGAGGTACAGTCAACGATAATTGATGCATTTATGTTAATCTTTTAGAGCAAATGAACAAAGAAATTCGTGAACAAAGCAAAAATCCATTTTTACTGTAGGAATGGTTGTGATCATTTTCTTGGGTGTTAAGACAGGGACAGTGTGCCAAAAATTATCTGTGGCGAGGCAAATTTATACCTTCCTTTTACACAGTGGCCGAAAGAATAGCGGCAAAGGAAAAACAAAATAATTTTTATAGATGTGGTTATAGAAATTAAATGAAATATTACACAAAATTTTGTTTATGTAGTGGTATCATATGCGATTTTGCAACTGTAGTGTCAGCAATTAAGAAGAAATCGGAAACAACTCGTTCCAATACCAACAACTGAAAACGATTCTGAAACTACAAGCTCTGAAAATAAAACACCAGAAGGAGAAATGAAGCATATTGAAGCTGAAGAGGAACACAACGAGTTACCTCCTCAAGCAGAAACCTCAAGTACAAGTTCCCAAAAACAAGGAAGTCCAATGCACACAAGAAGTGGTAAAGTTCTTCAAGTACCACCGTGCACATTAACCAAAAGAAGGAAGATGTAGTGTCAGCTTGACAGTTATACTGTCAGAGTGACATTTAATATAATTATGTATTTTTAGTAAGCTATGCGAGTTACAAAAGAAGGCTCATTGATAGATAGTTGTCATGTAGTTGCTTTTTGATAAATAAATTAAAACATAATACAAAGTATTTCAAATAATTAATAATTAATACTTATTGAACAGGAACCTCTGCGTGTAATTTAGACAAATATCCACAAAGATATTAAAAAAGGTTACTTCAAAATGTTTGGATGAGTCAACGATTGATGTATCTTTTCCCTCGGAATCATATTTCTTCTTTTTATGCCGAATTATGATCGGAGGTTTAAGCTCGAAATCTGGAGATATTTCCACCGTGATAGCAATTTGACAGAGTATTTGCTGATATCCGCTGTCACGACCTTCTTCTTCTTTGGGTACTGTCGTTGACCGGCCTCATTATAATAATAAAATATAAGTCCTCCATTCTGATCTGTACATTGTCAGGTCTTTCATGTGCCCTGTATTATTATTCTATTATTATTTATTTATTTTTCATCGCCTATTTCTACAACGAGGCTAAACGCCGATGCCAGGGGGAAATACTACCAATTTCGCTACTACCCATTCTCCCAAAAAATTTTGAAATAGTCTTAAAAAATCAGCTAGTTAGTTATTTTGAAAAATTTAATTTATTCACAGACTGTCAACATGGTTTTAGAAGAAACAGGTCGACACAAACTGCGTTAATGAAAGCATATGATTATATGCTCCGATGTATAAAAAATAATGGAATGGTTATGGGTATATTTTGTGATCTAAGTAAAGCTTTCGACACTATAGATTTTAACATCTTTATTAAAAAATTGATGTGAAGTGTGAATTTTCACACATTTCAGGGTTTTGCTGGTATTTAGTAAGTGAATGATGATTATTTTGGATGCGAAAACAAATTTTATATTAAAATATTTTTTTTGTTAATTTTAATTCGAACGCCTAATACCATTATTTAGGTTTCTAAATATGTGCAGTATTTTTTTTTTTTTATATAGCAAGTTTCATTAAGAATTTTAAAAATTGCGCCTATGGCTGACATTGGTTGTTATAAGTTCCGCCCCTCTGATTTCGTGTACATTGAAACAGAATTAAATTATAATTTAAACAATTTCCACTGGCTATTAAATTTACGCTTTTAAAAATTAAATGCAACATTTGCCAAAATATAACTAAAATTTTGAAAAAATAATTTAAACAATATAAAAATTTAAAAAAAAAAAACAAAATTTAATATAGTCTCTTCTCACAAGGTTCGATCCCTTTCGGATCGGGTTACTTGGGTGAAAAATCAGCGTCTGATACCACTAGACCAGCATACACGTTACAATGTGGCGTGTTACAAAGCTATAACTTGTGTACATTATTAGCAAAAAATCACAAAAACTGCGTTTTTTTCCAAAAACCTAATCTGATCAAAAATTCCTGTTGAACTATTCCGGTTCACACCAATGTACATTACTTAGAATTTTTACAGATTTTGAGTTTAAACCATCTGGGCTACAGGGTGTGGGACAAAAAATGTTTTGCACAATTTTGACAAAAATCGCTTAAAAATAATTTATTTTGCAAAAATAAAAATTTGATCGTTAATCCACGTACCAAGGGCTTTCATTTGATACTCTACCCAGAATTATAAAAAAATATTTTTTTTTTTCGATGAGCACATATCTGTTTTTATTTCAAGGGGGATATATTTTTTAGATGTTTTAGTATTTTTCCTATGTGCGGGTCAAAGAGTTGTATAAGCATGCAAAATTTCAACTCTCTAGGTTAAGCCGTTTGGCTACAATTTTTACCGAACAGACAGACAGACAGACAGACAGACAGACAGACGACAAAATGACGGTATAAGGGTTTTTTGGTCATACCTACAAAACCCTAAAAATGTGAACATTATGGTATACGGGGCACAACATTGCAAATATTCGTGTCTTATTTAAAACAAGAAAACAGCAAGTTAGCTACAAAGATGAGTTATCTAACTGCAAAATTGTATCAAACGGTATTCCACAAGGTTCAGTCCTAGGTCCAATTCTGTTCATAATATATGTAAATGACCTTACAGATTCCATAAATTGTGCAGAAAAAATTATTTTTACAGACGACACAAATTTCTTGAATCCATATTCCGAACTAGACTACAATAATATAATTACAGAAGCACAAAATTGGTTTAATAGTAATAAATTACTATTAAATCTTACTAAAACAGATAAACTAATTTTTTCTTTAAGGCAAAACAACGTAGATTTTGGTTCAACATCAATAAAATTTTTAGGACTAAATTTAGACCATAATTTAAATTTCAACTCTCACATATTACAACTTGGGAATAAATTATCAAAAACTATATATCTATTACGAAAAATTAGACTTGATGTTTCAGACAATATTGTAAAGATGATATATCATTCATTATTTGAGAGTCACTTGATTTATGGGATAACAATATGGGGAGCATTACCATGTGCGAAAAATATGTTCTTAATACAAAAAAGAATGATAAGAATAATGTGTAATGTCAAAAGTAGAACGCGTTGTCGACCACTTTTTATGAAACTAGGTCTACTAACCTTGCCATGCCTGTACATTTATTATTGTCTTCTGTACGTGAAAGAAAACATAAATAAATTCAATAAGATGAAAGATGTTCATGAATACAATACCAGGCATAATGATCTGTTACTAGTTAATAGAATTAGACTGGAAAATGAAAAATCTAATCCTAATTACATGGGTGTTGATTTATATAATAAGTTACCTGCTAGTTTCAAAAAATTATCTTGCATTAAATTTAAATATGAATTAAAAGTTTTATTAAAAAAACATAATTTTTATAATATTTGTGAATATTTGAATATCTGAGTGAGATAAATTTTTGGAAATAAAAATTAATTTGTAGCTAAACCTAAGATTGATGTTCTATAATATGAATTAACACTGTATGTCAGCTGATATCTATTATATTTGTATGTAATTCAATTATTAGAACATTTCTTTAATTTCAATATATTGTAGATTATGTATGTAAACTATGACCTATGTAAACATTCCTGTTATGTCTGAACATCAATAAACAATTATTATTAAAATGGGAGTAATGTAAACTTATTATTCTCGCCCGAATAATATCACCAACGAAGGAGGCTCTAACCACCGACCGCCCAGACCAGACTGTTTCTATCAGTCTAAAACGTATACCAATACTTGTTATATCTTCGGTTAGCTGATCTCTCCATCTCTTGCGATCTCTTCCCAGTGATCGACGGCTATTCAATCTTCGTTGGGAAGATTGAATAGCCATCATTTTGACACAATAATCATTTAAAAAGAACTAAACTTTTAAAATTCTAATGCATTCCGATTAGACTGTATTTGAGCTTAATAATTTTAATGTTATATTAATTTTAGATTATAGTTACACTTCGTACTTCGTGTAATAATAACATTGCACAAAAATTTAGATTAAGTTATTTTAAACGCCAGTGATTTACTTTTGATCATTGTTCATCGAACGAAATTTCTCTAGACACTTTCCAAAAAATATGTTTCAGTCGTTTTAATGCATCAATGAGACTTCATCATCTCGGTAGCAGTAAAGCTTCTAAGGTTAGGAATGTTAAAGGTTTTTTTTTTAACACTCAATCTTTTAGTGGAGATGAAAAAAAAATTAATAATAATAAATATACTTCTAGTATCAGTGGAAAATAAAATAAATAATAACAATTTTTCTGGGATCTGTTGCTGCTTCATTGACGATTAGAGACTAGTACAGGGAACAAAAAAGGCTCTAGAATTTTGATTTAAAATTCAACTGTTGTCACCTTTCATATTTGCTCTATTATCATATCCTTCACACTCCAAAGAAATTAAATATTTTAAACGGTTTTTTTGTGAGCCATTTAATTAGTTGTTTTAACGTTTGACCGGTCGAAACGTCACACTAACCATGTGGTTTTCATATCTATGACCGGTGGTCTAGAGAACTTACCTTCTCTGCCCTTATGCGCTTACCTAGGCGTTTGGGAACTTATTTTATTTTATTTTTTTTTTTATTTATAACGTGTAAAAAATAAAAATGTCTTTTATTGTATGACCCGGAAACGTAGCCCTTCTGAAAGTGCGGCCTCATCCCACGCGCTTACGTTTAAATGTTGTTAATTGTTTCTCTTCTAAAATGTTTAATCATAGTAGCTAACTTTTTGGACCATGTGAAAAAAATATATAAATATTGAAAAAGGACCGGGTTTATTACCGGTGATATTACACGTTTCCGTATAAGTGTTCTTTATATGGCAAAAAAATCATCTGTGGCCACCACAGGACCGACCGCCATCACAAAGTACTTGTTTAATTTATGCTGCTTTATGAAAAAAATGTCTCAAATAAAAGTTGGTAGTTATTGGTTTTATATCAACTTTTGTTAAATAAATTTTTTCGAAATATTCGCAAAAATCTTAAAACCAACACGAGTAAATTCCCATTTCTAGTTAACCGATTTTCTCAAAAGTTGATCAACTTATGCCATTGATGTCAAAAGCTTAAATATGAAGTTTCATAAAAATCCTTTTGTTATATAAATTTTTTCGAAATATTTCTCTGTTGTGAAATTTTCGCAAAAATCTTAAAACCAACACGAGTAAACTCCCATTTCTAATTAACCGATTTTTACCCAAAGATGATCAACTCATGCCATTGATGTCAAAAGCTTAAATATGAAGTTTCATTAAAATCCTTTTAGCCGAATTTGCTCTGCACGTATACACGGACAGACAGACAGACAGACAGATATCATGCTAAAAATAGTCAAAACGTTATTTATTCAATTCGTGGAGATCCATCGAAATCTCGAAATGTCAAAATCGGTATGATCACAATACCTCCCTTATATATATTGGCGGTCGGTAAAAATATATAAAAAATGCAAATGTTAACCAACCCAATGATTTTACAGAAAATGAAGAAGGCTATAAGTCTTGGTGCATACTTGGACTAGTTAGAGCAAAAAATGGTTGGTTTATCAAATACAACCATGAACTATACTGGATATGGGTGGACAATGTGCAGCGGGATCTGCAACAGTTAGGTGTCAACAACTCAAGAAAAGTCGACAAAGAACATTGTTTATCAACCGCCAGTCCGTGGCTAAATCTAAATGGTCCGAGGAAAAACCTAACCGGTCCGCGGCAAAATAAAACTGGTCCGCGAAACAATTAACGGCTAGTAGAATTTTTATAAAACATTATATCTATAAGTTTACTTGTTCCGACACCGATTACATACGATTCTACAACGATAGAGGCAGGTTCTAGTCAAGTTTTGTTATTGTGTGAGATAATAAATAAAATAAAAATTAATTTTATAAGATATATTCACCGATCCGCGTAAAAAAAATGGATATATTGCCGGTACGTACTAAGTTTTGGGTTAAGAAGCAATGCCATAGAACAGTGTTACTCAACCGGTGGTGCGCGGACCACTGGTGGTCCTTAGCAAAATTTTAGTGGCCCGCGAAAGGCTTATAAATTATTATTTTATTTTATTAAAATTGAGATTTTTTGTTCATGTTTTTGTGAACTTTTGTTCATTTTCTTTGTATTTTGTTTATTTGTCAGTGATTTTTTATTACTAAGATATACATAGAATCTACATATACAGTTTGTTTAATAGTATATTTATTTTTGGGAGTCCGCGGTAAAAAATTTAATAATTTACTGGTCCGCGATAGAAAATTAAATAATTTACTGGTCCGCGGTACGTATTCAGTTGAGAAACACTGCCATAGAATACAATGGCAGAGATTAATAAAGGCGGCCAAGACCAACGACGAGTTATAGTGTCATGAAGAAGAAATTTTGAAATTTTTTAATGTATCCCACGTAGTAGTGTTTGAGAAGCACTGGTATACTGTCTTTTTTGTAATTAACTCATAGACCCAAGTCACCGACACTAACCATTTATCCCAACATAAAACACGATGCTTTGACAATTAAACCTATTTATAGTAGATGACAACAAGTAAAAAAGTTGTTTGTTTACCAATTTCCTTATGTGGTGTATACTAGTAAAAATTAATCAATACACAAATACTCTAAGCATATTTATTATAGGTACCAACCAGTACCAAATGAAGAATATTCATGAAGAATTACATAAACTAAATGAGATATTATGATAATCCACAGGCAATGATGGATATGATAAATTGTGAACTTGCCATTTCCTTATATAGGACAAATTTATTATAAACATGAAATTACTCTTTATCATTCTACAAATACTTTAAATTAAATTGTATTATGGTTATTACAATTATTTTAATGTTTTGCAATGTAGATTTATAATTAAATAAATTTTGCACATTTTTGCGCACTACCATTTCATGGGTCGATGCCATTCCATTAAATGATAAAGATTTAAAGGTAATGATACGATTCTGCTTATAATCTATTATATAGGTTTAAAGACAAATTTAAATACTATTTTTGTACATAGTGTATCTTCACACTCAAAGCTCAATAAATTACTGCATTTTTTATCCGAACGCTCAGTTCAACTCGAGCTTGCTCGACAGTTTGTAAGTATTCTACTTAACTTACATAGTTTCGATTTATTGAGCGTGAACTGAGCATTATGTGTTCCTCTTTCCACGAAAAAGAATTGCTATAGTTGCAGTTATAATTTTGTTATTAACAAAGCCGGCGCTAACTCTTATGACGCCCGGGGCAAACCCGACAAACTACGCCCTTTTGTTACAATACGCAGTGGTGTTCCGAAAACGTGGGGGGGTTAGGTGCTCGCAATCTTATTTCAAATATATTCTTTTGATTTAAATGGTTGCAATTTAAATATATTTACATTTTAACCTAATACTAATTATGGCTAAGTAAATATGCTGATACAGTAGTACCTCGACTTACAAACCTCTCGATATACGAACGATTCGAGTATTTATTACATAGTAGTATTTAGTACAAATTATTTTCATATCCTATTTTGACCTCTAAATACGAACCTTGATGATTTTCTTTTTAAATGAATAAAAGCCTGTTTCACATTATACATTTTTAACTTTTTACCGACCGCCAACATATGTAAGGGAGGTATTGTGATCATACCGATTTTGATATTTCGAGATTTTGATGGATCTCCACGAATTGAGATCCCTACATAACGTTTTGACTATTTTTAGCATGATTTCTGTCTGTCTGTCGGTCTGTCTGCGGTGCATGTACACATACAGAGCAAATTCGGCTAAAAGGATTTTTATGAAACTTCATATTTAAGCTGTTGACATCAATGGCACGAGTTGATCAACTTTTGGTAAAAATCGGTTAACTAAAAATGGGAGTTTACTCGTATAGGTTTTAAGATTTTTGCGAATATTTCTCAACAGAAAAATATTTCGAAAAAAATTATTTAACAAAAGTTGCTATAAAAGCAATAACAAGTTTTATTTGAGACGTTTTTTGATAAAGCAGTATAAATTAAACAAGTACTTTGTGATAGCGGTCGGTCCTGTGGTGGCAACAGCTGATTTTTTTCCAAAGTAGTACTAGAAACAGGTTACCAACAGGCTACTACTACATTGAACAAATCGAAAGCTCCTGAACCACAAAACCAGACACAAGCAAGCTGTTCATTTTTTATAATTTAAATGATTTTCATACTAATCATGTGAAACAGAAAATTTCATAAATAAAAATTAATATGTAATGGTATACAAAATGCACATTTATAGTGAAAAAATGCTTCTTTTCAATCCTCCGTTTCTTTGCATTTTCTTCATTTAGTTTAAAATAGTTTTTTTTAATTTTTTTGGATTTACTTTATTATTTTTTAATCTAGGAACGTATTAATTTATTTCCTATTGGGTTTCTAGATACATAATTTTAAAAAAACGAACCGCGGGCAGTAACAAATTAAGTTTGTAAGGCAAGGTGCCATTGTATATTTAAATGTGCCACCAAAATCATTGGCAATTGTGCCATCAATTTTTAGATGTGTAAGAAAGTTAATCAAATATATTTCTATAAAAACTTTAAAAAATATTAGTAACCTTACCAGGAAACAACGTACTGTAGCACAATCATTTTCTATGTTAAATTATTTAAAAAACTCTCCGAAACATCGTCTTCAAACAAGACAGAAGATTGAAAAATGGACTTTCTTTGATATTTATATACATATATGTGCATATATGATGCTTCATATATTTTGCAGAAGTCCAAAAGAAGACTGAATATTATTATATAACCAATAAATGTGTACATCTTTAAATTCAGTTTTGATATGATTTAATATGTACGAGACTGATATATAAATGAATATTTATATTTTTCATCTAAATAAAAATAGAAAAACTTAATAAAAACTTAGAATATGTATATCTAAGCGTTTGTTGTGGCACCCTGGGCCTGTGCCTCTGTCGCCCCTGTCATTCACCGCCGCTGGTTATTACAGTTTAGTAAGAAATCATGATCTCGCTGATGGCGAGTTAAAGAAGTTCATGAACGGTCGATTGCGTCACCATATGACAAACTTGTTAGTGACAATCAGTAGTCAACAACTCATAGCGTTTTGTCGATTAATTTTAGTGCTGTGAACGTAGCTTAAGATACAATAACCCAAGAGAAAAACATATATTGATAGTAGCACACATGTCCGATGACACTACCGGTCAGTCGATGACGGCGTGTAAGAAAGACTGCAATGGTTAGAGCTGACGACATCGGTATTGGCACTGATTTTTGCGATGTGTGGGAAAACGCCCTTTCAAAATAAACTACTGTACATCTAAAAACTAGGTCATTATATTAGATTAGGTTAAGTAACAGAGTGTTCTACTGCTGCTCTTATTATGCTCAGAAAAAGTAATCAAACAACAGAAATATTTTATAAAACCAAGTTGGGCTGCATTTGAGAAACTGGAACACATTTAAAAAAAAATCAGAGATACCTATATCACTGAAAAACATTTATTATTCGTCTTTCCTGTCTGTTGCCACTTACGGTCTGGAAACGATGACGTTGACAATCAAAAGTGCTAACCGAGTGAAAAAACACAAAAGGCAATGGAGCGTATCATGCTTACACTGAGAAAAATAGATATTTAAACAAGGGATTTGAATGCATTTATTTAAAATAAGTATTCATCTGTTTAGTTTTAGTATTCATCTGTTTAGTTTTAGTTTTCGTATATTTAATACAAAAACTAGGATTATTAATTTAACAATATTATTTATTTGTCACTTTTTTAAATATATTTTCTACTTAATTTAAGTGTTTTTATACTTGAATTAAATATCTATTTTTCTCAGAGTAGCGCAAGTTTACGGAACAGAATTCGTAGACGCAGCAAAATTACAGATGGTACACTAAAGATCTAATTAATCTAATTAAAGAAAAATCGAAAGCCCACACAAAATTTAAACGTTTTAAAACAAATATTTTTTATAACAATTTCAGTTATTTAAGGAAGCGTGTTAAACTGTTAACAATACACTGTTTTGATTCATACTTAAAAGACATAGAAAAACAAATTCCTAATAACACTAATAAAATCTGGTCATACGTAGCATTTACAAAAAATCAAATACTATCCAACTGCATGGAATACAAAAACGAAACTTCTTGTGATGTTACAAAAATATGTAACTTCTTTTCAGAATACTTCAACTCCGTGTATACAGCCTCTTCTGTTAGTTCGATTTACATACAAGAAAATAAAAATACATCACATAAAGCCTTATCTTCCATAAATATATCAGAATCCGAAATTTTTTAATCAATAGAGAATTTGGACCTAAGTAAAGGTGCTGGACCCGATAACCTGCCTAGTATTTTCATAAAAAATTGTGCTAGTTCTCTCAGTCTACCACTTTCAGTAATATTTAATAAATCCATTTCAGAATCTTTCTTTCCGACCATGTGGAAAAAAGCACTTTTGTCCCCTATTTATAAAAATGGTAACAAGAATATGGTCGAGCACTATCGACCCATTTCGAAATTATGTATTTACAAATATTTGTTTAATTTTGTTAAATCGGATATTATTTTAGAACAACATGGGTTCTTTCAGGGGAGGTCCGTAAACACGAATTTGATTTTGTATACTGATTTCATATTGAATGAGATGGACAACAAAATTCAAGTAGACGCTATCTATACTGATTTTAGTAAAGCATTCGACACAATTGATCATGCTATTCTTCTAAGCAAACTTAACATGATTGGTATTCATGGTAATTTACTGAAATGGTTCCAATCCTTCCTCACCAACAGATTTCAATGTGTAGTTGTGAATGGTTTTACTTCAGAATATTGTACCGTAACTTCAGGTGTACCACAGGGTTCACATAGTAGTTCTCTTTTATTTAATATTTTCACAAATAATATTAAAAACTGTTTTCTGCATTCAAAATTTATAATGTATGCAGATGATTTGAAAATATATCAAAAAGTACTGAAGATTGCAAAACAATACAAGAACACATCGATAGATTTTATGAATATACGATTGCAAATAAACTAAAACTAAATATAAAAAAATGCTTCAAAATTTCCTTTACTCGAAATCGAAATATAGTTGAATATAATTACAATTTGAAAGAAATTTTAATTGGTAATGTCTCACAGTTAAAGACCTTGGAGTCACTTTAGATTCCAAATTAATATATGATATTCACATCAATAACATAATCACTAAATCATATAAAATGTTAGGATTTATAATTAGAAGCGGAAGAGATTTCAAGAATCCTAAAACATTAGTAACATTATACTTCACACTTGTTCGAAGTCAGTTGGAATTTGCGACTGTGTGTTGGTCCCCACAATACTCTATATACATAAAACGCATAGAAAAAATTCAAAATAGAGTTAAAAATTATTTACAATATAAATTTCCCGATTTTAACTTAAACTTTTTTTCCTTGGAAAGTAGAAGAATATTATTAGACCTTAATTTGTTATACAAAATATTTAATAACATAATAGACAGTCCAGAATTATTAAATCTTTTTTCATTCCGAATTCCAACATACAACACTCGCCCTAATGAACTTTTAACAATAAATTTTAATCGAACCAATTCAGCATCTAATTCCCCTATCAATCGTATTTCTTCTGCGTTAAATAATTTGTCTGGTCAGGATAACTTTTCTGATATATTTTCAACCAATCTTCAGTCATTTAAAAGATCTATAAATTCTCTCCTTGCATAGTATGTTTTACGTTAAACATGTATACATATGTGTACTTATGTCACTATTATTTCTTAATATATATATATATATATATATATATATATATATATATATATATATCTGTATGTGTAAATTTCATATTACTGTATGTAATCTAATATTTTAAAAACTATTAGTGCCTCACTGTAATTGAGCTAACTGCCTGTTGTGTGGCCAAAATGTAAATAAATAAATAAAATAAAATAAATATGTAATACACCGCATTGCGAACATATGATGGAGCTGGGCAGGACTCGTAGCAAGACGAGACTTAACTAGGTCAGTGGTCTTTAAACTGTGTTCCGCGGAACCCCGGGGTCCCGCGGCACCTCTCCGGGGGTTCCGCGCGTCAAAATAAAAATTCGTATCGGAAATAACACATAAACCACGCCCGTATCACTAGAATACAAATTTTTCGCCACGCTAAAAAAAAAAACAAAACAAAATAGTTCTTTCAAAATTGCCAGAGAAGCACCTAAATTTTTGGTTACAGATTCATGCAGAATACCCTGAAGTTTCTCACACAGCTACGTAAAAACATTTTAATGACATTCGGAACAACTTATTTAAGCGAAATATCTTTTTCAACGTATGGGGCAACAAAAACTAAATATAGAAACAAATTAAATGCAGAATATGAAATGCGACTGCAGTTAACATCAGTAGAGCTAGACTTCGACAAATTGTGTAAAAAAAGGCAAGCACACCCCAGTCACTAAATATAATGCAAGGGTAGGAGACAGCTGAGGAATGAGTTGATGCAACTAATGAGTAAATTACATTAATTTCATGTTAAATTTTTTTAATAAAAAATACAATACTTTTCTTTAATTGTCTTTACATAAAGTAACTATAACACATTGATCTACTTTGAATATTATTTTAAGATATATTTTTCTAAGGATGTGATGGGGTTCCCCGAAAAAAACTTATAATTCTAAGGGTTCCGTGAGTCGACAAAGTTTGAAGACCACTGAACTAGGTGAACAAATAAAATAGTTCATTGGCATTCGTGGCTAAACAAAAAAAGCGTCCGAAGATTTCAGAAACTCTGGCTTGGCGATATAAAGAGCACCGCCGCAAACCGATGGTATAGAAAAGCTCAAGATAAAAATGCGTAGAATAAGACGAAAGAGGCCTATACCTAGCAGTGGATGAATGCAGACTGAGGAAGAAGAAGGAGGAGAACAAAAGAACCCGAACAGATCGAGTTAGGTTTAAAAAATCTTTTTAACTAGACTCTGCTTTTAGATAAACTCATTTTGTAATAAACATTAGATGTAGGATACGGAAGTTTTACTCACACTTTAGTTAAATTCTTTAACTTTCAAAGTTAAAAGCCTTTAACGCTTAAAGTTAGTCAACAGAACCGCCCTATTAGACCCCTAGTGCTCTGTGAAATATCGCGTGACTAGCCTGCAGCTACTGGTCATACGGAAGAACGCGTAGTTTGCTATTGTACCATTAAGACAGATTGGTTTGTATGTGTAGTAGACCCTAGAGCACTACGCGACAGTTGAAGTACACATGATTATATGAAAGGGCTCTTCGGGACTAGACCGCCATCGGCACTAAAATCACTAGCGATAATTCTGTGACTGAATAATTAGAATTTGTGACCACTGGTTTGGAATGTGAGTTACTTTGTTCTTCAACAAATCTGTCAAATTAGAAGGGAAGTGTGAAATGATATGTTGTGATACAATATACATGATCCTTTTTTTAAAACTATTTTTAGGCCGCTTTTTTTTTTCGCCAAATCACGTTTTTACGATTTTATTTTTTTGAAAAATATATATTTGTTTCTAAATATTTTGAAGTAGATAAGTTTTGTAGATTTGGTTTAAATATTTAATAAATAGCATAACAAATAGTGCTTTTAAGACGTCAAACGAGTAACTAAAAGTGCCGTTATACTAGGGATTGACATCGTCCCGATTTACGCGGGACAGTTCCGAATTTATGACTTCTGCTTTAATATAACTCCTTAACCAGTCTCCTGTCTAATTTCATCGTGTCCCATTTTTTTTGTGTTCGAAAACTGGAACCACTTCATTATATGGCAAATAACGCATCGAATGGTGATGTAAAATTTTCTCGACAAAATTTTGCACCATTTTGTGTATATACGCTTATATATACTGCGCATTTCAAAAATTGTAACCAAGTGCCTCTATCTTTCAGTGTTTTGAAAAATATGGAAAAAAGTAAATGAAAAATAAATGAATATCATAAAATATTTGCTTGAAAATGTGAGCCAAGTGCGAATAGATTCTCAGAATTTCAAAAATTCCAACGCAAATTTATAGATTTGTAAATGTCATAAGAAAATGACATTTTTGACAATTTTGCTTTCTAAATAGTCTCAATTAAAAATGGTTTATGACCTCAAAGTTTTCTGAGGTAAAAAACCTAAGGGAAATGAATAGCTATTAGCCGGAGAGCGTAATACAGCCTAAGGGCCTCTGGCCCGAGGGATAGATGTCGCTTGAGCGTAATCATCCAGTAACGCCAATGGTGCATACAAGATTTTATTTTGCCCTTCACATAAAATAAAAAGTAAAAATTAACAGATATTTATACCTATCTGGTAGCCTATGACAATACACAATTTATAGACAAAAAACAAATGATTTTGTTTAATCATTTAATTGTCAAAATTAATTTTACAATCACAATGAATATGCAAGAATTTCCCGAATATGTCGAGAAAAATGCACAAAAAGCAACAGAAAGTTTGTTACCACTTAAATATAAACAGAAATATGAAAAAGAATACAATGACAATCAAAAAGTAAGGTACCGGTCGTAAATGAGACTAATATTTGTTAAGGGCGTAATGAGAGGACGGTATGCATTCACAATACTCCGGTTGTTATGCATATATTTAAATATCTCGTATCCTAGGCATTATGACCAAATAACAGCAAAGTGCAAAATAAAGTTATTTATTTCGTATGTAAAAATTCGAAACTACGTCGAAAAGGGTATTTTTCCGATCATATGCTTCAAACCCGAGAATGTTCTGGAAATATAAACCGTAGGAGAGAAGGAGACGCATATCCTATATGATTTGGTAAATGCCTTTCAAGTAGTGTTTCTGATTTCTCGACATTTTTCATTTCTCGAGAAATCTAGAGAAAAATAATTATTAGTATATATATATATATATATATATATCTTTTTTTATGTTGAAAATATTGTAGAGGATAAAAACTTGTTAAAATTATAGTCAACTTTAAAGTACTAAAGTATTAATTTTTGTAAATAACATTAGAACAAATGGATAACGGGGCTTTTAAAATGATTACGAAAACAGCACGTAATTGCATATTAATTGAAAATACATATGTATAGAGAAATAATCTAAAAATTAAGAAATTAATAATAATAATAATTATTATTTTATTTAACTTGTAGGTAATCTTTTACATAACAGTTTTAAACTGAACAAAATGTCAATGAAATGTCATTGATTATAATAAATAATACACTAAATTAAAATAAAACAGTGTAACAATAAATGCTAATTAGCTAAATATTATAAATCGCTTCTTATCTGTTGCCACAGTTGCGTTACGGGAGACAGAAGACAAATTTTATCAAAATTAAATTATAATCAGTGACTCACTAAACATTATATATTTTTTAAATAGTTTTTTAAAAGCACAATGCGTTGCGATAACGTGGCGTCGAGAAAAATTTATTTTTCTCGAGAAAAAAAATTACATTCCTCGAGAAGTGAAAAATGAGAGTTATAACTTTTTCTCGAGAAATTCCTGAGAAAGAATTCTCGAGAAGAAACACTACTTTCAAGTAATATAAAAATATTAAATCTGTCTATTATATAAATGTGAAGTCTGTCCGATAAGTGAAGTTTGACCGATTTTCACGAGTTTCAACACATCTTAAGGTGATTCCGTGCCAGGTTATAAGCTATATTTCATATCAGAATTTTAATTTTAAGGGGTAGTTTTGGACGATAAGTACGATAAAAATCAGTTTTTCGGTATAACTCTGAAACTATTCATCTTAATTTCTTAAGTTTTTTATTGTTAGAAAGAGTTGAAAAACTGAAGAAAAGCTAGGATTTCAGTGTTAGAAAGTGCCTAGAATCTTTGGTCCTCAGTAATTTGTCTATGAAAATCACATAAACATTTTCTTGAAACATTAGTAACATATTGTAATTCTTGAAATATTATCCTTTATGTACACTGAAGCCATTGAGTACAATTGCAGGCGTTGAGTTAGTAACGAGCTGATTATCCCACGGTTTACTCTATGTTGCCTGTTCAAGGATGAGTAAAAGCATAAATTAATTCATTTGTGCGCCGCATCCTTATGCGGATGCGCCAATGTATGTAGTATCCCTGATACAACAAACATTGTGTACAAAAAAATTGTTTGGATATCCTAAGAATTACTAAAGACATAACTATTGAAATTAATTGAACTTAATCAGTAACGTAATTATGGCCCCACTGACGCAACCGCGTGGGGGGGGGCTAAGTCATTTAGGGGCCCATCGAACCTCTAAATGATTTGTTTTGTTTACTAGTCTCTTTAGACAAAGTTGACAAAACTACTAGGGGACCCAATGAACTTAATTGAACTAATCCCGTGCGAAGAATAACTTGAAACTGTTTTTCATTTTAAAAAGTACCTACTACAGACCATTATTGGGCCCCATTAACATTTTAGATTAAGCACTACAAAATTAACCAATTACAAGTTATTTCAATAGCACTATTAAGCACTTGTAAAACTGGCAAAGCTTTCTTTATATGTTACAATACCAAAGGAGAAAATAAAATCAATTTGTTAAGCTATTTCCTTTAAATTAATCTAGGAATAAACAAGACATTAAACTAAGAATTTAATTTCGATTCCAATTTCAACATCGATAAAGTGTTATAGGTGCTTATTTTCGAAAATTAATTTTAAATTCATGTCAATACATCGAAAAGGTCGGCACCTATAAATGTCTCATAATTCAATAAAGATCCAATAAAGGACATATTAATTATTAAAAACGAAATTTATCTTCATTAATTTAAAATTGATTTGGAACGAATCTAGCGTGAGTAGGATGGAACTAGGCGTAGTAAAACGATTTTTTATAGTGTTCAGTGGAGTAGAAAATTCCTTAATTTTAAATAGCCATTGTTAATATTATTTATTTGACGCAAGGGCCATTATAGTGAGATATTTAATTTTCTTTAAATGTTATTTTGACAGGAATCTATAAGTCAAAATGAAACTAAATCATGTAATTTATTAATAGCTGACCACCACAGAGAAGAGAAATTGGGAAAAATATTGCAAGTCATTGGGAACCATTAGTTTTAAAATTTTTAAATAAAACAAAATATAACTATTTATATGTATTGTTATATACTTCTTCATTTTCTTATACACAGTTCTTCTTCTTCTCCGCGTTGCTGTTAACAGAGCGTCATGGTCGTCCATAGCTCTCAAATGATTTGATCAGTGGCATAAAACTTATCTAATCGAGAGATAAGAAATTTATCTAATCGAGAGATCGCAGACAGTTAAAATAAATAATATATATTCAGTTAACAAATAATTAAAATATTCTGTCCCTCAGGGAAGCGTGCTTGGGCCCTTATATTCTTTACGTTAATGATTTTCCAAGTTGCATAAAAAATGGCACTGTCACTCAGTTCGCCGATGACACCTCATATTTACAACATGATGACACAATTGACAACGTCATTCAAAACACCAATAAAATTTTTGAATCAATGTTTAATTGGTTCTCAATCAACAATAATTTTAAATTTAAATAAAACGAATATGATTAATTTAAATTTTAATAATGAGAGTTCAAAAATTATAGATTCTAGAATTACAGCAAATATTAATATAATCTGTCTCAATTTGTAATACGAAACTAAATCTGGTTACTTTGGTGACTGTTGTGGTGTAAATAGACTTTTTTGTAACCATGTAAACTTGTAAATCTGGCTTTTACATTTTTGATGAAGTTTCATTATACTGAGGTTATATTCATTCAAAAACTACGTGTCAGATACCAAATTGACATGTCAAATTTGTGATTGACATGTCTAATATTTTGAATTATATACAAATATTTATTTCATCTTATTTCGCTTATTCATAATTTCTGTTCTGGTTGTATAAAATATATTTCAAATACTTGTCAATTTGTGTTTTATACAATTTGTGTTAGTAAGTTGACATATACGTAATTTAATGTCAATTATGAATTGTCAAATATTTTGAAAGGTGTTACTTCAGAATTACCACCCTAAGATGATATTTTAAATATACAACATAAAAAATGAAGTTTTCCTGTTAGTTTCGTATTACAAAATGAGACAGATAATACAGTACATCATAATAAATTTTTGAGGGTGATTGTTGATAATAATTTAAATTGGAAAAACCATATAAATAAAAATACGACTTAAAACCTTACTAACACTAATGTATGTAGAATTTTTTATTTCGCTAACATTCAGTCTGTTAAATCTTACGGTATAATCTGCTGGGGAATTAAAATGAAAAAAGATAAAATAAAAGGGCGCTATTTTAGCCTACATTAATTTACAAATGTCTATGTATTTGCCAAGGGCGCCAAAAACATTGCTATGGCTCTGGGTTCAGTGATTATTTTCCAAAAAACATTTTTGAAACCTCAAATATTACAATATAACTGTTAATTTTATTTGGAACTATACGATTGTCGACATACAATAATATCTCGTCTGCACCTACCCTTAACGTCCACGTTCCGGCAGCGTCTAGACCAGTGTTTCCCAATGGGTGTGCGGCGGCACATTAATGTGCCACCGAAATTTTTTTCAATTTATCTCGAAATCTTAAAAAAAAAACTAGTGTCGTTTTTATTTTAAAATTATTGTTCGAATATACGTACAATACCATTAATAAGAATAAAGTACAGGAAGGATCATTTTATGACGAATTGAAATTGACATATCATTTTTTTCCCTGAATACAGCGGCGTCTGTGTTCAAAATTTTTTCTTTTATGACAAGGTAGATGTGCCGCGAAATTTTTCTTTGGAAAATGCGCCACGAGAATTAAAAGATTGGGAAACACTGGTCTAGGCACTGTTGAGTAGATTTGAACTGACTTACGGGTCTATTATCTAAGCATGATGTTAAAATCTTAGCGTCAGAAACTGACGTTAATTTTTTTAACACCATTTTTAACCTAAATGCTATTCCCTAAACATATATGTGTTAATATTATAGCGCGGCGGCGTTAAAATAGCCAGTTAACGTTCTACAATAAGCGCCTACCGAAACGGTGGCTTAAGTTAACGCTAGTGTTTAGTTCGCAAAAATGGCTGATCCTATTTAAGTAAATGTCAAGTTATTTAAAAAAAAATGAATAAAACATAAGACGGTAGAAATATTAATCAACTTTCTATTACTTTTTAAAGCGAATTCTTTACAGTAGAGATAAGAATGACACTTCATAATTTTTGTTATACAAGTAACCCAGACACAAGTTCAAGTAATTGTATAGAAAGGAAGTAAATGGAGTATTGGAGACCAGTTTTGGTTTTTGTTGAGACACAGAACTTAAAATTATAATGCTCTGAAAGCTACAAAACTTCACTTATTCCTCCGCCGTATTTCAAAATATCGCAGTACATTTAATGGTGTATTATTTGAAGAAACAATTGATGAGATTGATAATGACGATCACAACAGTGTTATTCCACCGACCACCTTTTTAAAAATAAAATGAACATATAATTCACACATTATTAAAAAATTAGATAAACTGTTATAATACAATGTAGTATATAAATTGACTAAACAAAAGTTGAATAGTTATATTTTTATTTAATACACTGTGGAAACCAGTTATAATGAGTATCACAGGACCAAACATTTCTGTTCCATTTTTAAAATAAATTTCGCCACTGAATATTTAATTCAACACCGAAATATTATGTTAAGATTCTCTTGGCATTTGACTAAATAAATACTCCTGTTAAAATTCAACGTAACAGCGCATGCGCGAGCAGTCAATATTAGACTCTCTTCAGGGTGAGTTAGCGCCTCGCGTTAACAAATATTGTATTAACGCTTACCTTAACAAATGCTCTTACAGAATAGCATTTTTGGATAATGACGTTAGACATGGTGTTAAAATATAAATATTAACCCGACGCTAATTTTAACGCATTTCTTACAGAATACACCCGTTAAAAGGTTAATTGTCGAGTATTTCTAGATATCTTATACTGATTCTTGCAATATCTTTCGTCAGTTGATCTGTCCATAATTTGCTAGGTCCTCCCAATTGTTGATGTTTTTTACAACTACTTATATTTTAAATTTTAATTCAGTCATAACTTTTCTCTCACTCTCTATCTCTACTTTCAGTCGGATTGATTTATAATCGCAATCGTACAAACCTTCTACCTTTTATGGCTTCTACCCTTTATGTTTTCAAGTATCTTGTATATCAGTACACTTGAATTCTGCTGATTTTTCTATCTTTTGCGAGATTTTTAATTGGCTGGCGGATGTTCCTTATTAATAATTACGTCGTCCATCTTAATATCAACTAATATATCAACTGAATTCTTCCAATCAAATCCTTTTACTATAATTAATATTCATAGAAATCAGTTCATTTAGAACTATAAACAAATGTGAACTTTCTGAAGATGTCTCATACATAGGAAACCATAAAAAATACGTGATCCTATTTACTTCAATCAACGTATCACTGATAATTTTCACACAAACCATATAAAAGTAAACTAGTTCAAAACGTTAAAATTCAACATGAACCTTTAAAGGTTAACCTGCCCTTTGTATCAAGATTTGATATCTTAGTAAAGGTGAAACGCCTATTATTTCGTGTTTTAATGCACTTAAAACAGTCGTTTTTAAACTTCGAGTCCTGACGAGGATCATTTTAAGGGTACTGTTCTTTTTCTCATTTATATTTCACTTTTTTATTTGCAGTACTAAAGCTTTTATAAAGTACGGAATGAGTTAAAATTAATTCATAAACACATATGGAAAAATATCTCACGTTATAAAATGTTAAAACTTTTTATTCCAACATCTTTTTTTTTTTAATAAATGAATTTTTTTGTAGTAACAAGCATTGTAAAAATAGCTATTTCATGTCAATAAATGTGTATTTTAAATTAATTGTTTAAGTATAGGCTATCCAAACGTTTAGGCGGAACTAGATTTTGCAATCTAGTCAGGGCAACCCTAGCCACAGTGCTAAATGGGCTATAGCCCCTGGACGTAAGCCTTTTGGGGGCGGCATTCTGGCATTTTTATTGGTGTACAGAACGGGGTACTTGCCAGGGGCACCATTGCAGGGATGAGGACTTTTTTTTTTGCTCCTCATTTGAATTTGGAGAGATGAGGACCTTTTTTTTGCTCTTCACTTGGATTTGGGGAGGTGAGGACCTTTTTGCTCTTCACTGGGATTTGGGAAAGTCAAGACCTTTGTTTTTTGTTTAATCAATTTACTTTGTTTGCCAAGGACGCCAAAAACATTGCTACTGTTTTGGTTATGTATTTTCTTATGAAGAGGGGTTTATTATTTTTAGTAGCTCACGGGTGCCGAATATCTTAAGACAGTCCTGAATCTAGTTACTTTCATCGTTTGAATCGTGCTTTTTGGCCGTTTTGTTTAAGCTTTGTAAATCATACTTACAATAAACACATTTTGGTTGAGGTTAGTATCATTTCAAAATGTCATTTTCTTTATATTTTAAATTTTTGTGTCATTCGTAATACAAATTTCACATTTATTTTTTGTCACTAAATTTTGCAAAAAAGAATTTTATTTTTGACATATGTCATTTGTTTCCATGGTTTCACTGTTGGAATTTAAAATTTTCACATGCCAACGTAAAAAAATAAATAACCCAAGCAAGGTCCCTTCTCGTGACAACCTAAAAGAACGAAATTCCCATTTAGTTCCGCCTAAACGTTTGGAATAGCCGGTATTTTAGATTAAATAATTTAATAATTTAATTTTATAGCATTAGTTGCACTATTAACAAATAAAATAGTCTTTTTGGAGGCCTTCAGCTGCTGTCTGATGTTATGGTAGGTGATGAAAGCTATTAAATTTTGACCGGGTAAATCTCGGGAGTCCAAGAGTCGAAGGGGCCTGGGCGAGGAGTGTTTAAATTTTGATGCATATATTTTAAACAAGGATAAAGTTATAATATAACATATTCCAACATTTTTCAATGCTTACGATTAAATTAGTATGTTCTTAATACAGAAAGAATATATTTATTTGAACTATTACTATTAGCTACAAGCTATATAAATAAAAATTATTATTATTATTAAATCTAGTTATTTTCACATTAACATATCAAGCAATCCATTTAATGAATAGTAAATATACTATTGGCAAGTGTCAAACAATAGCGTCATAAATTATAAGATAAAGCAAACAACACCGCCACCAAACAACCTGGTAGCAATAGCAATAACACGTCACATTAGTTCGAATAAAATTCATTTTTCAGGTTCTATACCTTAATATTAGTTTATGTTCAGGTTTTGAAGACTAGTCATTTTGTAAATTAAATTTTAGACAGTTAATTAATTGAGTATTAATTAAAAAAACAGCTGTGGCCAACACAGGACCGACCGACATCACAAAGTACTTGTATAAAATACATTTTAGCAGCAGAGCAGAAATAACTTGGCCTAATATTTTCTAACAGAGATATTATTTATCATGACCATGGAAACGTTACATATAAGTATGAAAAAATAAATACTTTTAAATAAAAAATTTTACAAAAAATTTTCGTTTTACCATAAAACGTCTCAAATAAAAGTTATTAGTTATTGCTTTTTTAGCAACTTTTGTTCAATAAATTTTTTCGAAATATTTTTCTGTTGTGATATATTCTCAAAAATCTTAAAATCGACACGAGTAAACTACTATTTTTAGTCAACCGATATTTACCAAAAGTAGATCAACTCGTGCCATTGATGGCAAAAGCTTAAATACGCAGTTTCATAAAAATCCTTTTAGCCGAATATGCTCTGCACGTGTACACAGACAGACAGACAGACGGACGGACGGACAGACGGACGAACGGACGGACGGACAGACGGACGAACGGACGGACGGACAGACAGACCGACAGACATCTTGCTAAAAAATAGTCAAAACGTTATGTAGGGGCTTCAATTCGTGGAGATCCATCGAAATCTCGAAATATCAAAATCGGTATGATCACAATACTTCCCTTATATATGTTGGCGGTCGCTAAAAATTTAGGCAATATAAATTATGATTTAATAAATAAATTTTCTGTTTGCAGAATTGAAGGTAAGAAGTTATTAACTATACATATAAATGCAGTTTGATTATAATTTAATATATTTCTAACAAAAAAAAAAAAAAAAACTGTGAGCCACAATTTTTATACCAGAGGCCTCAAGCATTGTAGTTACTATGTTCTTCAGCTTCGTGGACTTTTATACCCGGAATGTAGGCTAGGTGAAGGACTGTTTTCCAGTATGCAATATGGTTTTGATGTTTTTCTTTTTTTAAGAAACAATGGTCATTAAAGTGTATGATGAAGGTGCTACATATCGTGTTAACACTTGTTTTTCCACCACCAGTTTGTAGCAAAATCTAACCGGTCCGAGAAACCTTTAAAAATTTACGCCTAGTAGAAATTAATAGAATATTAAATTTTTTTGTTTACTTAGTTCGACAACCATTAGGTACGATTTTAGAACACAAGGGTGCGTACGAGTTCAAGTTGTGTTGTTATGTGAATCAGTAAATAAATAAAATAAAAATATTTTTTAAAAAGATATTTTCATCGGTACTCGTAAAATGTATATTTTGCTTATCCATGGTAAGATTTGGGGTTGAGAAGCAGAGTTATTATTTCATAGTAAGTGATAGTTTACCTGTATTGTGGTTGGAGGATGTAGGTACGGAACTGTCAGCTAGTTTAGTATCCTGTTCAGGATTCCTCTGAAGATCAGTCATCTTCTCCTGTTCACTGTTGGTCCCAACTATCAATAAAAGGGTTTGGCCCTCACTATGCGTACTAATACACACACAGATCCACACACGATAACCCGGCACTACGATCGACAACAAGGAGTCGATGTAACCGGATGAAAACAAATATTATTCGTCAACAGTTTGTTATATTGGACGATTATGAATGAGCTAGTTCTCGATTTTATGTAATGATTCGCGCTTGTGTCGGTAGGGAGCGAATAATACCGGAAATACACGATGTTAGCTATACTCCTATGTGTGAAACAACACTGAGATGATGGTTGCGTTCTGTCAGGGGTTCGATCGTTTTCAGCATCGCTCTGGACCGAAATACTGACATGCGCAATGTATCGATACCACAAAAACACAAGATTGATTTTAAGAAAGGCCTAAATATACCGACCAATTATTTTAATATTCAATTAGGGGAGAAAAAAAAATAGATTTATATCTACTTATATTTACACTACTGTAAGCAATAAAGTTCAAGAATTTCGCGCAATATCTGACGTATGATCTTAAGCAATATTTTTTATTCAACACTGTTTAAGTATGCAAAGAATTTGTGAATCGAAATACAGTAGCAGCGCCTGGATAACTATACTAGATAAGGTTTACAAAAACGCGTAAGCAACTCACGAAAATTATAGGCTTAAACAATTGGTTATGTCAACTCGGTAGCAAAAAATTAAGGAGAGTGCTTTTTGCTAACGACATACGAATACTCGCCTATCACTTGAAAATGCTAGTCAAATTGATTATCAGTAATAAAATTTATATTTTCTCAAAAGTACATTTTTTCGATATGTTAATATTAATTATGTCAGGGCTTCGAACCGTTATTTTGTTCGTTTCGGTTTTCATTCCGGTTCAATTAAGAAAATATATACATCAGTTCGGTTCCGGTTTTCGTTCTGGCAAAAATAACGGATTTTTTCGGTTTTTGGTTCAGTTCCGAGTGATACATTTTTAAATGCTTTTATTTGTATTAGAAATTTATTTTCTACTATAATTTAGAAGAACATTTTATTCCTTATTTTGTGATAATTATACCAAGGCCGCTGCCTGGGAGAAGTTCTGGGCTTCAACCCCCCCCCCAATAATAGTAGCTCATTTTATTATATTTTCAATTAAAAAAATTACGATTTTTTTCTTCTCATCAGTTTAAAAAATAATCTTAAATAAAATTTATTTTATATTCACTCACATAAACATTATCTGAACCGAAATAAACCGATATTTTTTTGGTTCAGTTCCGGTTTTCGTTCCGACAAAACTAACAGTTTTTTCGGTTCAGTTCCGGTTCGAAGCCCTGAATTATGTTACCTAACAAAACAAAAATCACATTGTAACTAATATTTCAGCGAATTTTTTTAATTAAAATATTATAAATTTGAAATAAAACCGACCACAGTGCGAAGGTTGCCGAGTAAATACGACTGAGCATGACGTCAGAACCTACACGGCCCAGACTAGCTACTTCCCAAGCCTTTACGTGTGTATTAGAGATGGCAACGATTAATCGAATATTGAAATAATCGATAATTTTGTTTCAATTAATCGATTAATCATACAATATTTTTTAGTAAATATTGCTTTATTTTTTAATAAATAAAATTTAGATTAATTAACAATTAATCGATTAATTTATTATTAATCGATAATTTTATTTTATTTTCAAGAAATTGCTTACTTGAATTGTTGAAACACTGGTCAGCAAGAAGAGGGCATTTTAAAAAAAATAAATTCCCTAGATTAGTAAGCCTTCAGAACACTCGTTCTCGCCCATCTGGAGAATTAAACTGACCCGCTACTCATTTCTGCCCAATATACTGCTATAGTTTGCGTCCAGTCAGTTCAAATGCTCACGAGCGAAACGCAATCTTCCAATTCGATAATTTGCGAGAAAAGCCTAGCAAGTTACAGGTCTTCTGGTTACAAGCCCTTGTTTCCTCAGTTGTCTTTGGACAGTTCGTGATGAAACTGACAAATTTCTTGTGGCTCGTGGATGCTGTTCGCTGATGACGCTTTATAGTGTAATTAATAAAGTGTTTGGTTACATCCAAAACCCTATATTCTAATAATACTGTCCATGACCATGAGTTGTTATTCCATAAACTGGAATTATATGGGATAAGAGGCCTATCACTTAACCTAGTAAAAAGTTATTTTTCTGATAGAAAACAAAAAACCAAAATATTAAATAATACCAGCTCGGAAATGACTTTGAAAAGAGGCGTTCCTCAAGGCACAGTGCTGGGTCCTTTATTTTTTATCCTTTATATTAATGATCTTATGCAACTTAAACTACATTCTAAAATTATTACTTACGCAGATGACACGGCTTTATTTTGTAAGGGCAACTCATGGGACGAAGTTGGCAGAAAAAATGGCAGAAAAATTGGAAAATGGCAGAGGAAGATATGACAATTATAAGAGAATATCTAAATGTCTACAAACTAACGCTGAATGTTCACAAGTCGCATTTCATGTCTTTCTCTTGCAATAGTAATAGCCAGTCTGATTTTGACTTTATATCTGTTCATGATGATCAATGCGCCCAGACTAATTGTGACTGTGACAGATTAACAAAAGTGGAACACATAAAATACTATTGACTTTTTCTTAGATGGAATCATCATATAGATAAAATTTGTCGTAGTCTTAGTAATCTTAGTAATCTTTTTATATTTTTAAAAAGTTAAGAGTAATACTGCCTATTAATAAATTAAAAATGTTTTATTATGGTCTTGTTCAGTCTGTCTTACAGTATGGTATATTAAGTTGGGATGGAGCAACAAAAAATTACATAAAGAATATTCATATTTTACAAAAATCTATATTAAAAATTATGACCTTCAAACCAATATTATATCCGTCCAATTTAATATTTTCCGATACACTAGTACTTAAATTTGATCAGTTGTATATAATGGCAATAGCAACATACACTATTAACCATCCAAATATTAACAAATTTCCCAATCATAAATATTCCACTAGGTGTAACAGTAAACAACTAGCAATCCCATCTAAACATAAAAAACATAAATCGGAATGTAACTACCGATATCTGTTACATCGTGTTCATAATATGTTTTTTAACTACATAAATTCAAATATATTAACTTTGACCATCAGGAATAGCAAAATAATAATAAAGAAATGGATTTTTTCATTAACAGATTCTGAACTCGAGAGCCTTTTTCAATAATGATGTATTTTTGATTTCTTGTTGCCAACTTCTTTGGACACAAACTTTGGATTAATTTTTTCTTCATTTTTTTTTCCTCCTGCTCATAACATTCTACAATTCTACAGAATGCATGATTTTTCATTTTTTGATACAATTTCATAATATTTAATTGCCTTAACCTCTTTATTAAATTAAATAATGTTACCACATGCTGAACTTTGTTCTTTGTGGGTCTAGTCCGAAAGGGCTATGTTATTATTAATAACTCTGTGTAATATATATTATAGTTATTTATTAAATAATATGTTTGTATGGACATGTAGAAATAATGTATAAATTATGGTATATTTATATATGTATGTGTTTTTAATAATAATAAAACATTTAATTTAATTTAATTTAATATAAAATTTAATTCAATAAACATGTAGAATAATTTATTTCAATTAAAATCACTCTAACTTTAACCTTTACACAGCCTACACAACCTTTAACAGTTATACAAGCAAATAAGTTCACGACAGACTTGTGTAGGCTGTAGGCTGTAGACTGGGTAGGCTGTGACGTCACAACCAAGTTTGTGAACAGTCGGAGCAGCGTTGCCAGGCGTCCCGCTTTATGAACAAGAATAGATTGTCCCGCGCGGGACAGCAAAATTCACGAATTATTAAAAAAAAAAAAAAAAATCGTTGAGGTAAGGTCAAAACATTGCGATGGGTAAGTGTGTACGTAATGCCGGCGTGCCGTACGGGAATGAGCTCGGAACTTCGCACATTGGTACTTGATGAAGTAGATATGGACCTGATTTATGAAGAATTCAACTTTCTAAAACCATCTATTGACGTGATTGAGAAAAATTCGAAAGACTTAGCTGCACAGAAATAGCATCAGTTATTTAAGCTATACCCAGAAAAAAAAAAGCACTAAAAATATTTACAAATTAATTTCATTTATTATAAGCATACCAACATCTACATATATTACCATCCCGAGCGAGTATTTTTTCAAATTAATTTAAAATGGTCAGAAGCAAGAAACAGGTGTTCTGTTGAGTTGATAAAATCGTAATTACTTGTTCAATTCAACATACAATACTCATGTGCTGAATTTTATCAATATATTAAGAACCAGAAAGAAACTCTTTCTAAAGTAAAATCGTCAGCCAAATACATATAGGCGAGTTTTTGAAAAAAATATTGTTCAGTTTCAGTATTTAGATTAAAATGTACCATTTTGATTGCTTTAAGATAAATAAACATTTAGAAATATTTAACTGTACTTGTTATTAGGTTGTCCCGCTTTTTGCACCTTAATCCCGATTTTTTAATTTTTTTTTTTTTGGTAAAACACCCGATTTGGTAAAATAACAATGGGTGCGTTTTGTTGTGCCAATTCTGGTTTCGGTTTAATCAGAATACGCGTTTTGTTGCGACTGTATTCTCATTCTATTCATTCTACTCATTCGATTACTCGAGGTCGAACGACTGGAATGAATAAGTGTGGTAGGGATGAAAAGTAATATGTATTTGAATGCAGTTGTTTCCATTTGGTTTTTAAATGTATTAGAATTAAATCTTGGTATTACTGTTTCAAAATAATTTTTATTTTAGATATTTTCTCATTTTGTGTCCTAAAATAAATATATACCTATATTATTTTAATACAGTATTGTTAAATCTAAACTTAAAATGCATGTACAATTCAATTACTCGTTCTAAAACATTACCTTCTAGAATATTTGCTAGAAGTTTTCTTATTCTGCATTTATTATTTAGATTATCCATTTAGGTGAAATATGTTCGTTATTTGTTCTACAACCATATGACTTAACCTCCATGCAAATGTCGTTCCATGTTTATTTCACGATCAAAATTGTCGTTTTGTTGCGCATCAATTCTAGTACTTCTAACCAGCCACCAACAAAACGCACCCAATCTTGCAACGCTGAGTCGGAGTGTTTTTCGCGCGCTACATAAATGAATGAATTGTTTAAGGCTTCAAATTTTAAAAAAATGCAGAACTGTTTTTTATGTTTATATGCAACTTAAGGAATATAATAAAAAATAAAATAAAAATCATGCCTATCCCCTATTATTTTTGTCTAAAAGCAGATAAAAAGAAAATCATGAATTAAAAAAGATTGCCTTCTGATACTTTATCCATATTATGTTTTCAATGCCAAAATGCGAGCGTGCGAGTGAGTTATTCAAGAGTTGCCCAAGAAAAATACGAAATGGACTTTTAGTTTTAATTATTTTAAACTAGCTGATGTGCCCGATGTCTGTTGCTGTTTTTACCTCTCCCTCTGCCGCTCTACTTCCGTTACGTATCAGTGGCGGATGATAATTAGGTACAGAGTTTTAGCATTGATGCTTTTAGGAATTTTTTCTATATAATTATAACGTTTTCACTTCACTGTAATGGTTTAAAAGAATTCAGGTACCCAGAGAGACATAAAAACAGGTCTATTTTCAAAAACGATGCCATGGACACGCTGATGTATTTTTTATTTTCAATCGGTAAAGGCGTTCTTTAGTTTTGAGGTAATCGAACTAATTTATATATTAGTATTGATTTTCTATGTGTGGAGAATAATGAAACAATTAAAAACCTAAAATAATAAAAACAAAGAAAGATTCTTTATGATATCTTTGTTGGCTATAATTTATCTTATAACCTATACTGATTTTGTGAAATCTATTAATTAACGTCGCATGTTATCCTCACTACAAATGAACCATTTCAGCTTTCAACATACTTGCTTGCTCTCCTCGGACACTTTGTGTAAATTGCTCGATTGTTTCTTAATTTATAAAAATTATACAGTTCTAAGGCATAAAAAAGAGGTTTAGCCTACGGAGAGATTTTCTGAACACGTTAGTGCAAACCAGATACTCGTACGATAATTAAGAACAAAGTTCTAAGCATTTATGTTTGTAGGGAATTATTTTCATATAATTTAAAGCATTTTGTTTGATTTTAATTATTTAAAAATAATAAGGGATCCTGAGTATCATAAAAACAGGCGTATTTTACAACAATTTGTTTGCCAGAAGTCATCCACAACAAAAACGACCAAAAACGTCGAATCATTCTTCTTCATGACAATGCAAGCTCCCACACAGCACGTCAAACAATTGCTTATTTGAGTGAGAAAAACAACGAATTTTTGTCTCATTTGCCCGTATTTACCTGATTCATCCCCTAACGACTTTTCTTTTACTCCCTAATGTCAAACAAAAAATGCGTGGACAGCGATTTTCATCACCTCAAAAAGCTGTTGAAGCCTTCGAAAACCATGTTTTTGACATACCAACTTCAGAGTGGATAAAATGTTTCGAGAATTGGTTTGAACGTATGCAAAAGTGTATAAATCTTAAAGGCGAATATTTTGAAAAGCAATAAAACAGTTTGTACCAAATTTTTTTTTTTTTCTTTCTTATGTTTTGTAAAAATTTAAAGGGCTACCTTTTAAGTATGTCTTAGAATCTTCCTCTAGAAACATTTGAGAAAAAAAGAGTTGAGTTACCGCTCCCAAGCTGGATTGAGTCATCGTGGCAGTTGTTCTAAGAGTGAAGAGACCCATGCCCAATACATATGTAATCATCACAACGAATCGGTGACACTATTATAGGATTATATAAGCTGCTGTGACTCCGTGATAAAACGTTGTCTACAGAGCACAAAGGTGCTAGTTTAACCCTTTCAGGACCAGACCGATTTCAAAAGACAATACGCTAGGGCCGCTGTGGAAAGCGGTTGCGTATTCGTCCGGTTTCGGTCCAGAAAGGGCATTAGTTTATATCAGTATAAACGGGATTTTCGGACTAATTTTTAAATTAATGAAAAAAATATATCTTTTATGGCAAAATAAATATTAATTCAATGACACAAACAAAAACAAAAAATCGTATTTACTCACAAGAAAAGAAAAACAAAATTAATGCACATATTTGCTCATGAAACAAATAAAACATATAATATTTCTCTACATTTGTGCAACAGTGTGATATATTTCAAAACGGCCTTATTACACATAGTGGTATGTTGCAAATAGACCGGGAGCTCATGACAGTTTTTGGTCTCCGATTTCATACAGCATGCCTTTTGGAGGAGAGAATATTTACCCTGTGACAACAAAAAAGGGATGGTACTAAACCCCTGCACGCTTTCCGGTCATAGGGAAAATTGCATTTCCACTTAAACACAAAATTTTTGTGCTTTTCTCTGATTTAATATTGCTTGCCCTTTTGTCAAAAGAAAGTTATAACAAATTTAAAGTCTTTTAAATATATGCATGCGATTCGGAGGGTCCCAAAGGGCTCAAAGGGTCATGTGATCTTGTAATAAAATAATATGATTTTCCGCGTTTTCATACAGCATGCCTATAATTAAAAGACTTAAAATTTGTTATAACTTTCTTTTGACAAAAGGGCAAGCAATATTAAGTCAGAGAAAAACACAAACATTTTGTGCAAGTGAATATGCAATTTTCCCTATGACCGGAAAGCGTGCAGGGGTTTAGTACCATCCCTTTTTTGTTGTCACAGGGTAAATATTCTCTCCTCCAAAAGGCATGCTGTATGAAATCGGAGACCAAAAATGTCATGAGCTCCCGGTCTAAAAGTGCACAAAGATAACTTGTCTCCTTTCTTTTTTTCTGCTTTGCACAAACTTCTGTTTTGCACAACAGGCGCTAGGTAAATACTGACGACTGAAATTATGGCGTGGACATGGTCAAAATAGACGTAAAAGTCACATGCAATTCTCGTGTTCGTTCGATTTCGGTCCTGAATAAAGCCTCTCAGCGTACGTGTGTACACGGGTCCGGTCTCGGGAACACGTCTTGTTTTGCGTGTTTATCAGGTTCCGGTCCCAAAAGGGTTAAATCCCAAACATTTTTACGAAATTCTCGTCTTCCAATATGTGTCATCTCACATGATTTAGCTTCGAATATTTAAGATTTAATAATGAGTATAAATTGTCCAACATAAGGAGATCTTTTTTCTGTCAGATGGGCGGGCACTCCTACCCTATACAGGCCGTCGTTTTGAACCGGAAGACTCAGTGGCGTTCGTACTCATTGTGAATCGACTACAATTGTACATACACTAACTAAATAAACCATCTGTATTTATTATTTAGTATATAATTGCCCCAACGTCCAATCCCTAATAGTTTGGGCGGAAGCTATTAACCCACTACGCATTTAGAGTTTTATGGTTTTTGGCTCAGCTTACAATGGACAACTTATACTTGCTTATACTGAGAAAACAGGTCAACACGTCACGCTAATCAAGCTTTCATGTAGTGCTGGAGTTCTAAAAACAGAGAACTTACAAAACCCTGAAACCCAACAGTGCAATATTTGCTACCAGAAGTTACAGAAGTGATACAAATCAACAAACTGCATTAACAAATCAAATCCTACAAACTTATTTTTGTTTATTTCACTCCATCATGTCATATGACTTACTCCTATGGGGCGGTACGCCACAAGCAGGCAAGATATTTATACTTTAAAAAAGGCTGTCAGAGCTACAATAGCTACAATAGTAGCTTCCTCAAGAACTAGCCATTGTAAACCTATTTTCAACAAGCTTAAGATACTGACTTTCTGTGACCAATTTGTACTTATTCAAGCTCTGAAAATTAAAAATAATGTATTCAACCCTAAGTACTAGGGAACAATCTCATAACCACAACATTCGATCTTTGATCGATTCGATCGAGGAAATCTTACAATTACTAAAGTCAGATTAAAGCCTTCATCAAAATTGAATATATGGATTCACATATATAATCATCAATCAAGGCCTTAGACAAGAAAGAACCTCTATATTTAAGAAGATACCTCTTTGAAGATGAATAAAGATTTTTATTATTATTATTATTATGTTCCACCTAGACTTTGAGGACCTATTATTCTTATTATTATTATTATTATTATTATTTGTATTGCAAACCTACGATCGACAACATATCGATGTGGGCAAATAGTCTTTGTTGCTGTTCGCCAATATTTTAACTAACTTATTTGCAGGGTTATTATTTATTCGGTAATCGCGTACTGGTTGTAAAATCAAATAGTAGCAGAAATAGTTTAGTTTATTTAGTTTTGAGTTCGGGCAAAAGGTCACATTAACTATTTCAAAAAATCAACATATGATTTAAAAAATATTGGAATAATTGGCATCACAACTACCATTTGGTAAGTTTTGCTCATCAGAGTTTTCAGCGATTTAACTTTTTTAGCATACTTTTTTTATTATTTGTTTTCGGAATTATAAATTAACACTTATTTTAAAAATACCATGACAAATGACAGATAGAATGGACTATGTCAATTTAAAGTTCAGAAATTGTTTTTATTTTCAAATTCAGGTTAATATAATATGGAGAATTTTTCTGGAAAATTAATGCTATTAATATCAGGTCGTCAAGGATGAAATTTGTAGTTAATAATATTGCCAACTTTAACAGCTTATTATTTGAAATTGACTTAATATATTACCGTTCTTTTTTTGTGGAACGTTACACATCTCGCCTATTTAAAGAAATCATTGTATGCTCTAAAAAATATCAAAAACTTTAAAAAAATTAATTTTGTTGGAAATAGAACAGTCGGAAATTCGCACTATTATGAAGTATGAGTTCTTACGTGGAACTACGGCATCGCAGACCGCGCGAAACATGAATAGTGTATTTGGCTCTAGTGTTACTACGCAGCAGACAATATCAAATTGGTTCGCCAAATTTCGTACAGGTAACTTTAAAAAAAAACCTGGCTCATCGATCACAGCAGAAATATACTGCAACCAACTGGACGAAATGATGTAAAAACTTAAAGAAAAACAGCCTAGATTGGTCAACAGATCGACTCCTTTCTTATTGCATAATAACGCTGGACCACACACTACACAAATGACTGTGGGAAAACTACAGGAATTGGAGTTGGAACTTCTTCATCATCCTCCATACTCACCAGACCTAGCCCCCACTGACTACCACTTTTTCCGCAATTTGGACAACTTTTTAATAAGAAAACAATTTAATTCCGACAATGCTGGAAAACTGGCTTCTAGGAATTCATTGACTCTCGTCCGCCAGGGTTTTATACCACCGGCCTGAACAACCTGCCGCTTAAATGGCAAAAATGTATAGACAATATGGGTGCATACTTTGATAAATTAAATAATTCCTTATATTTATAAGTTATCAACCAACTTTTTCTACAAATTTCATCCTTCACCACCTAATACAAAAAACATCTTCAGGATCATAAATTGAATTGTAAAATTATTATTGACAAAACCCTGATGCCTCATTTTCATGGTAGTGTCAAAGGCGTGACAGGGGTGAGAGGCGTGGTGTTATATTTACAAGTTCGAATTTCATGGTGGGGTTGGAGGCGTGATAAGGGCGCGTTTTCGGTTTTGACAACATTTGTATATAACCCAAATTTAACCTAAAAGTTTATACAAGTGTTTGGAGTAAACGGTTATTCAATTTAATTTAATATGTTGTCAAATCGAAGGAGACGTCTAGCTCTTTTTTATGCATATTTAGACTTATTGCGACAAAATATATCTGTTTCTATGGTTTCGACGGTGCGGCCGGCGCTAGAGTTGAAATTTCTGAACTTGCGACACCGCGCTTGTAACACCGCGCCTACGATACCATGGTACGGGTTTTTTCAAAATAGAGCGATCCTATTGGTTGAATTTTTTGTTCCACACTTCCAACACCCGCATGAAAATGAGGCATGATTCCCCAGTAGTCATTAAGAATCAGTTACGTAGGCATATCGACAGAAGGACCATGGCTACCAACCTAGAAGTTAGAAACTATTATATTAGGGGATAATAAAATATCAGTTTATTAAAAAAATATAAATACTGAAATGTAGGTTCGTTAGATGGAGAAATCCAATGTTATTAAAAAAATGTTTGGACATTGAAAGACTGTTTGTATCCTAAATTAGTTAATTTTTAATAATATCTTTTCTATAATAAATTGTTGTATACATAGAGCACCAATAAGTTGAAAACAAAGTTATTGTACCAAAAAAAATGGTAGATTTTTTTTATTTATCTTTACATGTATATACATAATCAAAGAAAAAAAATTATAACCTGGTGTTAATGGTATTTTGAACAGATCGAAGAAAATATAAGAATTTATTTAAGAAACCATTAAATAAAAGTAATAAAATTCACAGAGGTCCCTTCAACTTCTAGTTGATTGACTATTTGGATATGTTGTTAGTTAATGTTGTTTAATAGATGTTGATGATGTTTTTCAGTTTCTTGTTGTTGATGTTAATTATTCTTTTGTGGGCTGAGAAGAGAACTGGCCCCATCCATCACACATACGTCTCATCAAAGCTGTTAAATCAAAAAAATCATATTAGCTATATTGCATATAACATTTAAAATATTAATTAAGCAAATATCAGTACAATATTTCTCTTGCTATCTTTTTAAACTGCTTAAAAACTTTTTTTTCTCAACAGAATTACAGTGAAACCTCAATGTACTGTACATTTATCTTCGTCATTCCGCAAATTTCGTATTTTTTTATCCAGAAATTAGCATAAAAAACACAACTCGCAGTAAAATTCGCATCATCAATATTAAATATATTGCTAAATTAAAATAGGCATAGCCGCTGTCGAATATAAGTTTTGCAAATATTGTTTAAATATTCAAAACTAAGGAGGTATTTCGTCATCTGGTGAGTGATTTTTAAAGCTCTCAATCAGAAGTGTTGACCAGGAAGTAAAGAATGATTATTAGCAACTTATGTCTAGTTTCTGGATACCTGTGTTGTTTTAAATCGCTTTTACACCCCTCCTCTTCGAGTCTCTACTTTTAAGTGCTTTATTCCAAATCCTTATGTTTTTTTCTTCTCAAATTTATTTATTTTTACATTTATCTAATCTACACAATAATTATTTTTATATTTGCTATCAAATACTAAACAAATTTTAGTTAATGTGCATTTACTTGTTTCTAGTTTGCATTAAAGGGCCTCGCAACAATGGAGCACCTTGGGCCTTGGTAAGAGTAAGTAGTAAGTAAAACAAAAATTGCACCCTACCCCCCGGAAAACGATAATCACCCGATGACAGATAAAAACTGGGCGCATAGCATATAGAAATTGTACTTAATTTTTTATGTAATATAATATATAATTTATGTAACATACAGGTTTCACTGATGAGGTTCTGTATTTTTTTTAGCAAATCATTTAACTTCTTTACAATTATTTTAATCAAATTTTGTTTTTTATCAAACGTAAACATATCTGGTTTTAACATTTCATGTGCAGTTTAAAAATCTAGCATCATCTCCATTTTCTTCCTATTTCAAATTAAGACTTCTTTAAAATAAGAAAAAAAAAGTGCAATTATAAATTAATATTTAGTGTATACTATAGAAAAAAAAAGAAAAAAAATATTTTTTAAAAATATTGTTAAAAATTGTACAAAAAAAGCAAAATGTTATAAAGTGCAGTGTAAAAAATGTGCCAATTTGTGCTGCAGTGTTATATATTTGAAAGCAAATTTTGCCGCTTAATGCAAGAAAAAATTTGACTTGAAGATCCGGTAGTATAAAATTGTTTTTAATATATAGTATGTTATTATGTCTTAATTTGACATTTATAAATTATTTTTTGTTATTTATACATAGAAGTTGTAGTACATATGGTACCAGAAAGAGTCTATAGTTTGTTTCATTAGTTTAAGCGGAACTAGGTTTTGAAATGTAACAACTTTTAATGATTGAATTAGACATGTTATTTAACAAAAGTCTCATTCAATCGTTAAAAGTGAGCTCGTGGCAACTTAAGAAAATAATAATTCGGTTTAGTTCCTCTTAAACGTTTGGAATTGTCTACATATTGTGTCATTATTATGAAAAAAATATAAAATATTGTTGATAGGGTTAAATATGTGCACATACAGAAAGACCCCGATTTACGTAGCTCCGATACACGTATATTTGGAATTTACGGTACATAATAAAATATGGATACAGCAAAATCGACGTATTGTGTTGCAAAACGTAATTGCATCACTTACGTAAGTTGGGGACTTTCTGTAGACATCCAGCTGAAAGAATTCATCATCTAATATCTAACCTATTTAAAGCGCATACTCGTAGCTCCTAGATCTAATAAAATATTTATCTATCTAAATAATAAATACACGGTGCAAGTTGAAAGCTCTGAGCACGTTGCAAAGCTGCGGCGTCTAGCTAAAATGTACAGATTTTTCTTTTTACTTACGAATTATACTGTTTGTATTGTTTATGCCATCATCTTCTTGAGGAAGGCTAGAATTGGTGATAGGAACAAGTTATATTACGTAAACAACAATAGGATAACAATATCTGTGTCTTGTATACCAACAAATCATTACATCACAAAGGAATTAAAAAGGGGATTACATCACAACTTTAAAGGGTAATATTTTACTAAAAACTTTACCTTAAACTACTAAACACCATAGCTCTTATATAGCTGTATTTGTGTTCACAATTTAAAATTACATTAAAAGTATATATAGTGGTGGCAGAAAAAATAGGTACAAACCGAAAACAAGTTGCATAAAGCGTTGTTAAGTCTAACAGTTAATTCTAATAGAGTTGTTAAGTCTAACAATGTAGTTAACTATGGATCATTTGGTCAAATGTGGCTGAAAGCATTGCTAAGTATACAATCAATTGTTTTTCATTATGACATTGTCAAATATTTGACAATGTCGTCAACTACTTCGTGAGTACCTGACGACGTTTTTAACAATGCTTTATGCAATTGAGCCTACATTTTCTGGAGAAACGAAACAAAAATAAATATTTTCGGTTCTGATGGTAGAATTAATTACCGTTCAATAAAGAGTGGGATTCTTGGTAGACAAGAAAAACTGTTAAGCATGATGGTGGAAACATGATACTCTAGTTGATTTTTATGGTACGGTGTGTCCAATTTATTGGATAAGATAAAATATGAGTAAATAAATTTACAGAGATATATTGCAAAATATGATACTTATGCCAAAATTAACTTTACACCGCAAGGTAGAAAGGCTTCAAGATTAAATAAAGTAAGTATGTCCAAATCAGTATGCCACCAGTGTGGCTGTTTTAACATGACGCGACTCAAAACATCCCCATACTTTGGCCTTTGCAATCACCAGATTTAAATTCAATTGGAGATGTTTGGAATGACTTAAATGGTGAAGTTTCTAAAGAAATTCTAATTGCAATTGTGGATTGTTTTTAAAGAAAAATGGCAATCTACACCGATTGAAAAGTATAAAAAAAATATGTTTACGCCAAGAAAACGTTATACTATTTTAAAAAAATTATGGTTGATTCACAAAATATTATTAACATTTCAATGAACAGAACAATGAAAATTAGAAAACAAACTTCTCGAATGTAGTGAACCAGTCGCAATAATGTATAATATTTCAATCTTAAAATTTATAAACAAAAATGAAATGTCTACGTTGACTCACAAATAGAAAAATCGAGACAAAGATCAGGCTAAAAATATTAAAACGGTAAAAAAATAGGCTTTAATAACTTTCATGAAATAAATTCATTAAATATGCAAAGAAATGAAAACTAATTTTAAAATTTGGGCAAAAATGTACTGTTTTAGTTTGTTTCCGATAGAAATAAATAATCTGTTACAAATTATATCCCTTTATTGTAAATATGCAACTCTTCAGATTGGATAAATATTGTTAATCTGTAAATTGTAACTATCTTTATATATTTAACCTTTGTAAATTTTAAGTTAAATAATTATTAATTAGATTATAGACGTACAGACTGGTTTCACACAGTCTTTAGTGGTTGTGAATGAATGTTCTTGAGACATCCATTCACGCATACCATATTAATTTATTTTTTGTGTATAATTAATTTGAATGATTTGTATAATTTTGTACAACTTAAATAAATAAATAATAACTGCCTTCTAATGGTAGGAGTTTCTAATAAGGTACCAATAGTTAAAGAATACGTACATGAACAGATTTAATGCGCTTGTCCAGCATGAGACATTTTAGATATTTTTGTCACCGCGAATGCGAAATTTGGCTGACTGATAAGATTGTAATCACGGTAGTAAATTTAAGTGGCAGAACTCAGTTTATTAATTAAATTCAACGAAAGTAACAAGGCGCATGTTCTGACCTGGAGTTTTTGCTCTAATCTACAAATTCGATTGAATTGCTATGAACAGGGTACGTAATTGCTTGGAAGTTACCGTAAATAAAGTGCAGAAAGTTGTACTATACGAAGGTGGTTTAAAATTGACCTTCATTTTATTTTTCTGAACGTGATTGAAAAGCTACTGCAAATTGTTTGAAGTGTACCGCGAATGACAAATATCTTATCAGCTACAGTAACTATTTTATCCGTGAACAATAAAAGGAATATCCGCACGCGTGTGCTTTTGTAATCTGTAAGAAACTTCATTCGCAAATAAAGTTAATAATTGCCATTTTTAATTGTATTTTTTGTTCGAATTTTAATGGCCAACCTAAAAATTATGTAATAATATTTATTATTTGCAAATATTTTGTTTTTCAGTAAATTTTGTCATTTATATAATAACAGAATTAAAGTATAGTATCAAAATTATAGTTTTATTTATAAATAAAATTGGTTGCAATGTATAAAAGGATGATTTTTAAATATTTGTTTTTTTTTCTACCACCATTATATGTGAAGTATTGAAATTTAACGAAAAACTTTTGTAAAAGCATGCATTCAATAATACAGTTGACATGTTCAAACTGATGTTGACTGTTCTTACGAAATTGATACTGGAAATTCCACATGTTCATAATGCTTATGGGGAGAACACAGATTATCATCTTGACTTAATTTCATGATACTTACGGGCATATGGAATTTGGCCCTCATCATCTTCAGCATCCATGCAGTCCTTGAGGACTTCGTCGCATTCAGCATCTTCAAGACGTTCACCAAGAGACATGAGTGTGTGAGACAATTCAGCGGAGAGCATCAGACCATTGTCATTTTTGTCGTACAATTTAAGACATTCCAAAAAGTCTTCATAGCAACCCTGTTCCTTCTCCTTCTTGATCTGGCTGAAGATTGGCAGAAATTCATCGATCTTCATTTTCTTCTCGTCTAAAATTTAAATAAAGATTCTCAATTAATAAAGCAATTAGCGCGCTTGTATTTTGTGGCTTATTAAGAATCATGTAAATTAGCGCGCACGACCTGATTTTGGTCACTAAACTGTGAGCCCACCACTCTAGATGCGGCGACTGCATCATATAATAGACCGGGAGCTCATGACAGTTTATGGTATCCGGTTTCATACAGCATGCCTTTTGGAGCAGAGGATATTTACCCTGTGACAACGAAGAAAGGAGGGTACTAAACCCCTGCACGCTTTCCAGTTATATGGAAAATTGCATTTCCACTTTTTTCCAAATTTTGTGTTTTTATCTGATTTAATACTGCTTGCCCTTTTATCAAAAGTAAGTTAAAACATATTTAAAGTCTTAAAAATTATAGGCATGCGGTACGCAGGGTCTTAAAGGGCTCAAACGGTCATGTTATCTTCTAATAAAAAAAATGATTTTCCACGTTTTTATGCAGCATGCCGATGAAAAGAATTAAAGTTTGTGTCATAGAACCCCTATAAAAAAATTGGCATGCGGCCCTCGTTGGTGGAAAATTTCGGAAATTTTTAATCACCCAAAATGTTTCCGAAATTTTCCACTTTTGGGCCGCATGCCAATTTTTTGATAGGGGCTTTATGACACAAACTTTAATTCTTAGATTTTTCTATTTTGACGGATGCGAATCAAAATTACAAATAGCTACCCTCTTCAAAATGGGCAACTGTTATCTTGATTTGATCGTATCTGTTTGTTGCTGTCTACATTATACGCGGTTTTCATGAATGTATCTCTTACGTTGAGAAAAAACATTAAGTGTAAGTGTGTAGTGCGCAATGTAACAAAACGATAGAACGGGGTAGGAGAAGAATGACTTTAATTGATAATATCATTAGTGACACTGACAAAAAACTTAGTCAATATTGTGGAAAATAGAGACAATTGGCGTTCCATGATAGCCGAAGTTTACATCAGATATGCCATTTGATGATGATGATCTATTTCGTAAAGTAATGATGTATTTAGTTTTTATTCAGAAATTTAGTAATTTTGTAAATTTTAGTGCTTTAAAAGTTTTATTTGAAATGATTTCATCATTAAATTCTATCAAAAAAACTATAAACATTGATTATTATGAATTCACATTGATTTTAATAATTTGTGTTGCTCAGGAACTTTATTTTTATGTCCGAATTGGAATACGAATCTAGAATCTTTCGGATAATTTGCAAGTTGTTCTTAGCGAACAACTCTTCCTCTTAGTACTTACTCTTCTTCTTGGTGCCTCCAACCTTCTCAACGCTGGCGAGGCTGGGGTTGAGATTCAGGGCACGCAGGCAGTCACCCAAATTGGCGGCATCAATAACACCGCTACCGTCGAAATCGTAAATGGAGAACACGAAGTTCGCCCCTAAAACAAAATAAATCTTAATTTCCATCTCATTTTTACACCCTATTACAAATACAGGTAAAAGTATCTTAAAACAGATATATATTTGCAATAGTGACCGATTGCTGCATCATGGTGGTCAGCTCACTCGCTTTAGAATCGTGGGATTTTGGTATCTATCCTCAGTACGAGTAAAAAAAATATTGACCGTTTTTACCATAGGCCCAGTCAGCCTTCTTCAAAATGAGTACTTGTACCTCTGAATTCATATTTAGGAATTTAGGGCTTGCTTCAGAGGACACGTAAAGCTGGCGATCGCGGCTACTGTAAAAAGTAGTCGTTAGGTTGTCAGTGGATGCTAGCTACATCTTAAAAATCTTTAACACCTGGGTATTACGTCATAGGAAATACTCCCTCTGTCACTAAATATGGTATACAGTTAGATTTTTTTCTTGTCCGAAAATATGATATACATTTACAATTTTAATTAATTAGAATAATTTTATTTATGAAATAGTTACAAATATCTAGTCAAATAAAGAATAAGACAAAAAGTTTTAATTTAACAAGGACGTGGCTGTCTCCACCGTCTGTATGGATAATATTTTTTGTAATCGTCCCTTACGATGAAGTTTTGTCTTATTAATGTGCGAAATCTTATAAGAATTCCCTCATTTTGCTAACATGGTTGCTTCTAGACAAATTTGCAATGTTAGAAAAACATTATCAAGGGTTTGTATGTTTAATGCATGTTGTACGCGTTCAATCAGTTAATCGATTGTATTCGGTGAAACTGTATGTTGTAAGGATTGTATAGAATTGAAGAATCCAAGATCCAATACATTAAATTCTGGACTATTTAGTGGTTGTGATATAAGTCGATTTTGAACTTCTTCCTTGCAATTCAACACAATTTTGTTCAAAATTCGCCATTTTCTTAGAATAGCAGGTGTCACTAATTTGTCAAAAATACACGTTTTTTTTTTTTTTCTGTGCTTTTGACATATGCAATTACTTTTAACATATGCAAAACTATTTGCGCGCCATTTGTTTATTAGTTGCCTAGCAACCACTTATTTAAAAATTAAAACAAAAAAGATCAAGATAATATTACTTTCGTTAAACTCACATTTTTTAAGTAATGTATACCATATTTTCGGACGAAGAGAGTAATAATTTGTAGTAGCGGTGATTCTTAACGGGATATTTTAGTCTTTTAAATAGTTCCATTATTATTACGTTGCATAAAACTGTAGTCTTAATTCGTTTTATTTTTCTTTGAGTATTAAACATTCATGATACATTGTTAGATACAAATGTAATGTACAAATTACGTATAATAGCTATTCATGGAGACAATTTTATAGGAGACTAAATGAATATCTGTCATTTATTATTCTGAAAGGATCATGCGAATTGATAACATGACATTTATTAAAGTTGAATACCCTGTATTTAGGGTAAACGTTTTTATCGCTTTCAGTTATTCTTCTTTTTTAAAGTCTTCTATTTGTTACGAATCTTTACTTTTGTAAAAAAATCGATCTATTTGTAATAAAAGAAATGTTAATGGTAGATAATAATTTTATTCAGAGTTTACATAAAAGATTATAGCAAAAAAATGATCTAAAGTGTTAATTTTCCACATTTCAGAATTTCGTGTAGGGCATTGTTTGTTCAAAATCGTAGAAAATCAAGAAATTTTCGAAAATAATTTTGTCCATTATTCTTTGAGAATTATAAGTTTTCTTTTAGTATCTTACATTTCATTCATTAATTTATATTTTTCAAAAATACAAAAAATCGCAACAATAATCTGATAAAAAATGCTAAGAGTAAAATTATGTTTTTTTTTTTAATTTTTGTTTTAAACTATAGGCTATTCCAAACCTTTAAGCGGAACCAAATGAAATTTTCATTTTTCTAATTTGTCAGGATTGTCTTTACAATGTTTGAAGTGGGCTTTTCCTACACAAAATGATGAAAATCCTCACTTAATTGGTAAAAGTTACTAGAATTTAAAATCTAGTTCCGCTTAAGCCAAAGAAACAAGCTATATTTCCTCTATAAAATGGGGTTGAGGACAACATTCATTGACATATTGCATATTATAGTCAAAAATCAATTTAAAATAGTTTTTTTTTTTTTTTTTTTGGTTGGTTTCAATGGTTACCCATTGATATCCCATTCAAAATTTATAATTATTATTTTTTATCTTCAAAAATATGTATAGGCTATTTCAAAACGTTTAAGTGGAACTACATGAAATTTTAATTTTTGTTATCACTAGCTGACATTTTAACAATGGAAGTGGGCTTTTGCTAAATAAAATGATCGAAATCCTCATTTTGAACGTTAAAAGTTAAGTTTTCAAAATCTAGTTCCGCTTAAATCAAAGACTATATGTTCATATATATTATTTGAGAGAAATCTCAGCGTTTTTCGTATATCTAGGTCAAGGATTTGTATATGCATACCAAACTTCAACTCTAGTTCCAGTCATTTGGTCACAATAGTACAGACTGACAGACAGCCACGTTAGTGACAACGAATGTGTTTCTTGGTTATATGTATCTACGAAATTCTAAAAAGGAACTGATTTGAATTCACGAATCTGTGCTCTGTAGGGAAGGTATCAGTGAAACATCTGTTGAATATTGGGATATGGTAACAAAACTGTATTATGATCAAAGCGTCAAATAGCGAATTGGGATATGCTTGTATACAGGGGCGGATCGGGCATCGCCCAATGGGTCGATAGCTTTTTGAGTCGATGCTACGGCCGCTATCCACTCAAATACCTATGATCAATTCTATGATATTATTTTAGAAATCATTTACATTTTTTGTTTATTGTTCTAACATTTTTCCATTATTTTGTATTTTCTATATTGATATTAAAAATATAAATTAAAGAAATTTATTTAAATATACTTTCGTCTTTATTTATTCCCAGGGATTCGGGCCTCTTAAAATATTCCCTATAAATAGTCAACAAGTCCCGTGAGGCCGGGCCGAATCATCCATCCACCCGGGTCGATTCAATCCCTCGACCCGCCCCTGCCTGTATATATACATCATATTTCCATAAATACTAAAATATTGATTTAATAGAAAAATTTAAAAAATTAGAAAAATCTTTTATTTAAACTATTAAAACGAACCTCGAATTAAAAAAAAAAAAGAATGTATTGATTCATAGAAAACAAATTTATAAAAATATATCAAATGTCACTAAATAAAAAAGTCCAAGAATTCGTATTTGTAAATATATAAAAAAAAAAAACTTTGACCTAAAAATTGTTATTTAAACTATCAGCTGCGTATTGCCAGATATATATTTAAAGTCGACGCTGAGGTAATACGACGCCTTCCACTCCATATAAGTTCACCGTTGCGCTATTATTAGAAACTGTTCCGTACTGACACAAAATAACCGCGCAACAAAAACCCCGCGACCACATGTGCGTTTATAATCACATATTATATATCTTCTGCCTATTATCTACTTAATTCTACAATATAATATCTATTAAAACAATAATGCACACAATAATTTGCTAAATAATATAAGAAAGTAACACCAGGTTCAATGATATAGAAATTGAAATACTAGATTTTTTATAATTTTCCCCTTTAATTTTCAGTTCTATTCTGGCCGATTTTTAGATAAATTTTATTATTTGATAAAAATTTCCAGCGTCAAGTTATTTGCCAATTTGCGAAAACTTTGTAATGTGTAACGTAAGGCACGTGAAATCGTGAAAATAACACATGACAACCTCTGTTATTTTCATGCTTTTACGATACGTACGTACGTGCATTCTAACGTTTGCAAATTACCTATTATGTGTAGTGCTCCGCATAATAAGTTCATATTGAATTCTCGAAAATTTAAGTTTGCGAAACTCACTTGTGTATAAAAGTTTTTATTTTGTTAAATTTCATAAATTTAAACAGTGTCTAAATCTGTGAAACATAATAAAATGATATCATTTAATAACCTTCTATCCATACTCATATAAGAATTTCAATGATTCATTTTTTTGGACGCGCTATGCGATAAGATTGATCTATCATTTAAAAACTGATTATTCATGGAAAATCGCTAGGTTTACTACCCAGAAAAACAGCACCAAATGGATAAATCAGATGATATCTATGTTGAGAAAAACTAACAACGATCATCCGATAAAAAAAAAAGAAATAAGCCGCCAAAGCTATTATCACGAGGTATATCGTCGTAAACTAAAAGGTCGATTTTGTGATTTTTGGATGCGTGGTATGATTTACCTGAAATCTAATTATTATAATAAGTTTCTAAGTAAGTAAATCCTCCATTTCTAGACCTTCGGCACTATATGAAAGACACGTGGTCAGTGTGATGTTTCAACAATTATCAATGTATAAATATGTACTCATTTTAAGTGTTATCTACTTGAAACTGAGTCATCAATGAGTTGACACAGTATTGGAAGGTGAATATTACTGTATCCGGGATTTAAACCAACATTTCTGTATTCTGTAGGTAACTGTTTTACCATGGAATCACGAAAATTCAACATGGCAATTATAAAAAACAAACGACGAGAGTAAAAACTAGCAAAAGTGAATTAATTTTTAATACGTTAAATATAAAAGAGCAAAATAGTCATAAATTTCCCGAAAGAAAATATAATGATTCCAATCTCCAATAAATTAAATGATTAATTTATAGTACGTTTAGAATAACAGGACAAATAGTTCATATTTTCTCTATCATACTTTTCTAGACAGTTTTTAAGTTAAAAAAAAGGGGGAGGGGAAGAGAGAGAAATTAAAGCTCCCAAAAAGTTACCGAACTAATTTATAATTCGTACTTTTTTCCAGTTTTCAAGTAAAAAATTAGTACTTCATTCCATAATTGCGTTGCCAAAATCAATTTTTAAATATCCAAAATATAGCAGCTGAGCTAAACGGCCAAAATAGAACATACTTTCCCTGACAAGATTAAATAAAAAATAAATTATCCTATATTATTCGTGATAGTAATCAGTATAACACGATATATTTAAAATAAAAGGCTAATTAAAATAAATTGTATATTAATAAACTATGACGTCACATGTTTGGTTCACATATAAGTAATGACGTCACTTGTATCAAATTTCTAATGCCCAGTTACACCAGATTTCCATAAATTTTGAGCATTCGTTAAATCGCAAAAATATATAATAACGAAGTGTGTTGCTAGATATTTTTGCGGTTTAAGAAATTCTTAAGATTTACGGTGGGTGCAACTGGTCATAACTATATGGACATGATTCACGTAACACTTAAAGCCACTGGGGAGAAATTATCAATAAAATCACTATAACTGATTACTATCCTTTTGTTAACACTGATATTATTCCGATATTATCCAATGTGTGCACTCGCGTTATAGTAGAAATCACTTATTTATCACTTACTTTCGATGTCACGAGCACTGAGATCTGCCTGTGAACAATAAAACAATAAATTAGTATACGCAAAACAGTAAATGTGCAATATTAAATCACTAATCTACAGCAAAAATACTATTGCCTTTAAGACTATAGTTGTAGAAGAGTAGAATTAAAATTAAAATACGGTACAATTAAAGAATTTTTCATCTTGATTTTCCAAAATCGAAATGCAGTATCATATGCTGGTTCTCTAATCCTTATTTTTGGTTTCATATTGGTCCCACAATATCACACGTTAACGTAACACGTTTCAACTACTCACCATTCTGTTATATTACACTGCACTGCACGGCTCCTGATTCTTCTTGCCTTCTCGTTTCCTGGACCAGAAGTGGGGCTCAGAGTTGGATCGTAGGCTGATTTTATACTTGTAGATGGCGCTGTCGTCGTCCCTGAAATCCGCGGATACTTCGCTCGTTGCTATTATAGCGATGCTCCTAAAGCAACCTTGCTGACGCCCCAAAAAGGTGTCCGAAAATATAAAACGATCTATGGTGGGGACGGTCAAGAATCCTGGTATGCACTATTTAATTATTTCATACTCAATTATTTGTCTACCTTCATTGATGCATTTTATTATGTTTTATCCCAAGCTACACATATTACTTATTTAATTATTGAGTTATTTAATCAAGTTCTTTGACCAGTAGATGTAAAATTTTGGCTAGTCTGATTCACTTTTGAATGACAATGATTTTTAAAATAGATTACAAACACAAGTATTTTAGTTACAATTTATTTCTAAGCCAAGGAGATGGACAGAAGTGGAATATGTAGCTAAAAGCATAACATTCGATACTATACTAGAAATAAATTTCACATAAAAAAATGCAATAACATAAAAAAAAATACACCTGACATAGTGAGCTCGATAACATTAAGTATGTAGTCCTATTACAATTAAATATATTTAAGACCACGTGTTCTGCACGTTCACGAGAGTTGGCAGATCGAAGTCTAGTTCTAAATAAAAGGAAACTGCAATAATTCAAATCCCGGTGAGGGCATGAATGGTTGTATTTGTTAAAATTATTTGTTAGTAAATAAGTATTCAAAAATAAAAAATGTGTGTCCTCGAGAATATTAAAAATATCAAAAAAAAAAATAAATAATAATAATAATAATAACAATATAAATACCTGTTAAGGCTGCGTGTAATCCCCAGAGGTTACTAGTTTCTTATACAAAACTAACAATCTGAAATAAAATTAGTATCAATCTATACATCAAATTTTGCACCGAATTTTTATCTATCTAATAGGATATTTTTAATTGTAGAAACATTTATTATAAAAATGTTATCGCTCAATAACTTAAAAATAGACATCAGCGATATTGTTCTGTAATTTTTTAAATCTATTTGTGGGTTTCAATAAACTTTTATATTTATATAGTTTTGTGTAGAAACGTTCAAATAATACGCCAGCATTTTTTTCGACTTGATTATTTATAGTTTACAACTTTCGTCGAAAAATATTATACTTGATGATAATGGAATGCCACTTGTTACACGTATTCTTCATGAAAATTAATTATCATTTTTACCCGTAACACCTATTTTGAAAACCGCGACAGATTCAAGATGGCGGCAAAAATAGACTATCAAGTACAATAACTATAAGAACTTTTCATAATAGAGCAAAATAGCTAGAAACATATTTGTAGAATGAAGCTTTAGCTACAATTTGCCGTATCGTACGCAAATGTGCGTCGATTGGTTTGCAAGATGGCGTCTATAATGCAATTTGCTTATTTTCAATTACATAACAGTTTTTTCTACACTTAAAAATATTCTATTAGATAGATAAGAATTCGTTGCAAATTTTGATATATTGATTGATATTCATTTTATTTCCGATTATTAGTTTTGTATAAGAAACTATTGAGAACTATAGGGTTGTGCGCCGCCTTAATACCAGGAATGGAGGGTCAGAGTCGTGAATCGGGAGGCGAGAAGTCGGAAAAAGTTATCGACTCCCCACTCTTTAATTCAATTTTTATCAAGAATGAGAACAAACCGAAAACGAAAGCAAAATAAACATATTACCAGACTCTTTTAAAGCAGTGTTTCTCAACAGGTGGTCCACGGACCACTGATAGTCCGCGGATCAGTTCTTGGTGGTCCGCGTACACAAAATTTCATTAGTATTAATAATGGGCCTTTATGCAAAAATAATGTTTTTCTTGTTATCCGCAGTTATTGTGGAATTCTGAAAGTGGTCCGCAACTGTCGAAGATTTGAGAAACACTGTTTTAAAGCACGGAAACAGCAACGACATTTTGTTCTCTGTTCAACAACAAAAATGAAATTAAAAATATTCAATACGGTTTTACCTGGTTTTCTTCATGCTTTCCAGTTTAAAATTTAATTAACACTGCTCGTATTAACAGATTAATACGATGCAGTAAAGATATTTGTTTTTACTCATATCTATTTTATTTTTTTCTGTTTGCTCTATTTATTATGTTCAAGCGGAACTAAACTTGGATTTTTAGTTTCTCAAGTTGTAACGAGCTTCGTGATTATTTCATGTTTCATGTTGGCAGTCAAAATCTAAATGTCAAAAGGAAAAAGTGACATATTATGAAAAATAAAGTATGTATATAAAACACAATAAAAAATGTGAAAACTAATATATTCGAAAATTTGTGACAAAAAGTCAAGATGAAATGAAAATATATTTATAAAAACAGCTCACACCAACCCAAGATATTTAATGTAAGTATAGTCTGTTTCTTTAGTTTCAGCGGAACTAGATATTGAAATTTACCAACTTTTAACGATTAAATGAGGCTTTTTATCAAAATATTAAACTTTTATTAAACAAAAGTTTAATAAAAGGCCACTTCGATCGTTAAAGAATGAGCTTAAGTTATAACTTAAGAAAATAAAAAATACGTTTAGTCTCGCTTAAACATTTGGAATAGACTTTACGAATTACGGGTGAAAGGAGTCGGGAGTCGGAGTTGGTAATTTTTCTGCCGACTCCCCATCTCTGGTTTATATGGGATAATAGGACCGGTCGATACGTCACTCTGACCACCTGGCTTTCATATCTATGGCCGGCGGTCTAGAAACGGAGATCTTACCTTTTCTCTGCCCTTATACGCCTATCTAGGCGTTGGGGTCCTATTATTATTAATAAAAATATCCAAAAATAAAAACTTAATACAGGATGGTTGGCGTTACATTACCCATTGCTTAACTTGTTTATTGTTGAAGATATGGTATAACATTATATATGAAAGTTGATTGATACTACATGGTCTATCGTGTGATAAAAAAAAAATGTTTACATGGCAAGACTTGGAAGAGAAAAACAGCCAGTGGCGCACCTAGAAATTTGGGGGGTTATTTAATTTAAATTATGAATAAGGTTCTCACTTCTAAATTTCAAGTGATGTTTAAAAAAAAAAGTAATTTCTGAAATACAAGTGATAACCTAGAAAAAGGTCCCTCCTCACCTTTAAAATACAAGTGATGACTTTAAAAAAAGGTCCTCACTTCTGAGATACTGGTGATATAAAAAAATATATTTCCATCTCTATTGAAGGGGGGGCAGCTCCCCGGACCCCCCTGAGTGGCATACCGCCACTGAATACAGCAATATAAGGAATGTTTTTTATTTTTTTTATTTTTTTTATTTTTAATTTTTGGACTTATCCAGTACCGCTACTAAGGCCATTATCCAGTAGATGCATTTTATTATTGAAAAATCCATGCCATAACCGGGATTCGATCCCGAGCCCTCATGATCTAGAAGCCAGTGCATCGCTACACTAACCACTACGCCATGGTGACCGGCATAAGGAATGTTATAAATTATCGATCAAAAACAAAATCTGATGTTTACTGTAATTTTTGACAATTCAACAAGTTTAAATAAAGAATTTGTGTTTAATCATTTAGATCAATTAATAAAAGAATCAAAATCTGTATTGATGAAGATGGTGGTCACATATCCCATCTTTGTATTATTTATGACCCAAGTTTATTATTTTATTTGAGTTTGTTTATTTAAGTGATAGTTGGTAATTAAATATACCATATGTTTTAATTCAGATTTTAAAATTCAATTTCTAAGATATCGTTTATTAGGCAGATTTTTGTTTTTAAACGTAATAGTTTTTGTATTACAAGGTGTCTAAAAAGAAATTTTATATTTATTTAGCTTACTGCGAGAACGCAACGTATCCGAGGGGCGCGGGGGTTATGTCAATCGGTAGCCTGGCTCTTGGGAATTCAGTCGCTGTGGAGCGTTTCTCGGGAGCAGACCGCGCGTTATGCGTGCGAGAGTTTTACAAAAACGGTGATTCGGCGACTGTAGCGCGTAGAAAATTCTGCAGTATTCGAGGTTTTCGCCACTTAAATGATGCGCCAAGCATTCCTCTCATTCGACATTGGGTTAAAAAGTTTGAAGAAACTGGTACAACGCTGGATAAATCAAAATCCGGGCGACCTAGGTCATCAAGAACGGTAGAAAACGTGGAGAATGTTAATCAGTCTGTTCGTGACGACCCGAACCTTTCAATTCGGAAGCGCGCAAGTGCTTTAAATGTGCATAGATCATCATTACATCGCATTATGCACAAAGACCTAAAGCTGCACCCCTACAAAATTCAATTGGTGCAAGAATTAAAGCCCCAAGATGCCAGTCAGAGGCTTAATTTCGTAAATCAGGTGATTGAGCGATTTTCAACGTTTACCAACATTTTGTTTTCGGATGAAGCTCATTTTCATCTTAATGGCCACGTAAATAAGCAGAACTGCCGCTACTGGAGTGCAACGAATCCGAAACGCAAACATCAGAAAGCCCTACATTCGCCTAAAGTGACCGTAAGTACTTTTTTGAAGACGAAAGGGGGCGTGCAGTTACAGTGAATTCAGAGCGTTATGTGGAGATGTTAGACAACTTCTTGGTACCTGAACTGCAAAACTTTCCTGGCTATAACCAAAGAACATGGTTCCAACAGGACGGAGCAACTTCACACACGTCCAATATGTCTCTGCCACGTGTTCGTGAAATTTTATCAGGCAAATTGATCTCCCGGAGAGGTGACATAAATTGGCCTTGACCTCCACGCAGTCCAGATTTAACCCCTATGGACTTTTTCCTATGGGGTTATCTTAAATCTAAAGTTTACGCCAATAAACCGACTTCACTGGCGCATTTGAAAGAAAATATCCGTCACGAAATGGCAGCCATCCCTGAGTCCACCTGCCGAGACGTCATAAGTAATTTTACTGTTCGATTAAATGAGTGCCGAGAACGCGAGGGTCTACATTTAGACGATATTATTTTTAAGAAATAAATCCCCAAAAAGTGTATTTTAATAATAAATAAACATTTTTTCTATATACGGCTTACTTTTTTTTTAATCGATCCACTAAATATAAAATTTCTTTTGAGACACCTTGTATAAGATTGTGGGTACATAACATCGAAGTTTTATAGTAGAAGTATAGATGTATCAATTATTTTAGAATAATAAATTAGACCATTTCACGTAGATCATAATGTATCGAATACTATACTTCAAAGATTAATAATAACGGAGTTATCACAGATTAAACAGAAGTCCGAAATGCAGATATGTTGAGAGTTGTGGAACTTGTCAAGAATTGGCTCTGCTGGTTAGTTGTTTATTCTCGTCTGCCTAACGGTAGTTAAAATTACTATACCTACCGTTTAATATATTTATTTTATTTTCTATTATTATTCTATACAATATATGGCACCCATTTGGGCTACAGCAAACAAGACAAATTTGAGACCTTTAAAAGTACTTTAAAAAAAAGGTATAAAATCTGTTTTTAAATTGCCAATTCTGTATAAAACATCACTGCTATCAATATGACAACAGTTAATCAAGTTCATAGTATCAGACGATGCAGGCGCATCACATATGTATCCCTAAACTAAAGTCTGAAACAGGCAAACAATCTTGTCTATATAAGGGTATAGTAATATATAATAGCTTACCAACAGATTTAAAAATTATAACCAATATGTTCTCATCCGAAAAAATAATAAAATCAGTAATACTATCTATAGTGCGTTCGAAGGTGAGTATGCAGTACAGGGCATATGGAGTAGTTCTTTTTCATACTCTCTAATGGGTTTACAGAATGACGCTATCCTTTTCTTGCTAGTCGACGTTGCCAGCTCTAAAATACGCTGATCTGTGAAGACGCAGTATTCTATAAATGGCCATTTGTTTTTGTTGAGTGTTATTTTAAGTTTTATAAGAGTTGATTTTTGTAAATAATACGAGTTTTTCATATTATTATAATTGACACATTTGACACTTTTACAACATTTGGCAACACCGCTCACATTTGCCATAAGGCTATACTGCAAACTCACCTTCGAACGCTCTATAGTATATAATCAGCATTTTTAACATCACACATTTACTTGTATATATATATATATACACGTTAGCAACCCGCCATAAATGTTGTTATCGTATAATATGAAAAGTTCTGTAGATTTCTCTCATAAAAACTGTATGTTTTTACCGACCGCCAACATATATAAGGGAGGTATTGTGATCATACCGATTTTGACATTTCGAGATTTCGATGGATCTCCACAAATTGAGGTCCCTACACAACGTTTTGACTATTTTTAGCATGATGTCTGTCGGTCTGTCTGTCCGTCCGTCCGTCTGGCTGTGTACACGTGCAGAGCAAATTCGGCTAAAAGGACTTCTTATGAAACTGCATATTTAAGCTTTTGACATCAATGGCACGAGTTGATCAACTTTTGGTAAAAATGGGTTGACTAGAAAGGAGAGCGAATATTTAGCAACAGAAAAATATTTCTAAAATTTTATTTAACAAAAGTTGCTATAAATGCAATAATAACTGATAACTTTTATTTGAGAGGTTTTTTGATAAAACGAAAAATTCCGAAAATTTTTTGTAAAATTTTTGAAATTTTTAAGTATCTATTTTTTCATACTTATATGTAACGTTTCCATGGTCATGATAAATACTATCTCTGTTAGAAAATATTAGGCCAAGTTATTTCTACTCTGCTGCTAGAATGTATTTTATACAAGTACTTTGTGATGGCGGTCGGCTGTGGTGGCCACAGCTGATTTTTTCCATTTACACATGAAAACCATTCTTTTTTTCTGGTTGATCACTTTCAAACATTTTTGTATATGAATCAACCCATTCGTATGAATAAATTCCATTTGTAAAACTAAAAGTAAGTATTTTTTTTAAAATCTTTTCAGTGGGTGCGTTTTGTTGTGCCAATTCTGGTTTCGGTTTAATCAGAATACGCGTTTTGTTGCGACTGTATTCTCATTCTATTCATTCTACTCATTCGATGACTCGAGTGTGGTGGGGATGAAATTGAATGCAGTTGTTTTCATTTGGTTTTTAAATGTTCTAGTACATTTAAAAATTTTAAATTTTGGTATTACAGCTTCAAAATAATTTTCACTTTTAGGTATTTTCTCATTTTGTGTCCTAACATAAATATATACCTATATGATTTTAATACAGTATTGATAAATCTAAACTTAAAAAATATATGTACAATTCAATTACTCGTTCTAAAACATTACGTTCTAAAATATTTGCTTCAATTATAAACTTTTTTTATTCTGCATTTATTACTAAGTTTATCCATTTAGCTGAAATATGTTCGTTATTTGTTCTACAACCATATGACTTAACCTCCATGCAAATGTCATTCCATGTTTATTTACTTCACGAACAAAATTGTCGTTTTCTTGCGCATCAATTCTAGTAATTCTAACCAGCCACCAACAAAACGCACCCAATGTGGTTTCAGATTTGGAATAGTCAACAGGTTTTGTTACTTTATTATTACATTTTGCAACCATAATGCATCACATTATTCTTATGCCTGGGCTACACCTGCATCTATCGTCGCTAAACTTCGGTTTAACGTGACATACACGCTAATGTGGCCAGCTACTATCGGTTTGCGTTCACAATATTAGCAGTGCGCGACATTAGACACATGACGATAACTGAACTGGCGGTTTTAGAGCGCACATCAAAGGAACTTAGCGCAGAGCGTAGTATGTTCTGTTGGCGCGTATTGTTGTTTATCCGGCATCATTTGAGGTTATGTTATACATATTTCTTTACAATTTATTTGTGTCAAAATCAGATAAGATTATGTTTGAATTTGTAAAATTAAGTGTAAAAAATAATTTTAGGGTGCAGTTATGATGGATATACACCATTATTTTATTTAATTTACATCAAAATAAATACGCTTGTACCTTGTAAACGTAAATAAAGTGTAGCGGCGAAAACGCAGCTATGGCCACAAGTTGCGTTTTAGCACGATATCGATAGATGCAGTTTAGCACGAATTTATATAGCGCGCAATTATCGGCAAAGCTTATAACGCAAGTGTGGCCCAGGCATTATTGATAGGACATAGATTTACATTTACATTTTTCACAATAATAGTTGTTAATATCAAGTAAATTTCTAATCAATTTATCTAGTGCCTCACACATATGTCTATATGTGTAAATGAATCTCAGTTCTATCATTTCATTATTAATATCACTAGACTTACTATAATATTTTTTTCTCAAACCGGGACAATTTTGAGATTTTGCTAAAAACAGAAAGTAACGCCTTCTACGCTAGTACTCATGATTAAAAAGGATAAATAACGGAGTGGTTAACAAAAATCAAAATTTACGTAGTAATAATTTTTAATTACTCTAAATTGAACATAATTTGTTATTAAAAAAATGATTAATTTTTATCACTAGCGTGAAATTTCTTTAAAAATTCGTTGTTATTTTTAATTATAGGCTATTCCAAACTTTTAGGCGGAACTTAATGGAAATTTCGTTCTTTTAGGTTGGCACGAGATGGGACTTTGCTTGGGTTATTTCATGTTTCACGTTTGGTATATGAATATTTAAAATTCCAACAATGCAACCATGGAAACGAATGACATATGTCAAAAATTTTAATACATTTTTCCATATTTTCAAGACAAAAAAATAAATAAATGGGAAATTTTTATTAAGAAAGACAAAAAATTTAAATGCAATTAAAAGGACATTTTATAATGACAATCAATTTAAGCTAGAATTTGCAATGTGAGTATGATTTACAAAGCTTAAACAAAATGACTAAAAGTCCGAATAATAGATAAAAATTACTAGATTTCAAAATCTAGTTCCGCCTAACTGTTTGGAATAGCCTACAGTTGTTTAATCGCCATTTTCCGAGGCTGCACTTTTTGTACTGCGTGTATATTTTGTAATTTTTACGAAATATCCGGGACAAAATGACTAACTGGCCGGGACGCCGGGACTATAACTTCATACCGGGACAATCCCGGTTAAACCGAGACGTAAGTTCTTAACTTACAATAACTTTATTTTCAAAAACTGTTTTACATTTTTTACATGTTGATGCATCATAATTTTGTTTATATTGCTCAACAACTATTTTTACAGAACATGATATAAACTTTTAGGATCCATCTCAAGAATAGTTTAGAATCATATTTTAGATTATGAATTACTATCGGTACAAAATTTGGCAATTTTAAGTTTAGGTTTTAATAAGCATGTCATTAAATTCATTCATTAAATTTTGCATATCTCCATTATTTATGAAATATTATTCATCTGGTGTATCCAAACAAAAACTATTTGCTTGATGTTCATGTATATTCTTTGACTTTGCCTAATTCGGGATCTTTGATCCCTCATGAAACTTTGCTGAATTTTTGGACTCTTCCATACATTTAAGTAACCTGTATTCAAAATCTAAACTACATGTATAAGGATGATATTGTTCGGCACCAAATGAATAATATTCTCTTTTATTAATTATTAGTAGGTATTATTATTTTTACTTTTTCATATATACAAAAGTTACCATGATCTTCATATTTTTCCTTTTTCTCAAACGTATCATTACATTTTCTACATTGTCTAGTTATTTGTCCTTTTAATAATGGTCTTATAGGAAACCGTTTGACCAGCGGCGTAGCAAGACCTTTGTGGCCGGTGTGCCACTGGGATTAAGGGCTCCCTCCTTACTCCTTGTATTATTTAAAATTTGAATGTTCTTTTGGCTCATTTTAAGTTCTAAATGTCATTTTAATTTTTTAAATTTGTCTGTTTGTGCCTTATTCGAAAATAGACCGGGAGCTCATGACTGTTTTTGGTCTCCGATTTCATACAGCATGCCTTTTGGAGGAGAGAATATTTACCCTGTGACAACAAAAAAGGGATGGTACTAAACCCCTGCACGCTTTCCGGTCATAGGGAAAATTGCATTTCCACTTAAACACAAAATTTTTGTGTTTTCCTCTGATTTAATATTGCTTGCCCTTTTGTCAAAAGAAAGTTATAACAAATTTAAAGTCTTTTAAATATATGCAGGCGATTCGGAGGGTCCCAAAGGGCTCAAACGGTCATGTGATCTTGTAATAAAAAAATATGATTTTCCGCGTTTTCATACAGCATGCCTATAATTAAAAGACTTTAAATTTGTTAAAACTTTCTTTTGACAAAAGGGCAAGCAATATTAAATCAGAGAAAAACACAAAAATTTTGTGCAAGTGGAAATGCAATTTTCCCTATGACCGGAAAGCGTGCAGGGGTTTAGTACCATCCCTTTTTTGTTGTCACAGGGTAAATATTCTCTCCTCCAAAAGGCATGCTGTATGAAATTGGAGACCAAAAATGTCATGAGCTCCCGGTCTAAAAAGTTTTTCAAATAAATGTTGTTTTATTTTTATGATAATCAAAATTAATTAAAATGATTTTTTGTTAAAATGCAATCTGTATTTTCAAAATTAAATTAAAGTGAAATGCCTAAAGAAACAACTTGCCAGGAAATATATATGTATGAACCTAATAATTATAATTTCTGTGTTCCATCCTCTAATTGTCTTTTCCCTACATTTAGAAATAGGAGGTCGCAAATTGTTCAATATATTAATTCTTTTTTAAATGTAAAAAACTAAATGCAATAGACACATTGAATGATGGCTTAACTATACAATACGCGACACAAGTCTGAACAAGTCTGAATTGTCCGTAGACAATGGTCTTTTACTTGATTTCATTTATTTCAACTCTTACCCTGATTGCGAATGGTTCCTATTGACATACATATTATCAATTTGTATAATTTGTATTGTTAATATTTAGTTTAAAGTTTACCTGAAGCTTGAGTGCAATTGTTTTAAAAATACGTTAGAATTTTCATTTGTGCTAATTTATCGTATGGTAAGTTTAAAATGATAATTTTTATGTTTAATACATGTCTAATGTAGTATATACTTATAAGGATAAATATGCCGAAACATCAGAGTAGGATGGCGGAAAGAAAGAAAAAAGAAGAAGCGAAAGAGGGAATAAATAAATTGCCTAAACTAGATAGCTTTTTTAAACAATCGACGGCAGAATCGACTCCTCCAGTTCCTTCTACTAGCTTATTATTAAATTTGGAACCAGAAGATGACACAGAATCTGAACAAGTGCCAGAGGGTGACGAAGTGGAAACAAAATTATCAGAACAAGTTCTAGAAAATGTTGATCTAAATCATAGTGCAATAAGTATGCAAGGTAATGTCTATTTATCAGACAAATTTAATTCTGATCCATTAATGAATGAATTAATTAATTCATTAATTAATTAACAAGGAGTGCATTGCACTCCTTGCACCCCCGGTTGCTACGCATCTGCGTTTGACACAGCCTTTTGAAATTGATACCACAAGATTTTAAGGTATGCAGATGACCTAGATATTATTTCAAATAAGGTTGAAGACGTAATATACCTTACTGACCTTATTGATGTTGAAGCTGGTAAAGTAGGACTCATCATCGGTAATGAAAAACCAAGTATCTTATTGTTAGTAGACGCAGTCATGAGAACACAACCGACTTAAAAATTAATAATAACACTTTTGAGAGAGTTTCTACTTTCAAATACCTGGGCACCATGATAAATCTGATACAGCAGAAAATTACGAATAGAATTAAAGTTGCAATTCAATAGAACAAAATCTTCAAAACGAAACTCCTGTCTAGGAACACCAAAATCAGGATATACCAAGTTATAGTACATCTTATATTTTTTATTCCTACATGTTCTTTATATATTAAGAGATGTGGCTGAAGGGTATATTCAAGTATCCGTCCAGAATAAAACGAATATTGCAAACCAGGTACTACAATGTAAGTGTACAAACCAAAACACTGTAAACTTAAAACCTTAAGTTCTGTGTTCTGGGCGGGCTCCCCCAATAATTGATACCCCCCCCCTAAAATTGCTTTTGGAATAAAATATTTTTTAGAAGTGAGTACTTTTTTTTAGGTCATCACTTGTATTTTCATGTGTAAACGAGTAATCGATAAATTATTTAAAATATTTCCTGCCCTCCCCCTCAATTTAACTCACTAATTTTCTGGCCCTTCAGATTTTAAGAACTAGCGCCGCCACTGGTAATTCTGCTAGTGTATCATTTACTGTTGATGTAAATAAATAAATAAATTCTTAGGTTTTTATTTGTATCATTGTATTTTACTTATATTTGACAACTGAACTGTCAAAATAATATAAACTTCCTAGAAAGCATTATGCTCCCTAGAGACTAAATGTGTTACTTCTGTCATGATTTCGCGGTCGTCTCTCTCTCTCGGTCTAAAAAATAATATAAATTGTTGATAAATAAAAAGATAATGTGACAGTTGCTATGTTTCGTTGTTCCACCGTTGCTAGGTTATCCTATATCAATTAGTCGCCATAGCAGCCCCCTGCCAGTGAGAAACGTTATTGAAGAATATATCAAGAAATAAAACGTATTTTGCGACCAGAACATGTTTTCGAGACGGCCTCGTCTTGCCTCTCATCACTGGTTAGGTAGGTCAATTTCGATGGTTGATTTCTATCATCCGGTTTGTCTTTTAAGAGCTCTTGAGCAAGAATATATACGGTTTTGAGACAATCGATGGAGACTGCAACTTCTTTATCACGCATATTTACAATGAAAGTTCTTTCGATTCGTTTTGTAACCTTGTAAGGGCAATTGTACTAAGGTTGCAGTGGAGTTCTGACTGCGTCTTGCCTCACAAAAACGTGTGTCGCTATAGCCAAATGTTTAAAATCAAAGATGGGTCTTTCTCCACGTCGGCTTACTGGCGTCAAGCAAATTTGATGGAGATGCTGGCGTAATTGTAAGATAAAATCGGAAGAGTAGAGCACTGCTTCTGTATGCGGTTGGTGAGCGAGGAACTCGCCTGGAAGCCGGATATTTTCTCCGTAAACAAGCTCAGCTGATGTCGCTTGAAGATCGTCTTTCCAGGCTGCGCGTATTCTCAATAGGATGTTCGGTATATTACTCGTCCAGTCGTCGTTGTCATGGCAAAGTAGAGCGGCCTTGAAATTCCTATGAAAGCGCTCTACCATGGAGTTTGCTTCAGGATGATATGCAGTGATCTTGTAATGTTTTGTTCCTAGCATCTGGTTCAACTCTTTAAAAAATTGAGACTTCAACTGTCATCCTTAGTCTGAGATATGTCAGTGTGCCAGTATGTCACAAGAACCGTTGTTGCCTCCATATTTTTTAGTGGAATGGTTTCTGGCCACCAGGTGAAACGGTCTACTACGGTAAGGCAATACCGGAATCCTGTAGAAGGAGGATGTGGCCTGACGAGATCAATGTGTATGTACACAAACCGCGAGCTGGGTAGTATGAACGCATCGCTAACAAGGGGCCTGGGTGTGTCTCGTGATTTTGTTGCGTTGGCATTCGATGCAACTGCGAGCCCATTCTCGAGAATTCTTTCTTACAAAAGACCACACAAATCTTTCCGCTACCATTTTCACAGTTGTATTTACACCAGGATGAGCGAGGCTATGGACAGATTCGAAAAATTGGCGTCGGAATTGCTGTATCAAGAAAGGCCGTGCTTTCGGTGCCATGATGTCACAGTACAAATCTACTTTGGAACCAGGCACTCTAATCTTCCTTAACTGTAATCCAGATGTAGGAGAATTTAAACTGTTACGAAGATCAGCGTCGTCTTTTCAGCCTGTGCAAATGCTTCGTAATCAATAATTTGCGAAAGATTACAGATCCTAGAAAGAGCATCAGCTACGACATTGTCCTGGCCGGTGATGTGTCTAATGTCTGTAGTAAACTGAGCTATGAAATCCAAGTGAGTAAAAAGCCCGCAGTTTCCAACCTTGTGGTGCTTTTTGTTGTAGAATCGCCTCTACACTGGTTTCGGACGCATCACAGAATCAGAATCAGAGAGAGATGGTAATCGTGGATTCGGATGTGCCAGTAAAGTGGCATGTGCAAGTCTTTGCTTACAGGCTCTAAAAGCTTGAGCAGCATCTGACGTTCATTACAACACCTGTTATCCTCTACGGTTGCGGCCTTCAAAAAATTATTGAGTGGAGCTTGAAACGTTGCTGCCTTTGAAATAAAACCAATAAAGCCAATAAAAATTTACCATGCCGAGGAAACGTCAATGCTGTTGCACTGTTTCAGGTTGTTATAAGACGACAATATCCTGAACTTTTTAGCTTCGGAGAGCAATTCCATCAGATGAAACGGTGTACCGAAGAATTGTTACTTTTGGTACACTGAGTACACATTTTGATGAGTTGACTAGGACACCATACTCGGCTAGACGGGTGAAGAGCTGATGAAGATATTTTTCATGTTCTTCTGACGTTGACGCGACTCGGATTCGATGTAGGCGTATATGAAATCCAAACCCCTCAGAGCATAATCTATGAAACGTTGCAATGTTTGAGCTGTGTTTCTTAGGCCGAACAACATAAAACGGAAACTCAAACAAGGCAAATGGGGTCGTTATGTCTGTCTTCGAAACGTCGGTAGAGTTTACTGGGATCTGGTGATACGATAGCACTAGATCAATCGTCGAGAATATTTTTCTGCCTGCCAGCCCGTAAGAGAAATCTTCGATGTGTGGTACCGAGTAGTGATTTGGAATCCACCACACGTCGTTCCTTTTCTTGGGAACCATGTGAAGGGGTAAGGCCTATGGGCTATCGGATAGCCGTACAATTCCCAGATTCACTATAATCTCGAACTCATGACGAGCGACTTTCAGTCGATCTAGTGTAAGACTTCGTAGTTTTGCAGACACTGGAGGTCCAAGAGTCGTCCATATGTGACCAAAATGTGGACTGCTTGGGCTGTGGTTGAGAAATTCTATTAGGTTTGTTATATTGGGAAATGTGTCTAGCAGACATCCAAACCTCTCTACTGTAGTCACTGTCTTGACTTTGCTGCTCTCCATTTTGGAAAGTTGGAAGGATGCTGACAAAGTTATCTCGCTGTCGATAAATCGTCTATTTTTCATATCGACCAGGAGACCGTAGTGTGTCACAAAATGAGATTTTTAAGGAAAATTGACGGTAAAACCAAATTTGACAAAATAAGAAATTAAATATTTCGAGAAATAATAGACACAAAACCAGTGGAGACTATAATAGAAGGACAGCTAAGATGGCTGGGACATATACGCAGAATGAGTGCAGACAAAATAGTAAAACGAGTTTTTGAAGAAAGAACAGTGAAGAAAGTTAGACCAGGAAGACCGAGAAAAACCTGGCACCAAGAAATAAAAGAAACTGTAACGAAGAGAGGCGTAAAGTGGGAGGAGATTAGAAAATACACAAAGGACAGAATAGGATGGAAAGAAGTATGGAGAACAACACCAGGAAATAAGTAACTCGACTATATCCTTACACCGCAAGGTAGAAAGGCTTCAGGATTAAGTAAGTAAGTTTAATCCTTTCCAGTAGAATCAGTGACAGTTTGCTAGTCGTATGGAGTAAAATTTATTGACTTTATTAAATTCTATCCGTTTGCTTTGTTGATATATTTTGTAATAACTTCAAATATGATTATATTTAATTCTATTATTAAAAAAATAATAAATGAACCGCATTGAACCAGAATGAACCGAATGATAAACTGGTTGTTGAACCGGTTCAAATTTTTTATTTTTGATCCGGAACAACTCTTGGTATGCCGGTTTGAACCCTTGATTTACATATATACTTAAAAAATGTATTAGTAATATTTTTTCATTAATTAATGAGCAAGTAATCTTCAAAAAATGCTTAATGCAATTATTAAAAAAGATTCCACATTGACAAAATCAAGAATTCCACATATAGTCCCTATTCCTTTAAAGTTTTTAGTACAAAAAGGATATGTCAATTCTAAAAAGATTTCATTACAAGATTTTGCTAAACAAAACAAAATTGATGAAAATACAATTAGAACGCATATAAAATTTCTTACAGGAGAAACGTTAATTAAATACAATAAAAAATCAAATTATATTACACAATATAATAAGAAACAAAAACATACTAAATCTAAACAGACTTCAAACACATCAGCTGGTTCCAGAATAGAAGACGAATAACAATATAACGAAGAAGTTTTTAATAAATCAATAAAATCTTTAAGTAATATATAAAATAATGACATTAATTGATATAACTTATAAAAAACAATGAATTCTTATACAAAGTAGAATTAAAAAAGATTGTATAGAATTTAATAACTTATCTAATGGTTCAAAAGCGAAAGCAGCCGATCAATTATATATTGGTAGTGAAAATATAATTTAATACGTAATAACTAGGTGTTGTGGCAGTTGAAACCATTGAAAAAGTGGATGTTACTAGAAAAAGAATTAAAAAATGTTAATAATTATGATGAAAAAAAAAACTTTATTAAACAAAAATCCTATTATTAGAAATAATAATAATAATAAAGAACGAGGTAAGAGACATCTATCAATTACTCTCAATAAATGATAACAAAATACTTATTGAATAAAGCTAATTTAAAAATTTGTCAGATATATAAAGAACATAAAAACTTAAAATGGTTATTTACAGTATACTTTATATTTATGATTATTGTATTCATAGTTTGGTTAATTGCATCTCTTCAATATATACTGCGCGACATTAAAAAACCAACATACAGTATTTATTAATATTTCGCAGTAATTTTCTGGATACATGTTTGTTTAGGTTGAGACAAGAAACGATCAGTTTTTCAACCATATCGAGCCATATACTGGTTTTTGTCTTATAGGTAAAGGAGAATTTACTTGTGAGATTGATCGATTGAGAACCGATAACGAAATATATATCTATTTCACACAGTTTTATGTAAGATGTCAAGAAGGTATTTCGGCTTCTTACTGTAACGTACGTTCATAGTTTTTGTCTTTTTTTGTTATATTATAATATGGTAACTTCAAAGTATGTCCCTTTCTATACACGCGCGGGCATTTAGCATTCCCACCACGGCCTGTCTTCCATCAAGTGAAACAAATTGTATCTCTTTCTCTATTTCTAGCTTTGTCTGTGAACAAATAATATGGCTCTATTCAAAACTTGAAATTTTATTGCTATAGTTCTCTCCCATTGAACCATATGCTTTAATTAACCGTCATCTGTCAACTAAAGTCTCCTTTACTATAACACGTTTTTGTTTTTAAAACATAATAGGCGACATTGGACTTTTGTAGCTACAGTGAGCATTTGATTTTCGTACACTACATTTCGAGTAGTTTCTTTGATCTGTTTAATTTTTCTTGGGTTCTAACTGTCCGATTTTCTTCAAATTTTGATCGTTTATTTACTTTGCCCTAACATACATGTATACTAAAAATTATTGAAATAAACTAATTATTACTGGGTGTTCTTTTTAGGGTTTTGTAGGTATGACCAAAAAACCCTTATACCGTCATTTTGTCGTCTGTCTGTCTGTCTGTCTGTCTGTCTGTTCGGTAAAAATTGCAAACGGCTAAACCTAGAGAGTTGAAATTTGGCATGCTTATACAACTCTTTGACCCGCACATAGGAAAAATACTAAAACATCTAAAAAACATACCCCCCCTAAAAATATAAACAAATACGTGCTCATCGAAAACAAAAATATTTTTTTTTGAATTCTGAGTAGGGTATCAAATGAAAGCCCTTAGTACGTGGATTAACGATCAAATTTTTATTTTTGCAAAATAAATTATTTTGATGCGATTTTTGCCAAAATTGTGCAAAAAAAAATTGTCCCACACCCTGTAGCCCAGATGGTTTAAACTAAAAATCTAAAAAAATTCTAAGTAATGTATATTGGTGTGAACCGAAATAGTACAACAGGAATTTTTGATCAGATTATGTTTTCGGAAAATAACGCATTTTTTGTGATTTTTGGTTCACAAAGTACAAAAGTTATACCAATGTAAGACAGTCACATGCAAGGGTTCGAGTACGGAGTGAATTTTATTTTTTCTGTTTTTTTTTTTTGCATTTTTATTATTTTGTCAAAATTCTAGTTATATTTTGACAAATAATGCATTTAATTTTTAAGAGCGTAAATTTAATAACCAATATTATCATATGATTAACAGACGATAAATTATTTTAAAAATATCGTTCATTTTGCCGTGATTACTACAAAGTAAAATTTGTCCTACACACTCAGCATACCGCCTTCACTTATTATATACCTGCGAAACCCTGAAATGTGTGAATATTCACACTTCACATCAATTTTTTAATGTCACGCAGTATATATTCCCTCAACTTTATAATAAACAACATTTGATCTATGAACTATGAAAATATTTCTTTAGTCCAGTTTGTTACCTTTTAGATAATCTGACTATCACCAACCTTAATTTTATGTCTACTTATTAGATTTTTTGTGTTTCAAATATTTTTTCAATAAGAGAAGCAAATAAATATTAGTGAGATAATAATAATAGGTGCTTTCCTTTTACAAGTAAAAATACTTAGCTTAGCTTACAAGTTAGTCAAATGCCTTAGTAAGGGTAAGGGGGGAGGAAAAATCTTTTGTAGTTTTATAATTGGAACGCCCTAAAAACTTAGATTAACTTAGGTAAGGTAACAATACATAATATTGTGGTATAGAACATACCATATTACTTTTGAAGATCGGCATAAAACAATTATCCCGTATAACTATAATTACATTGTTAAACTACAAAATAACTAGGGTTCATGTTTACAACCACGTTGTAAAGAGTCAACGGTCAGTGGCGCGGGGATGTTTGTTTTTGTTAATCCTTTAAGTAAGATGCGTAATGTGAAAAACTAATCTCTATGGCTATGGGTTGACACGCCTAGTTATATCACTTCTATTGTAATTTTATGAGTTCCCTAACTTTTATTATTTTATTGCGATCTTCAAAACTAATACGGTACGGACTTTAAAAGGAAAGCGCCTGTGTTTTAATAAACATTTTTTCTAACAAATGTACAAATTCAACTAGGTAAATTCACATAGTTTTAAATATTTTTTCAAGTAACAATAAATAAATACTCCTAATAAATATTAGAATTAATTTTCGACAAATTGACTGGTCCTGCCCTCTATGGATGAAGAGCATTAATAAATACCCGGTTTAAGGCACTGTGGAGCGTGTAGGCAGCTGTTGTCAATATATCCAGTTGTTACGAGATGGTACGTTGTTAGCTTTTTGGCCGTTTGGGCCTATACGTTTCTATCTTTTAGACTAACTTCCTTTTTTGCACCTGTTGCTTCCTCTGATTGCACATGTTAGGTTATTATTAGTAATTTTAGTGATGTTCTGTGGTTGTTATAACAGAACCTAATAAACCCATAAAATCCAAAGATCTTTCTTTATTGGTAAGTAATTTTGTTTTGTAAAAAAAACATTTTAACCTATTGTTACAGTATAAAATAAAGTCAATGAATCACTTCATTGGCGTCCAGTTATTATTAAACTATATTTTATTTTTAGTACAAAGCTACAAAACGTATTTAGAATAATCTCCGTTTAGTGAAGGAACTTTTGTAGATATTCTGTAAATCAGCGGACAGCTTTGTTCGTGGAAACCGGTTATCAAAAATAATCTGATAATTGGTTAACAGTTCATATAAGATTATAAGATTCTTATACAAAACTGACAATCTGAAATAAAATTTGAAAAAATATGAAGAAGTAACATTCAAAACGTGAATTGTTACAGTAATGCAATTTTGAGAACCTAATTTTTTAAACCAATATTTCTAAGGTCCCAAACATTTGCGCAACCAAGGTGCCTCACAGCATTGCCCCCCAACATTAAAAAAAGGTTTTTCAGAGACACATTTTGCTTGTAATAGAACGTGACACCCCAAGAAAAAAGTTTGTGTCTGAGAAATCTAAAAAAATGTTGACTTCTGAGCTCCCCTAATAAAATGTTGGCTTCTGATCCCGCTAAAAATATTCTGAACCCCTTCTGAAAAATAGAATTTCCTTTTGAGCCCCTAAATAATATTGGCTTCTGACCTTCCTCAAAAAAAGGTTTGCTTCTGACGCCCCCTACAAAAAATTTTGGCTTCCAACCCCCCCACCCCCCTAAAAATGTTGGCTTCTAGCCACCAAATACAATTTTGGCTTCTGACTCCCTTAAAAAAATGTGGCTCATGACCCGCCTAAAACGTTGACTTGTGACCCTTCTAAAAAATGTTGTATTCAAACCCTTTAATTAATTTTAATAATAATAATAATAATTACTCGAAGGGAAATCGAGTCCATTCCCGTCTGTAGATCTTCTGCCAACTCTTTGATCTGCAGGATGCAGAAAGCAGTGCTGCTCGGGTCATTCCGCATTGTGCGGGCACTGAATCTTGCGTAATTTCCGCGGCTGCATATCGCCAGGCTTTGGGATGCAGTCGTGTGTATTTAGCTCCACTAGTCTCTAGTATGACGCGGCTCAAAAGGTTGCTGAAGTTTGAGATTAGTGGACGCTTGTCAAGACCTGACAAACCCCATAATAATAATAATAATTCTTTATTGACCAAGTAAACTTGTACATTATACAGCTTTTAGTCAGTTAGATTGTTACATAATACATAACATGGCAAAACCCATAAAATAACATAGGTAATATATTATAACTAATTGTACATTTTGAAACTAATATTGTTAAACTCTTCGAAAATATATATTGGATTGCTGGTTAACAAATTTTTTATGGTCTTTTTGAAAACATTGAAAGCGATGTTCTAATGCTCATGGGTAATAAGTTGAAGAAACGAATAGAGAAATAATTCGAAGCGTTTCTAGATTTGTTGAGACGAATAAAATCAGAACGTATATTGTTTTTAGAGCGCGTGTAATGCGTGTGTTGCGCACCAAAGGTACTATACGTGCTCCTATATATATGAATATAAGGCACTCGTATATATGTAAATAAAGATGGTAGGGTCATTATTTTAAATTTCACAAAAAGGTCACGACACTCAGCACGAAAAGGAACACCTGCAATAACTCTAATTACTTTTCTCTGAACAGAGAAAATCCTATTAGCCGCAGCTGAATGGCCCCATATTATTAAACCATATTTGGGTTATAAAATCCAAAGTAGCATCAGTGGTATTTTTATTGCCCCTGAAGCCAAACTGACTACTTGAAAATAATTCATTATCAATAAAATAATCTGTTATTTGATAATGTAATACTTTTTCTAAGATTTTAGAGAAGACCGGTAATATGGAGATAGGCCTATAGTTATTTAGGTCGTTAATGTACCCTTTCTTAAAAAGTGGCAGAACTTTGGCGAGTTTTACTTTATCAAGAAAACAATTGGTAGCAATACAAGAATTGATTATCTTAGTAAGGGGCAGTATGATGGGATCCTCTACACTTTTTATTATTTTGGTTGACAATTCAAAAACATCAGTAGTGTTGCTAGCTTTCAGAGAACCGATAATGTCTCTTATTTTAATTTCGCTGACAGGTCCAAACGAAAATAATGCGGGAGGAGTATTCGTCGACAGAAATGATTCGGGTGATGTATTTGAGAGTGGAAGTTTATCTAGCAACGTTTTCGCAGTGTTGACGAAATGTTCGTTGAACTGGTTAGTAGTAATGGTGCTATCTGAAGGAAGGTTTTTGCCACCAGCTCTACATTTATTAATGAGTTGCCAGGCTGCTTTCTGGATGTTGTTAGATTTGGAGATAAAATTGGAGTGAGCTTCAGTTTTAGCCGCAAATATTTCCTTTCTATAAAGGTTTTTGTAATTGTCACGTGCCGATTTGTTGTGGTTACTTGGATTTATAAGAAAAGCATGATTTAAGTTATGGAGGTGATTTCTCATGTCGCGAAGATTATTATTGAACCAATTTTCGTGATGGGACGTTTTGTCACAAATTTTAGTTTTTTTTTTAGGGAAACAAGTTGTAAAATTGATTAAAAATACTTCACTAAAGTAGTCGTACAATTCGTTGCTGTCTGAGATAGAGTTAAGGAGCTCCCATCGCACCGAGTCCAGTTTGTTGTGAAAGTTATACAGACCAATGTCAGTAATCTTTCTGTGATAACCCCCCCCCCCTAATTATAAGTTCTAACCCACCCCTTTCTAACCCTCCCTCAAAATGTTGGCTTCTAAGCCCCCAAAAAATATTGGCTTCTGACCTCCACTAAAAAAATTTTGACTTGTGACCCTCCCTAAAAAATATTGGTTTCTAACCCCCTAAAAAAATGTTAGTTTCTGACCTCCCTAAAGAAAAATATGGGTGCGCGCCTGTTCTCAATTTTTCAATGGAACTGTTCAAAATGTGATTCTTCAAATACCGATAAAGATGACGAATATAATCTGGATATACGAGGGATGTTTCCTAAATTCTGGGAATTGTGCTATTATTAAATTACGCAGAACTTACAGACAATGTTATTGGTGCCAGACAAGTCTTGACATGTTTATGCAACTATCTAGTGCAATATTGTTCAGTCTGATTTAGGTGTTCGACTGATATAGACGCGTTTTCATAGCACTGTTTTTGTAACCATGGAATACGCAGCAAAATCTCAAATAATTTTCTTTTTGTGGAAAGAAGGTGTGAAAACATCAGAAATTATTCAGCGTCTGCAAGGAGTATTTGGTGAGTCTGCAGAATCCAAAAGTACTGTTTATCGGTGGATCGATCGTTTTAAAACCGGTAGAACATCACTAGAAGACGATCCACACAGTGGGCGTCCAAGCACGTCGGTAAATGAAAGAAACATTACTGCCGTCGAAAACCTACTGAAAGAGGACAGGCGAATGACTATTCGTCAAATTAGTGTGCGCCTAGGGATAGATACACGACAAGTTCATGACATCTTGCATGATTGTTTGGGCGTTAGCAAGGTTTCGCCGCGCTGGGTGCCAAGGCTGTTGGGACCAGAACAGAAACTCTTTAGAAAAGAAAAGTTCTTTGAGGACGGCTTAAAAAAATTAGTTTATTGTTGGGATAAATGTATTCAGTTAAATGGAGATTATGTTGAAAAACTACATTGTAATATTGACGAAAATTAACAAAATAATAAAAATTATAGCTAAATTTCCAGAACTTTGGAAACATCCCTCGTACATTGTTTTGCTATAGTCATTAATAATTATCTTCGATTTATTGCCCATTTGTTTCCATTCAACCGGCTCAGAGGTAACTAAAATTTCTTGACGCGGCGTCTCACTGCCATCAATTGTTTTAACGGAACGGAAAAAATCCAATGACTTTTCAGTAAACTACAATTCAAACGAACAGAAAATTTTGGCGCCACCGCAAACCGTAGAGAAACGAACAGACCTAATACCTAGGCTACGAGATATTTAAACATAGCATAACACCCGGGGCATTATGAATCCATAATTAATCCCTCTCATTACGCCATCAACAAATATTAAGTCAGGGAGATAAAGCAGGGTTTCCCAAACTGTGCTCCGCGGAGCACTAACTGTTCCGAGGTGCGTCTACTAGTGCTCCGCGAGCAGATTAGACATAAAAGTAAATAAAATAAATGTGATCAGATGTGAAAATAGTGTTTGGTTTTTTTTTGAAAAGAAAAGTTTCACTCAGAAATGATACGCTGCTGAAGATAACAAAAGCCAGTACAATAATATTTTATTGTCCCCAATAAATGTTAATAAAGACACTCAAATCTCAATAGTTCAACTGGTTATTGAAAAAGTTTTAACCATTATGAAATACAAATATACAGGTGAGTGACTGTTCTATTACAGGGCTGATATATTACAAGAGCGGTATATAATACAGTACGAATTCCTTAAAATTTGCCAAATAATAGACAATGGATGTTGTGACGTTTCATGCAATGGGAATATGAATTACCTATATTCTTTATATCTCAGTAAGTCATAGAGGTGCAGTGTTATTTATTTGTTTTTGCTGAGATTATTTTTCGATGGATCGCTGGCTAAAGTACGGGAGGTATTATGATCGTACCGATTTTGACATTTTTAAATTTCGGTCCACGGATTGAGGTTCCTACATAATGTTTTTACTATTTTTAGCATGATGTCTGTCGGTCCTTGGATACGTGTAAAGCGAATTTGGCTAAACGGATTTTTATGAAACTTCATTTTTAAGCTTCTCACACCAATGGCATCAGTTAATCAACTTTTGGTAAAAAGCGGTCTTCTAGAAATGGAAGATTTTTCGCGGTCAGTCCTGTGGTGGCAACAACTAATTTTAAAAAAATATTTTTATTTTATTTTTATTATATAAGCGGTTCACTTTTGTAAGAACAAACTAAGAGGGAATTTTGTTTTCAATAGTTTGCACCTTTGAAGTTGTATGTCATGTTGGTATTAAAAAATGTCACTTTTTTAAAATGTCGATGCATTTGACAGATGTCATAATGAAAAATGATATCTTATTTATAATGATCATAACCTTATCAACCTAAAGTCGGTTTTACAGCGTAAGGAATATTTTTATTTGACATTTAAAGTCAGTAACACACCATAAAAGTAAGCAAAATAACCAGATTTAGTGTGTTCTTACAAAAGTGAACAGCTTATAGTAATAATACTTAATAATACTTATAAACTGTTCACTTTTGTAAGAACAAACTAAGAGGGAATTTTGTTTTCAATAGTTTGCACCTTTGAAGCTGTATGTCATGTTGGTATTAAAAAATGTCACTTTTTTTAAATGGCGATCCATTTGACATATGTCATAATGAAAAATGATATCTTAATTATAATGATCATAACCTTATCAAACTAAAGTCGGTTTTACAGCGTAAGAAATATTTTTAATTGACATTTAAAGTCAGTAACACACCATAAAAGTAACCAAAATAACCAAATCTAGTGTGTTCTTACAAAAGTGAACAGCTTATATTAAGTATTTATTTTGTCATACGTATATGTAATGTTTCCACGGTTATGGTAAATAATTTTGTGTTAGAGAGAATTTTGTTTAAGTGCCTATTTTGTGATGGCCACAGCTGATTTTTTATTAATATTTTTGCTTTTAACTAACAAAGCATTCTTACATTTCGCTCAGTTTATAATCCGCACCAGATAACTTTTCAATATCGGCATAAAACAATTATCCTGTATCAATCAACTGAGAAATTTATTTCCAGAACATATCACTCGTCAAAATCCACTAAAATATATTATCTGGTATGGTATATAGCGAGCGGTGTACGCGCATGGAGAATTAGGGGGATAAATCCCCTCCCCCTGAAAATTCGGAAAGAACTAAAATTGTAACTACCCCATTTCAAGATTGCTCGCATTCTCAATACGTATAATATTTCGATGTTGTGAAAAATCTCCCCCTCCGAAATATTTTTCTGCATATACCACTGTATATAGCAACGATAGTGCTCCGGGACTAATTATTCTCGTGAAAAGTGTTCCGCGGCTCAAAAAGTTTGGGAAACTCTGGTCTAAACGTTTCGTATTCTTTTTCATATTTCTGTTTAGATTTAAGTGGTAACAAATTTTCTGTTGCTTTTTTTGCAATTTTCTCAATATATTCAGATAATTCTTGCATATTCATTGTGATTGTAATAGCTATTTATGCACCAAGGGTGTTACTAGGATGATTAAGCCCGGAGAGCGATATAATATAGTCCGAAGCCTCTGGCCCGAGGCATGGATGTCGCTCGATCCCTCGAGCCACTTTGTATTATATTTCATTTTGTAATATGTTACTAGATCTGATGAATGTTGTGTGGGAGTGATAATTTCAGAAATAAAATTTCATTATCATTTAAAATAAAATTATTCAATTAGTTAAAAAGTATTAAAATTATTCAAATATAAGAACTAATCTATTTTAAGATAAACATTCTCAAAGATTAGTTGAGCTGTCACATATTTTTCTAGGTAAGTGTTAAAAAGATACGAAGAGTGAATTACGGTCGTATATTATATGATTAGTTTGAAAGAACGTTATTATTTAGATCAAATAGCAATGGTCAAATGTTTACACAGAAGGTGATAGGCGACAATATATTTTCAGTGATATGGACTTCGTAGTAATTAGAGTCAAAATTAATTATTTGGGTTTATAATTTATTGGTCATACAAAGAAAAGTTATAAAATGGTTTGTTGTTAATGTGGAGAGCTGATTATTTTTACAACGACAAAAAAATGGGGTCAGAGATCAGATTATTAGTTTAAGAAAAGAGTTGGAAAAATCTTGTGAGAGACAAAGGAGTGATGAGGAAACCGTCGCCGTGTACGGACGAACCACCAAGCATTTTTGGTAGAGAAACCCGGTAGTTTGTAGTGGGTAAACCTGGAAGGGAGGTAATTTTGGTATTATTTCCTAAATAAAATTTCATAAATAAATTCATTATAATCATTCAATTAGAGTAAAATATTTAATCTGTTAAACGATACAAAAATAATCTATTGCTTAGAAAGGGCATTAAGGATAACGGTAGACTTGTTTATTATTGCAACTTGACACTTTGTCAATGTAACTGAGATGTCAATGTAAATGAGATATAAATATTATGATTCGGCTATTTTCTAATGGGATATTTATCTGAGTTATCACCAATAAATTATGAATTTTAAGATAATACAAGACAGATAATCAAGAGGTGTTAAATGACATTTAACAGTTGGGCGATGTAAGCATTTTCAGGGTGGTCACGTTTTAAGTAGTTCAGCTTAAACCATCGTAGTGGTTAAGTCATGTTTGGAGAGTTCATTTTAAACCGTTGTGAAGTTAAGTCGTGTTTTTAATTAGAGTGAGATTTTGTTAACCATGGGTTAGAGTCATTTAGGGTGTTCGGTTGAACTAGTAAAATGTAACAAGTAATTCCGTATGAACGTTAGTGTAGTGCCCAGCTAAAGACATGTGAGAGATAAATGGTTTTAGAGAATGTCAGTCAGGACTGTGGTGTCCAGTGGACAAATTAGTGATTAGTGCTAAAGAGTCCAGTGTTTAGTGTTTGTGAATGTCTCATTTGGATTTAACTGTATCGACGTAATTGTAAGTCTAGTGTAATTAATGTAAATATTTAAACCGTATCATAATTAAAGTAGATTAGCTAAAATGTTGAGTTTAATTGAAACAATCCTTAATCCTTCCAAGAATCATAGCAACCAGCTAGCGGATTAATAGGGGGGTCCAGACTTGATCCGCTCGCAAGTCTTGGAACCCATAATGTGAGGGATATACAGAGCAAGTACAAATGAAATAAATAAATCAGTCAACCGTGACATTTCATATTTATATATCAGAGTCCCCACAAACCAGAAGTAATCTGGAAGTGTTGAGAACAGTTTAAAAGGAAAAAAACGAACCTCGTTCACGGGTTAAACACCGTGAGTGTTGTGAGGTGTTTAGCGGCTTGTGAGGTGATAACGGTGATTGTGAGGTTTAGTGTTGAGTGTCTCTCATGGGATTTTATAGCCAGCATTAAATTGTAAGTTCTAATGTAATTAATAACATTTCGATTCTAACTAAACATTAAACGTAGATTAAGTAAAATGCAGACTTCCATAAAGAATCTAAGCAACCAACCGGCGGATCCTTTAGGTTTTCAGACTTGATACCGCTCGCAAGTCTTGGAATCCACTATGTGGAGGGCCTTTCATAGTAAGTACCATGAAGTACAAACGAAATTATTTAAATTCATTTAGCCAACCTTGACGTTTCGACCGATTCTAGAAATGCCCCCACAGTTGTGAATTTTGTGGTGTGCCTGTGACGTATTCCTGTGAACTAATACTATGATAATATTATAAATGTATTGTAAATATACTGAAGTTTCCCTCTTAGTTATGTATTACAATATGAGATATTTTATATTAATTATTGGTTTATATAAATATATACTCATATATACGTATATTCAGAACAACTTCTTTATTATTCTTGGTGTACATTATTTATTTTTTTTTTTCTTTACTAATTATATAGTTAATTTTGATAAAAAATATAATATATCAATTTAAATTATGGAGAAATTAACATTGATTATTGATGTTTTTTTGACTTATTTGAACTCTTTTGCCCTTTAGCAAAAAAATTCCATACCCTTCTTCTTAAGCTATTTCTCTTTTTCTTATCTTCATCTTCTTTTTCTTTGGAATCTGGTTCTAAAATTGGTTCTTCTGTCTTACATTCTCCAGCTTCTCCAATATTTGTTGATAATGGTGTATCTGTATTTTCTGTAGGTTCGTGATCACCACTTATCGTGGCGTGGATTTCAGCAACAATTTCAATAGGGTCATTTTTATTTTGATTAATTTCTTCGTCAGATTCATCTGGTAATGGATAACTTGCTGGATCTGTATCTAAGTTTGTAACATTTAGAAGTTTTTCTTCACCGTACTCTTCTGGGATTTCTTCTTTTGTTGATTGGTCTGGTATGTATGGATTTAAAAAATCATGGTTCGCTGGCTTTTGTTCGATTGTTGATTTAATGTGTATATCTTTTGTAAGATCGGAACTTGTTATATAGGCATCTAAAATTTCTTTTGTAAATTCTCCTTGTCCTTCTAAAAATGCTGCTAAGCCTATAAACAAAATGTACCAAATAAAGTAAAGTAAAACTGATATGATCAATTCGCCGAAACAGTTCAGTTACATCATTTCAGGCTATGGCACAATTCTCAACCTAAATTCTGTAATATATAATTTTAAATTATGAACGAACAAAAACTAAATATTGTTTGAAAAGTAAGAGGGGAGGTCAAAAAGTTCGCTGAATGAAAGGGCTATCGGAGGGTTTGTGCAAAAACTGTACAGATAGTTCAATTGACTCATCGTTAGTAACTGTACCAAGTGAGATATATATTAGGCTGTCACCTAGCGAAGCCTCGGGGATCCGTGCGTAAAACTACGCGAGTTCTCGACGGGTACGCTTTGTACTCGGACCGGATAATCTAGTAAACAGATCAAAGTCCGAAAACACGAGACGGACGCCTACAGCTAGATACCTGAAATTGGCGGGCCCGAAGGGAGTTTTGGCGGGGGGGGGGACTCGACAGACCTTGTGTTCAGTTGAGAACATACCGGAAGAACAACACAGGAAGAACTGGAGGAAGTACAGGAAGATCCAAGAGAGAAGGCAAGAAGATCTAGCCAACCTGCCATGAAGAATAGTCAACTACGACAGTTCCGTGGCAGTGTTGAGGCAAGCAGGGTTTTTAGTCGGTATGCCACTTTGTGGAGAGTCCGACACTACCTGAATATGGTGTCTATAAAAGATTTCCCCTGGATAAAAAAAGGCTGTGAGATATGTGGGAGCGGTAATTTCAGAAATAAAATTTAATAATATTTAAAATAAAATTATTCAATTAGTTAAAAATATTAAAATTATTTAAATATAAAAACTAATCTATTTTAAGATAAACATCCTCAAAGATTAGTTGAGCTATCATATATTTTTCTAGTTAAGTATTGAAAGACAAGGGTAGAGAATTACGGTCGTATATTATATGATTTGTTTAAGAGATTGTTATTGTTTAGACAAATGCTGATAGGCGACTATATATTTTCAGTGATATGGACTTCGTAGGTAATTAGAGTCAAAATTATTTATTTGGGGTTATGAATTATTGGGGGTTGAAATATGAGTCTTCAAGATAAGTTTAAATGTGGTTGTTGTTAATTGGAGAGCTGATTATTTTTACAACGACAAAAAACGGGGTTCAGAGATCAAATTATTAGTTTTAAGAAAAGGGCTGGGAAAATGTGACAGACAGGAGAGCCATCACCGGAGTCGGACGAACCTCCCAAGCATTTTGGTTGAGAAACCCAGTAGCGTGTGGCGAGCCAGAAGTAATCTGGGAGTATTAAGAACAATCTTTAACGAATTGAACGAATCTCGATAACGGGTTAAACACTGTGAGTGTTATGAGGTGTTTAACAGCTTGTGAGGTGATAACGGTGATTGTGACGTTTTGTAATTGAGTGTCTCTCATGGGATTTTGTAGCCATCATTAAATGTAAGTCTAGTGTAATCAATAACTTTCAGTCTTTAACTAAACATTAAACGTAGATTAAGTAAAAATCCGACTTTAATTCAAACGCCCTTATTCCTGTCCTAAAGAATCTAAGCAACCGACCGGCGGATCCTTTAGGGTTTCTGACTTGATACCGCTCGCAAGTCTTTGAATCCACTATGTGGAGGGCATTTCAAGGTAAGTACCATGAAGTACAATTAAATTACTTAAATTCATTTAGCCAACCTTGACGTTTCCACCGATCCTAGAAATGCCCCCACAGATATTACCGAATAAACAAGTAATAACGTGTAGAGCACCCCAACTAAGGACAAAATTAAGTTTCGCTCCGTTATAAAGGTCCTCACAAAACAAGGAAAAACACCTCAAACCATTTTGAGATGTCAACGGTTTATGAAAACTATTGCCTTGGAAAATCCATGGTTTACAAACGGCATAGCTTTTTTAAGCAATGCAGAGAGTCGATTGAAGGCCCGCTGAGGCCACTTCTTCAAAATTATTGAAGAAGTTGAAAAACTTTCATAAGAAAAGGCCCGTTTGAAGAAAAAGCAGTTTACAGAAATGGTTGGAGTATCATCTACAACTATTTTGAATATCCTCTATCAGCACCTAGGCATGTCAAAAGTCAATGTAAGATAGGCGCCGAGAATGCTCACGCCGCTTCAGAAATGACAGCGCATCGAGTGTTCTCCAGGGTTTTGAAACCTCTGCAGAGAAAACAAACATGAAGGTTTGAACCGGATTGTTACTGGAGATGAAACTTGGGTTCATCATTATGAGTCTGAGTCGAAGCAAGAGTCAATGCAGATTAAAAAGGGCACAACACCTCCCAAAAAGAAGCTGTGAAGGAGAAAAGGACAGGAAAATGGACCAAAGGATTGTTACTTTTGCAAGACAACGCATCCATGCACAAGAGCAATGTTGCGGTGGTTGCTATTTGCGACGGTGGCTTTCAAACTTTAAACTACCCTCCCTACTGGCCCCGTGAGACTATTATTTGTTCCCGAGACTGAAAAAAGGGCTTCGAGGGAAGAAATTTACGAGCGACGAACAAGTTAAAGATGCCGTTTCAGCCTATTTTGAGGACAATGGCAAAACTAATCCTTTCGAGGGTATAAATAAATTAAAAGATTGGACAAATGTATTAGGATTAAGGGAGAGTATGTTGACAAGGAAAAATAATATTATGTTTTTTTACCCTTTTTCCCTCTATGTTCTGCGAACTCTTTGACCTTCTCTCGTATGTTTTACTAAAATAAAGGAGTGAAGAACAATAATTGTATACAGGGTGTTTGTTTGAAACGCGGCACCTCGAATAACTCCTTTATTTTAAGAGATACAAAAAATTCTTCAAAAAAACTAGACAAAAGGACACCTAAGGACTATATTAAGAATTCTGCATCGCTTTCGGTTTCAAGGGAAATTGTTTCAACTTTTTATCTAGCATAGGGAATTGGTACTTTAATTTTTTTATTTTTATTGAAAGTACATTATCTCAGCTTTACTAGGATATCAAAATATCATACTTTAATTTTAACCATTTCAAAATGGCGCCCATTTATTTACAAAATAATAACTAACATAAAAATCGTAGAAACTAAATTATAAAAAGATTTAAAATTATGTAACCAGGAAAAACAATATAACAAAATATGACTTAAGTTAGTAATAAACTAAGGAAAATTTACAAATGTTCAACATGACCGCCGTTGTTATCCACACATTTTCTTATTCGTAATAAAAACTCATCCATTACATTTAGAACGATATACTCTTGAATTTCCTTGATGATTGTTCTTACACTATGTTCTAAGTCTGCTAACCTTTACCTTTAGGATACCTTTCTTGGTAGAGTTGCTGGGCCCTAACAGAATTTATTTGACATTCCCCGAATGTCAGAACCATATCTGTCATTTCTTCACTTGGATAACGTATGTAAGCTATAATTACAAACGATTTGATAGTATCTCCTTTAATATCAAACTCGTACTAACAGGCAAGGAAATTTGCAGGTTTTATTTGTGTTTTTTTATGCAACAAAATATTTTTCAAAGCTTGCCATGCTTATTATTATTATTATTATTTATTTATTTTTTTTAATGGCCTTTGCTGCTTTGGGAATTAGCCAGGACAATTTTTATTTGAGAAAATTTCCATGCCTGAACGGGATTCGAACCCGAGACCTTCGCAACACAGAGCACATGTGTTACCACTACGCTACGCCGGTCGGCTTGCGATGCTTAACTTTGTACGATTTATGTTATTTATTATTTTGTAAATAAATGATTGCCATTTTGAAATGGTTAAAATTAAAGTATGATATTTTGATATCCTCGTAAAGCCGATTTAATGACTTTCAAGAGCGAAAACAAAAAAAAAAGTACCGATTCCCTATGCTAGATAAAAAGTTGAAACAATTTCCGTTGGAACCGAAAGCGATGCTGAATTCTTATTGGGCGCATTCGATTTGTACAGGGTAGAGCGAGCACTGAGCGAAGAGTTGATGGTGACGTCATGAATAGAGCACTAACGGAGCGCAGCAACTCGAACAAGGAGCGAGCGTTGTTGTGACGTAATGTTTATAAAATCTAACCCTACAATTTTAGGCGGCGTTTTTACTGTCAGATTAGTTCACGTCAGTCATGAATCAAAATTATATACCTCGGTCTTTCGTTGTTTTTTTTTTTTTTTCAATGATGAAGAAATAAAATTAATTAAAAATTAAATAATAATTAATGAATTAATTTAATAAATTTATTCCATTTTAATTTTATGCACGGTGTATTTTAATAATTTTTTTACTGTTTACAGAATGTCAAAAATACACCAACTGGCCGTACTCTGTAGCCATAAACGAATAACAATATTATTTGTCTAAGGCTATTATTTTTATTTATAATTTAATTTTAAACTTTTATTTCTTTCCCGCCGTTCCCCCACTTTTTTCCGTCATACTCCATATGCTCGGTCTTAAAACCCCGAACACATAGAGCGCACTCTAAATACTCGCTCGATCGCAAAACGAATGCAATTGAGTGTACTCCGAGCGTCAAATCGAACACGTTTGAGTGTACAGAACGTGCTCGGAACGCTCGGAGCGTCAAATCGAATGTACCCATTATAGTCCATAAGTGTCCTTTTGTCTAGTTTAACTTTGATTTTTGAAGAATTTGTATCTCTTAAAATAAAGAAGTTATTCGAGGGGCGGAGTTTCAAACAAACGCCCTGTATAACATAAACAAAACAACAAAAATTTTGCTATTTCTTTGTCACTATACTCTGTTTCAAAAGAGAAGTGCGAACCGAGTTTGATTTACACAGGACAAGTACAATATAACTTAATATTACTTAAGTTCAAAATAGGGTCCTTGGGCCAGATTCAGCTCAAAACTAAGTTTTAACAGCCTGCACGAATTTTCTACTTGTTATTTAAGTGATTTTTTGAATGTCTATCCTCTCTCCTTAATCGATTTTCTGAATTTCTAACCCCTCGTCTACAAGTGATTTTTTTTTTTAATTTCTACCCTCTCTCCCGGAAGTATTTTTTTTAAATATTTGATTTATTTTTACTACTCCTCGCTCGGCCCAAATCAATCCGACCTGTAAAACATCAAATATTAAATATGGCCCCTTTATGGGAAAATGTTAGACATCACTGCCGCGCTCTAAGGCCGTACGCACACAAAGCTATTTTGAAGGAACCGAGCGGGTTGATGATTAAAGTCACTAACTGGTAACTAAGCCGGTAGAGACGCTGTTCCGCACACGGAGCTACTGTGAAATATCTCTGAACATAAATAACAGATTCGTGCAGAACAATATAACATGACATAAATTACAGATTCGAGCATTCTATAATAGATCATCATTAAATTATTTATTTTTAATATTGGTAATAAAATGGTACACATTTGCCATCTGGATTAGGACAGCCGTTAGGCTGAACCATTTGCCCCGGGCCCCAGGCTTAAGTAAAAACTGCGCTTTTTTGATTATCAGTTGTCTAGAATTTCCTTTTTTTCTACTCACTGGATATTTTTTTTTCCACGACTATATAGATATACGTTCATTACAGACGTCTCAGTGTTTAGTAAATGTACCGCATTCCCTACTTCTTTTTATTACATACCGCTGACCTGTTACGTGATGAGCTCATTACGTAACAGGTTGATCTCATTACATAATAGGTTCAAACAGCAATGGCTGATCGCTAGGCAACGTAATTCATAGGTTGAAAGCATATGTTAAACTATTGTTAGTTTGTAAAGGAAACCGAATTAAAATTAAATAATATAGTTAAAGTTGTCGAATTTTGCAAATATATTTTTTGATAGAGTTGGTCTTGGTCAGTCAGTTAATCAGTTGACAGAAGTATTGTTATTTGAACTGAATTTACATTCCGTATGACACGTACATGGCTGTTGCTAGACAACGTAATAAATAGGTTGAAAGCAACTGTCAAATTATTGTTAGTTTTTAAAGGGAACTGAATAAAAATGAAATAAGTAATACAGTTATAGTTGTGGAAAAAGCATAGTATAAAACTTGCATGGAATTGCCATTTCTCACTCGTATGAATTGCGCTACTCGCCTGCAGATCGTGGCGCAATTTCATACTCGTGTGAAATGACCATCATTCCATGCTCGTTGCATAATATACTATTATATGTAAAAAGCTGTCGCTCTGAATTAATTATTCCAGGAAAGTTTGGACTTTCCTGGAGTAATTAATTGCTTAATTCATCTTCTTGAAGATATTTTATAGTTATAGTGTTAATGGGGAGTGCGACGAAGGTTACTAAGTAACTGAAGTAGCTAGTTGATGCGAACTCGCAATCACCGGGAACTGGTCAGAAATGCGTAGCGGATGAATTACTAACGAATAGCGCCCATTGAGTTACATTGGAAGTGACTCGCAAGCTATTCTTTTGTAACTTGGGTCAACAACGGGTACTTTCAGGGCCGGTTTCTGAAAGCTTAGCCGAGTTTAATATTTTGTTTAAACTCGGTTATAATATAACAATCCCATAAGTAACCATAGCAACCATTTTCTGACCTTTTGGTTATAGTAAACTAAGCTTTCAGAAACCGGCCCTAAGGCCGCGAACATACAGAAAGCGGGTAACAGCGCTGACAATCGGTACCGAAAACAAGCGTACTGGGTTACTGGTTGAGCACACGCTAAACGCTGATATTGCATGTGACACTGACAGATGACATAACCTATACAGTACCTAGACAAAATATTATAACCACTTATGATTTTTTTTTTAAATTCATTGTTTTACACAAAATCAACAAAATAGTAATACACCAATTTTATTTTTATTTTGTATTTTATTATTTCAAATAATTTTAGTACATTTATAAAATGTTTTTTTAATATTTTGTAATATAAGAAAATGGGGCCATTTCTTATATTACTGCCGCAATTCTTCGAGGCATACTCTCAATTTCTGGAGAGACATACCATACTTTTTTAATATTATCTATTAAAACTTGTTTATTAGTGTTATTTAAATCATAAATAAGTTTTTTCAGGAGGTTCCAAATATTTTCGATAGGATTGATATCCGGCGAATTACATAGCTAGGACAAAATCGATACTTTTTGTTCTTGCAAATTAGTCTCAGAATAAAAATACAGAGTTGAAGATGTTTAAAATAGCTTATCTTTTAATAAATACACGATATGTTAAAGAAATAAATAAAGTAGCATATGATTATATGTCGGCATTTTTAATAACCAGTTGTTTTTCTAAGTGGTTATAATATTTTGTCTAGGTACTGTATATAGAAGTTTTTATTTATTTCTCATATTTATCGTACATTTTTTAATTATATTGGCCTAGCATAGAGTGAATGCTAGTTTTGGAAGTGTATAGCTACTCTTTCGTATATTGGCTCAATTATATGTTGAAATAAGTGAAAATGACGAGTTCTGATTTATCTTTAGATGAGTCAGAGAATGACTATATTTAAAAATGGAACCAAAAAGAAAAAGTATATATGCAATAAACCAAGAGAGACGTAAATATAGGGAATACCACCATCTTTTTCCTCAATAAACGGAAGATGCAAGATTTTTTAAATATATTTTTGTTTCGGCGCTGACAACAAGCTGCTTAAACTGCTTAAACGTTTCGGTAAGCGGGTAGCCGACACCGACCGGCGCCGACCAGTAAACAGCGTGTGCGGTTATTTTTGAAAACATGGACAGATACTGCGGCAGATCAGCGCTTGTTGCCAGTAACGCCGGTGCCGGCTTTCTGTATGTTCGCGGCCTTAGAGTAGCTCCGTGTGTGGTATCCAAGAGGAGACGGTCAAAACAGAGCACCTGGTGAAGAAGAACCGCGAAAAAACGCGAGCCATCAACTGTAACTATCTGTGAGCTATAATTACCTTTATGAACCCCGCAATTATGTTCTAATTCAATGTTAATATCCGTTAAATCCTGTATTATATTTTCCAGCTGGCTGTCGAGTAATAATTCAGCTTCTTTGCTATACTTTACAATTGGCACATCACGAAATTCTTTTTCAGGACCTGTGAATAATCCTGCGTCTGATATCATACTCGCTCTTTTTTCAGCAGCTAATGAATTATCGGATCCGTATACTGGGGTTGAGGCGTCTCCAAAATCTCTCCTAAAAATATGATATTTTATATTAATAACATGTTTCTTGAACTTCTTGATATATCTAGTCTTGTCATAAATTCTGTTACGAAGTGAAATTCAACAAAATGATTAAACATATTTTAATTTAATTTTAGAACATATAATGCATAGATACATCTTACACATAAAACACCAATCAGTTTTCAAAATGACCACTTCTGGCCGTTACACAGCGCTTAAGTCTCTGCGGCCACATGTCAATAGAATGCAAGAGTTATGCAAGTGAACGGTCGGAAACCTCTTCGTAAAAGTTTTATTATCTATTAACGTTTTCCTAATTCTGCTGTCCTAGAGTTTTACTAACTAAACCTAACCTAATAACCTAAACTGATCGTATTTACTAGAGTTTATTCAGTGATGCCAACTATACATACTTTCAATGCACTAAATAGAGCGTAAGAATCCACCAGAAATGCACCAAAACTAAGGCGTAGTCCGAGTTTGGGGAGTTCAAAAACAATATCGAACAATTACTTTTTTGTTGTATGAAGATGCATGTTAGTAATAATAATATAATAATAATTTTTTTTTTTTTTTTTTATTGTTGAATTATAACTTTTAATATTTTAATATTCAGTACAAGAATAATAAATATATAATAAACATTAACTATTAACTTAATCACATTCAAAACAAAAACTACACATTGCAAACTCCCAATTGTAAATGTTTCTCATCTTAACTAACAAAATAGGAACTCCGAAAAATTATTATTTATTTTGTAAGACCCCGAGCGGTGGGCACTTACCTCTCAGGCCCCAATTAAGCTGGGTTGGCTCGCAGCTCCCTCATGGAACCTGGAAATTATGGGTTCGACCCGGACAGGAGAATGTGGGGGTTGTTTGAAATTCAGCAACAGTTATAAGTTTAACTTTTTAACTTACTTGTTTAACTTATTAAGCTAAAGATATACAAAACTTAAGTCTACGTGTGGTCTATGAAATTTAATCAAAAAATATTATGATCAAAGAATAGTTTGGAGGTCCGTTTTGACGTTATTTTAGTAATTTAAAGTTATAATTTGAATATTTTTCATGCCCAATTAAAGAAAGTACATAGAACATACGTACATCATTTCTGAGGTGACACAGCTAATCCCAATATGTATCACAAAACACACAATTTAGTCACTCAATTTATTAACAGAACAGAAAATCACTTGACTTCTGGATATTCTAGGATGGATCGTAAAGTTCAAAATCCCGAACGCGAATCTTACTAGCCCATTGAGGCTTTTAGGTACGACCATCCCCCGATGGGGCGTTTGCAACGACCATCCTCCTCATGTCCCTTGATCTGCTTTTTAAAAGCTTTTCCCCACCACATGTCATTCAACTTATAGATGACATCAGCTTATATCGTAGTCAGTGGCTGCTCATTATAATTATGCAATTATCATTAGGGTATTCACATAATAGGGCGTCCTACTACAAGTAGGCCCCCGCTTCGCCGTTACGCCACTTTTTGCCGTTTCGCCGTTTTTTGGGACATTACTTCCAACAGGTCGCGAACCTTACAATTTTAATTTATTAAAGATAGATATTAAGTGCTTCTTCCACGTCTTGATTTATTTCATTTTTGTATGTTTCGTTTGTTTTGATTTTAGAAACCACTGATTCCGGCAGTTCATAATTAAAGCAACATTTGTTGTATCTTTTAAGTCCAGCCTTTAATGTTAATATTGCATTAACAGTATCAACCTGAAGCCTATTTCTTAATTTGTTTTTAATTATGTTCAAATTGCTAAAAAGTCGTTCTACTTCAGCATTAGAGTGTGGCAATACTAACAATGATATAGCAAAATTTGCCAACTTATACAAAGTTAGGCGCAATCATCAACAGATGATTTTAAACAGAAACACACCAGAATTTGCACAAGCTCACTAAAACGCAATTTTGGTCACTAGATAGGCTTTCAATACACCAGATCTAGTGCAAAATGCACCAACTTGGCATCACTGAGTTTATTACACTATTTTTATTGGGCTAATGTTGGGGGAAAGTACTGTATACCTAAAAACTAGATTATTAGGTTATGTTTAGTTAGTAAAACTCTAGGACAGCAGAATTAGTAAAATTAGGAAAACGATTAATAGATAATAAACATTTTATAAAGGGATTTCCGATTTTTCACTTGCATAACTCTTGTGTATATGAACTCAATATAGTACAGGAAATGAAGCATTTTGGCTCGCAATTTTTTCGTCCAGCATTAATGCGGAATTACGTGAAATTTTCACAGAAGGTAGGGAATAGCCCAAGGATCATTTTCTACATCATGCCGGTGTACGATAAAACCGATATTTTTTTACATTAAGCTCCAACAAGGGTTGATTTTTAAGGGTTGAAACATTATGAAATTGTATTCTAAAGCATAAAACGATCCATATTTAGCTAATCCAAACCAAATTTTACCCATATTAAGGTTTAAAATGTTATTTTATAATTTTTTACAATTAGGGGTAGTTTTCACGCATAAAAAACAAAAAGCGTACAACGGCACAATGTAGAAAATGAACTAGAGGGTGAAATGAGCCTAATTCCAAATTTTTATCTAAATCGATGCTGGACGAAAAAATTGCGAGGTTTTGTCATTTTTTGAGCTTCATTTCCTGTACTAATAGAATTACGAATGGTTTCTACAGAAAAACGTTCTGCTGCTTTCATCAGGGAGAGCTTCAGACCAGCGATTTAGGGCATCTCTTCTTTCAAGCCATCTCCTGAAGCACGTATCAAAATTAGTAATCCATGGGGTTGAGATCAGATCTGCTAGACAAACGATCAGCAGGAGAAGTAAAAAGCAAGAATGCAGAAAAAACTCCGGTACATTTCTTTCAAATCTCTACTGCGAAATTTTCGCATTATTGCCTGATTCTGGAAGCTCCAGTAGTGATCATAGAAGAGGGAGTTGTTCAGTTCTTTAACTATCGACTATGACTCGTAAAGAATCTTAGTAGTACCGTCATAGTTCTCGTCCCATCAAACCATAACTGAAGCAGGGTAATGGCCTCTCTGGGTCGTCGACGCTTTATCACAAGCTTCTCGGGAATTGTAGCATACACTATATCATTCTGACAGTTGAAAACCTCCTCAATATTAAAAAGCTTTTCATAAAAATCTTCGTTATTCTATTGACGAGTGGCCACAGAGACTTACGCACTGTGTAATGGCCAGAAGTGGTAATAATGAAAACTTTAGTGTTTTTTGTTTAAGATGCACCTATGTATTATTTAGTGGTGCGCCGAAGCTACGTATCCGCGAATGATCCGTAAAAAATAACAAGCCGTATCTGGGTCCGTATCTATTTCTCCAAAGCGGATCTTACACCGATCTCATATAGATACATTTGAATTAGTTATAATATAAGCTTTCGTCTAAAAATATTCAAGGAGGAGAGAAATTTCATTATTCATTCAGAGAAAATCACATTACTTACTGGTGATTTTAGAGCAGTCTAGTATACATTAAATATTGGAGTAAAATTAATCAAAGACAATGAGTGATTTTGAACTCAAGTAAATTGTGCGTCTGGGTATGAAGTATGAACATGTAGAAAGCTTGTTTCCGGTACTTATAAACAGGCGTTTAATTAGGTATGCTGTTGTCGGCGCTTGTTAACACCATTTAGTGCAGCTTTTCTCAACTGAAAACAAGCCACGGATCAGTAAAATATTTAAATTTCTACCGCGTATCACAAAAAATAAATATACTATTAAAAAAATTATTGTATATGTACTCTACATCTATATTATATCTCAGTAATAAAAAATCACTGAAAAATTAACAAAAATCACAGAAAATGGACAAAAAACCTAAAAAATAATAATTTATAAGTCTTTCGCGGACCACAAAATTTGGAAAGTTAGACCGGTAGTCCGCGGACCACCGGTTGAGAAACACTGATTTAGTGGACACGTAGAAACATTATTACTAGCGCCAAAATTAGTTTACCAAAATTTCTTCACCAAAAAGTGGCCTGTTTTATAATAAATGTTCCTGTAGTTGCTTGGAGGAGTAATATATCTACTAAAATATGCCAATTATGCAGACTATACGTTGGAAAGCAAATTCATAACAAAATAATAAAATTTATTCTGCCAATAAGTAAATGTCGGTAATTCGCAACATCAAAGAAATTTTATTAATAACTAAATATCAACAAATTAAAAAATCAACAAAATATCAGAAAATTGATTGTCAGCTTCTTGTAAGCTGATAAATAATCTTTCAAAGATTTCTGTTCCGCATCGGCGTATGTTTCAAGCGCCAACAAGCGTTCTAAGTTCCCAGGAACGCCATTGAAAGTAAAGCAATATTTATTCTCGCTGGTCGGCGCAAGTTAGCAAGCGATTATAGGCGCCGGTAACAATCTTTCTACGTATGTTCGTACCCTCAGTTAGCTTGCTTTTGTATGTAGGAAGAGCACGACACATCTAACTATCGCGTCAAGGTCGTTCGTTTTTCTACTGCAATGCAAGTTCCGTATCCGTATCCGTGGATCAGGACGTACATAATCCGTATCCGCGGATCTGGCTTTATGTGATCTGGCACATCACTAGTATTATGTACTAAAAGAAAATTAAAATATCTTTAAGCATCTTGATGAATTTCATTGACAACTTTATAATAGTATTTATGGCAAGAATAAGTACAACTATGTCCTGAGATTTCCATTGTCATAAGAACACGTTCATATGAAAAGCATATGAACGTCGCGACTTCTATGCCCAATAGACCATATTAGTGTGACGTCACATATTGTGCTGCCATCATGTGTCATTATTTTTGTTTCCTTAGTTTTATGATTATTTTCAATATCGGAGCAAAATATACATATCCTTGATAAGTACACACTATTATATAGTTCAGATACTTTATATTATTGAATGTTTTTATAAATATATAAATAACAAGATATATTTATAGGTTACGTTTTTAAATAATAAGAAAATCTAAATACCTTTAATATTTAATTAATTGTAATCATTAAACTTAAGCTAAACTTTGTAATCATTAATATTTTGTTTCAGAATACATAGTAGTTAACGACCAGTTTTTTTGTTTTCTAAAAGATTAAAATGAAAAAGAATAGTGAATAAATAAGAACAAATTATCGGTCCTTCTAATCATTTAGAAATAGCAGACAGACTTATGGTTATGTTACTTGCAATAATAACGATAATTAAAATAAATTTCCAAAATTAACTTGGAAAATAATATTGTTATGTAAATATAGGAGACGTATAGGTCATTTCTTTGGTTTCAGCGGAACTAGATGGGCATTCAGAGCCGCAGTAAGGAAAACTTGCGCTAGGGGCAGAGCAGTGGTTTGGCGCCCTTGGCAAATAAAAGGTTCTCAAAATTCAAGTGATGAGCAAAAAAAAGGTCCTCACCTCCTAAAATCCAAGTGACGAGCAAAAAAAAAAGGTCCTCGGTCAAGCTCGTCAGCGCCCTTCTGCTTAGTGCGCCCAGGGCCGACGCCCCTCCCCCCCCCCCTTACTGCGACTCTGTGGGCATTTCTTCTCTTTAAGTTGTCACGGGAATCAAGCTTGCTTGGGATATTTTATGTTTTATGTTGGTAACATTCATGTCAATTGGAAATGCCGAAAGGCAAACGTGTGAAATTTTGTATAATAAAATACATTCTAGCAGCAGAGTAGAAATAACTTGGTCTAATATTTCTAGATGATCTATTTATTCTAGATATCCTAACAGAGATCTTATTTATCATGACCATGGAAACGTTAAATATAAGTATGAATAAATAGATACTTGAAAAAATTTCCGAAATTTTTTCAAAAGTCTATCACAAAGTACTTGTTTAATAAATGCTGCTTTATCAAAACATGTCTCAAATAAAAGTTGTTAGTTATTGCTTTTATAGTAACTTTTGTTAAATAAATCTTTTCGAAATATTTTTCTGTTGTTAAATATTCGCTTTTTCTGTTATAAAATCTTAAAATCGAGTAAACTCCCATTTATAGTCAACCAATTTTTACCAAATGTTAATCAACTCGTGCCATTGATGTCAAAAGCTTAAATATGAAGTTTCATAAAAATCCTTTTAGGCGAATTTGTTCTGCACGTGTACGCAAACAGGCAGACAGGCGGACGGACGGACGGACAGACAAAAAAACAGACAGACCGACAGACATCATGATAAAAATAGTCAAAACGTTATGTAGGGACCTCAATTATTTTATGTGTATGTTGTATTGCAATATTTCGTTGTTAGGGTATTCTATAATTTATTTTAATGTGTTATCCTAAAATTAAGATGTTTGTAAGAAGATAACATTGATTAATTTATTTATTTATTCTTAAATTACACACTTTTGTCAGTCAATTTTTATTAATTTTACCGTTCATTTATTTTAATTTATTTTAATGTATTGATTATTTTACTATTTTAATTATTTTTTAATTTTATTTTAATTTTATTTAATTTTGTTTTTCTAATAACCTTTATTAATTAATGTTTTCTTTAAATGATTTTGACTATAATAATAATTTTTTTATAAGTATTTTAGACCTGTATTTTAAGTTACTGACTTCTCATATATCATTGTAATGATCAATTGAGCAAAATAAATTATTATTATTATTATTATTAATTCGTGGAGATCCATCGAAATCTCGAAATGTCAAAACCGGTATGATCACAATACCTCCCTTATATATGTTGGCGGTCGGTAAAAAGAAAATATACAATACTTTTAAAATTAGTTTCTGCGTAGTTTGAAGTAATTTTTATTAAGAATGACAAAAAAATCAAAATGTAATGTAAATGACATTTTAACCACCGTAACCTAAAAATATTAAAATAACTCTATTTTACAAAGCTTAAACAAAAAGGGCCACACGATTCAAACGATAAAAGTTACTAGATTTCAAAATCTATAGCCTGTTTCTTTGGTTTAAGCGGAACTAGATTTTGACAACTAGTAATTTTTATCGGTTAAATGAAGCTTTTGGCAATTTTCATTTGGTTCCGCCTAAAGGTTTGGAATAGCCCATAGTTCCGCTTAAAGGTTTGGAATAGCTTATATTAAATTTTATTAAAAATTCATTCACGATAAGAATGACGTCACACTTGGTTAATTTAATTGCCATCATCATAATGTAATTTTTATTTTAAATTTAATGGCCTTTGCTGCTGTAGCAATTAGCCAGGACAATTTTTATTTCAGAAAATTTCCATGCCTGAACGGGATTCGAACCCTAGACCTTCGCAACGCAGAGCACATGTGTTACCAATACGCTACGCCGGTCGGCATATAATGGGTACATTCGATTTGACGCTCCGAGCGTTCCGAGCACGTTCTGTACACTCAAACGTGTTCGATTTGACGCTCGGAGTACACTCAATTGCATTCGTTTTGCGATCGAGCGAACATTTAGAGTGCGCTCTATGTGTTCGGAGTTTTAATACCGAGCATATGGAGTATGACGTAAAAAAGTGGGGAAACGGCGGGAAAGAAATGAAAGTTTAAAATTAAATTATAAATAAAATAAAAATAATAGCCTTAGAAAAATAACAATAGACAAATAATATTGTTATTTATCTATGGCTACAGATGGCTATTTTATGTATTTGTGACTTTCTGTAAACAGCAAAAAAATTATTAAAATACACCGTGCATAAAATTAAAATGGAAAAAATTCATTAAATTAATTCATTAATTATTATTTAATTTTTAATTAATTTTATTTCTTCATCATTGAAAAAAAATCAAGGAAAAACCGAGGAACAGTCTGTTCCAAACGGTTAAGCGGAACTAGATTTTGCAATCTAGTTACTTTCATCGTTTAAATCGTGCCTTTCGGCCGTTTTGTTTAAGCTTTGTAAATCATACTTACAATAAACATTTTTTGGTTAAGGTTAATATCATTTTAAAATGTCATTTTCTTTATATTTTGATTTTTTGTGTCATTCTTAATACAAATTTCCCATTTATTTATTTTTTTGTCATTAAAATATAAATAAAAAAATATTTAATTTTGACATGTGTCATTCGTTTCCATGGTTTCACTGTTGGAATTTTAAATTTTGACATCCCAACGTGAAAAATGAAATAACCCAAGCAAGGTATCTTCTCGTGACAACCTAAAAGAACTAAATTCCCATTTAGTTCCGCTTAACGGTTTGGAACAGACTGTATATAATTTTGATTCATGACTGATGTAAACTAATCTGACAGTAAAAACGCCGCCTAAAATTGTAGGGTTAGATTTTATAAACATTACGTCACAAGAACGCTCGCTCCGTTAGTGCTCTATTCATGAAGTCATCATCAACTGTTCGCTCAGCGCTCGCTCTACTCTATACAACTCGAATGCACCCAATGTAATTTAACCAACATGAAAGCATTACTCAATTGTTACATTTGACTACTACATGTTGGTACCACTTTCCTACGTTGCCACGTTTTATAAAGCTTTAAATAGCATTTAATAACAATTAAAGGTTTAAATAGCATTGTTCAGTCGTATTTCTGTTTGACATATGAAGGAGCGAGGTTAAAGTAGTTGTATATAACCTGACTTTTTTGACAATTAACTAATTGGCAACAGATCAATTTTTTCAACTGTGACGTCATCTCATTCTTATCGTGAATGCACTTTAGAGACTAGATTTGATGTAGAGCATTTTCTTACTTTGAAAACTTAATTTATACTTCAAAAATACAATTTTAAAAAACCTTTATCAAAACAACATGCTCAAAATAAATAAAAGGAAACAAACCGTTAGGCGGCAGCATGAGAGCTCATTTTGTGACGTATTTATTTATACTAATATGGTCTATTTGGTTGTATGTATAGTATTAAACACTCCATGAATTAATATATTAATAATCCTTTTACCAATAGAACAGAAAAACATTTAGACCCCTTTTCACAGGTCATATTACCGATTATATGCTAAGTAAATACAAAATATATGTAAAATATATCACATACGCTTTTTTATGTTTTTTATTTTTCATCGGGTAACCAACATTTTCTACTCCTTCTATATGTGTATCTGTAAATAAATACAAGTTATAAACATGAGATGATAAACATAACAAATCTACAATACGAGAAACGCAAGAAAAGTTAACAGTAATCTTTATACAGGATGTGTCTATGAGGTATAACCATTGAATAAAACGACTAAAGGAAGGAGAGGCTATATGAATTTTTACATACAAATTTTTCTGCCGGTAATTATGCCATTCAAACTACCACAATGGCTGCCAACCAATATTTTGTTGTTTTCGTATTAAAAAGTGATTATTAATATTTATTTTGATAATTTAAAGCAGCGTTTCCCAACCTTTTTTGACGGCGGACATGCAAGCTACCAAGAAAAAATTCGCGGACTGGCAAGATTAGAAAGTAATGTGTATCGCAAAAGTTTTATATTTTTTATTGCACTGATTAAAAACACAAAAAAAAGAACAAATAAAAAAATCAATTATAATAGGGGATAGGCATCATTTTTATTTTATTTTTTATTATATTCCTCTTGTTGCATATAAACATAAAAAACAGTTTTGCATTTTTTTTTTAATTTGAAGGCTTTAAAAAGTCATAAATGTATGTAGCGCGCGAAAACCACGTGTGACGTCAGAGCCTACCTAGTGTACAGCGTGTAGCTTACCCAGTCTACAGCGTACAGCCTACACAGTCTGTCGTGAAATTATTTACTTGTATAACTTTTATAGATTGTGTAAAGTTACAGTGATTTTAATTAAAATAAAGTTATTCTACATGTTTACCGAATAAATTATATATTAAAATATATAAAACATGGAAGATCCAGGGCCCAGTACTTCGAAATATCGAAAATATTGTTTACTACCGATGTGAACAAATACTTTGTTTAGAACTCCACAAAAACAATTTATTTCATTACCTAATGGTGAAAAACAAAAGAAAAGGAAGAAAAGAATCAATGTTGGGTAAATTGTCACTCTGAGCTCTAACAAAATCTTTATCTGCCATTTTAATAATAAATGCATGAAAAATTGTTTAAAAAACAAATACAAAACTCTCAAACAATACACGTTAGAGTTGATAATAACAATTAATCAATCGATTAATTGATAATTTGATTAATCGAGATGTTATAATCGATTTTGATTAAAGTGGTAAAAAATAATCGATTAACTGATTATGAAATAAAAAAATCAGCTGTGGCCACCATAGGACCGACCGCCATCATAAAGTACTTATAAAAATTACATTCTAGCAGCAGAGTAGAAATAACTTGGCCTAATATTTTCTAACAGAGATATTATGAAATTCACGACCATATAAATATGAAAAAATTGAGACTTTGAGAAAAATGAGAAAAATGAGAAAAATTTTACAGAAATTATACGAAATTTTTCGTTTTATCAAAAAACGTCTCAAATAAAAGTTATTAGTTATTGCTTTTATAGCAACTTTAGTTCAATAAATTTTTTCGAAATATTTTTGTGTTGTGAAATATTCACAAAAATCTTAAAATCGACACGAGTAATCTCCCATTTTTAGTCAACCGATTTTTACCAAAAGTTGATCAACTCGTGCCATTGATGGCAGAAGCTTAAATGTGAAGTTTCATAAAAATCCTTTCAGCCGAATTTGCTCTGCACGTGTACACAGACAGACAGACGGACGGACGGACAGACAGACAGACCGACAGACATCATGCCAAAAATAGTCAAAACGTTATGTAGGGACCTCAATTCGTGGAGATCCATCGAAATCTCGAAATGTCAAAATCGGTATGATCACAATACCTCCCTTATATATGTTGGCGGTCGGTAAAAAGAAACATGTTCATTCGCCGACAAAAAATGGGACAGTCTTAATGTTGTATTTTAAAGGCTAATATAAAATCATTTGACCGCTTTATTAGGAAAACATAAGTAATGGATGGTAATACAATGTCTGCATACACATTTTTTTTTTTTTACAAATATGCTGTAACAATAAATAATGCCCGTTTGTACGAATACTATATTATATTGATATTGCATATTAAGTACGTAAATTTTAATACAAATAATTCATTATCAAAATAAATTTTTGCTTATTGAAAAGAAGAGACCAAAGTCATCTTACCGACCAATGTTTCAACAATACAACTAAGTAGTTTCTTGAAAATAAAATAAAATTATCGATTAATAATAAATTAATTGAAACTTTATTTATTAAAATATAAAGCAATATTTATTAAAAAATATTATATGATTAATCGATTAATTGAAACAAAATAATCGATTATTTCAATATACGATTAATCGTTGCCATCTCGAAGGCTGCGGTTACAGTGGAAGCGTGTTCGCGCGAACAGTAAGTCGCGTAATCGCCCGCATTCACGCGACTGATTCAAGCGTGTAGAAATACACAGGTTTAGTTACTGTAGAAGCTTATCATTCGCGCGAACTACGCTCGTACTCGCCCGCATTCGAGCGACTAATTCTAGCGTTTAGAAGTACACATCTGTGTATTGTAAATCGCCCGAATAGCTGAATTCAAAATTGTTTGTTTTGTTCGCGCGAGTATGCGTTCTACCTATAGTTCTTATCTCCGTACAGTCCACTTGTTTTACTTGCTTTGTGGTACAGTCTGTGTATACAAAATGAATATTGAGAAATTAATATTTTTAGTTTTTGATCGAAGATCATTATGGGATCAAAAATGTAAAACTTACCATTGATCAATCACGTAAATTATGGGATGAAGTGGCGACTGAATTAAAAGTTAGCGATAAGGAGAAATATTAAATTTTTCCATGTTCTAAACATAATAAAAAACAAAACAACATATGAATGGTTTACACCAGTGGTTCTCAACCGGTGGTACGCGTATCACTAGTGGTACCTGAAAGAAGACCTGGTGGTACGTGAATAACAGTGACGTATTTTTTTAATTAATGTAATGAAGAAAAAAAAATATATAAAATTACTCAAAGGTGAATTGTGTCAAAATTAACCTGCTTTATTATGCAAACATTCTTGATATTTTCTATATTACTAAGAAATTGGAGCATCATAGGCTATTCCAAACGTTTAGGCGGAACTAGATTTTGCAATCTTGTTACTTTCATCGTTTGAATTGTACTTTTTGGCCGTTTTGTTTAAGGTTTGTAAATTCATACTTCCAATAAACATTTTTTGGTTAAGGTTAATATCATTTTAAAATGTCATTTTTTATGGCATTCTTAATACAAATATCCCATTTATTTATTTTTTTTTGTCATTAAAATAACTGCTAGAACTAAACACCACCTATCTAGTCGCTCGTATACGCGCGAATATGCCCGTTTACGCGCTAATACGCCCGAACTGTACTTCGGCCGAACACGCTTCCACTGTAACCGTAGCCTAATACACACGTAAAGGCTTGTGTAGGTAGGCTGGGACGTCTAGGGTTTGACGCATGCTCAGTCGTATTTAATCCCCAACCTTTGCACTGTGGTCTTATTTCAAATTTATAATATTTTAATTAAAAAAATTCGCTGAAATATTAATTAAAATGTGATTTTTGTTTTGTTAGGTGACATAGCTAATATTAAAGTATCAAAAAAATGTAAATTCTATGCGTAGTTCCTATTAGTGAAAAAAGAAACAAATTATTACTTAAGCAATTAACAGATTAAGGACCGAGATTTTCATATTAAAATTAAGAGGGTTATAAGTTATTAGGCGAATAGTAAAATGACATTTTTTTTTAGTGAATAAATTTATTGCGAGGTGGACATCTCGGTCCTGTCATATAATCTCGCGGTCCGGCGGTTGGGAATCACTGATTTAAAGTACTTTTATAATTTATAAATCATAAATAAAAGACGGGGCTAAAATAATTTTTAGTTATTTTATAATTTAATACAGAATTATGCATTTAACTTGAAATTTGGCATCTTGTTAAAATGGTGAGCTGTACTACATGTGGACGATTAAGAACACAAAATGCCAAGACTAAAGCTGCATTCAGAGCTCAGTAAATTAACACGCTGTGCGTTATGGATAGTTTTTAAACGAGTGCAATTGGTATGATCGGACAAGCTCGTACTATATCGCTCAACAGTAGTATAGCAACGACAAAGCACGAGCACGTCCGATCATACCAAATGACCTCGTTTAAAAATTATCCATAGCGTACAACGTGTTGATTTACAGAGCTCTGAATGCAGCTTAACGGACAAGTATTTTTCATTCATATTATGTGAGTGAATGAATGAGATATTGATAAATCTCAACATACACGTTACTTATAGACAATTGCGTACTGTAATAATTTCCTACTTTTATTTCCGAATGAATTTATTTACTTGTATCATTAATTTTATAATAATAAATTACAGATGTATAATAGTGTTTTATTGATTGTTTGTATCTCCTATCTTTAACTTATTTTGAAAATATCAAGATTGGTATTTTTTCTTTTTGTACTGATAACAATTATTTTAATAAATGGCCTTACGCCACTGTATAGTCAGAAACTATTGTCCACCATTTTGAAATACCATCCTGGTCGGTCCAATTAGCATGTCAGCCTCCTTCCTTTAGTCTTTTTATTCAATGGGAATAGCCAAAATCCAGGGACAGGTTCCTTAGACCAAAAGATGAAAAAAAGATTATATTAACATGTGTCCTTCGAAGCTTTATTTCTAAAATAATAGTAATATTTATTAATAGTATTTATTTTTTATTTTTTATTTATTAATTTTTTAATAGAAATATTTATTAATAGTAATATTCCTTTTTTATTTTTTTATTTATTTATTTTTCAAAAGTAATATTTATTTTTAAATTGTTAAACTTATCATCTAGTAGTAGTTCAGTCTAGTCAAGTAACATCAGTGAGCTGTTTGAACTGGTCTTATTAGTTTTTAATTTCTTTCACAATGAATCGTGTCGTTCAAATTAGCCTGGTTTATAATAGATATGCTAGGGATACATAAGCATAAAAAATACCCTACTCTCTTTGTTCTGTTTATTAAAAACAGATGTTTTGAAGGATCATACCCATTGTTCCATACGTATGCGATAAGTTATGAAGTAATTATAAACCAGGCTTTAGACCAATACTGAAATGGCGGATATTCGTTTTATGTATGGAAAAGCTAATGGGTACACAATAGAAGCTCAGCGTCTCTACAGAGAAATTTATCCTCGAAGACGTTGCCCTTACAAACAGACCTTCTCTTCTATCCATCTACGATTAAGGATCCTTTTCTATTGTCTTAGCAGATTTAGGGACTGAAAGGAACGTTAGAACTAGTTAGAATAACAGATTTTGGAAATATTACTATTATCGTATAAATAAAGCTTCGGACCCACGTTCTTTTGGTCTAAAGAACCTGTTCCTGAAGTTTTGTCTTTACCTCATAGACACATCCTGTGTATACAAAAGAAAAAAATTATTTATTTGTACTTTACTTGTACCTCCATGGTTTTTCTACTTGAATGCAAGGTCCGTATCCGTATTCGCGGCTCAAGACGCAAATAATCCGTATCTGTATCCCCGAATCTGGCGTTTATATGATCCAGCACATCACTAATTATAAGGTTTTAGTAGTTACGACGACCTCGAAAACAATAGAGGAATCAGCTAACTGAATATATAACAAGTAATTGTATACAAGATACATGGAAACATACTTAACAGATCAAGAAGGAGGGTAAAAGTAAAGTAACCACTATTAAGTGTTTTATTTCAAACTCTTTATTTATATATTCGTCTGGTGCCTATGTCGAAAGATACTACACTTGATGATAATAGAATGCCATTTGGCACACGTGTTCCTTATAAAAATTAAATCATTTTGACCCGCAGCACCTATTTGTGAATCGAGGTAAATTCAAGATGGCGGCGAAACTAGCGCGCCAATTACGATAACGATAACTGATTCTTATTATACAGCAAAATAGCTAAATACATATTTGTACAATGGACATTTAGCTACAACTTGCCGCGTCGTACGGGAATTTCCCTCAATTAGTTTACAAGATACCGCCCATAATTCATTCTCAGACGCAAAAAAGTGATTTCCGAAATGGCTCACGAATTTCGTATGATATGGCTCGTTTTAAATATCTGAGAATATTTCTCGGCCACCATTAGAATCGTATTAAGTGTGTAGTAATCTATATTATTTTGTCAGAACTGCTATTTACTACTCTTTTGGATGGAGAGACACTTCACTGCCGTGTAATGAATCTCATTGCTATGTAAAGAATACATGTAATTATTTTTTTCGGGCAAAATAAAATTTTATGTGTTGCAAATCTTTAAATTAACTTCATTTTCGAAATCTGCGACTTCAATTATTGAATATTTAAATTTCGCGCGTAATTTCTCTTCTACATTCCCATACAGATACAGTGTGCTATGCCCATTTCTATATATAATTGTTGTTTTCTTTTTGTGTAAGTTACGAAAAACACTTGAGTCGCGTACGTTTATGAGCAAGGAATGTGTTTTGGCATGTGCTAACCATCTTTGTTTTGTCAGTATATTTATGCTTGTAATTAATTACGTAAATAAACTTGTTAACTAATAAAAAGTGTTGCACTATTAATTTTATATACCAACATCAATATACCCGAAATTTATATACAACTCAACAAATTTGATGTAAATAGCAAAATTCGATTTTCGAGCGTCATTTCGCAAGCGGCTTCATTTGAGACCAGGTGCTGCGAACAAACCTAAACAAATTGATGCATTCCGTATATGCATGGACTATCTTACTTAAATGTCATAATTTACAGCCGTTCCGGCCGGATATGTAATGTTTTTTATTTCATTTCGGACAAAATCCGAATAATAACAAGTCATATGCCATTTTTTATTTCATTTTTGTAATTTACTGGTCCGATTTGGTCGAAAACGATATAAAGAGTGTCAAAATAATACGAAGTTGAGACTTTACACATTTCGGCCGCTACCTTAATTTTGGCGCCCCGCAGAGAAAAATTCCGCACATATTCTTGTAGCCAAGGATATGCCCTACAGATTTAGGAAGAATTGAAACTAAATATTAATATACGCAGATTTGCAGTGATAGAGAATATCATCATGTCTCGAATTTGGGAAAAAAATCTATCGTTTTAAATTTTCGCCATTTTGATAACAGATTCGTAATCTATGGCATTAAATAAATAGAAAACAAGCCATATCATACGAAATTCGTTAGCCATTTCGGAAATCATTTTTTTGCGTCTGAGAATGAATTACGGACGGTATCTTGTAAACTAAGTAACGGAAATGCGCGTACGACGCGGCAAATTGTAGCTAAAGGTCCATTGTACAAATATGTATTTTGCTGTATAATAATAATCAGTTATCGTTATCGTAATTGGCGCGCTAGTTTCGCCGCCATCTTGAATTTGCCTCGATTCACAAATAATTGCTGCGGGTCAAAATGATTTAATTTTTATAAGGAACACGTGTGCCAGATGGCATTCCATTATCATCAAGTGCAGTATCAACGTAAAATATGGTGCGTAGGCACTAGACTATATGTATATAAATTATATATTTTTTGTTTTCAAATTTATTTATTTTTATATTATGTCTATTTTATATTATAACTATTTTTATTATGTCATTTTATATTTGCTATCAAATGTTAAATAAGTTTTAGTTCATGTGCATTTACTTGTTTCAGGTTTGCATTAAGGTGCATCGCAACACTGGAGCACCTCGGGCCTAGGAAAGGATAAGCAGGGGCCCGGTAATCCAATAATTTCGCCCCACCCCCTCGGAAAATGATAATTATGGACCAGATGACAGATTAAGTGTACTGTACATTATTATTATTATTATTATTATTATTATTATTTGTAACATAACATAGAAGATATATAGGCTAGTCCAAACGTTTAGACGGAACTATCTGGAATTTTCATTTTTGTAAGTTGTCATGGTCTCACTTTTTATGGTTTGAAGTAGCTTTTCCTAAACAAAATGATCAAAAGCTTCACTTAATTGGTAAAAGTTACTAGAATTGAAAATCTAGTTCCACCTAAACCAAAGAAACAAGCTATATTTACTTGACGTCCTCAGTTTCCACGCGGAAGCTACCGATAGAATGATAACTGATGACAGCTAATTACATACATAAACAAAGTGTGAGTTAAATCGGGTCTTTCCCGGACCTGTAAACACTATTATTTAAATTATTATAACTACAGCCTGTTGCTTTGGTTTAGGAAGAACTAGATTTTTAATTTTAGTAACTTTTACCAATTAAGTGAGGCTTTTGATAATTTTGTTCAGCAAAAGCATACTTCAAACCATAGAAGAAAAGTTTATGACAACTTAAAAAAAATGGAAATTCCAGTTTGTTCCTCCTAAACGTTTGGTAGAACCCAGGGCTGCCCAACCAGTCTATCGCGGCGTCATTTTAAGTAGATCTTTAGTTTTATCTCGCTTCTATATACTTAAAAATACATTTTATAAATATAAAATAAAAATTAAAACAAGCCTTTCGCTAGCCTATGTTCAAATGTCGCTTGATGGAATTTATTGGCAATCAATGTGTTAACCGTCAGGATAAAAGTGTAGCCTTGGAAGGCCTATGAGGAATCTTCATAAATATATTTTTTAATTTCGTTTTGCGTATTAAGTTATTTTTACATGAAAAGCTATAAAATTGCAATATTTAAAGCAATTTTTCAAAATTTTATTCTCAGGGGAAAATCTGTCTCATCCAGGAGGGCATTCCATGATCCTCCGGTGGTCGGCTACGTGTTCTGGTCGATCGTGGAAACAATATATATATAAAAAAGTAGATCCCAAATACAAAAAGGTTGAACAGCCCTGGTATAACCTATAGTTATGTCTTTTGTTACTATTTTACTATGACGGATGATCGTGAATCCAGTTTGAGTATGTTAAGTGTGCACAGGGAAAGAATTACTAATAATAGAGTAGTCTTTATGGAAAAAGTCATTAATGCCAATTTGCCAATGATCGCAGACGCCTTCATTTACTATTTAGGGTGCATTCGAGTTGTACAGAGTAGAGCGAGCGCTGAGCGAACAGTTGATGGTGACGTCATGAATAGAGCACTAACGGAGCGAGCGTTCTTGTGACGTAATGTTTATAAAATCTAACCCTACAATTTTAGGCGGCGTTTTTACTGTCAGATTAGTTCACGTCAGTCATGAATCAAAATTATATACTTCGGTTTTTCCTTGATTTTTTTTCAATGATGAAGAAATAAAATTAAATAAAAATTATATAATAATTAATGAATTAATTTAATGAATTTTTTCCATTTGAATTTTATGCACGGTGTATTTTAATAATTTTTTTGCTGTTTACAGAATGTCACAAATACATAAAATGGCCGTACTCTGTAGCCATAGACAAATAACAATATTATTTGTCTATTGTTATTTGTCTAATGGCCGGTATTATAAAAACATAACTTAAGACCCAACTAAATAGTTGTAAACTAAATTTAGTTGATAACTAATATAACAAGTTATTTAATTTCGGTATTATAAATCAGAACAGCCAACTAATCAACTAGTTCGCAACTAAAATAATTTAGTCTCAAGATTTACCGACCGAACGTTAGTATACAACTGACCGGTAGATGCCTATACTATATTTCGCGGTTTTTCTGTTGTAGTTTAAACAGTTTAACGTTTATAACCTATAATTTTGACAGTGAAAAAGAATTCGTAGAAGTTAAAAAGTATTTCAAATGGAAAAAAAAATGGGATAGAGGCAAAAATTATACAGAAATTGAAAAAGAACAATTAATAGATATAATGTAATATAAATTAAAGACTTTATTTAATTATCAATTAATTCAAAAATAGACAAAACAGTATCTTTTGAAAACCGAAATCTGTGTTTAAATTGTTCATCATTATAATAATTAAAGGGGTGTCTTCTTTCAAGAAATTCTCTAGGCTGACGTATTCTTGAATTTTCATTATTATTACTGTCAGAAATACTGTTTACGGATGGTGATGATACACTACTGATAGATTATACTGATGACCTAACCTGTAAATTTTGTATTGTTTATATATATAAATCTATTCATATGTATTTTTTTTTTTATGTACAATATTATTACTTACTTTGCAGTTATTAATTATCAAATATCTATTTTAGTATAAATAGTAAAAACAAGTTATTTCAATGTAAACAAAATGCTAACTATTCAAATGTAATACAAATATAGTTGCCAACTATAATTTAGTACCCAGAAAATCTGTCAACTAATTTAGTTTGTAGATTTAGTTGGTAACTTTTTTAAAACAAATTTTATAATACCGAAATCTATGGGTTAAATTAGTTCAACTCTTAACTAAAATTTAGTAGCAAACTATTTTGCTTTATAATACCGGCCATAAGGCTATTATTTTTATTTTATTTATAATTTAATTTTAAACTTTCATTTCTTTCCCACCGTTCCCCCACTTTTTTACGTCATACTCCATATGCTCGGTCTTAAAACCCCGAACACATAGAGCGCACTCTAAATGCTCGCTCGATCGCAAAACGAATGCAAATGAGTGTACTCCGAGCGTCAAATCGAACACGTTTGAGTGTACAGAGCGTGCTCGGAACGCTCGGAGTGTCAAATCGAATGTACCCTTAAATAGCCTTTTGTATTTATGAAAGTTTATTTAATAAATTACTAATATTGTCAAAAATATATTTTCATATGTTGCTCCTTCCTTGAAACCTCCCCCTATGCTAAACCCATGCTAACAGTGTCCAAGGAAAAAGAGTAAAAAGAAGAAATAAGACTATATGTAAAGTAAATATATGACAGAAGTCAAAATATTTTTAAAAAGTTTGATATGCATGTTGAACATAAAATGATTCATCGCTAAGTTTTCATCGTTTCCTGTGATATGTATGATACTATGAAAATAAATATTTATTTTGTGAATACCTGTTCTATTGACAACGGTTTGAAAAATATTTTTCAGTACTTCAGAGACAATATCTTTTGAATCATTATCGGTTGTAGTTAAATTTTCTACCAGTATTTCAGGTGCAGGACACTGATCTATTTGAAACAATCGGAAAAAAATAATTAAATAAATATCTAAAACAATCTGTTTAAGGGCTTACTTAGTTCTGTTATATGAGACATTACTAAGAATTCAAAATGTCATCCAAAATTTTAACTGTTTCTGAAAAAAATAAAAAATGAGTTTTTATTTCAATGGTATTGCGATCAATTTCTTATAAAATAGATTTGATCTTTTCGTTATATGCAGATTGTGTTTAATTTTATGGTCTCTTTTAAAATGTATTCGTTGCTACATACTTATTATTTACACAATAAAACAATTTTCGACAGCGAAATATGAAAATCTTTATAACAATGTAAAGATCTTTCCAATTTTAAATTACAAGTTAATTATTTTTAGCCCAATTGAGTTTTGCACATAATCCGCAGATATCCGTCATTTTTCTGCGGATGCGGATAAATTATCATTTAAATCGTGCGGACATGGATGCATATAAAATAATGTGTCCGCTTATCCGCAAAATCCACGTGCACATAAAATCTTCGGTTAGGATGCCTTTTCCCACGGAAGATGCGTTTAGAACCCCAAAAATATATCGCTGGCATTTGCATTGTGCTTATGGCAAGAGAATAATGCAAATGCACTTTTTTTCGCTTTTTTCTTTTTTTGCTCTTTCCATAAAGACTTATAGGCTATTCCAAACGCTTAAGTGGAACCAACGGGAATTTTCATTGTGCAAAGTTGTCATGAGCTCTCTTTTTAAGGTTTGAAGTTTGAAGTGAGCTTTTCCTAAACAAAATGGTCAAAAGCCTCACTTGATCGGTACAAGTTACTAGAATTGAAAATCTTGTTCCGCTTAAACCAAAGAAACAGGTGATACTTTTCGTTTACTTAAATACTTAACTATAGTATACTTTATACAACAAGTCGTAGGAAAAAATTTCTTTGGATTAATTGCCAGTTTATTAGTTTAAAAATAATTATTTAATGTTTCGCTTTATTTGGCAGTTTGAAAATATTGACAAGAATTAACCATAATAATTTGCCACATTTAAAAACAGATGAAGACCATGCCAAATTTTAAAAAATCTTAAAATTCTTCACATCGTCATACAACTCATATAAGATACACTGAACAACAGTGGCGTATTCAGGGAGGGCACTGGTGGCACATGCCCCCCTTAAGGTCCAATGAAATGAAAATTTTATAAATTTAACATAATCGTACAGCAAAATAACTTATGCATTTTACAATATATAAGCTATATTTTATTATGATTAGTGTTGAAATTAACAGAAAATGCATATTTCCATGTTATTTTTAGGGTTTCGTAGGTATAATCAAGAAATCATTATACTGTCACATGAGTGTTCGGGTATCAGGACACTTACCCCCAGGACACTAACCCCCGGGACATTAACCCCCCGTCAATTACCCCCGGGACATTAACCCCCCATGTCAATAACCCCCCGTGCCATTAACCCCCTGGACAATAACCCCCGGGACAGTAACCCCCGGGACATTAACCCCCCGTCAATATCCCCCGGGACTTTAACCCCCCGTACCAATAACCCCCCGACCATTAACCCCCTGGCAATTGATTAATATTTTAAATGTTTATTTTTATTTAAAATTAGAACATTTGAAATTAGAACAAAATTGAACAAATGTAATCGTACATATATAATTAGCTAACGTGTTAGTGATCTGGGTAACACTGTGACGACATTTTTCCTAAGGTTCTCGTGATTGGCTAACTGGGGACTATTCAGGTCTCTTGATTGACAAGTATTTTGCAGATTTGTTCTCTAAGAATCTACAAATATAATTACATATAGAAATGTGTAGGATTTCGTAGGCATAAACAAAAACTCTAGATACTTATATATCCTTTGACTGATATGAACAATATTTTGCAGTTTTATTCTCTAACAATCTACCAATATAATTACATACAGAAATGTCTAGGGTTTCGTAGGAATATCTTAGGTTAGGTTAGGTTAGTAAGGGTTTGGTTAGAAGCCGAGCGAAGAGAGCTACCCATCTTCTAGTTTAATGTCAAAACACTATCTTAGGTTAGGTTAGGTTAGTAAGAGTTTGGTTAGAAGAAGCCGAGCGAAGCGAGCTACTCATCTTCTAGTTTAATGTCAAAACACTATCTTAGGTTAGGTTAGGTTAGTAAGGGTTTGGTTAGAAGAAGCCGAGCAAAGCGAGCTACCTATCTCAAATTTTCAAATTTTAAATAAAAATAAACATTTAAAAATATAAATCAATTGCCATTGAATTTTTTATGACCTAGAAACTTCAAAAAATAACTTGAAAATGGCAACTAAAAAATTACAAACAATTTTCAAATACCACGTATGGCCCAAAATAAAGCACATTTTTCAATAAAAAAAAGTCCTACTGTGAACCCCTCCATTTTTTTGGAAATAATTGGGCACATATTATTACTTCAGTTAACCCACATTCACACAAAAAAAAAATTAACAAAAACGCTACAGGCATTTTTGAGAAAATTTTATTTTTCTAGTTTGGTCTTCATATGACCTCTATATGAACATCAACTTTAAGGCCTAGTAAAATTAAAAAAAATACATCTAGATATTCACAAAAAAACTTTAAATGACAGATCAATCAAATCCGTCGAGTAGTTTAGGCTCTAGGCTTGGCGAAAAAATTACACTTCAAACCGACAGACATTTTTCCAAAAACATGTTTTTCGGGTTCCCAGGTATGTGAAACATGGAGAAACATCAAAATCCGGGGGGGGGCAAAATCTGACTCATCACTGTACCCTACTCTCTATACATACGAGGAAGTAAAAATTATTCTAATATATAAATTATATTAATAATTTCAAATGTTCAAATTTTAAATAAAAATAAACATTTAAAATATTAATCAATTGCCAGGGGGTTAATGGTCGGGGGGTTATTGGTACGGGGGGTTAATGTCCCGGGGGTTATTGACGGGGGGTTAATGTCCCGGGGGTTACTGTCCTGGGGGTTATTGTCCGGGGGGTTAATGGCACGAGGGGTTATTGACATGGGGGGTTAATGTCCCGGGGGTTATTGACGGGGGGTTAATGTCCCGGGGGTTAGTGTCCCGGGGGTAAGTGTCCTAGAATCGAGTGTTCGTTCGGTAGAAATTGTGGCCATGCGGCTGATTTAGAGAACTGAACATAAATACGAGAAATATTGAGACTTTAATAATATATTCCGCGAAAAATATAAACAAATCTGTATTAATCGAAGAAAAAAAGTGTGTAAAATTTTGAAGTACATCAAATGAAAGTTTTTGATACATAGATTAACTATAACTTTTTTTTTATCAAAATTTAATGGAATTATTATTTGATATAAACATCAATTCTGGGTTGTGTCTCGGTCTATTTTTTATACAAAATGATTAGCAGTGACGGAACTTTAAATATCCCGAAGGGCTTCTTGGAATTTTTATAAACAGAAAAAGGGGAAGAGAGTATATTTTACATTTTTAAATATATTTTTACCCTAAATAAGTTCAAGTATTTTTCATTAACGGTTCAGGGACCACAAAAAATTAGGTTGAGGGCTATGTGCCGCAAATTTGAAAAATTTTATTCGGCCCTCCCCAAGAAAAAATCCTGGCTGCGCCACTGAAGATAGCTCTTAGTTACTGTTAGTCAGAAGGTAGTAAACAGTCACTGTTAATAGGCGATTGTAAAATCGGGCATTAGTGACTATCATTGTCATTGACTGCTTCCCAAACACTGGTTAAATGAAGTTTTAAATATTCAGAGCCTGGTGCGGTCACCCAAATCTAGGGTGACCATTTTCTTGGAGAAGACAATACGGGACGGAGCAAAAAAAAGGTCGTCACCGAAATATAAGTGAAGAGCAAACAAAAAAAGGTCCTCACCTCCCAATTATAAGTAAAGAGCAAAAAAAAGGTCTTCACCTCCCAAATATAAGTACAGAGCAAAATTCGGCCCTGGGGACACCAAATCAAAATGCGGGACGAATGATTACCCTACCCAAATCACCAGTAATTAATATTGAGTGAATACACACGACCATATTTCAAATAATGGCGATATGCAGTCGTAGCCAGATCCAGAATCCGAAAAATACAGAATTACCCAAACATTATGTCGCTCCTTCAGTGGACACTCTATCGAAGTATTGATCTTTTACGGTGTTGGATCCACCAGTGTGGTGGATCGATAGACACTGTTGGTCTATCTATTTGTCAGTGTCTTTTCTGTTGGTATGTCAGGATGTTCGGATATCGGTCTGTCGATTTGTCGATCTATCAGTCTCTCTATCCCCTGATCTTCCGATCTTTCCATCAATTTGTTTGTCACTCTGTCAGTGTGTCGGAATGTCAATGTGTCGAGCGGTTTGAAACTAACCATCTTCACTATAGTCCATTTCAAATAACAATATAGTAGTAAGCGCTGCGAACCGAGTACAATTTTCACACTGCAAATACTGTATTGTAGTATACACGATGAAAATGAGCTGTATCTACGTATAAACATTGTACTAGAATATGTCAAACTTGTTTGAAATTTATATTTTACGTTGCATTAACGTTATTTTTAGTTGCATAAAACTCTTACGCCCGGTTGCATAAAAGTCTTAAAACTAGATGTAAGACTTTTATGCAAGCGGGCATTAAAATTAAATATAAGCTAAAACTAAATATAAAGCACAAAAATACCTAACAACGAAAACATTTGCTATAGTCGGGTTCTTTGCTTTAAGCGGAACTAGATTTTTAAATCTAGTAACTTTTATTGTTTGATTGAAGCTTTTGATCATTTTGTTCAGCAAATACATTTTAATATCCGCTGAATAGGTTTGGAATAGTTCAGTAGTTCCCAAACTTTTTCGGTTTCCTGCACCCTTAATGTATCTGGATTTTTCCGCAGCGCCCCATGTCAAAACATTAGTCTAACTAACGCAGTTGGAGGAATATTGGAATATTTTCGCGGCGCCCCTGTAGCCTAGCTGTGGCGCACACTTCGGGAATAGCTGGAATAGATTATTTTGTGTTTTATATCAAGTTTTAGCTTATAACTAGATTTAAGACTTTTATGCAACCGGGCATAAAAGTGTTAGATGTAGTAATTAATACCCAATGACAATTATTAATTATTTCTAGAAACAAATTTAAACGTTTTAACAAGATTGTGACACTAACATAACTTAATATATTTGAATAGATCTGAAAATGAGAGAATATAGCTGCTAAGATAGGTCGGCTTAGAATATTTTGAAGCGGCATACAAAATAACGCATCTCTTCATAATTGCACCCTTTAAAAATCACTCTGTATATATTACACACAATATTAATTTATTCACGAGAAAATGACAGACGTCAAAATGGTTAATACAAAGCATATTTGTTTACTAGTAAACATGGCTACGCGCTAACCCAATTAGAAGCAAGGTCACACAGCTCGTTTTCAAGGTCAAACAGCTATCTATTTATACACTGCATACTTAATTGAAACGAAATATAATCTTAACTTTAGGGTATTTTCAATCAAGTACTCTAATTTTAACATTGCGTCATGCTACGACATACTTCTGGGAGAAAACTCAACAAAGTTCTTCACCTGAATCTTTTCAAACCAGTACTCGATACCCAACATATTGTTTTAAAAATGACGAAATAAAGGTCTGATCATATAATCAATATAATCCGTCTCAATTTGTAATATGAAACTATGGTCTCTTTCAACGTAGAGAAATGTGTGTAAGAAGATAGGAGCTGTTTGTCCTTGCTTCGGATTGGTTTAGATCGTCATCCCTATTACACTGTTAAAATATGGTTTTTAGTCCAAGTTGACAGTATTACGAAAAAATGGTCTATTTCAAAGTAGAAAAATGTGTGTAAGAAGATAGGAGCTGTTTGTCCTTGCTTCGGATTGGTTTAGATCGTCATCCCTATTACACTGTTAACACTGAAAATATTGTTTTTAGTCCAAGTTGACAGAGTTCCAAGTTCAGTATCGTACATTGGAAATATATATTATTTATATTATTTAATTTTTTTCATATATTTTGTTATTATTTACATATTTAGACTTTTATTTATATTCTTGGCGTAGATTTTATGGAGAAAATTCTCCATGTAATTTGTTTTTACGCAGTTATATATTTTTTAGGTTATCTGACACATAAATATTTTTTGACACTTGACAATTAACAGATCAAGAGAGAGGACTAATGTGAGGCCAAAAGACAGTCCAGCTGATTGTGCCCAAAGAAGTTTTTGATATAATTTTTAGACCTTCATATATACATATATTTTTAATTTTTATTTACAATAATTATTTAAATAAGAAACTTTAGCTCTGAAGATATATTGTTTGTTTTATTGCTTTATATAAACTCTTTTAGCCAAATCTTTCTTTTTATATATAGTAGATAATTTTTAAAATTAATATTTTTTAACTTTTTCAAATTTCTCATTAAACTGAATTTATGTCGTATAAATAACGTAAGTGTATTATCTGCCTTGTTTATTTCAATATCTTACTAACCTTTTTTAAATTAAAAAAAAATCACTTGCTAACCCAGTTACTACGCCCATGCCCTATGGTCTATTTCAAAGTAGAAAAAAGTAGATAGCGCTGCGAACCGAGTACGATTTACACTGATCAAATACAGTATAGCGGGAAATTTAAAATAAGTTACAACTAGGGCATGGGCGTACCAACTGGGTTAGCAAGTGATTTTTTTTAATATAAAGAAGGTTAATAAGATATTGAAATAAACAAGGTAGATAAAATACACTTACGTTATTTATACGACATAAATTCAGTTTAATGGGAAATTTGAAAAAATTAAAAAAATATTAATTTTAAAAATTATGTACTATATATAAAAAGAGAGATTTGGCTAAAAGAGTTTAAACAAAGCAATAAAACAAACAATATATCTTCAGAGCTAAAGTTTCTTATTTAAATAATTATTGTAAATAAAAATTAAAAATATATGTATATATGAAGGTTTAAAAATTATATCAATAACTTCTTCTTTGGGCACAATCAGATGGGCTGTCTTTTGGCCTCACATTAGTCCTCTATCTTGATCTGTTAACTGTCAAGTGTCAAAAAATATTTATATGTCAGATAACCTAAAATATATATAACTGCGTAAAAACAAATTACATAGAGAATTTTCTCCATAAAATCTACGCCAAGAATATAAATAAAAGTCTAAATATGTAAATAATAACAAAATATATGAGAAAAATTAAATAATATAAATAATATATATTTCCAATGTACGACACTGAACATCTGTCAACTTGGACTAAACACAATATTTTTATAGTGTAATAAGAATGACGATCTAAACCAATCCGAAGCAAGGACAAACAGCTCCTATCTTCTTACACACATTTTTCTACTTTGATATAGACCATAGTTGTAACTTATTTCCGCTATACTGTATTTATCCAGTGTAAATCGTACTCGGTTCGCAGCGCTCTCTACTTTTTTTTAATTTGAAATAGACCATAGATCTGGTTACTTTGGTGACTGTTGTGGTGTAAACAGACTTTGGCGTATCCGTGTGAACCAATACTTATTTTTTTATTTTATTTTAATGGACTTTGCTGCTTTGGCAATTAGCCAGGACAATTTGTATTTTTGAAAAATTCCATGCCTGAACGGGATTCGAACCCGAGACCATAGCAACGCAGAGCAGATGTGTTATCACCACGCTACGCTAGTCGGCAACCAATACTATGATAATATTATAAATGTATTGTCAATATACAACATAAAAAATTAACTTTCCCTATTAGTTACGTATTACAAAATGAGATAGATATTATTTGTCAGTGGTGTCTTCTGTCACGAAAATATCATATATATGCCACAATACTACTTACAATATCTTAATACTACTTAGTTTAAAACCAGTTTTAAAAAATGTACGTTTCTGAAAATGAACTAAATAGAAGCCAGTCTTATTTATTTATATAATTATGAATCCTCATAATCAGTACTGATGTAAACGAAATAGAAAATATTTTTAGACTAGATTTGTTTATTTCAATAACTATGGAAAGATTGTAAAAATATGTCAAATATGTCAGTGAAACTCCAAAAAATATAAAATTTTAGTTTAAACATGTAAGTTCATTAAATGAAAATTGTCTAAATCATATATGTAAATATCATTATGCAGAAAATTATAAAGAAAATAATTCATAGATGTAGCAATCAAAGTACGTCTAGTAAAAATATACAAGTTGATTTACAAGATGAAAATAGTGTAAATTCGTTTAGAGAGTCAGAACGTTATCCTTTAGTGACGAAAGAAAAAAATGGATTAGATTCAGAACAACATTATTTGCAACACATAATTATTGCACAGCCTTGTATGCCACCATTGCAAGAATTACCCTATAGTTCAACCTCTCTACAAAATAATACTGGGGTTTATACATATAGTATGTGTGAATACGCAACAAGGAGCAATATAAAATCAATTTTATCAGATAGTGAATCAAATAAGAGTTGCAATTGTAAAATTTGTAGAAGATTTTCTCAAAAACTGTACCTAAAACAAAAACCATCTGAAACTACTCAAAGAAAGGATATAAAGAACTTTTCTTTAGTTAGAATAGAAGGGAAAATTGAAAGAATCTTAGAAAAAATAAAAACTATAGAACAAAATGTTAATAATGGAAAAACAGACATGAGAAATTATCTCAAAATGATAACTGTACAGACACAATATTCCAAAAATAAAATACCTAGCACTATAGACTTTAAAGGATCACAAACTAATGACAAATATGCAAGACAAAATTCAACAAATAAAAGACATTTAGACGAATTATCTACTAAAGAAATATTAGAAAAGTCTGGTAGCATCCTTAAAAAAGACAAAAAACATGGAAAAGAAATAAGATTTAATTTTAAAAATGAAAATGTAATAAATAGTAAACAAAAAAATGAATTTCTAAAAATATCACAATCAAAACCAAAATATCCGGTATCATCTAAAAAACTCAGTAAATTGCCTCGATTACGTAAAAGTCGAGAGTGTAATACAAAACTTAAAGAGACTAGAACACAAATTTTATCCAATCCAATTAATAGGAGGTATACAAAAAATTATCAATGCTCCATTAATGGTCCTTTATCTGCTGAAAGAAAGGTGTTTCATAATATCGATGAAATGGAAACAATTAAAATTTATCGGAATAGAAAAAATAAGAATAGTGAAGAAAAATCTAATGAGGAGGAAGATATTAATGTTTTATAAAAAGCATAAAAGAGATTTGACTTATTAAAAAGTGCATCTCTAGAGATTTCATAGGCTAGGGTAAATTTTATTAGTCTAGGGGGATATATTATTGCATTGTTGCAATGTGTAATGATTTGGATTCAGACGAAGAAAATTTCTTCGATGATCCTGATGAACTAGATGAGTTTATTGACTACGTAGAAGATATTGATCCTGTTTCGTTGTGGTGTATGTTGAAAAATTTGTTTCAAATGTTTCTTGTAATTGGCATAGTAATATTGATGCTACGTATTAAAATTTCATATTAAATACAAGTTGTTGAGAATTTTGCCGCTTGGTAAAAACATATATAAATATATTATACTTTTAAGTTTGGCGCCAGGTCGAGTTAGTTCTAATATTTAAACATAGATGCGCTTATATAAGTTATGCTACAATTTTAAAGAGGCAAAAGTATCCTTTAAACCTCAACATTACATTTGTATATCACTTTGTTGCGTTTTCCAAATATTTTAAGGCCACAATAGGTCATTTTCGGTTGGTTAAAAATACGAAAAAAAAAAAAAATAATAATATAAACTGTAATTTAATGTATTTGTGTTATTTCTGTGATAATTAAAGCAAAAAAAAAATAATGCTTGTAGTTATTTTATTGTATTATTGTTCTGCAAATGTAAATTGTTCGAATAAGAATAAAGAATACATAGTAAAAATGAGTATTAATTGCTTAACAAATTTACGTTTAAACATGAAGTCAAGCTTTAATCAATTTTTGTCAAGTAGACAGACAGACAAATCAACAAACAGACAAAATCTACGCTTCAAGACTTTTTATTTAATGTCTTATATTAAATTGAAAAATAACATATTATTATACGAGTTTGTTAAGACGATTTATTGTCACATGGGTTGTTTGGAATTACAACGTAACAAGTGTGACAATATGTCGTATAAAACGAGCATAATATACTATGTTTTATACAGGCTATTCCAAACATTTAGGCGGAACTAAATGGGAATTCGTTCTTTTAGGTTATCACGAGAAGGGATCATTCTTGGGTTATTTATATGTTTGACGTTGGTATATTAAAATTTAAAATTCTCACAGTGAAACCATGGAAATAGGGATGGGAAAAAAGCATCGATATATCGAAAACATCGATGTTTGTTTTAAAAATATCGATGTTTTTACCATCGATGGTCAGATGGCGATAGTATCGATAAAAGATCAATGTCTACCTACCGATGTAGATGTTTAAACTTTGAAATTCAGAAACTACTGCTAGAGCGCTGGAATCTTAAAATTTTAATTTTTATTAATATTAGTACACAAAATATAAGCGCCATCTATTGTGATATAACAATACTAATAGTGTTAGTTCTTACATAGTCTTCTTAGCAGTTAGCAGAATAAGAAAAAAATAAGAAGAAACTTCTAATTTTTGTAAACAATGCCAACGACCAACGACGCCCACAAACTTGTTGCTTTTTGAGTCTTGTTGACACTTTCCCAGTTGTTATTCCTCCAATCGCTGGAATTACCGTATTGGGAAATATAATTATAATTTATTTATCAATAAAACTATTATTAGGATTATTATATTGTTTAAAAAAATGTGTATGACAGTATGTTATTTTTATGTTAAATAATATAGCATTAAGATTACTATATTAGTATTATAATAAAATGCAATATTTCATTTCAGAAATGTAAAAACAGTAGGAACAAATTAGGATTATTATATTGGATAATGTTAATGTGAAATTAATTACTATTAGAAAAGAATATTTCTATTTAAAAATCTAATAAATGCTTTTTGTGTATTATAAGCTGTTCACTTTTGTAAGAACAAACTAAGAGCGAATTTTGTTTTCAATAGTTTGCACCTTGTAACTGTATGTCATGTTGGTATTGAAAAATGTCACTTTTTTAAAATGTTGATCCATTTGACATATAGCATAATGAAAAATGATATCTTAATTATTATAATGATCATAACCTTATCAACCTAAAGTCGGTTTTACAGCGTAAGGAATATTTTTAATTGACATTTAAAGTCAGTAACACACCATAAAAGTAACCAAAATAACCATATAATCTGTCTCAATTTGTAATACGAAACTAAATCTGGTTACTTTGGTGACTGTTGTGGTGTAAATAGACTTTTTTGAAACCATGTAAACTTGTAAACCTGGCTTTTACATTTTTCGTGAAGTTTCATTATACTGAGGTTATATTCACTCAAAAACTAAATGTCAGATACGAAATTGACATGTCAAAATTGTGACTGACATGTGTAATATTTTGAATTATATACAAATATTTATTTCATCTTATTTCGCTTATTCATATTTTCTGTTCTGGTTGCATAAAATATATTTCAAATACTTGTCAATTAGTGTTTTATACAATTTGTGTTAGTAAGTTGACATAAAATTTAATGTCAATTATGAATTGTCAAATATTTTGAAAGGTGCTACTTCAGAATTACCACCCTAAGATGATATTTTAAATATACAACATAAAAAATGAAGTTTCCCTGTTAGTTTCGTATTACAAATTGAGACAGATAATATCTATGATCTATTTCAAAGTAGAAAAATGTGTGTAAGAAGATAGGAGCTGTTTGTCCTTGCTTCGGATTGGTTTAGATCGACATCCCTATTACACTGTAAAAATATTATTTTTATTCCAAGTTGACAGATGTTCAGTGTCGTACATTGGAAATATATATTATTTATATTATTTAATTTTTCTCATATATTTTGTTATTATTTACATATTTAGACTTTTATTTATATTCTTGGCGTAGATTTTATGGAGAAAATTCTCCATGTAATTTGTTTTTACGCAGTTATATATATTTTAGGTTATCTGATATATAAATATTTTTTGACACTTGACAATTAACATATCAAGAGAGAGGACTAATGTGAGGCTAAAAGACAGCCCAGCTGATTGTGCCCAAAGAAGAAGTTATTGATATAATTTTTAGACCTTCATATATACATATATTTTTAATTTTTATTTACAATAATTATTTAAATAAGAAACTTTTGCTCTGAAGATATATTGTTTGTTTTATTGCTTTGTTTAAACTCTTTTAATAATAATAATAATAATAATTTATTAACGGTTAATACAATACAAAAATTGTTACACCAAGTCACACATTATACCAATACATTTTAGCCAAATCTCTCTTTTTATATATAGTACACAATTTTTATAATTAATATTTTTTTAACTTTTTCAAATTTCCCATTAAACTGAATTTATGTCGTATAAATAACGTATTTTAAGTGTATTATCTGCCTTGTTTATTTCAATATCTTATTAACATTTTATATATTAAAAAAAAAAATACTTGCTAACCCAGTTGCTACGCCCATGCCCTAGTTGTAACTTATTTTAAATTTCCCGCTATACTGTATTTGATCAGTGTAAATCGTACTCGGTTCGCAGCGCTATCTACTTTTTTCTACTTTGAAATAGACCAGTGTTCTTACAAAAGTGAACAGCTTATATATGTTACTGTTTTTCGTATTTTAGCTTTACATTATTAAATAAAACCTATATAATATAAATAAATAGCTTTTTTTAATACAGTCTGTTTCAAACGCTTAGGCGGAACTAAATGGGAATTTCGTTCTTTTAGGTTGTCACGACAAGGGACCTTGCTAGGGTTATTTCATTTTTCACGTTTAATGTCAAAATTTAAAATTACAACAATGAAACCATGGAAACGAATGACCTATGTCAAAATTAAATTATTTTTTTTGTATATTTTAATGACAAAAAAATAAATAAATGGGAAATTTGTATTAAGGATGACACAAAAAATCAAAATATAAAGAAAATGACATTTTAAAATGATATTAACCTTAACCAAAAAATGTTTATTGTAAGTATGATTTACAAAGCTTAAACAAAACGGCTGAAAAGCACGATTTAAGCGATGAAAGTAACTAAATTGCAAAATCTAGTTCCGCTTAACCGATTGAAACAGACTGTATTAATAAAACTTCGATGTATCGGAAACATCGATATTTTTCCTTCGATGTTTTTTCATCATCGATAGTAAGCGCCGATGTTAACATCGATGATAAACATCGATGTTTTGCCTTCGATGTACAACCCTACATGGAAACGAATGACATTTATTAAATATTTTATTTCATTTTTACGAATTTGGAAGACAAAGAACATTTATTAAGAATGACAAAAAATTAAAATTAAATGAAAAGGACATTTTATAATGACAATCAATTTAATCTAGAATTTGCTATGTAGTATGGTTTACAAACTTAAAAAAAATGACCAAAAGTCCGAATTAACAGATAAAAATTACTAGATTTCAAAATATAGTTCCGCTTAAATGTTTGGAATAGCCTATATAAGAAACCTTCGTTATAATGTTGTTTGTATTTAAGGCGGCGCACGACCCTATAGTTCTCAATAGTTTCTTATACAAAACTAATAATCGGATATAAAATTAATAACAATCTATTATCTGTCTCATTTTGTAATACGTAACTAACAGTAAAAGTTCATTTTTTATGTTGTATATTGACAATACATTTATAATATTATCATAGTATTGGTTCACACGGATACGCCAAAGTCTGTTTACACTACAACAGTCACCAAGTAACCAGATCTAGTTTCGTATTACAAATTGAGACGGATTATATAAACCAAAATTTGCAGCGAATTTTTATCTATCGAATAGGATATTTTAAATTGTAGAAAAAACTGTTATCTAATTGTAAATAAGCAAATTGCATTATAGACGCCATCTTGTAAACCAATCGACGCATATTTGCGTACGACACGGCAAATTGTAGCTAAAGCTTCATTCTACAAAAATGTTATTAGCTATTTTGTTCTATTGTGAAAACTGCTTATAGTTATTGTACTTGGTAGTATACAGGGTGTTTGTTTTAAACGGGGCACCCCAAAAATCTCCTTTATCTATAAAGATACAAAAAATCTTCAGAACAAAAGTTAAACTAGACAAAAAGGCCCATCTAAAGGTTACTATAAGATTTCTGAGGCACTTCCGGTTTCACCGGAAATTATGTCAACTTTTGATCTAGCATAAGGAATCGATAATTTTATATTTTTTTCCTAAAAGTACATTAAATTAGCTTGACAATGACACCAAAAAATCATATTTTCATGTTAACCATTTCAAAATGGCGACCATTTATTTACAAAATAATAATCAACAATAAAAAAAGAAACAAAATATCTCTAAAATAAACTATTTGGTTATTTAGAAAAAAAAAACTATTACTTTTTACAATTATTTTACAAAAAAAAAAAAACTATTAAACTCTTGTTATTTATAAAACATTTAATTGAAAAATATAAATTTAAGTTATTTCATGTTATTTCATATAATAACTAGTTATAACAGTTTATTTTAGAGATTTTTTTTTTTTTTTTTATTGTTTTCAAAGTTTGCTACGTTCAAATTTGTAAAACTTATGTTGATTATTATTTTGTAAATAAATGGTCGCCATTTTGAAATGGTTAACATAAAAATATGACTTTTTGGTGTAATTGTAAAGCTAATTTAATGTACTTTTAGGAAAAAATATAAAATTATCGATTCCCTATGCTAGATCAAAAGTTGACATCATTTCCGGTGAAACCGGAAGTGCCTCAGAAATCTTATAGTAACCTTTAGATGGGCCTTTTTGTCTAGTTTAACTTTTGTTCTGAAGATTTTTTGTATCTTTACAAATAAAGGAGATTTTCGGGGTGCCCCGTTTCAAACAAACACCCTGTATATTTGCTGCCATCTTGAAACTGCCGCGGTTCTCAAAATAGGTGATACGGGTAAAAATGATTTATTTTTTATGAAGAATAGGTGTACCAAGTGGCATTCCATTATCATCAAGTATAATATTTTTCGACGAGGGTTCTAAATTTTAAGTAATCAAGTCGAAAAAATTGGTGACGTATTATTTGAACATTTCTACACAAAACTATATAAATATAAAAGTTATTTGAAACCCATAAATAGATTTAAAAAATTACAGAACAATGTTGCTGATGTCAATTATTAAGTTACTGAACGATAATATTTTTACAATAAATGTTTCTACAATTAAAAATATAATATTAGATAGATAAAAATTCGGTGCAAAATTTTGTGTATAGATTGATACTAATTTTATTTCAGACTGTTACTTTTGTATAAGAAATTAGCAACCTCTGGGGGTTACACGCAGGCTTAAAGCTTTTAACCAAATCTCTCTTTTTATTTATTATACATAATTCTAGGACCGGGTATCAAAAACCGTATATTAACATAGTTAACCGGAACCATTTTTTTTTCAACCAGTTCCGGTTTCATCAAAATCGGTTTATGACAGCATTACAAATATTAAAGAACTAAAAGGTATTGTCAAATTTGTCAAACATATGTGTCAAAATTGTGTCAGTGTCAAAAGTCAAGTTCCAATAATGCAATTTATTTTAATTTATATTAACCCCTTACATAATTATTAATTAACAATGAGTAACATACTGAAAAGAAAACATTATGAATCATGTACTTAATGGTTTAACACTTTGTAATCCATTTAGAAGATCTCCAAAAACATGGGACAAATGTATTCAAGTAGATATCGAACAACCAAAACCAAAAAAACCATTAATGCCACGTATTAAAAAGACTCAACTAAATACCAAATTATGTGATACAGAAAATATAAAACAAACAAAGCTATCGAAAGAACAATCCAATAAAAATATCGATTGTATATCACCAAAAAGTTCTCCAGAAAAAATAAATATAAAGGATACAAAATCGTCCCTAAAACTATATGCCAAAGACGACAACTTTTTAATTTTGAAACCGAATGAATTATTTGCAAGACACGATGAGGAAAGTCTTATATCAGACTATCCTAGAACAAGTGTATGTGCTTTAATAGATAGCGAAAATGTAATAGAAAATTGTCAAAACTATACACAAGGAAAATATAAACGTGTAATTGGTGACAAAAAATGCGATTGTTCTCACTGTAGAGCATTATATGTTATACAAGATTCACTTAAACATCCAGGTATTTACGGTTTTACTGCAAGCAGAAACATGTCCATTAAAAAAATTGCAAATATAGAGAATACAAATGACAAAACTATATTGAAAATAGAAAATACATTAAAACAACTTTCAGCAAGAGTTGAATATTTGGAAACACTTCATAAAAGCAAACATAAAGAAAGAAAACAAAAATTTTTAAAAGAAATTAGCACTCAATATTCTAAACAATTTGTTGGAAAAGAAAATCTCTCTTTGGAAAATATTGAACTTAACAAGTCACATAAATATTCGAGTGAAAAACTAAAACGTTTATTTGGTCAACAATCGTCTTCAGAAACAAGCTTACAACATATAGTTTAAAACAAAAACAGCTGAAATAGAAACATTGAGCTTACTTATAAGTTTACAAGACCAATAGTCAAAAGTAGAAAAAGCAGAAAGAAAAAAGAAATAGTTTATAAAATAAATGTTATGTAGTTTGTGCATTAATTTTGTACCATTTGTAAATCAAATACATGTTTTTTCTTAAAATGCCTGACTACATTCTAAACGCATGTTCTATGACTAAGCATCAATCGTTTCCAGGACGTAGCAATTCATACACGAATAGTTGTGGAGTGTTCATACGTTCCGGCATGCAACATAGGATGTCAAACATTTTAATCCTTGATACAGATACATAAGCAAACATTTAGATAATCGAATACAAGTAGATTCCATATATGCCGATCTAAGTAAAGCATTTGATAAGCTGAACCATTCCATACTTATAAAAAAAAAAAATTATTAGGAATACATGGCAATCTCCTTAAATGGTTCTATTCCTATCTTTCTAATAGGTACCAGGCTGTTCGCGTGAATGGATTAATATCTCCTTTGAAGAAAATTCCCTCTGGTATCCCACAGGGTTGTCACTTGGGTCCGTTATTGTTTACATTATTTATAAATGATATATCCAAATCATTTAGGCAGCAGTCTGACTAATCGAGCGCCGTCGTGTAACGTAACGCCGAGTCGTGTAGTGTCATTTAAAAATTTAATAACTGGTCTGACTGATCAAGTATTGTCGAGTATTACCGATCATTCAGTGTCAAGTAAATTTGTTTCTCACTTGTCAAATAGTGCATATTCCAACCTAAAATAATACTATCAAACAGTTAATTTTGATTTTTACTAATTAGCGAGTCCATTTTACTCTATATTATAAATTTTTTAACTTCTAGCGCAAAAATTGACGTTCCAACTGTCAAATAATATAAGGTTATGAACTGTATATGCATAAATGCGCATGTGCTATTGCCTCGGGCGTCGTGTGAAATTCAAACCGGTTTGAAATGCAAACAACTTGATGCTACTTGACAGCAAACGATGATTCAGTGCGATGCATGCCCTTAGTTAACGTGTGTTTGAAATTTGCTCGACAACAAACGATTGACAGCACTCGATCAGTCAGACCGCGGCCTTAATCATAGCTCATTTCTACTTTTTTTCTGGCGACATCAATTTGTTTTCAAAGATAGGTAAACTACTGGATGCAGAACTTTTGCAAGAGGATTTAAATAGTTTTAATTATTATTGTCAGGAAAATAAACTCCATCTTAATTTAGAAAAATGTCAGTATATCACATTCTCGAAAAATGTTAATAAATACAGTCTGTTCCAAACGGTTAAGCGGAACTAGATTTTGCAATCTAGTTACTTTCATCGTTTAAATCGTGCTTTGCGGCCGTTTTGTTTAAGCTTTGTAAATCATACTTACAATAAACATTTTTTGGTAATTTTTTTCATCATTTTAAAATGTCATTTTCATTATATGTTAATTTTTTGTCATTCTTATTACAAATTTCCCAATTATTTATATTTTTGTCATTAAAATATATAAAAAAAATAATTTAATTTTGACATATATACTTCGTTTCCATGGTTTCATTGTTGGAATTTTAAATTTTGACATTCCAACGTGAAAAATGAAATAACCCTAGCAAGGTCCTTTCTCGTGACAACCTAAAAGAACAAAATTCCCATTTAGTTCCGCCTAACCGTTTGAAATAGACTGTACCACTTCAATTATAATCTAGGCAACACGGATCTGCAGTATACAACTACTATAAGAGACTTTGGTGTGATTTTTGACAAGTTAAGTTTTGATCAGCACATTGACCACGTCACACGTAAAGCACTGCAGATGTTGGGTTTTGTAATCAGATCTACAACTAAATTTCAGTGCATTTCAGCTTTAAAATCGTTATATTTCAGTCAAGTCTTCAGCATTTTATCTATTGCAAATATATTTCTAAACTAGAAAGGATCCAAAAGAGGATGTTGAAATACCTACTCTTTAAGAGCCGTGTACCATTTACAACATACAACGATGCGAGTAAGAAATTACAAATTCTACCTCTCAAAGATCGTCGCACAGTAGGTGACATGATGATGCTTTATAAAATTCTGAACAACGTAATATCATCCGATGGAATTGTAAAATGGGGTTTACACGATTCAATTAATTGAAAAAGTTGACATTCAATTAATTAATGTGTGTAAAGCGTACAAATTTCGTCAATTTATTGATCAATTAATTGACAAAAAATTTGATCAATTTATTTTGAAAATAGAACAAGTTCTATTTTTCGTCAATTTTTCATCAATTTTTTAGGGAATTCTAGGTATATTTTAATCTGTTAAGATATTGCCAACTGTTTAGTTGTAGCATAACCTCGAAACATATTATTTCTGTTTCAGTTCAAATCTAATATAACCTCAAATGTTCTAATTTATCATCATCTAGGTTATTTCTTTTGTTTTTGTTCACAGCTCGTAATTTTGTGAATATTTTTTTTTTTTCAATATTTTCATTTTGATAAATATGTCAACATGTTTTTCAGTTGGTAATGTAAAAATTTTCAAAAAAATTGATAAATAAATTGATGTGTGTAAAGTGAAGTTTTTGTTCCCAAGGTTACCAATAAATTTTTCAATTAATTGACAAAAAACTTGATCAATTTGTTGATCAATTAATTGAACTGTGTAAAACTAACTTAAGTTTATTTAGCTACCGTGTTCCAAGTCATAGTACACGCAATGTCGACCTTCTTTCTGTTCCCATGAGTAGCTCTCAATACATGCAAAAATTCTCCGGTTATCAGACTCTCTTCCACTTATAATAACTACTTCTGTGATTTAGATTTATTCAACTGCTCCATGTATAGTTTCCGTAAGTCATGCATTTCCATAATAAAGCATAAACTGAACTGGTAAATCAATCATTAAGCATTTAATCATTAATTTATATCAATAATTTATATCACTAATTTATATCACTAATTTATATCACTTATATATATCATTAATTTTTAATTCTTAATTTTAATTGGAAGTTTTAAGTTTTAAATGTTAAATTCTAAATTGTGAATTTTAAATTTTGAAATTTTAATTTTATTTTTTAAATTTATTTTTAATTTGTATTTTTTTATCACTAATAATTTTTTTTATTTATCATTTTTTTTATAATTTTTTGTCATTATTATAGTTAATTTATATCACTAATTTTTAATGCTTAATTTTAAATTTTAAATTTTAAGTTTTAAATGTTAAATCTTAAATTGTGAAATTTAAATTTGAACTTTGAATTTTATCTTTTTTTAAATTTTTTAATTTGTATTTTTTTATCAATTTATGTAGTTTTTATCACTGAATTTTTGTTTATCATTTTCTATAATTTTTTTGCCATTAGTATTGTTAATTTAAGGTAATTAACTTTACTAAGCAAATTTATAAATTTTTTTAAATTTTATAATATTTAATTTTGTTATTCTGTAACATTATGTACACATATTTGTACCTGCAAATTAATTTATTGTAATTTAATAGCGTTCACTGTGTTGGGCATGTGCCGTTTGTGAACTCAAATTGTTTAAATAAATAAATAAATAAATACATACACTAAAATTGTCTAGCATTAAGATGCATCTAGCCTGGATTCCGAGCCATACTAGTATCAAGGGAAACGTAATTGCTGATCAACTTGCAAGAAGCGGTGCAAGCCAACCTGGAGAGCTGCATGTTAATTATCTATAATATAATACGCCAACGTGTGTCCCTGAGTGGCTGGGTGCGTGCTATGACGTCAAAACAAATTTGAAGCGAGATTCCGAAATGTAACGAATATTCCGAAGCTTACCGACGTGTCATCAGCTATAACTTGACTAAAAACATTTTGGTATTTTTCAGCGGTTGGTATTTAATTTATCTAAATTTAACATATAGAAATATCTAGGGTTTCGTAGGCATAAACAAGAAACTCTAGATACTCCTATATGCTTTGACCGATATGAACAATATTTTGCAGATATCTTCTCTAAAAATCTACGAATATAATTACATATAGAAATGTCTAGGGTTTCGTAAACATAAACAAGAAACTCTAGATACTCCTATATTCTTTAACCGATATGAACAATATTTTGCAGATTTATTCTCTAAAAAACAGCGGATAAAACTTCATATAGAAATGTCTAGGGTTTCGTAGGCATAAAAAAGAAACTCCAGAAACTCCTTTATGCTGTGACCGATATGAACAATATTTTGCAGATTTAATCCCTAAGAATCTACGAATATAATTACATATAGAAATGTCTACGGTTTCGTAGGCATAAACAAGAAACTGTAGATACTCCTATATGCTTTGACCGGTATGAACAATATGTTGCAAATTTATTCTCTAAGAATCTACAAATATGATTATTTACAGAAATGTATAGGGTTTCGTAGGCATAAACAAGAAACTCTTATATCCAGTGACCGAATTTTGCAGATCCTGTGAATCATATTTTGCAGATTTATCCCCATATAATACTGACCTTATTTTTTATTTACACGATTATTTAAACTGATTTGAGATATTTTATATAAAAATAAATTAACGTTTTACATTACCTTTATTTTTAAAAATATTAATGTAATGCATTGAGTAAAACTCGCCTTGGTATATGCTGTTCACTTGAAGAAGGCACTTCATGCACTTCATGAAGTAAGGCGTATGGCTACAGAAAGAAGTCAGAGGCGTCGAGCAAGTTCCAAATTAACTAGTGTAATATATTGTCACAAAGGTAATTCTAGGTCAGGATTGCGACATCTAGACATTATGATGTTCAGCTGTTTGATTAAAGAACTATTTGTCAGCGTCTGGCATATGTTACCTGATTACGAAATGCATACGCTGCATTTTCGTAATAAAAAAATATTTGTAATGACGAATGAATATTGGAACTAGGTCAATCAGTAGTATATTTACATGGACGTCGCATGGGATCCGACAGAGGAACCTAGCTAACTCCTCTACAAGTTCTAGTCCACACGATGACGACCGAGACACCGACGCCATATACCCGTACAGCTGGTGAGCCAAGCAATCAGTACCATGTGAGTGGAAGAAGGCTTCTCCAGGCTCCTCGACTCCCTGATGGGCAGCCCTCATGGGGTAGACCGAAGACCTGCCCAACTCCATGGGTAGATTCATACAATTATATTGACAATAGTAAAACATTGTAAATGTGATATATATTTTAATAAATTGTATTGTTGAAACCAGGAGTTTCATTTCGATCAAACCACCCACGTGACAGTATACAGACATCTTTCATATACATTTATTGACCATGTTACAAAAGTTTTGTTTAAAGTCAGTCATTTACAAGAAATTGAAGTGCATAATTAAAGTAAAAGAACATAATATTACCAATGATAAAGATATTGATATTAAATCGGCCTCAGGCTTTGGTAATTCCACTGATGAGCGGTGGAAACTCATACAGTGTATTATGTGAACAGATTTTTTATATATAATTTGTATTTGCTAGTGGATAGTGACGTTATACTTGCTGGCAATAAGTTGTAAAATTGTATTCCATAGTAGTTCACGCCACATCTGGCTTTATCAATCCTGTGATGGATTGGAATGATCTTATTTCTATTTCTTGTCTGATAGTGATGCCTTTGCTCAAATCTTGCCACTTATGCAAAAATCCTTATTATCAACATCGCAATAAGAGTGGAACACCACTTCCCAACATAAAGGATCTTTCCATCACTCTATTCAACCTTCCATCTCTATTAATCTTCACCTTAATAAAATCTCCACAGCAAACTGTGAAGACTTAACTATCTCCACAGTTTACCGGATATGTTTTAATAATCATCTTTTCTTAGTGCACCTCTATAGAATACATGTACTAAATACAGGTCTGTGCGACTGCAGAGAACCTGTTACCGTAGACCATATGCTTTTTAACTGCCCTATCCACTACCCCAAGTCTTCTTTACTATACCTGCATTTATCGAAAAGTCTCCCCACTCCTATTTCTATTAAATCTATCCTGACCAACCCTTCCCCAGAAATTTATAAGAAAATGATTGGTTTCCTCAAGGAAACTTAAATTTCTAAGTAAATATAAAGCTATGCACTGGCGGAATGGTGACCTCACCAAAGCCAAAAAATCAGAAAAAGAAGAAGAATGTATTATTGTCTGTTTAGCTCCTGATCGGATAGTCACCTAGTTATAAAACCATCTATCTAATTTACATTGGTTATATCATTATGAGAATGCTATCTATCTATATTATTAAAATTGGAGGCTATATCTGTTTTTTATTTTTTCTGCCTTACATTTAGTTTCTAAATGTTTCAGCAAAGAAGCCAAGTTTTGTTTGCCTGTCTGTCTATCTATCCGAGATTAACGCAAAAATGGCTAGAAATATTTTTACCTAATTTGGTACGATGATAGAGTAGAACCAGAATTGGAACATAGGCTATAAGGCATTGCAAAATTTTTATTCTGCAGTGTGTTTTGGGGTTATGTTTATTAAAAAACTTAAAATATCTCCCTTATTATTAACTTAACAGCAAAATCGTATATGACAAATATGGTTTATAATTTTTTTTTTAATCTTTTCATTTTTTCATTTAGATCAGCGGTCGGTGAATCGGGGTAAATTATCCCAAATGAGGTAAAAATTAAATTTTTGGGGGTAATAAGGAAATTTTTCCAATTTGCTATTTTATAAACCATTAAATTTTGGGAGGTGAGGACCTTTTTTTTTGGCTCATGACTTAGATTTCGGGAGGTGAGAAACTTCAAACTCAAACTCGTCATTTGGATTTTGAGCGGTGAGGACCTTTTTTACTTGCTTGTCACTTAATTTATTTTTACAAGCCAATGGGGTAACTTCGGTGTAAAGAAATATATCTTTGGGTAATGGGTAAAAATGTTCCCCGACCCCTGATTTAGATGAATATTTGGGGAGTTACGGGAGGTTACACCCTAAAGTTAAACTTTTGAAATATCTCCCTAATTATTAACATAACAGTAAAAATGTATATGACAAAAATTGTATATAAAATCTTTTTGTTGTTTATATCTTTTCGATTGGATGAATTAACTAAAATTTTACTTACTATTATTTATTTTATATCAAAAATGTGTATGAGGAAACATTTTCTTCTTCTCTTCAATGCAGTTTTTAATTAGAGATATGTTTGGGGAGCTATGGGAAAAGTTACCTATAAACGAAGTATCTCACTTATTATTTATTATACTTAACTAGCTGAGTACCCGTGCTTCGCTACGGTTTATTGACGGTTTGCCATCATCGTGCAATTATTATAAGTCATGGTTCTTTATAGATCACATTGCTAGCTCTCTCCTCAGGTGTAGATTCACCCCGTTAGAAGCTCATTAGTGTAAAATTCGTAGTTTGTTTCTAAACATGTGCCCGGGTAACTTTTATAAGCAAAAACCTATTCGGACAACATCCTGAAATAAGTTTTTCGGCATTTGTATGGGTAATCTTTGTAAGCAAAATCCAAGACGATATCTTATTGATCCTAAGAGGTATTGAGGAATCCTTGAAGTCATATTTCACCCCTTTTCACTTCTTAGGGGTGGAATTTCGAAAAATTCCGTCTTAGTGGGTGCTTACGTCATAGAGGGAATATACTTCACGTATTTTATTTACCTATGTCCAAGGGATGTTCAATCGAATACAAAATTCCCATTTACCCCTTAAGGGTGAAATTTTAAAAACTATCCATACCATTTCGAGATATTTTGAAGACATCTATATGCCAAAAGGAATTTTATAACTCAACAAACACAGGGAATATGGTGAGTTGTATAATTAACCCTGTTCAGAAATTCAACACTTTAGGGGTGGATTAGAACAAAATCCCGAAATATGTTTTTCAACATTTATATGGGTAATCTTTGTAAGTAAAAACCAAGACAATATCTTATTGGTCCGTAGAGATATTTAGGAATCCTTGAAATTACATTTCACCCCTTAGGGGTTGAATTTCGAAAAATCCCGTCTTAGTATATGCTTACCTCATGGAGGGAATATACTTTGCGAATATCATGTATCTATGTCCAAGGGATGTTCTATCAAATAAAAAATATCCTTTTACCCCTTTAGGGGTGAGATTTTGAAAAACTATCAAAACCATTTCGACATATTTTAAAAAGACAATCTATATGCTAAATATAAATTTAATAACTCAACAAACACAGGAAATACGTCGGATTCTATAATTCTCCCTGTTTGTAGATTCACCATATTAGGGGATGAATAGGACAAAATCCTGAAATAAGTTTTTCAACATTTATATGGATAATATTTATAAGCAAAAATGAAGGCGATATATTATTGGACCTGTGAGATATTGAGGAATCCGTCAAAACACATTTTACCCCATTCCACCCCTTAGGGGTTGAATTTCCAAAAATCATTTCTTAGGGGGTTGTTAAGTCATACAAAGGATATACTCCCCGAATTTTATGTTTCCTTGTCTAGACGAAATTCTATCGAATAAAAAAATACCAATATACTCCTTTAGGGGTGAAATTTAAAAAAACGGTCAAAACACTTTCTAAATATTTTAAAAAGACACCTATATGCCAAAAAGGAATGTTATAACACAATAAACACAGAAGATGCGAAGGATTCTATAATTCATCCTGATTGTAGATTCACCCTTTTAGGGGTCGATTAGAACAAAATCCTGAAATAAGTTTTTTAATATTTACATGAGTAATCTTTGTAAGCAAAAACCAAGTCAATATCTTATTGGACCTAAGAGATATTAAGGAAACCGTGAAGCCACATTTTACCCCTTTTAACCCTCTTTTCACCCACTTAGAGGATGAGTTTCGAAAAATCCGTTCTTAGTGGGTGCTTACGTCATGGAGGGAATATACTCGCCGAATTTAATGATTGTAGGTTCAGTGGTTTGGGCTGGGCGTTGATTATGAGTAGGTAGCTTAGTTACGATTTTATATATATAGATATTGAAAATACATACAAAAGAGTGGTTTAGGATAAAGAAACGATTGTTTTTTGTTCTATTTGAAATTGAAATATCTCACTAGGGCAACCCTAACCACAGGGCTAAATGGGCTACAGCTCCGGGGCGTAATCCTTTTGGGGCGGCATTTTGACATTTTTGTAAGTGTTATGTACATAACGGGGTACTTGCCAGGGGCGCCATTGCAGAGATGAGGAACTTTTTTTTTTGCTCATTTGAATTTGGAGAGGTGAGGACCTTCTTCTACTCTTCACTTGGATTTGGGAAAGTCAAGACCTTTGTTTTTTGTTTAATCAATTTACTTTATTTGCCAAGGGCGCCAAAAACATTGTTACGGTTCTGGTTATGTATTTTCTTATGAAGAGGGGTGCATTATTTTTAGTAGCCCACGGGCGCCGAATATCTTAAGACGGCCCATGTAAATCTCACATTTACATTACAGCAATAATGTACATTACTAAAATTGTACGAAGTACTCCTGCTAGTGCAAAATAATAAAGGTCGTTAGTTCTTTGACTGACCATAAAATATTTAATAAAGGATATTGTTGTAAATAAAGGACACATATTGGACATAAATACAAATAATTACTGATGAAGAACAATTTTTCAATACTTTTATTTATCACAATAATAATAAACCTTTTAGAGTGATTTTTTTAAATGAATATTATGCAGTTTTTATACACATTGGCATATTTAATTCTGTAAATTTCTTTATGATTTTGGCATAAAATAATTATAATTACTATTACATTTTAAAATTCATGTCATTGTGACGTTTATGACGCTAGTGGATGTTCTGCTTATTAGTATTCGACTTACATTTATTATCTCAGGACTAGGTTAGGTTATTATCAAAAATCAATTATTGGGTGGAAAATAAACTACAGGTCATTGATATAATAATTAAAATCAGCTGTGGCCACCACAACACCGACCGCTATCACAAAGTTCTTGTATAAAATACATTCTAGCAGCAGAGTAAAAATATTTTTTTTTATTTTACTGGCCTTTGCTGCTGTGGCAATTAGCCAGGACAATTTTTATTTGAGAAAATTTCCATGCCTGAACGGGATTCGAACCCGAGACCTTCGCAACGCAGATCACATGTGTTACCACTATGCTACACCGGTCGGCTGCAAATAACTTGGTCCAATATTTTCTAACAGAGATATTATTTATCGTGACTATGGAAATGTTACATATAAGTATAAGCTGTTCACTTTTGTAAGAACACACTAGATCTGGTTATTTTGGTTACTTTTATGGTGTGTTACTGACTTTAAATGTCAATTAAAAATATTCCTTACGCTGTAAAACCGACTTTAGGTGGATAAGGTTATGATCATTATAATTAAGATATCATTTTTCAATATGACATATGTCAAATGGATCAACATTTTAAAAAAGTGACACTTTTTAATACCAACATGACATACAGCTTCAAAGGTGCAAACTATTGAAAACAAAATTCCCTCTTAGTTTGTTCATACAAAAGTGAACCGTCTATATGAAAAAATATATCTTTAGAAAAAATCTTTTTTCGTTTTATTAAAAAATGTCTCAAATAAAAGTTGTTAGTTATTACATTTTTAGCAACTTTTAATAAATTATTTTTTTCGAAATATTTCTCTGTTGTGAAATATTCGCAAAAATCTTAAAATCGACACAAGGAAACTCCCATTTCTAGTTAACCGATTTTTACTATAAGTTGATCAACTTGTGCCATTGATGTCAAAAGCTTAAATTTGAAGTTTCATAAAAATCCTTTCAGCTGAATTTGCTCTGCACGTGTACAGAGACCGACAGACAGACAGACACACAGACAGACAGACAGATAGACAGGCAGACCGACAGACATCATGCGAAAAATAGTCAAAACGTTATGTAGGGACCTCAATTCGTGGAGATCCATCGAAATCTCGAAATGTCAAAATCGGTATGCTCACAATACATCCCTTAGCAGATCAATTCTGTAAAAATTTACTGTGTAGTAACGTTACTACAAGATAATTATAAAAAAGTATAATGACTTTCATTCATAATAGTAACTGACCTTGCTCATAGTGACAAATTTAGTTACTATGATTATAGTAACTGAGTTACAGAATTGGTCTGTATATATGTTGGCGGTCGGTAAAAAGGTAGGATGTGAATTTCATCTTCAATATTGTGCAGTTAAGACTGAGGTCACCTCAGTCTCAAGTATTTAATATCTACTCAAAAATAGTCCCTGTAGAGATAATAAACTGCAACTACTTATGTGGCTTTTATATCTATGTCCGGAGGTCTAGAAACGATAAACTTACCTCCCCTGTCCTAATGCGCCAGTCTTGTCCTTATCTTATCTGTTCTAGACCTTGGAAACCTATTATTTATTATATTGAAATGTGAATGTAATTTATACAAGCACTTCAAAAATTCTTATAGCAAAAAATAATAGAAAAACTTCTTTAAATAAAGACACGTATACAAATAGGAAAATAGCAAGCAAAAGAACTGGATGAAATTTTGTTTCCAACTTGTATAGACAGCGACAGAGACTATTTGGTAGGTTGTAAAAGAAGCAAGAATATCATACAGTTCTTTTCAAGATATTTTGACCAATATCAACAATTACACGACAACGCACTAGCTCACGCTTCTATTGTGGTTCGGCAGTTTTACTGGTTTTGGCAGCAAGTCACTCTCGTTCCACATCAACCATAATTACCTGACTTGCCCCCATTTGACTTCTTTTGTTCCCAAAACCGAAAAGTTCTTCAAAAATACATTTTCAAACGTATGAAGAGATAAAAAATCATAAACTCGTCTATTTGTGTCCTCGATATTATATTTAAAATTTCCATGGTTCCTTTTACATTGCCAAATATTTAAAATGTCATTATAGAACTGTCAAACACATGTAAATTTCTGTCAGTGAAATGTCTACTAATCGTATTTTCAAAATAACTTATACCATGAATTCAAATACATAATTACAATGCCTTTTGCAGATTTCTTCCGGTCGTTAATGAAAAGGAAGAAGGCAAATCTATCCACAGAAGTTTCTACTCAAAACACTCAACAAAGTGAATCAAATATAAGTTATATAGCAAACAGCAGTAATTTCAATAAAAATACTACAAATTATGGACGAACACTTATAATGCAAGATGATAATTTCTTAATACTAAATCCAGAATATCTAGAAAACAAAGTTAAAGAAAAAACTCGAGATGTTATTAAAAAAATCAGTGACCAGAGACTTTTATCCTATGAAAGAAAATACAAAAATAAAATTAAATCACGAAGAGTATGTGCCATTTGTAAAACAGACAGTGCTTTAAGAGTTGCTTTAAAAAACAAATGTAGAAAAAGATTACTAGGAGATTATGAATGCGACTGTCAACACTGCAAAACATTATTTGCTGTAAGAAAATCATATGATACCAAAAAACATTGCAAAAGAAAACCTAGTTCCTTCGTAAGCTTACCAAAAAAGGAACTTGTAGTATATAAAAGATTGGAAAATAAAGTGAATTATATTTGGAAAAAAGTACATGGTATTGAATGTATGGAAAAGAAAAAGGTTTGTGAAACAGAAACTCAATACTCAAATCAAATGTTGATAGAAAATAAAACTATAGCTAATCGTTTCAAAATTACACCATCTTGTCACCATAAAACATGGCATTACAAAATAAATAAAGTAAACCTTACCTCAAATTCTAGTAAATGTACATTCCAAAACAATAAAGAAGAAGATTACAAGAAAATTTTAGAAGAATCTGAAAAATGTGTTGAAAATTCCATCAAACCTTATTCACAGAGGCCTTCCAGTATACCCAGGAGAAAAATATCAAAACCAAAACTCAATAAAACCAGTATTGAGCAAAATTTTATTACTAGAAAGGAACCTTTAGTATCTGTATATAATGAGATAAGTAATGTCGAAGATTATTTTGAACAAGATGATAAATGTGATGATTTTGTTAATTCGTTACTTGATAATACATCAGATAAAGAAAATGAAATAAATAAGAATGTTACCAAAGTATTTATTTGTAAGAACAGTAAACCAATTAAAATAGTTGATACTGGTAATGAAAATACTGATGATAGTGTTGAAAGGAATAGTTGTGCAACTTCAATTTCAAATGCCAGTTATCCATCTTTTGTAGAATTATTGTCGTGTTCTGAAAGCAAAGTATCTGATAAAGGGGGTAATATAGGTAAAGAAATATGTATCAACTCGCCGTGTAGTAAAAAAGAATTATATCCAAATAAAATTATGGATAAAAGAGACTTAATTAATATAAATAATGAAAAAAATAGTGAAAATCCAGCCATTACTTCATTAAATCCACCAGAATCTAATTCTGTCAATGAAATTTTTCGAAAAATATCTGATGAAAACCCTATAAACAAATACGTGGATAAAACTGACGAGACCTATGTGCATAGAGATTTTTTATTTGACATTCCAATACATTTAAATTTATCATATGAAAATTCGATAAATTGTTCTCAAAAAATACCCGTTAAAACAAATAATCAAAATGATTCTAAATCTAAAATTGATTCCTGTAAATTAATTTTTTCAAATAAGCATCCTGATAAACCATCAAAACTTTTGAGTATTGATAGCATTCGTAGTAACAATTTACTTGACCTAACAAAAATATCAGATACTTCTATTAAAAATGAAAAGTTTGAATTAAAAAATCAAACGATGGATAACGAAAACGATTCAACACAACATAAAATAAGCATTACTAAAAAAGATTTGTTTTTACCAACTATAAATAGACAACATGATAACAAAAAAGTTAAACCAAAGAAGTGTAAAAAACATAAAATTACAGAAAAAGTTCATATTGCAAAAAAACCTCTCCGTTCGCTCCAGTTTCAAAATAAACAAAATATTGATACTAATTTATCCAAAGATGTAGATGTGAAATCTGATATTCAGCCTAGCTCTGGTGTTGATAAAAATGTACCTAAAACTATTCCTGAAAACGAAAATTTATGTGAGGATATGAATGAGAAAAAAACTGATTTTTTGTCGACTGATATTTGCAAAATCGTTGAGTGTAAGGATAAACCGGAAAAACAGGATAAATCAAAAATACCAATCAGGATAATAAAAAAACCAAGCAACCAAATGGAACTGAAATCATCTATTTTGAAACCAATATTTGATGGAAAATTAGTGAAGGGTAAGTACAAAATTTTTGATATGAAAAAAATTGTATTTTATTTAAAACATAATAGACCGGGAGCTCATGACAGTTTTTGGTCTCCGATTTCATACAGCATGCCTTTTGGAGGAGAGAATATTTACCCTGTGACAACAAAAAAGGGATGGTACTAAACCCCTGCACGCTTTCCGGTCATAGGGAAAATTGCATTTCCACTTAAACACAAAATGTTTGTGCTTTTCTCTGATTTAATATTGCCCTTTTGTCAAAAGAAAGTTATAACAAATTTAAAGTCTTTTAAATATATGCAGGCGATTCGGAGGGTCCCAAAGGGATCAAACGGTCATGTGATCTTGTAATAAAAAAATATGATTTTCCGCGTTTTCATACAGCATGCCTATAATTAAAAGACTTTAAATTTGTTATAACTTTCTTTTGACAGAAGGGCAAGCAATATTAAGTCAGAGAAAAACAGAAAAATTTTGTGCAAGTGGAAATGCAATTTTCCCTATGACCGGAAAGCGTGCAGGGGTTTAGTACCATCCCTTTTTTGTTGTCACAGGCTAAATATTCTCTCTTCCAAAAGCATGCTGTATGAAATCGGAGCCAAAAATGTCATGAGCTCCCGGTCTATAATGGAGGCTATATTACACTATGATGAAGTTTACCACCCGAGCCGTAGATGAGGGTTGTAATTATCCGAATGTAATATAGCCACTGTATGCGAGTCAAATAATAGTATATTCTTGTTACAACAAGGTTGGAATGAAAAAATTCGATGCGAGTGGAACATTCCGAGCGCGAGTCGCAGGCGAGCGTGAGGAACCACGAGCATCGAATTTTCTATTCCATACTTTCTCCACGACCACCAGAAGAAAAAATAAATATAACAAATAATTATTTTAACAAAGATTTTATTTTAACAAATAAATTATATTACATAAAAATTAATCAATTAATTAAACTTATTTTTTTTTATTTATTATTGGTTTAATTTTAGTTTAATTTGCCGCTTATCGGCCACTATTTTAGTAATTTTTAGGAAATATGTTGCATTTGTTTAATGTAATTTAGAAATAGAATTTACCAATTCTAAAACCAATTTTGACTACAGAAAGTTAATATTCTTACATAAGAGTTGGTATGTTATTCTAAAGCACTTATCTTCTTATGCATTTTGCGTGTATTTCATTCCATCACTGTGGAACAACACACAAATGATGGAATGTGTATTCCATGCTTATTGTCATTTGTTTTAGTAGAGTCACATTAAAATATATGCAATGTTTACATTAAATAAATGCAACATAACTAAAAAGTACTAAATTAGTGGCCGATGTGCGACAAATTAAATTAAAATTAAACATATAATAAATAAAAAATAAATTTAATTAATTAATTAATTTGTTTTGTCATATAAATTATTTATTAAGATAAAATGTTTGTTGAAATAATTATTTTTTAATTTTTTTTCTTTCTGGTGGTCGTGAGAAAGTAGGGTCTGTGACTCGGTTGGAAGTGTAAATTCGATGTTCGTGGTTCCGAGCGCGAGGCGCAGGCGAGCGTGAGAGTATGACCAAATGATTTACAAAAATTGACATGGTTATTGAAAATGGTTGACAAAATTTTAAAAGTATATTAACAAATACAAGGTGTCTCAAAAGAAATTTTATATTTAGTGGATTGATAAAAAACAAAAGTAAGCCGTATATAGAAAAAATGTTTATTAATTATTAAAATACACTTTTTGGGGATTTATTTCTTAAAAATAATATCGTCTAAATGTAGACCCTCGCGTTCTCGGCACTCATTTAATCAAACAGTAAAATTACTTATGACGTCTCGGCAGGTGGACTCAGGGATGGCTGCCATTTCGTGACGGATATTTTCTTTCAAATGCGCCAGTGAAGTCGGTTTATTAGCGTAAACTTTAGATTTAAGATAACCCCATAGGAAAAAGTCCATAGGGGTTAAATCTGGACTGCGTGGAGGCCAATTTATGTCACCTCTCCGGGAGATCAATTTGCCTGAGAAAATTTCACGAACACGTGGCAGAGACATATTGGACGTGTGTGAAATTGCTCCGTCCTGTTGGAACCATGTTCTTTGGTTATAGCCAGGAAAGTTTTGCAGTTCAGGTACCAAGAAGTTGTCCACATAACGCTCTGAATTCACTGTAACTGCACGCCCCCTTTCGTCTTCAAAAAAGTAAGGGCCGATAATTCCTCGCGCCGACATCGCAGCCCATACGGTCACTTTAGGCGAATGTAGGGGTTTCTGATGTTTGCGTTTCGGATTCGTTGCACTCCAGTAGCGGCAGTTCTGCTTATTTACGTGGCCATTAAGATGAAAATGAGCTTCATCCGAAAACAAAATGTTGGTAAACGTTGAAAATCACTCAATCACCTGATTTACGAAATTAAGCCTCTGACTGGCATCTTGGGGCTTTAATTCTTGCACCAATTGAATTTTGTAGGGGTGCAGCTTTAGGTCTTTGTGCATAATGCGATGTAATGATGATCTATGCACATTTAAAGCGCGCTTCCGAATTGAAAGGTTCGGGTCGTCACGAACAGACTGATTAACATTCTCCACGTTTTCTACCGTTCTTGATGACCTAGGTCGCTCGGATTTTGATTTATCCAGCGTTGTACTAGTCTCTTCAAACTTTTTAACCTAATGTCGAACGAGAGGAATGCTTGGCGCATCATTTAAGTGGCGAAAACCTCGAATACTGCAGAATTTTCTACGCGCTACAGTCGCCGAATCACCGTTTTTGTAAAACTCTCGCACGAATAACGCGCGGTCTGCTCCCGAGAAACGCTCCATAGCGATTGAATTCCCAAGAGCCAGGCTACCGATTGACATTACCCCCGCGCCCCTCGGATACGTTGCGTTCACGCAGTAAGCTAAATAAATATAAAATTTCATTTGAGACACCTTGTATTTGAACAAAAAAATTTTTGATACTTTTATGTTTGGCCAGAAAATGTCTACTTTAGCATCTACACATAATTTATTTAGGGTTGATGACATTCTGATAACTGGAGCATTTTGGTTGGATTGCGTCCTGGCAAAGGATTGATGAATGAGATGTTCATTCTTAAGATCGCGACACAAGGGTAGACAATCGACTGAACCATTAAAAAAATTTGTTGATAAAACAATATCTGACAATGTTTTTTTCTCCGTTAATGTACTGATGTTAAAATAAGTACAGGCCTCAGTATAATTAGAACATGTAACGTTAAAACTATCTACTAATTTTATACACAATTTATAGTCTATAGTCGACTAATTTAAGAGCTGTGAATGCAGGTTAACTAACTTACTAAATAAAAACTAGTACTGTAAAAAAACGATATTTTTTGGGGTGAGCGCGAGACTTTATTTTCACTTGTTGCAGCATGAACAGTATTATGTATTTACAGTTGGACACATAATGAATTTATTATTTGATGGTCGTATATAAAATAATATTATCTTCTTCTTTGAGCGCAGTTGGGCTTTGTACTTTGTACCAATCGGGCTTTCGGTTTAAACATAGCTGTGAATCGGTTCTGCAGTTAATTATAGCTGACTGTAAATTTGAAATGGACACAAATAAAGTAATAGGTGCAGTGTTTCTGGACTTAAAACGCGCATTTGAGACGATTGGTGTTATTGGTGGCATATGGTGTTAGTGGGGTAGTTCTAGACCGATTAAATAGTTACTTAATTAATAGGTATCAATGTGTAAAATGGAACAATTGTGTATCTGATAAGAAGGAAGTGAAACTTGGAGTTCCTCAAGGAAGTTCTATAGGATCAATTTTATTTATTATTTACTTAAATGATATTGTAAATATTGTGAAAAATTGTAAAATTTACTTGTTTGCTGATGATACCTTAATTTATTATACTGCGGAGTCAACAGGTGAAGTTGTCAGTACTATTAATAAGGAACTGAAACTAATTAATAAATACTTAGTTCAAAATAAGTTAAGTCTAAGTGTAGATAAAACTAAATTTATGCTAATTAGTCGACCTCAAATCTATAACATTTATAACTAGGGGGGAGGAAATATAAATAGATAATTGTAAAATAGAAACAGTAAGTTGTATAAAATATTTAGGTAGGGTCATTGTGCTAGTGGTCAGCCATTTAAGGACATCATGATTTTCAACACGTCGCAAATATCGTACTTGTACTAATTAAAAATTAAAAAACACATATTTAATTGTTTAAATGTTTAAGTTTATTGTTCATTTTTAGGGTTTTGTAGGTATGACCAAAAAACCCTTATACCGTCATTTTGTCGTCTGTCTGTCTGTCTGTCTGTCTGTCTGTCTGTCTGTCTGTTCGGTAAAAATTGTAGCCAAACGGCTAAACCTAGAGAGTTGAAATTTGGCATACTTATACAACTCTTTGACCCGCACATAGGAAAAATACTAAAACATCTAAAAAACATACCCCCCTAAAAATATAAACAAATATGTGTTCATCGAAAACAAAACTATTTTTTTTAAATTCTGAGTAGGGTATCAAATGAAAGCCCTTAGTACGTGGATTAACGATCAAATTTTTATTTTTGCAAAATAAATTATTTTGATGCGATTTTTGCCAAAATTGTGCAAAAAAATTTTTGTCCCACACCCTGTAGCCCAGATGGTTTAAACTAAAAATCTAAAAAAATTCTAAGTAATGTATATTGGTGTGAACCGAAATAGTACAACAGGAATTTTTGATCAGATTATGTTTTCGGAAAATAACGCATTTTTTGTGGTTTTTGGTTCACAAAGTACAAAAGTTATACCAATGTAAGACACTCACAAGGCGTGCGATAGCTTAATGGGTTAGAGCCTGGTGTCGTAAGCTGGAAAACGAAGGGTTTCGGGTTCGAGTACGGAGCGAATTTTATTTTTTCTGTTTTTTTTTTGCATTTTTATTATGTTGAAATTATTTTGTCAAAATTCTAGTTATATTTTGACAAATGTTGTATGTAATTTTTAAGAGCGTAAATTTAATAACCAGTCTTATTATATGATTAACAGACGATAAATTATTTTAAAAATATCGTTCATTTTGTCGTGATTACTACAAAGTAAAATTTGTCCTACACACTCAGCATACCGCCTTCACTTATTATATACCTGCGAAACCCTGAAATGTGTGAATATTCACACTTCACATCAATTTTTTATTTTACAAAAATGCATATTTGTGTAATTAATAAAAAATAAAATGTAAAACTGTATCAAAATTACTAGTAGTCAGCCTTTAATGTTTAATAGTCAGCCGCATAGGTGCTGGTAGTCAGCCTTGTTACTACTTACATTGAATTAGGTACATAAATTAATCACAGAATAAACATTTTAAACAATTTCATCTGTAATATTGTAAGATATATATATCAAAAATCAGAAAGACAATTAATGAACTAAAAGAAGAGATAAGAGAAAGAAGAAGTGTGGAAAATAGAAACAGAAAGTATGATACAAAGAATCGAAAGACTGGAAAATAAAGAGGAAGAACAAGAAAAAAGAAGGAGGAAAAATAATATCATTATAAAAGGAAATATAGGAAGAAATAACCTGGACACGAAGGAATTCATAAAAACAGCTGGGAGTGGATGTTGACATCAAAGAAGCTTATAAAATAATTACGAAAAATTAGACTGATTTAACAGTGTGGCGATGCAAAATTGGGAAGAAAAGCAAAAGATATTGGCAAGTAAAAACAAATTAAAGGAAAAAAATATATACGTAGATCATTACTTTATCTCAAGAGAAAGGACGATCCAGAGAAAACTGAGGAATGTAGCGAAAGTAGAAAGAGAAAAAGGTAACCACATGGCCGTAGGATGCAAAACAATTAATATCGGCGGAAAATGGTATAAATGGAACGAGAAAGAAGAAAATTTTACTATTCCTATCCAAAACTAATGTAAAAACAATTGGAGGCCGACTACTGGTATTCAATGTTCAATAGTCAGCCAGGTCCTAAAAAGCCAGGCTGACTTCTGATTTTTAAATTAATGATAGAAAAAGAAATAAATTTATCCGAGCAAAACAGAAATATTGTTTTCCTGAATGTAAGAGAGAAATAAAATATTCCAGTTTCTAAAACCCCAGTTGTCAGCCGCGTAGGCTGACTACCAGAATTTTCCAAAAATTGTTCGCCAGTGTCAGCCTCATTAAGTATTTAATAAATCGAAGACATCTATGTTGAAACTTTTTTATTATAATAATTAATGTTCTAAATATTTGTCCTAAATAAATTTATAGTAAAACATACAATAATTACCTCGTACAATATTCGAATCATACACTGCCTCACTAACCATAACTGGACTCAACACATAGTATGTGTTCAGACATGTTGTTGAGGTTGACTTCTTTTATTTATATTTAATGTTGAGAGACATCTATTCTTATTGGTTGTAAGTAATCGAAAAGAAGAAAGACGGCTGAATACTGGCATATAAAATTTAAAATATTTAGTTGGGATATTAAACTATTATTTAAGTTTTAATTTTAAAAAGGCCGACTAGTGGAACAGGCTGACTACTTGCACACTGACCCTATAATGAGACAATAAGTTGAACTTAAATAGTATATTCTGTAACAAGGTTGGAATGAGAAAATTCGATGCGAGTGGAACATTCCGAGCGCGAGCCGCAGGCGAGCGTGAGGAACCACGAGCAATACTATTGCAATAATTTATATTACATAACAAATTAATCAATTAATTAAACTTATTTTTTTATTTATTATTTGTTTAATTTTAATTTAATTTGCCGCACATCAGCCACTATTTTAGGTTAGGAATTTATGTTGCATTTATTTAATGTAAACGTTGCATATATCTTAATGTAACCCTACAAAAACAAAAGACAACAAACATGGAATAGTTATTCCATAACAAGTGATGGAATGAAATACACGCAAAATGCATAAGAATATAAGTGCTTTAGAATAACATTCCAACTCTTGTGTTAGAATATTAACATTCTGTAGTCAAAATTGGTTGTAGAATTGGTAAATTCTATAGCGGTCGTGGAGAAAGAATATTTTGATAGAGTTATTAAAAAATGGGTCAAAAAGTGGAAGTTTTGTATCGTTTATCTAAATTTGTTTTTAGTTGGACATTGACTATTGCATATAATACTATAGTATTATCTCATTTAAATTATTACAGTACATTATTTTTTATGGCTAACGAGTTGGATATAAGATGGTTACAATTGTTACAAAACAAAGCTATGGGAGCAATATTGCAGAGCAATAAGTACACGTTAGTAAGTAATATGTTAAAAGTATTAAATTGGATGAGCGTAAAAACATATTTGGAACTGAATACGCTAATATTTATCAAAAAAATTATTGATAAACAGCTCCCTGAATATCTAGCTAGACATTTAAGTAAAAATAAGGATAAGCACAGCTATAAAACGAGAAATGCGAAAAAGTATAATTTAAAGTAAGCTAAAAAGTCATCTACACAAAAATCAATATTTATAAAAGAGTTACGTGCAGAGCCGGCGCGAGGGCCTCTGGCGCCCGTAGGCAAGATTTAATTTAGCGCCCCTGGACAGGGTGTAACTAGCTTTTTTCGAGCATGTCAAATGAAGACCTAAAAAAAGGTATTTCCTTCTAAATTTCAGATGAAGACAAAAAAAAGGTCCTCACTTCTAAATTTCGAGTGAAGATTAAAAAAAACAAAAGGTCCTCACTTCTGCCCCGAATGCCTTGCATGCCCGCTTCCGCCGGCTCTGGTAACGTGTGTTTAATAACTTACCAACGGAAATAACAAATGTCAAAATTTTGAGGGAATTTAAAAGAAAGCTTAAAAGTGTATTTTCTTTTTTATAGGGATAGTTGCATTGTTAGGTTTAAGAAATTACATTTTCATGTAATTATGTAGTGAAATGCTGAAATATACAATAAATGTTCTTCGTTTAGTTGATTCCTCCAGTTTTGCTCTTGGTCGAAAAATGTTTAATTTTTCTTCGCAAATCTTCTTTACTATATTTTTTGATATTCATCATGCATTTAATGTATTTTTCTTTTACAGCTAGCGCGCTGAATATTATAAGCAAAGACGAAAAAGAAAAATTACTACAAAAACAAAGTGAAAATGAGATAGAGTTGGATACAAATGTGGAGGAGTTTGTTAGTTTGTTACAGAAACTGAATAAAGACAAAGGTTGTGAAAAAAATAAGCAAATTATAGATAGTATCAAAAAACTGGAAGAATGTAACCAAACTTTGGAATGGCTCGCAAAAAAGTTAGAAAACTAAGTAATGTTTTTGTTATTGTATTTGTTTGTTATTGTATTGAATTGTTATTGTTTCTGATCAAAGGTTGATTAAAATATTAAATAACAGTTGTTATTGTATCAATAAAATATATGTAGCTAATGCATCATTTTCATGGTAGTGTCAAAGGCGCGACAGGGGTGAGAAGCGTGGTGTTATACTTAAAAGTTCGAATTTCATGGTGGGGTTGGAGGCGTGATAAGTGCGCATTTTCGGTTTTGACAACATTTGTATCTAACCCAAATCTAGCCTAAAACTTTATACAAGTATTTAGAGTAAACGGTTATTCAATTTTATTAAATATGTCGTCAAATCGAAGGAGACGTCTAGCTCTTTTTTATGCATATTTAGACTTATTGCGATATGAAGAAAAGCGATGGTGGGTACGTCCCATATATACATAGCATCAGAAGGCAACAGGAAGATTATTTTAACTTGTTGCAAAAAAAAAGAGACACAAAAAACAGTTACTTCAATTACAAGAAAAGAATTTAATACACAATCTTTTTTGATTGAAGATTCTGTTGGGTCCTGCTTGGGGGTGTATTATTAGTATACCCACTGTATGACATTTCTGCAGACCAGATATTTGAAACCGAATCCATAATAATAAACTTGATGAGTGCCGACAACATTGTAAAAGTCGCGACAGGCGTGGTGTTATATTTACAAGTTTGAATTTCATGGTGGGGTTGAAGGCGTTATAAGTGCGTGTTTTCGGTTTTGACAACATTTGTATCCAACCCAAATCTAACCTAAAAGTTTTTACAAGTGTTTGGAGACGTCTAGCTCTGTTTAAGCATATTTAAACTTATTGCGATATGAAGAAAAGCGATGGTGGGTACGTCCCATATATACATAGAAACAGAAGGCAACAGGGAGATTATTTTAACTTGTTGCAAGAAATGAGACACAAATAACACAGACAGTTACTTCAATTACAAGAAAAGAATTTAATACACAATCTTTTTCACTTGACATCACAGTTTAGAATGAAGATTCGGTTGGCCCCTGCTTGGGGGTGTATTACTAATATACCCACACTGCATGGCATTTCTGCAGACCAGATATTTGAAACCGAATCCATAAAAATAAACTTTATGAGTGCCGACAACATTGTAAAAGTCGCTATTTCGCTACATCAATTTACGTTTTTTTTATTTTTTATTTTTTAGGAAATTAATATAAGTGTCTCGCTAAAGAACTCACCATTCCGAAAAAATATATTTGTTTCTATGGTTTCGACGGTGCGGCCAGCGCTAGAGTTGAAATTTCTGAACTTGCGATACCGCGCTTGTAACACCGCGCCTACGACACCATGGTACGGGTTTTTTTTTTAAATAAAGCGATCCTATTGGTTGAATTTCTTGTTCCACGCTTCCATCACCAGAATGAAAATGATACATTAGTTTCTGTTTTATGATAAATGCTAATATACATAACACAACTAACATGGTTTTTATACGTTTATCATATTTATCCATTTTTAGGGTTTTGTAGGTATGACCAAAAAACCCTTATACCGTCATTTTGTCGTCTGTCTGTCTGTCTGTCTGTCTGTCTGTCTGTCTGTCTGTCTGTCTGTCTGTCTGTCTGTCTGTTCGGTAAAAATTGTAGCCAAACGGCTAAACCTAGAGAGTTGAAATTTGGCATGCTTATACAACTCTTTGACACGCACATAGGAAAAATACTAAAACATCTAAAAAACATATCCCCCTAAAAATATAAACAAATATGTGCTCATCGAAAAAAAAAATATATTTTTTTAATTCTGAGTAGGGTATCAAATGAAAGCCCTTGGTACGTGGATTAACGATCAAATTTTTATTTTTGCAAAATAAATTATTTTGAAGCGATTTTTGCCAATATTGTGCAAAAAAAATTTTGTCCCACACCCTGTAGCCCAGATGGTTTAAACTAAAAATCTGAAAAAATTCTAAGTAATGTACATAGGTGTGAACCGGAATAGTTCAACAGGAATTTTTGATCAGATTATGTTTTTGGAAAAAAAAGCATTATTTGTGTTTTTTTGCTAATAATGTTGACAACTTATCTATATATATAAAAGGCAGTGTCCTGACTGACTGACTGACTGACTGACTCACTCATCACCGCCCAGCCTGTACCCCTGGGCCTAGAAACTTGAAATTTGGAGAGCATATTCCCTCCATGACGTAAGCACCCACTAAGAAGGGATTTTTCGAAATTCAACCCCTAAGGGGCGAAAAAGGGGTGAAATGTGATTTCACAGATTCTTTAATATCTCTTCGGGTCGATGGGATATCGACTTAGTTTTTGCTTACAAAGATTACCCATACAAATGCCGAAAAACTTATTTCAGGATTTTGTACTAATCAACCCCTAAAGGGGTGAATCTACAATCGGGGTGAATTTTACATCCCGTTGTGTTTCCTGTGTTTGTTGAGTTATAAGGTTTCTTTTTGGCACATAGGTGTCTTTTTATAATACCTCGAAATGGTTTTGACAGTTTTTTAAAATTTCAACCCTAAAGGGTGAAAAGGGATGATATGTGATTTCAAGGATTCTTTAATATCTCTTAGGACCAATAAGATAGCTTTTTTCTTACAAAAATTACCTATACAAATTCCAAAAAACTAATTTCAGGATTTTGTCCTAATCAACCCCTAAATGGTGAATCTACAATCGGGGTGAATTATATATCCCGACGTATTTTCTGTGTTTGTTGAGTTACAAAATTTATTTTTGGCACATAAATGTCTTTTTAAAATAACTGGAAATGGTGTTGACAGTTTTTTAAAATTACATCCCTAAAGGGTGAAATGGGCTGAAATATTAATTCAAGGATTCCCTAATATCTCTTAGGACCAATAAGATACCGACTTGGTTGTTACTTACAATGATTACCCATACAAATGCTGAAAAACTTATTTCAGGATTTTGTCCTAATCAACCCTTAAAGGGATGAATCTAGAAACGGGGTGAATTATACATCCCTTCGTTTTCATGTGTTTGTTGAGTTATAAAATTTATTTTTTACACGTAGGTGTCTTTTTAAAATATCTCGAAACGGTATTGACAGTTTTTTAAAATTACATCCCTAAAGGGTGAAAAGGGGTGAAATGTTAATTCAAGGATTTCTTAATATCTCTTAGGACCAATAAGATACCGACTTGGTTTTTGCTTACAAAGATTACCCATACAAATGCCGAAAAACTTATTTCAGGATTTTGTCCTAATCAACCCCTAAAGGGGTGTATCTACAAACGGGGTGAATTATACATCCCGTTGTATTTCCTGTGTTTGTTGAGTTATAAAATTTCTCTTTGGCACATAAGTGTCTTTTTAAAATATCCCTAAATAATATTGACAGTGTTTTAAAATTGCACCCCTTAAGGGTGAAAATGGGTGAAATGTGAACTCAAGGATTTCTTAATATCTCTTAGGACCAATAAAATTGGTACGACTTGGTTTTTGCTAACAAAGATTACTCATTCAAATGCCGAAAAACCTATTTTAGGATTTTGCCCTAATCAACCCCGAAAGGAGTGAATCTCCAATTGGGGTGAATTATACATGCAGTCATTTTTTCTGTGTTGGTTGACTTATAACATACCTTTTTGGCACATAGGTGTCTTTTTTAAATATCTCGAAATAGTTTTCACGGTTATTTTAATTTCCGCCTAAAGGGTTAAAAGGGGTGAAATGAGATTTCAATGATTTTCTAATATCTCTGAGGACCAATAAAATATCGATTTGGTTTTTGCTTATAAAGATTACTAATACAAAGGCCGAAAAACCTATTCAGGATTTTGTCCTAATCAACACCTAAAACGGTGAATCTACATTTGGACTTAATTATACTTCCCGTCGTATTTTCTGTATTTGTTGAGTCATAACAATTATTTTTGGCTGATGGTTGTTTTTTTTTTTAATATCTCGAAATGGTTTTGAAATTTTTTTAAAATTGCATCCCTGAAGGGGGAAATGTGATTTCAAGGATTCCTTAATATTTCTTAGGACCAATAAGTTATGAGCGATTTGATTTTTGCTTATAAAGATTACTTATACAAATGCCAAAAACTTATTTCAGTATTTTATCCTAATCGACTCCTAAAGGGGTGAATCTACATTCGGGGTGAATTATACATCCTGTCGTATTTCCTGTGTTTGTTTAGTCATAACATTCCTTTTTGGTACATAGATGTCTTTTTAAAATACCTCGAAATAATTTTGACAGTTTTTTAAAATTTCACCCTTAAAGGGGTAAATGGGTATTTTTTATTCGATAGAACGTTTTTTGGACATAAATACATGAAATTCACAAAATATATTCCACTAAGAAGTGATTTTTCGAAAGTAGACCTCTAAGGGGGTAAAAAGGGGGTAAAATATGATTTCAGGAATTCCTCAATAACTCTTAGATCCAATCAGATATCGACTAGGTTTTTGCATTCAAAGGTTACTCATAGAAATGTTAGCAAAAAAATTCAGGATTTTGCCCTAATCAACCCCTAAAGGCATGAATCTATATTCGGGGTGAATTATAGAAACCTTACATAGGTTTCTATTAAATAGAAACCTACTTATCTTTCTTTTTAAAATATTTAGTAAGCGTGTTGACATTTTTTTTAAATTTATCCCTAACGGGGTTCATTGGTATTTTTTATTCGATAGATCGTCTCTTGACATAGGGACATGAAATTCGGGAAATATATTCCTTCCATGACGTAAGCACCCACTAATATTAAACTTTTCAAAATTCTAAGGGGGTGAAAAGGGCTGAAATTTGATTTCACGGATTCCTCAATATCTCTTAGGACTATTGAGATATTGACTTGGTTTTTGCTTACAAAAGTTACCCATACTTAGTTAAACTTAAACTTATTTTAAAATTTTACCATAACCAACCCCAAAAAGGGTGACTCAGCCTTCAGGGTATAGAACCCTTCGTATTTCCTTCGTTTGTTCGTAAGAACCCACTACGAAGGGATTTCTTGAAGTTCGACCTCTATGTGGTGAAAAAGAGTAAAAAGTTTTTTCACGGATTCCTCAATATCTCTTAGGACAAATGAGATATCGACTAGGTTTTTGCTTATAAATGTTACCCATACACATGTTTAAAAACAAACTGAGTATTTTACACTAATGACACTAACGAGATCGTCAATATACCGTAGCGAAGCACGGGTGCTCAGCTAGTAGTTATATAATACGCTAAACAGTAACGTGTTTCTTGGTGCTGTGGCTAAGATACTTGCGTTCTGCCCAAGAATTCATATTCGGACTCATGTTCGAGTCCTACGTGAGGAGATAATATTATTTTTTATTTTTTTTTTTGCATTTTTATATTGTTTAAATTATTTTTTCAAAATTTTAATTATATTTTGGCAATTGTTGCATTTAATTTTTAATAGCGTAAATTTAATAACTAGTGGAAATTGTTGAAATTATAATTTAATTATATATTTATGTACACGAAATCAAAGGGGAGGAGCTATGACTAAAAACAACCAATGGAAGCCATAGGCGCAATTTTCAAAATCTTAATGAACCTCGATATATAAAAAAAAAATACTGCACATCTTTAAAAACTTAAATAATGGTAATAGGCATTCGATTTAAAATTCATAAAAAAATATTTTGAGATAAAATTTGTTTTGGCATCCCAAATAATTATCATTCACTTACTAAATACCTGCAAAACCCTGAAATGTGTGAAAATTCACACTTCACATCAATTTTTGGATATACATCTCCCCTATACAGTGATGCCTCGCATAAAGAAGGCTGCGCTCAACGAACTTTTCGTTCGTCCGTTACGCGACTCGCACAACGAACCTCGCTTCACACAACAGACTGCGTCGTAATTCATCTCAACGCTCGAACGCACTTGCGTGTGTGGATGTGGCCCGAGCTTGCTTGCAAGGTCGCACGCAGCTGACGCTGAAACTTGCACAAACATATGGAGGAGCTTATTGAAGAACACCAAGAAGAGTTGACAACTAAAGAGCTCCAAGCACTTCTGGCCCAGCAACATGATGAAGCTCAAAGGGAAGCTTCATCTGACAACGAGGAGCAGCAAACCAATCAACCAATTTCAACTGTTAAGGACATCCTGGTAAGATGGAGAGGTCACATGGTCAAATGGGAGAGGTTCAGGAGTTTACCAACACTCACTTTCCAAACTCAGCTGAGGCCAACACGATCAACGATCTCTACAATGACACCCTTGCCCGTTATATCGGGCAGATTTTGAAGAAGAGGGAGAAACAGACAACCTTGGAAAAGTTTTTCAAGAAGCCAGCAGACAAGAAGCAAAGGATGGAACAAGGGGATTTGACCTTGCAAGCCTCGGTAGACTCTCCTCAATCTGACTATGACTAAGACTGACTAGACCTACTGCGAAAATGTAAAACGTGTGTTTCTGTGTAAATTTGTACTACTTCATTTGTCTACTTTCATCTTTTTACAGTATGACATTTTATGCTACATAACGAATTAAATGTTTTAACATGTATTGTTATGGGAAAATGAGTTTCACATAACGAACTTTTCGCATAACGAACTTGCTCCTCGAATGGATTAAGTACGTTATGCGAGGCATTACTGTATATGGTTTTTATACGGTTATCATATTCATCCATTTATGGATATATATATCTCCCCTAATTCTCGCCATTGTTGACAATCAGTTGCTGTTTTCATTCTTGGCTATCCATTAATTTTTATAAAACGTCTCTTCGTCGATGTCTTCTGATTAATCCTTACCTGTTCTCGGCTGTTGATTGGCCTACCTGGAAGTATGCGGTAGTAGTGTCCATCCGATTGTTACCTTTCTGGCTCAATTGGAACGTTGGTGAGAAGATTGGCTGAGCGAGCATAACTGGATTCTCTGTGTCGATATCCTCTAACTAACTTCCTTCCAACATCTTTAATTATACTTCAAATGTAGCATGTGCATTACGTAAATAACTGCTGTTTATGAAGACGCTGAAAAATAGTTCTTAATTAAACATTGTATGTCACATTGCCGCTGATCGCTGCTCTTATTCTTCTGTGTCGATTTCTCCTGCAGGCTGCACGGGCCTGGTAATTTGCACCAGCTTGCCCCATCTCTTGACTGCTTTGTTTATAATAAAGCACCAGGTTATCTCTTGATCTGATCTAATCTGTCCACTTAATAGGACACTGATCATGAGACCTTCGTTCATCAAATTTCCCCTCTAGAATTAATATCTCTAGGTTGTCACTACTTATGCATATGACCAAATAAAGTACCTATTCTGTTATAATTATCGATAGCTTTATGGTTTTTCAAATCTTCTCGACAATTGAAGCATTAGTTCTCCTTTTGTCCAATATTCTCGTGGATCCTTCGTCAGGATAACATTTTTTTAATTTCTGTACGTCTAATATTTTTTCTCATCACAACAAACTAACACTAAAAAAATGATTACTGTTTAATTTTCTTTGCTTATACTAATAATTTGTTAACATTGTTTAAAAAAAAAAAAAAAACAGCGGTCTTTCATTAAACGATTTATAATTTTCTACTTAATGAAGAAAGGTTTAATCTAAAAGTTAAGTATTTCTTAATATGTCTGATTTTTATTTATTTTTTTAATATGACTCATAATTTACCAAGAACACCAACTTCTATTAACATAAAAAATATTGAAACGTAAGAAAAGAAGACTAGGTTCTTTTCTTTTTGCTAAATTCATCTATTACCTTGATGATTTGCTATCGGTTAGCGGCCTAGTGAGCGCTTTCCTTGCAAACATATTGAACAGTATATCTGTGAAAGCTGATACACACGAAGATCGTCGGAATAACACAGAATTGAATACAAGCAGAAGTAAGCGACATATTCTGGCGCTAGACATGGCTTGATATAATACTCAAAATGCAGCATTCGCACTTAAGTGTTTATTTTCAGCACGAAACTAATTACTTTATCTAATTAAAAAATAAAGTAAACAATGCATTTTCTATTTCTTAAAAATTATTTGTTATACAATATATTCAAATTATATTAAAACTAGGTTATTACCCGTCAACAATGACGGATTTATAATATAAAAATTTCAATTGTTTGTATGTGTATTTGGTTTTATTTTTAACGTATCCTAATTTTGTCGCCATTCTGCGAATCACGGGACAGGATATCACCAGTTAGCCAATCACGGGAGAGGGCGTCACCTGTCAGCTAATCAAGAAACAGGGTGTCCCCAGTTAGCCAATCACGAGAACTTTAGAAAAATTGACGTTATTGTTACCGACACTACATACAGACACTTGCTAATTATATAGTTAGATTATTTATTCATTAACTTTTTAAGATAAGAAAACGATTCATTTTTACTTAGTACATTACATTTATATTGTTAAAACTAAAAATAATTTGAGACGTTAATATATGCCTACGAAACCCTAGACAGTTCTATATGTAATTATATTCGTAGATACTTAGAGAATAAATCTGAAAAATATTGTTCATATCGGTTAAAGGATATAGGCTTGTCTAGAGTTTCTAGTTGATGCCTACGAAATCCAAAACATTTATATATAAAATTTTATCCGCAGTTTCTTAGAGAATAAATGTGCAAAATATTGTCCATATCGGTCAAAGGAAACAGGAGTATCTATAGTCTCTTGTTTATGCCTACGAAATCCTAGACATTTATGTATGTAATTATATTCGTAGATTCTTAGAGAATAAATGTGCAATATATTGTTCATATCGGGCAAAGGATATAGGAGTTTCTTGTTTATGCCTACGAAACCCTAGATATTTATTTATATAATAATATTCGTAGATTCTTAGAAAATAAGTTTGCAAAATACTGTTCATATCGGTCAAAGGATATAGGAGTATTCTAGGGTTTCTTGTTTATGCCCACGAAACCCTACACATTTCTATAGGTTATTTTATCCGCAGATTTTTAAATAATAAATCTGCAAAATAGTTTTCATATCGATCAAAGAATATAGAACCGTCTACAGTTTCTTATTTATGTCTACGAAATTCTAGACAATTCTTTATGTTATTTTATTCGCAGTTTCTTAGAGAATAAATCTTCAAAATACCTGTCAATCAAGTCAAACTGGGAACACCCTGTTTCCCAGTTAGCCAATCACGAGAACCTTAGGAAAAATGACGTCACAGAGTTACGAAGATAACTAACACACGGTAGCTAATTATATACATATGTACGATAAACTAAATGTGCGATATCGGCGTATGCCCTGCATATCCAGGCCGCACGCCTCTGTGAAATCAAATCTGAACCAATGGTGGCTCCTGGAAACCTCTAATGGAGGTGCTGCAACCAGAAGTATAACTGAGATTTTCTTTTGGGAAAGAAAATCAATATTGAGAGGAACATTTTTAACTACATACACGTTTACAAATAAAATTATATAAATTATAGAAATATAACATTTTATGGTTTACTATGTATTAGCCAAGTATGTTAAGAAATTTTACTTTTAATATGCTGTACAGCAGTGATTCTCAAACTGTGGTCCGCAAGTCAGTTTTTGGTGGTCCACGCACTCAAAATTTAATTAATATCTATATAGTATCAATAATGGAACTTTTCGCAAAAAAATTTCTTATTTTTGGCGGTTAGCGTGGAAATCTGTAAGTGGTCCACAACTGTCGAAAGTTTGAGAAACACTGCTGTACAGATTCCTCATTATTCTGCATTTTCATTTTTGCATTTGTTATATCCGTATTTTAAAATTCATTTAATTTTAAACGAATATGAATTACACTATTGTATGCAGGAGAGAGAGAGCAAAAAAAACATAGCCGCCGCTGCTCTGAACATGAAAATCTTTTATTCAATATCTTCTTTATATATAAAAGACAATATTTGTGGCTATGTCCGGAAATTCTAACCCACTTCCAGACATGCTACCGAGTTGAAATTTTGCATACAGGTAAGGAATGCTTTCATCATAGCTAGAAAAATCGAAAATTTCAAAAAAGTCCCATCAGAAACGAGAAATTAATAATTTTGTTTTTAATTATATTGGACCATCGAAGTATGTATGATGCGCTCAGCGAGATCGCGGGAATCTCGTTTCAGTGGTTGTTTGGACAACTATAGTAAGTTCGTGAAACATCGTTCAATGTCGTTCGGCGCGATTAATCATTACTCTGCTCTAGCTGATAAGATTTATATATTGTTATTTAGTAAAATTTTTGATTAGTGTATGCAGAGCGAGACTAAAGTGGAGCACCTGTTTTCTGGTTTTTTATTTTAGGGCATTTTTATGAACTTTGTTATTTTTATTTATTTTTTTTTTCTATTCTTTTATTTAAATGTTTAAATATAATAGTAAAATCTTTTATATATATAGAACAGAAAATCTGTGTGTACCGAGTTGGAATTTGGTATATAGGTAGGAAATGCAGTCAATATAAGGAGGCAAATCGAAAATCAGAAGAAAAAAAATGGTATCACTTAAGACGTAGACTTAACAGAAAAATTGCTTATACAGTGAAACCTCTATCTATCGTTTTTGAAGGGACCTATTGAAATAAACTATGGATGCGGGAAAACAATGAATGCGGGAATATAGGAAAAAAACACATTAATACATATTTAAATGTTTAATATGTACGTACATATATATTCTAAATAAAATTTTAAATAAAAAATATCGTAACAAAATAAAAAAGGAAGCTGCATGCCGACAAAAAAAATTATACTTTGTATTGTTTATAATCTTTCATCGTCATTTGCTTTTTGGCTTTTTATATTGCCGTAAGAAATCAATATTCTTTCGGTGTTACAAATTAAATTTTTTTCGGCATCAGTTATCGAATGCGCATAAAAAAAGTTTTCAATTTGAAAAAACACGAAATTTGCTGCGTAATTTAAACGATGAATGCGGTAAAATGATACAGAGAGAAATGATCGATGCGATCTATTTTTGCGTGTTTTGTATGAAATTAATTCGGAACCGCAAGAAATAACGATATATACGGGAAAATTATTATTCGAGGAACGATAGATAGAGGTTTCACTGTAATAAGAAAACAAATATTTTTTTTTAATGATTTTTATTTTATTGGATTGATTTACGGGAGTTACGAAGGGACAACCTAAAACTAAACTTTTGAAATATCTCATTTACTTTTGACTTAACAGCAAAAACGCACATGAGAAAAGCTGTTTAAAATAAAAATACAAATACATGTTATCCTATAAATTTTTCAATTGGTTAAGAAGCAGGGGAAGGGAGATGGGGAGGTGCTAAAACTAAAATACTGGAAATATCTCGCTTATTATTTACTTTACATCAACAATTTATAAAGATAATTTATAAAGACTTTGATTGAAGAACGATTATTTTCTGTTTAGTGTAGCTTCTGAATATTTAGGGGGACAGAAGGAGCGCTACTTATAAACTTGAAATATCTCTTAATATTGACTTAACATTAAACATGTGTATAACAGAAGTTGTTACAATATCAATAATATAAATAAATAAATAAACAAATCTTTTCTGTTTAATCTTCTTCTGTATATAGGTATATCGTTTATAAAATTTTCTTATATATGTATATAAATACATGACCTGACTGACTCATCAACGTTCAGCCCAAATCACTAGACCTAGAAACATGAAATTCGAGAAGTATATTTCCTCCATGTCGTAAGCGATCACTAAGAAGAGAATTTTCTAAATACGACCCCTAAGGGGCTGTTAAGTGATTTCAGGGATTCCTCAATATCTCTTAGGCCCAATGAGATATTGATTTAGTTTTTGTTTACAAAGGTTACACATACAAATGTTAAGAACTAAATTCAGGATTTTGTTCTAATCAACCCTTAAAGGGATAAATTTATTATGTATTCGGAGTGAATTATAGAACCCGTCGTATTTCCTATGTATGTTGAGTTATAAAATTGTGTTTTGGCATATAGATGTCTTTTTAAAATCTTAGAAACTTTTTGACAGTTTTCTTTTAAATTTTCACGCCTAAAAGGGTAAATTGGTATTTTTTATTCAATAGAACGCCCCTTGGACATAGAAACATGAAATTCGTGGAGGAAGGAATGTTCCTTCCATGATGTGAGCACCTATTAAGAAAGATTTTTTTTAAATTCGACCCCTAATGTGGTGAAATGTTTCTTTCACGGATTCCTCAATATCTCAGACCTATAATGAGATATCGACTTGGTTTTTGGTTACAAAGATTACCCATACACATGTACAAAAACGAGGTTCAGTATATTGCTCTGATCAACCCATACAAGGCAAATCTAGATTCAAGGATATTCATAAAACCCTTCAAGTGACCTGTTTCATTTCTTTTTGGCACATAGGCGTCTGTTTAAAATCGGTATATGTATTAAAACTCAAAAACGGATAAACCGATTTTAGTGCTATTTGCAACAGCGTATTCCAAATTTGTCTGGAAAGATTTTAAGCTATATATCATCGCGGTAAGACACCAGGTTTCCGATCAATTAAGAAATATTTAAACTATAAAAGATACACATATTCAAAATATACCTATATTAACGAATTTTGGGTTTAATATTGCAACAAAAATGTTCCCGAGAATATATATCACAATTTTCTTTATTTTCATTTTAGACGACAATTGTAACGTTAAATTCGCTATTGAACATTATTGTAACCAGTGGCGGCTGAGACAGGGAGGCGCTGGGACAGTGACCTCCTAAAAAATTTTAGTAAAAAAGCTAAATTTAATACTTTATTTATACTTCTTTAAAATTGCATTAAAGTAGCTAGATATATCTGCATATTTTTATTTTTATTATTTCTTATTCAAAGATTTTTCATATAAATGTTAGATTTAAAAAATTTAAATCAAGACAACAACGCTCTTCCGAGCGTTGTTGGACACACCACGGAGTGTCCCAAGATACAGCGTTGCCACATGCAATATCTAATGTTCTTATCTACATATGAAGCAAAAATTTACTAGGAACGGCAACAGCGGCGAAGGTTAGTGTTGTATGTATTAGTGAATTACGGCCGGTGTCCCGTAGCTTAGTTCGGTCGTTGTGATTTGTGACAAGTACTTAAACGTGATAATGAATCGAATGAAGCACGTTAGTTTTAGTAAAATATACTGTATATTTTAATAAAACTAACGTGTTTAACTATGAAACAAAATTATTAATAAAAAATCAGCTGTGGCCACCACAGGACCGACCGCCATTATAAAGTACTTGTATAAAATATATTCTAGCAGCAGAGTAGAAATATCTGGGCCTAATATTTTCTAACAGAGATATTATTTATCATGACCATGGAAACGTTACATATAAGTATGAAAATTTGAGACTTTGAAAACATTTTACAAAAATTTACGACAAATTTTTCGAAATTTTTCTTTTCATCATAAAACATCTCAAATAAAAGTTATTAGTTATTGCATTTATAGCAACTTTTGTTAATAAATTTTTTCGAAATATTTTTTTCTGTTGCTAAATATTCGCAAAAATCTTAAAATCGACACGAGTAAACTCCCATTTTTAGTCAACCGATTTTTACCAAAAGTTGATCAACTCGTGCCATTGATGGCAGAAGTTTAAATATGAAGTTTCATAAAAATCCTTTTATCCGAATTTGCTCTACACGTGTACACAGACAGACAGGCGGACGGACGGACAGACGGACGGACAGATGGACTGACGGACGGACAGACAGACCGACAGACATCATGCTAAAAATAGTCAAAACGTTATGTAGGGACCTCAATTCGTGGAGATCCATCGAAATCTCAAAATCGGTATGATCACAATACCTCCCTTATATATGTTGGCGGTCGGTAAAAATATGGGTCCTCATCGGCCAAAATAAAATATTTCCCAACAGGATAAAAATGGAAATAGAACATTTAATAGAAAGTTTAGTGAAAAACAATATTTAAATACAAGTTGGTTGTGTCGATGTGATAAATAAAATGTTTTTTTTTTTCCTTTGTTTGATTTGCTCATCAGACGCATATGAAATAAAGACAGTAAATAGTGTTAAAGATATTAAACATTTCAAAGATAAAGTTCTTAAACATAATGTGTCTCATAAACATATGCATTATTCGGTCAAATTTGCCATGCTGGGATCGGTAAATATACGATTTCAACTTGATACTGCGTATAAACGTTCAATTAAAGAACATAACGAAAAGGTTAAATCTAATATTTAAATACATGTGAATATGTGTAGGTATCTGCTTAATTAATAACCAAATATTTTATGTTTCTGACTACAAAGCATTGTCTTAATAATATTGCAATTTTAATAATAAAAATAATAATAATAGAAGTAATAACTACAAAAATGATAATAATAATATTGACCATAAATCTTAATAAAAGTGCCAGATTTGTCAGTTTTTCTAGTTGCAGAACATATTTTCAGGTATTTTTTATTTATTTACTTTTTTCTCGTATAACTATATTTTAATAGATATATAATAATATATGGGAAAAAAAGTGTCCTCCCAAATATTTTACTCACCAGCCGCTACTGATTGTAACCCCCTAAAGCAATACGAAGAAAACTTACTTCGGTGGCAAGAATATTTACTAACGAAAAAAAGTGCTCTGATCTTTATAGGTACGATTTATAAATCAGGAATAATCACGAAGTAATTATAATAAATATCATAAAAATTATAATAAATAATTTCGTAAGGTGCAACATAAAATGCTTTACGTGACTGGCGCTGCCTTTGGCAATGATTCTCACATGGGCATTTTCCTAGGTTAGCACATCGGGATACTTATACGTGTTGATATTAAATGTCTGTACTACCAATGTTTACAAAGAAATTCGTACTTAAATTATTTGTATAAGAAGCACATATTAATACAATTGTAGATTAAAACAAATAAATATATTTGAATATAAAACGATTCGTAGCAACCAGTCTTGAACCGATTTCGAAATGGGCCAGATCTAAGCGGGCTACGACTACTTTATTTCGGTAGCGAAGCAGCGGGTACACTGCTAGTTATCCATAAATCTTAGTTTAAGTAGTTAATAGTATATCTATTATACAACGAGCATGGAATGATGGTCATTTCACACGAGTATGAAAGTTGCGTCACGAGGCGCAGACGAGAAGCGCAATTCATACGAGTGAGAAATGACTATTCCATGCAAGTTTCATACTATGCTGGTTGCACGACTATAACTTTATTGCTTATTTAATTTTTATTCAGTTTCCTTTAAAAACTAACAATAATTTGACAATTGCTTTCAAACTATTTATTACGTTGCCTCGCAACGGTCATGTACGTGTCATACGGAATGTAAGTTCAGTTAAAATAACAATACTTACGTAGCTGATTAACTGACTGACAAAGACTAACTCTATCAAATAATATATTTGCAAAATTCGACAACTTTAACTATGTTATTTAATTTTAATCCGGTTTCCTTTACAAATTAACAATAATTTGACATATGCTTTCAACCTATTTATTACGTTGCCTAGCAACGGTTGGCCATTGCTGCTTGAACGTGTTACGTAATGAGCTCAGCCTGTTATGTAATGAGCTTATTACGTAAGAAGTCAGCGGTGTATAATAAAAAGGACTGAGAAACGTGCTATATTTACTAATCACTGACACGCCTGTAATGAACGTATATCTGTATAGTTGTGAAAATAGTATATTATGCAACGAGCATGGAATGATGGTCATTTCACACGAGTATGAAAGTTGCGCCACGAGCCGCAAGCGAGCAGCGCAATTCATGCGAGTGAGAAATGACTATTCCATGCAAGTTTCATACTTTGCTTTTTCCACGACTATTACTTTATTACTTATTTATATTTTATTCAGTTCCCTTTAATAACTAACAATAATTTGACATTTGTTTTCAACCTATTTGTTACGTTGCCTTGCAACGGCTAGCCATTGCTGCATTGATGCTTGAACCTGTTATGTAATGAGCTTAACCTGTTACGTAATGAGCTTATTACGTAACAGGTCCACGGTGTGTAATAAAAAGGAGTGGAGATTGTGCTACATTTACTAATCACTGACTTGCCTGTAATAAACGCATATCTATATAGTCGTGGAAAAAATATATTACAATACATTGTATAAGATTTTATAATAAAATAAACATTGCTATGAAATAAAATATTACTCTCATTGGTGAGTCACTTGCCTGCGATACCTGTATATAGATGAATTTGTTAACAAAGCAATTAAAAGTTATCAATAAATATATTTATAGACAAAATGGATTTGTAAAAGGAATAAAGAGTTTAAGGTTTTAACGACACACAGTTCAATTTATGTAAATTTTATTTAATTATTTTTGTTTTTACGATTTTATATGGAAATATAAATCCACGAAAGCAAGACTAACAAGTCTCAAACGATGCTTTTATAATGACGAGGAAAAATGTTGACAAATGTATTATAATTGTAATATTGTGTGCCAATTACAACTCTTGGAGTTAACAATGTTTCATTTCTAACAATATTGAATCGAATGATAAAGAAATAATTAAATATTTATTGTAATGTTTAATGTTATATAAAGTAAGATAAAAACTAGTGAAATGGTATGCGATTAATTTTAAACAGTATCCACAAAGTATACAGTTTAATATCACATATTATAATTATCTCTCAATTGGAGAGTAATGTAATTACATCAATGCACTTCGAAACACTGCAGATGAAAACTTGCCCGTAACATTACTTTATCTACTTACACTATAAAGCTTTAATAAAGGCTCAATCGATTCAAAACGTATCTGATTATCGTGAAATCACTATCATATAACAACGTTTGTCACTTTTTATAAGTTCTAATTATTAGGGACAGGGTTCACATCACAGATTTCAAGTTTCTCATACAAAACTATCAATCTGAAATAAAATTACTAACAATGTACACATCAAATTTTACAGTGAATTTTTATCTATCTAATTGGATATTTTTAACTGATTTTTTTTTATGTAAACTCAAGCTGGTTGACAATCATCATCATTGGCGCGACAACCCGAGGTCAGAGGTTGTCTAGGCCTCCTGTTTCCAGATTTCATGCCCGTATTTTCAATCTATGTACATTCAGGAGTAATATGATCAGTATTACGTCCATTTTTTTTTATCGTACACAGAAAGGCACCTATAGTTTATAGCCGGTTGCGAACGGCTAAGCGGAACCTGTAATTTGTATAAATATTAGGTTGTCAAGGATTTGTAGAAAAAAAGGCAAAGTTGGTTGATAACTTACAAATATAAGGAATTATTTTATTCATCAAAGTATGCACCTATATTGTCTATACACTTTTGCCATTTAAGCGGCAGGTTGTTCAGGCCGGTGGTATAAAATCCTGGCTGACAAGAGTCAATGAATTCCTGGAAGACCAATTTTACAGCATTGTTGGAATTAAACTGTTTTCCTATTAAAAAGTTGTCCAAATTGCAGAAGAAGTGGTAGTCAGTGGGGGCTAGGTCTGGTGAGTATGGAGGATGATGAAGAAGTTCCAACTCCAATTCCTGTAGATTTGCCACAGTCATTTGTGCAGTGTGTGGACTAGCGTTATCATGCAATAAGATAGGAGTCGATCTGTTGACCAATCTAGGCTGTTTTTCTTTAAGTTTTTGCATCATTCGTCCAGTTGGTTGCAGTATATTTCTGCTGTGATCGATGAGCCAGATTTTTTTTTAACCTTTGGTTACTTGTATGAAGTTTGGCGAACCAATTTGATATTCAGATCAATTCTGTAAAAAATTACTGTGTATAACGTTACTACAAGATAAAATATTATAAAAAGTATAATGACTTTCATTCATGATAGTAACTGACTTTGCTCATAGGGACAAATTTAGTTCCTATTATCATAGTAACTGTGTTACAGAATTGGTCTGATTGTCTGCTGCATAGTAACACTAGAGCCAGATACACTATTAATGTTTCACGCGATCTGCGATGCCGTAGTTCCACGTAAGAACTCATACTTCATAATAATGCGAATTTCCGACCGTTCCATTTTCAACAAAATTAATTTTTAAGAAAAGTTTTTGATATTTTTTAGAGCATACCTTCCAACAAAAAAAAAAAAACAGAACGGTAAAATATTAAGCCAATGTCAAATGATAAGCTGTTAAAGTTGGTAATATTATTAACTACAAATTTCATCCTTGACGATCTGATATTTAATACACAAATTATTTGACATGAGCAGGAATTGAACTTACTTAGCGGTAAAATAGCAGATACAAACGATTTAACGTTTGCAGCTACAGGCTTGCTTGCTACAGCTTGCTAATTGACAATAATAAAGTGTTATTTTACCGCCTAGACAATAAAAGTGGTTTCTATGGAAATAACAAACTGGATATAACAAATGACATTTATTTGAAAAATACAATTTTCATATTTTTTTAAATTTAATAGAACATTTCTTGCCGCATCCATTTTTTCGCTTCTATTCACATAACAAAATTAATAAATTTACAACAATTGCTAATAAACACCTATAAACTACAAATGTATTGTCAAATTTATTTTTTACATAACAAACAACTACATTAAAAAACCGAAAATTAACGCGACAACTACGTTATAAAATACTAAAAATAATTGCAAAATGTAAATGTAAATTTGGAATAATCGGCGAAAATGTGATATGTTCAACATGACATGAAATGAAGTTTTACTGCCTAGGCTGGTTTCATGTCTTCGGCTATGAATCACCAGCGATGGCAACTGCAACTTTTTTACCTAGTTGAATAAATTACTAATATCGCTCAATCACTGAATATAAGTTGCTCATCAGGCAAAAAATTTCCAAATTTTAACACTTTTATATTCAGACAGTTTATTGTAGAAATGTTCAAATAATACGTCAACATTGTTTGATATGTTTATAGTCCAGAACTTTCGGTGATAAATACTGCACATGTTGATAATTAGTAGAGGAGAAAGTCTCAATATGGACCCCCTTTTGTTTTTTATCGATAATTTTTTTAAGTTTTTGAAGAAAGGATCTTAGAATTGGCACACATCTATCCCAAACACTTATATATAATATTCAAAATTGCATTGTTTTGAAAAATAGAAAAATAATGTGATTCAAAGCCAACTATCAAAATTTGTAAAATTATCAAATCAGTATTGAGTGCATGAAATATGGGCCCCCATTAAAAATTGGGTAGTTCAAAATTAATTTTATTTTTGTTTAAGATACAAACTCAAAGTAATGGTTTAACAATTGATTACTGACAAAAATCGCATTCATATAAATCTTTTTCTGTCCCGAAGCATTCATAGTTCATGTGTCCACATATTGCACATTAAGCACCGAACCCAAACCTCGCCCCTTTGATCCGGTAAAAAACAACCGTCACAAAACACGCAAGCAGCATCTTCATCAAACTTCATCCTTGCCCTACTTCATCAACGTCCATGTCGTCGTCAGCTGGACAAAATTGTTGTATATGCCCCGGCTCATATTTAGACCTCGCGGGGAGCCCATATTTCCAACATTGCACATGGCAATCTAAATTAATGTTTGACTTTTTTGAGATTAAGTGAGCAGCTCCGAGTAACACAATATACCTCGTTCATAATACAACAGCTTCAAGTATAAATCACAAGCAGATCAAATAAAAATCTTACCTATTATTATAACAACAACTTACTTTAATAAAATAATCAAAATTAAGGAAACACATTTACTGTAATTCGTTTCTAACGGAACAAGAACACAACTGCACTGAACTTGTAAAATTGTTGACCGAAAGGTAGGTGTGTTTTAAGCTATTGCCGAAAGATGATGTTAGCTATATTAGTCGATTTTCTTTGGGGGTACGTATTAAATGCAGGGCGCATATTAGGTCCTTCTCCTCTGCATCATTTTGACCTACAGCACATATTTGTGAACCTCAGATTCAAGATTGCGGCAAAAATACATCAAGTACAAGAACTATGGGATAATTTATATGGCCGATCGATTAATTGAGAACCAATAAACCAATTATAATACATCTATTTCACACAATTCTATGAAAACTATCAATAACGTATTTGAACTACTCGTACTAACGTACGTCCGTAGTTTTAACTTCGTTTATTATGTATGAATATATTCACATAAACGTATGTGTGTTTTTGTACAAGGTGTCTCAAAAGAAATTTTATATTTATTTAGCTTACTGCGTGAACGCAACGTAACCGAGGGGCGCGGGGGTTATGTCAATCGGTAGCCTGGCTCTTGGGAATTTAGTCGCTATGGAGCGTTTCTCGGGAGCAGACCGCGCGTTATGCGTGCGAGAGTTTTACAAAAACGGTGATTCGGCCACTGTAGCGCGTAGAAAATTCTGCAGTATTCGAGGTTTTCGCCACTTAAATGATGCGCCAAGCATTCCTCTCATTCGACATTGAGTTAAAAAGTTTGAAGAGACTGGTACAACGCTGGATAAATCAAAATCCGGGTGACCTAGGTCATCAAGAACGGTAGAAAACGTGGAGAATGTTAATCAGTCTGTTCGTGACGACCCGAACCTTTCAATTCGGAAGCGCGCAAGTGCTTTAAATGTGCATAGATCATCATTACATCGCATTATGCACAAAGACCTAAAGCTGCACCCCTACAAAATTCAATTGGTGCAAGAATTAAAGCCCCAAGATGCCAGTCAGAGGCTTAATTTCGTAAATCAGGTGATTGAGCGATTTTCAACGTTTACCAACATTTTGTTTTCGGATGAAGCTCATTTTCATCTTAATGGCCACGTAAATAAGCAGAACTGCCGCTACTGGAGTGCTATGAATCCGAAACGCAAACATCAGAAACCCCTACATTCGCCTAAAGTGACGGTATGGGCTGCGATGTCGGCGCGAGGAATTATCGGCCCTTACTTTTTTGAAGACGAAAGGGGGCGTGCAGTTACAGTGAATTCAGAGCGTTATGTTGAGATATTAGACAACTTCTTGGTACCTGAACTGCAAAACTTTCCTGGCTATAACCAAAGAACATGGTTCCAACAGGACGGAGCAACTTCACACACATCCAATATGTCTCTGCCACGTGTTCGTGAAATTTTCTCAGGCAAATTGATCTCCCGGAGAGGTGACATAAATTGGCCTCCACGCCGTCCAGATTTAACCCCTATGGACTTTTTCCTATGGGGTTATCTTAAATCTAAAGTTTACGCCAATAAACCGAATTCACTGGCGCATTTGAAAGAAAATATCCGTCACGAAATGGCAGCCATCCCTGAGTCCACCTGCCGAGACGTCATAAGTAATTTTACTGTTCGATTAAATGAGTGCCGAGAACGCGAGGGTCTACATTTAGACGATATTATTTTTAAGAAATAAATCCCCAAAAAGTGTATTTTAATAATTAATAAACATTTTTTCTATATACGGCTTACTTTTTTTTTAATCGATCAACTAAATATAAAATTTCTTTTGAGACACCTTGTATATGCAACACTCCCACCACTAGGTGACAAGAGATATTGAAACAGAGCAATATTTTATTCTCAATTTTCGATCGAATGACTTCGCTTCAATTGATATCTTTTCGGTCCAACCATACGCTTTTTTTAACCGTCATTAGGCATCTAAATTTTCGCCAAGTATGTAAGGGATTTTCGCAATAGAACAAAATATCTATAAACATGTTTCTATACTCGAGAATCCTCATACCGATTGATGGACTGAAATCCGATAAACAAATATATATATATATATCTATTTCATATAATTCTATGTTAACTATCTATAACATATTTGAACTACTCGTACCAACGTAAGTCCGTTGTTTTATCTTCGTATTTTATATTTGAATATACTTACAAAGACGTCATTTTGTATGTGTTCTACTTCCACCAAAGACAGGGAAGAGATGCTGAAATCTAACGAATTTTCTTTCTCACTCTCCGAATGAATAAAAATGTTGGATTTTGAAAACCTTTTCGATTGAATCATACACTTCCATAATTCAATTTTATTATTAACAATCTGTGTCACAACACATTCACAGCGATATTTTATTTTATTTATGTTAATTTGACTGAATTGTATTTTATTTTATTAACTATTTATTGTTATACTCGTATTATTTATTTTAATTTCCAAATCATGACTAAATTAAAACACCGAATAATGACCCAATTTTTTTTAAAATCATGTATGTTCTATAATAAAAATTTAGGTTAATGTTCCGTATAAGTCCACCACAAACAACTCGTCAGAGAAAACGTTTATGCTAGTTAGAATGAGATTTAGCCTTGACGGAGCGCCGCCTCTTTCTTTCAAAACGTAACATTTACGATTAACTTTATCATTTTCAATATTTATATTTAAAACTGAAATATAAATAAGTACTTGATAGTTATCCGTTTTGAAATCCAAGCAATTATTTAATAAGTGTTTGTTAACATTTAGCTCGTATTAACGTTTTAAAAGAAAAACTTGAATGATGAAATTTCAATATTTATACGCCTAAAGTCACATTTAAATGGTTTAAATAAGATGTATAGTATACATATTTTGGAAAACATTAATTTAGATTAAAAGAGAAAATCCTCAAAAATATCAATATATTCCGACCTACCAATTTTATTTCTAAAATAGAACATTCCGTTTTTCGTCGCATTCATAGATGCTAAATTATGTAAATGTATTAAAACTGTATAAAGTATTTATATATCTTCATTATATGCAAACAATCAGTCACAAAACTAATTAGGTTAGGTTTAGTTGGCAAAAATTTTGGACAGAAATAACTGAAACTTGATAGACGTATCTAAACAGGTACTCATAAGGAATTTTTACCAGTTTTCAATGAGATTTATGGTATACCTACCTATATACTTTGAAAAACATTAACTTCAAAAAATATCAGTTATATTCCAACATATCGTCATGTTAGAAACGCGTATTTCTCTGCCAACTACAGATGCACGAATGATTACTATTGGCTCCCCACTCTTACGACCATGCCTTCTCGTTTCTAATGTAATAATACAGTGTTCTTCAACCCGTGGTCCGCGGACCTGTGCCGGTCCGCAGAAAATTCCTGCCGTTCCGCGAATTATTTTGAACGAATCATGTAGATGCACACTTCTATTCACGAGTATATAGCACATTTTTTTAGTCGACGCAGAAGCTAACTTTCGTCCGAACCATGATTTATTTACTAACCCCAATATAACGCGTCTCGCGGCTATTTTTCAAACTTCTGAAGAAGCTAGATCTTTGGAATAGTCGCTTATAAGAGGAAGATATAGAAATGTTTCCACTTTTGGAAGATTTTTTGATTGCTGCTGTTGTCAACTAGAAAGTCGTATTCAACAATAAGTCAACATTTAAGAGCATTAGCTGAAAATTTTAATAATTATTTCCCTGAAAATGAGGATCCTCGTAAAAATAACCTACCTCTGGATTAATAATCCGTTCTTGAAAGATATAATGACTTTATACTGTGTACTTGATTCTCGTGAAAAAGAAAAGCTAATCGAGTTGTCTTGTGATTTCACTATGTCTTGTGTCCAGACATAAAATGCAATCATTGTTTCAATTTTGGAAATCGCTAGAAAAAGAATATCAATCCTTGAGTTATAAAGCTATCAAATTATTAGTCATTTTTTCGACTTCCTATTTGTGCGAAAAGATTTTTTCAACCATGTCAATTATAAAAACCAAACAGAGAAATCGAATGGATGTTAACGCAGCGCTTTGTCTCTCAGAAACAACTCTGCAGCCACGTATGTCAAACTTTCTAACAAAGAAGCAGCAGCAGATGTACCTAAAAATTATAATTATATAACTGTATAACATATACCTATTTAATAATAAAATACTATCTATATTGGTTTTTATTTGTGTCTTAGCTTTCAGCCGGTCCGCGAAATATTTATCCTATTTTCACCTGTCCGCGGGGGCAAAAATGCTGAAGTAGACTGAATATATATAATTTATTCTAAGCATACTGCCTAGTTTTGGAAGACTCATACGGAATATTAACCAAACTTTATAATTCACAATTGTAATCCATAATCACTGATTTTCATGTGTGTAGCTCTAAAGAAGAAATAACACATTTCGAAACTTGTCAGTTGTATTTAGTTGCATCATTTATGTCCGCAACCAGTACAAACCTTCCACAGTAGTCAACTTATGGACATGACCTAGTCTATATATTATTCACTATTCCAAAACATTTTTTTTTTTGCAGTTAAAAATATCCCATTAGATAGATAAAAATTCGCTGTAAAAATTGATATTTTGTATAGATTTTTACTAATGTTATATGGGATTGTTTTGTATAAGAAACTTGTGAGAACTATGGTGTATGCCCTGCCCTTAAACACTTGGTTTGATTATCGAATTATGCTGGGACTTGAGGTGCACGGTTACTTCTTCTTCTTTTACTCAGTTGTTTCCAAAATCTTCGGTCCAACTGCTTATCCTGCATTCAAACACATCTGTCAGTATCGTGAAGTGAAAGGGTTTACTTGGGAACAGAGAAAGAACTTCTGTGTGACAGTGTGCGTTAATCTACGTATGGTATGATGGTGACAGTTATGGTTTTATAAAAAGCAGTGGTTTTTATTGTGAATGTGACCCAAGCCGTGAAGAATAGTAGTAAGTGGTGTACCGTGTTTCATTTTGTATCCCCTCTGGATTTCTTTCCTGCCGCCCAAATTTTTACATACATATAATATACACATAAATATTTAAGAATATTTTTTTTCTAGTTACCTTATTTAACATCGGTGACAATGGCTTCTGATTTAAATCAGTAGGAACTGAATCGTTTTCTTTTGTGAAGACTTTTAACACTGGTTTACTACCCTGAAAAGATTCGTGAACTCTACGTTCACTTCTACGAGCGCTAAAAAACTCAAATCTGAAAAATAGAAAACTCAAAAATAATAAATAATTTATATCAGTTTACATATAGCGAACAAAAACGAAGAAACGAAAAAGGACGAAGAATTCAGTTTCTGTACATCAAATAAAGTTCGGGCTCGTTCGGATTCGGTATGAATACATGTTTAATGCCAACTCCACACTCTTGAGGCACTTGAACGAGTCACTCAGCGAGTGTTTCCGAGGAGAGTTTTATCCTTTCACACGTTCTTCAACACTCGCGAGACGCTCAGTCATTGCTAAGGCTACGGTTACAGTGAAAGCGCGTTCGCTCGAACTGTGCTACGCTCGTACTCAACCGCATTCGGTCGACTGATTCAAGCATATAGAAGTACGCATGTATGGTTACAGTAGAGCTTACCAATCGCGCGAAACTTCTAGAACTAAACATCGCCTCCTATCTACTCGCTCGAATACGTGCGAATATGCCCGAAATGTACTTTGGGCGAACACGCTTCCACTGTAACCGCAGCCTAAGACTTCTACATGATGGAAGTCATCGATATTGCCGCAACATCAACTTTGTGCGCTCTTACTTATTATAATTATTTGGTGACCCATGCATTTATTCACTTTATTTTTATCTCTGTACTCTTTGTGTTTTAGATCCTATATAATTGGGCTTGGCTTGATAACATTCCAAAAATTTAATAACTATATTCGCCCACTCATTCATCGTATTATCTAATCCTTCTATCCATTCTGCCGATGCCGAAAGTGTAGATGGCGCGATCATGCTTGGCACTCACTTCCTTTGACTCGAGAACTAAAAACATAGAGCGGAACACCGCCGAAGCGAGACGAGACGAAGCACAGCGATCGCACCCACTACATTTTTGCACTCGGGTTGCCATGAGTCGCCTCGACGAGAGTATGGAGTTAGCTCAACTATTTCAATCCTACTGGGACATATATGTCCCACTGAAGTTCTAATACATATTACTCAGAAAAAACGTTATTCACTTTGAACTGTCGAGGACATTTCCGTAATTTCAATGCCAAGGTATATTGTACCTAGCTTACAAGTATTAACAAGTTCGTTATTTTATATTATATGTGTAGGTATTATTCAGAACGTTGTTTGATGCATATGTCCTAAATATCATAATTTCATATCATAAACATTTTATACCAAATATGCTAACTTCTTTTATGTGTCGATTGTTTTACACTTTATCATTCCTAATATTTTATATCGAAAATAAAATATTGTATTATATTTTTATTTGTAAGCAATATTAATAATAATAATAATAATAAAATATCTCTTTATATCTAAGATCTTATAAATCATCCCCTAAATAATATATAATATTTAGGGAGTGTACACCACTAATACCGTAAGGTGTACACTACTAATAAACATTTTTTGGGACTATTTTATTTCATATATTTTTTTTTTTAATTTATAATTTTATGAAAACAATAATTTGTTGGATGTCGCTGAAAGCACTACTTGGACACATATATCCCAAAAAAAATACTGTTGGGACATATATCCCACCTCTAATTTCTCAATATCAAAATAGTCAAGTCAAAATAGGTGACGATAACAATTTTCTTGAGTTTTAAAGTATACTTATTAATAATCACCAAAATAAAAATTATAAGCAAAAATATATTGAAATGGTTAAAGTTTCAGTGATTTCCAAGAATTTAGTAAGTGAAAAAGCTAGCTAAATGTCTGGGATTTTTTTCCATAATCGCATCAAAAACAATAATTTTTTGTAAACTGTTTTCCTTCCTTTTTTATAAGAGCTCACATTTAATATCCTACGTTAAATTGTAGAAAATATATATTTTTTTAAAATTATAAAAACCAATTTGATGTCTTTAAGAAACAATATGATCAAAATTTTTTAATGAACTATTCTGATTCACATCTGTGAACATTACTCTACTTTTTTACTACTTTTTTAAGATTCTTAATACAGTCCCTCCAGGAAATAGAGTGAGGAACAATTTGCATATTCATTTCAAATATCTCGAGTCGAGCCGTTTGGCCACAATTTTTACCATACAGACAAATAAGTGACGGTTTAAGGGTTTCTTTAATATACCTACGAAACCTAACCTAACCTAACCAAGACAGTACCACAATAAAGATTGTTTGGATTAAAGGCCATACGAATATAAGACTAAATGAACGAGCTGACACTCTAGCCAAAGAAGCTATCTTCTCAGGGCCAACTCAAAACAATCATCTGGAAATCTTGGATGCATGTTCAATGAATGAAAAATCAGTCTTATGCACATGGGAACAAGAATATAAGGTATCAGTTCAATCCAAAGGTTCTTACTATGGCAACATCCAAACTAAACTTCCACGTTACTGCAAGATAACTTTTATAGTGACTTCCAGAGCCGCAGTAAGGAAAACTTGCGCTAGGGGCAGAGCCGAGTTTTGGCGCCCCTGGCAAATAAAAACAAGGTCTTCAACTCCCAAAATCCAAGTGACAAGCAAAAAAAAAAAAAAAGTTCCTCACGTCAATTACAACGGCGCCCCTTAGCAAGCCCGTCAGCGCCCTTTTCCTTAGTGCGCTAGGGGCCGTCTCCCCGTCCGCCCCCTCCTTACTGCGGCTCTGGTGACTTCAATAATTACTTTAACATTTTTAGTATTCTGTAATATCCAACTGTAGTGACGTCCCTATGAAAGTTATACCTTAGTGACAGTTACTTAAAAAAGAATTAAGTTAGTTACAGAAGCGTAACACGCATGTGCATTGGTGGTATACGGGTGACAGTTGAGGTTAAAAATGTCAAAGTATTGTATTGCTTACATTATTTTGTTGTTATATAATATATATTATGGTATATACATTAATAAAATATAAAAAACAAAACAAAATGAATAAAGAAGCTAGATTTTTTATTACTTCTATGCATTTTCCTTGTTTTGTCATTACTTCCATACGTCTCATTTTATAACCATCCCAAAAAACAAAAAGAAAAACTATTTTTTTAAATAATTTAAAAAAAAAACTCGTATTAAAAATGAGGAATTGGAAAAGACTTTTTGATATTTAATATATTTCATCTTCTGCAATATAAAAATTTACCTACACTCATACATACATATTTTATATATATTTAATTTATATAATTTTCTTTACTAATTATGTTCTTCTTCTTTTTCTATTATATCTAAAAATTACACTTAGAATCAAATGTCCGACATTTTTGTATTCATATGAACTAAGTTATTACTTATAAACACCAGCATTTGGTAGTTACTATGATAGGAACTTTTATAGTAAGATGTTACTAAATATTGTAGTAACTTTTGTCTTATGGAATACGAAATACTCCAAAGTTATTACGATAGTAACTGACCTTGCTCATAGTGACTAATTTTGTTACTATGATCATAGTAACTGAGTTACAGAATTGGTCTGGTTCAGACCAATTCTCCATAAAATTAACATGAGCCCCACAACCAACTGTACCTGTCACAAAACCAATATCAAAGATGTAGCTAAGACCAATAAAGCTTATTAAAAAAAAATCATTTAATTAATTTTTTGAAAGTTTAATTAATTCGTTTCTTTTCGAAAATTAAATGGATTTTTTTTTACAATTGTATTATATAGGTATGAATTGCCGTGGAATCGTAAAGAAAATAATAACAAATTAATAACTTATCGTATGTAGATCTGCGTGGAACAGGCGCATATCCAGAATTTTTCGAAAGGGGGCGCTAGAATTTGCAATGAGATACTATACATTTTATCACAAATTGAGTCCAGGGCCCGCAGCTGTCCAGGGCCCCGCTAGATACGCGCCTGACTTGGAGCTGTGGGTGCGCTTTATTGTGCCAGTTCTGGTTTCAGTTTAATCAGAAGACGCGGTTTATTGGGACAATATTTTAATTCTATTCTTTCGACGAATCCGATGATTTAGTTCGAACCACTGGAATAAATAAGTGTGGTGGGGGTGAAAATAAATATTTGAATGCACTTGTGTCAGTTTTCATTTGATTTTTAATTGTATTAGAATTAAACCTTGGTATTACTGGTTTTAAATAATTTTTACTTTTAAGTATTTTCTCATTTTGTGTCGCAAAACAAATAGTTTGTAACTTTAATACAGTGTTATTAAAATTTAACTTAAAATGTGCGTACAAATCTATTATTCGCTCCTTTTAGAGTTGTAATATTTTCATTACGTTCACGATTATTTGCTTAAAATAAGTTCCTCTTTTGCATTGATTGGCGCATTTATAAGTTTTGCAAGAACAATACTTTGATTGGATGTTCTACGACCATATGACAACCTTCATGAAAATGGCATTCTTATGTTTACATCACGATCGAAATTGTCGTTTCCTTGCTCAGCAATTCTAGTACTTCTAACCGACCACCAACTGAACGCACCCAATGACGAAGGGACTCAATCTAAATTGTGTTGTGTACAATTGAACATTAACGCGAATGTATACTTCGTTATCATTCACTCGTTGTCGTTCGCTATATGTTAACTCGCCATAAGAATAATTATGTAACTTACAATCTGGTAGTCTTTGGTCTCGAAGGAGGTGAATCAATACTTTTCGCGTTGTTGAACGTTTCTATTTGTTGGGGATGATATCGGTTGAAATATGTCGTCTCCTCCGCTTCCTCTATGATATTCCGGTAACTTTGTGAGCGGCCCAATACTGGACTTGCTAATTGGGCAGGAGACATATGCGATTGGCTTTGTTCCTCTTGCTCCTCTTGTTCCTGGTGCTCCTCCTCCACGTTCTGCTCCTTGCTGTGATCGACTGGACGCGCAGCATCCGAACAGTTGTCAGCAACAACGCCAGTTCCGTACCCCTGCCCACAATATCAATTAAACATAAGCCACAATAACACAACATTCACTACTTTACGCATGCATAGGAATTACAATACCGCAGTGGCGAACTGGCAAATTAAATCGGCCCGGGAACCTTTTGTAGAACGGCCTAGTTAGGAAAACAACAAAACAACAAAAAGTACATCAATACAACTCAATTTAAATAAGAAAAATTATATAAAAACAAATAAATAAATAATCTTTGAAATAGTAGAATTGACAAATTATACGAAATATCGACAATATAAAAATAAAAAAGTAAAAAATCACCCTGAAACGATGAAATTACAAATACTTATTTAAAATACTTCCTAAAAAAGCAATAGTCTACATTATAGAAATGGTTAAGAGAATGTGAACCCATTCTGAGAACCACAGTAGTGCGGGTTCGGGTACAGGCTACAGGTGGCACAACTACGGCGGGAACTTCATGATCGTAAGCAACCGAAATATGCTTTTTTTTTTTTCGCTGGTGACGACAAGACCAACACATATATTTAAATAAAAATCACAAATTTAGCGTCCTTCTATAGAATTTTTTATAAATCATAAATCAAGCATATTTGAAACACTAATTAAAGAAGCTATGGGATTATTATGACTGCAGGTTTTTAAATAAAATATGCCATTGTTAGAGTTTTTAATAATTTGTATTTGAGAATGATGAGATGTTGACTGCTTGAAAATGTACCGATAACTATCTTGTGTTGCTAAGTCAGGGACTGAGTAACCGTAGCGGCCAGATGTTTTATGACCTTTTTGGGTAGATAGTCTCTAGGAAAGGATAATACAAAACGTGCCTATTTGTAAGATACCTGAGATTGTAGAATACTAAAGAAACATTTGAAACCGGGCGGAATTGGCAGTAAAAAATTATATTGGATAGTTCATAAACCACTGCCGCCACAAAGCTTTAAATTATACCTTCCAGGCAATACATTTGCAGATTTTTATCTCTGTAGTGCGTTATAGTTGTTTTACGAAAAGGGTATTTTTAACTAGTTGTAATTAACAATATAATTAGCAAATTCAAAATGTGCTTCCAATAAGTTGCATTCTAGTTCTTTCTTAACATAGATTGTTTTATAAAATTGATAAATGTAAAAAATGTGGGTTCAAGATAGACGTACAAACGGGTCTATTCTCTAAGCATGATGTTAAAATTTTAGCGTCAGAAACTGACGTTAATTTTTTTAACACCATTGTTAACCTAAATGCTATTCGCTAAATATATATGTGTTAAAAATATAGCGCGGCGGCGTTAAAATAGCCAGTTAACGTTCTACAATAAGCGCCTGCCGAAACGGTGGCTTTAAAAGTTAACGCTAGTGTTTAGTTTGCAAAAATGGCTGATCCTATTTAAGTAAATGTCATGTTATTTAAAAAAAATGAATAAAACATAAGACAGTAGGAATATTAATCAACTTTCTATTTCTTTTTAAAGTAAATTCTTTACAGTAGAGATAAGAATAACGCTTCATAATTTTTGTTATACAAGTAACCCAGACGCAAGTTCAAGTAATTGTATAGAAAGGAAGTAAATGGAATATTGGAGAGCAGTTTTGGTTTTTGTTGAGACACAGAACTTAAAATTATAATCCTCTGAAAGCTACCAAACTTCACTTATGCCTCCGCCGTGTTTCAAAATATCGCAGTACATTTTAATGGTGTATTATTTGAAGAAACAATTGATGAGATTGATAATGACGATCAAAACAGTGTTATTCGAGGGTAGAAACAGCGTAATAAATCAATTAATTATTTAATAATTAATATCACCGAACACCTTTTTAAAAATAGAATGAACCGATAATTCACATATTATTAAAAAATAAGATAAACTGTTATAATACAATGTAGTATATAAATTGACTAAACAAAATTTGAATAAAAATATGTTAACAAATATTGTATTAACGCTTACCTTAACAAATGCTTTTACAGAATAGCATTTTTGGATAATGACGTCAGACATGGAGTTAAAATAAAAATATTAACCTGACGCTAATTTTAACGCATTTCTTACAGAATACACCCGAAAATAGCCTGTCTGACATAACTTTGTACTGGGTAGCTCACCCTCTTAATGCTATATCACTCAACGTCTATTTCCATTTACATGGAAAGTAGCGAAAATCATAGCCTTTCCAAAACCTGGTAAAGAATCATCATATCCCAAAAATTACCAGCCAATTAGTTTGTTATCCAGTCTTAGAAAAGTAGTTAAAAGAATTATTAAATTTGTTTTCGAAATACACACTGTACCACTGATCAAATTGCTTTCCTTATAGATCAAATAACCATAAATTTCAATTTAAAAAAGACATACTGCTTTAGTATTACTATAGATGTTGAAAAAGCGTTTTACTATTTAATTATTTTATATATGTATTTATCCATTTTGTAAAGTTATAAGATCCTCTGCTGGTGTCCCGTTGGTTCAGTCCGCCACTGCAATACCGGGATTTCAATAATTTTTTAACTATCCATTTTTTTAATTGGGTACTAAACTACACTGAATAAGAAGTGAAACAATATGGAAAAAGCTACAGATAGAACCAGTAGAAAAATAATAGAAGTCAGACATAGCACTTCCCAAGGAAGAAAGGTCGACAAATAATAAATAGCTAGCTAGAACTTCAGGAAATAGTCCAAAAGGAAGATTTCCTAAATCATGGAACAAAACAGTACCTATAATAAATCCCAAATATAAAAGAACTGACATGGAAGAAAGCAGAGAATAAGGCTTACAATAAGACAAAAAGAATCAACTCAATAATAAGTTTGAAAAGAGCAACCTCTACATCGAATGGTTTTGACTACATTGTGTTTTAAAGGCTTAAATATAAAATGATGACAGTGAAACTTTCCTTCAATATTGTATTTATAATACTAGATGTACATTTCGACTGCTAAGCAGCCTTCATCAGTAGCAAATATTTAACGGTTCCATTGTTACTTAGGCGTCCGTTCTTTTGCACATGTCTAAAAACAAATTTAAAATGTGTCCGGGTAAATTTTAAGCGATAGATCTAATTTTCAACATCATAGCAAAAAAATAGTAAGTAAATATAATTAATATAAAAATAATCGTAATAAAAATGAAAAATTTAATCAAATTGCGCTAACCTATGGTGGGTTAGAACGGAGGCTCAAACTACAATCTTACCAAACTAACAACTAAACTTATAAAACTAAGTGGCTAACAACAAAAGTTAGCAAAACTAGTTATCTATGTTAAAACTAGTTGCCATTACTATATAGTGTTTAAAAAAGGTGGTTGGAAATTGTTTGTCGGAAGAGTGTATAGTCAAAACCGGATTAAGCTTCAGGAGGGTCTGGGGCGGTTGGTGTAAGGGGGGCCCCCCACATTTTTAATATAACATATGTCTCTAAAATAGACTTTAGCAAACTATAAAATGAGTTCCTATAGTTTTTTACTTTCTTATACAAAGGACGTAATGTAAAGCACACTTGAATAATAATAATATTTTATTTTTTCAACTGTGTCACTATTTTATGCATTATTTGTACACACGTGCCTGATTTAATATTTTCAACAAAAATAATTCATATATATTATAAAATTATTAATTATAAAACTTTAACATACAACCGGGGGGGGGGGGGGGCACTGTGACCGGGTGGATCGGGGCGGTCACATCCTTCGCCCACCCTTTAATCTGGCATTGCGTATAGTATTGAACAAAATAAGTGAAAAGAACTTAATCAACATGGGCCCGGAAACCAACTGTTTTAAAGTTATTTTTATACAAAACAGTGTGTGGTGTCAAATGAACTTGTTTTATTTTAGAATGTTTGCAACACATAGCTCCTCCATCTCAACACAGGTTTCGCATTTTATTATTATTTTTTTTATGTTTAATTTTTTATTTATTTATTTATTTATTTATTTATTTATTTATTTATTTCTTTATTTCTTTATTTCTTTATTTATTTATTTATTTATTTATTTATTTATTTATTTATTTATTTATTTATTTATTTATTTATTTATTTTTTTGCTTATTTATTTATTTATTTATTTAGTTATTTATTTATTTATTTATTTATTTATTTATTTATTTATTTTTATTTTTCTAAATAAAATATTTTGTTTTTACTATTTATCACAGCGAACTTGTAAAACGCTTATAAATTTTTTAGAATAAAATAACGTAATTTTGACACCATGCACCGTTTTATTTAAAAATAACTTTTAAGTATCTTTGAAATTAAGGGTTTGCGGACCCATGTTGATTAAAAATTGTTCACTCCTTTTAGTCAGTACTATACGTTTTTAAAACTTCTGACCACCTTTTTTAACACCCTGTATACAAAGAGATACAAATAAGATTAAATTACGGAAGATCAAGTATTCTAGTCTACAAACAAGAATATTAAATTGGAAAACAATTGAACATCAAATAAACTAGTTGTTTAAAATAACATTTTATTAATGGAGCTCCTCAAAATAAAAATACCGTGTGATCATAATTTCTTGTCAGTTACATAACAATAAACAATGAGCTTAAAAATATCAAAACTGTATTCTGTCTCTTATCTAAAAATTCCAATTTAACAAAGAACCAATCAGTAACGATATTGTATTGATAACTTCATGTTGTTCGTTAACTCAATGGCGTGTAGAGAAAAAGTAGTGGTTTTTGTTAAGATATATTATTGTTTTTTTTTTTTTTTTTTTCGTTATTATTGTTGTTGTTGATATTATCGTTATTAAGATTGTAATTGGAAGACGATTGTTGATCGAGGTTAGCTCTTAGAGGTAAGTGAAATATTGAACATACATAACCCAATATAAAAATCGAATCTACGTCTATGGGTGCATGTCCTTGGAAATAAATTTGATAACAAAATGTTTCTGTCAACTATTGCATAACTGACAAGAAATTATGACCGCTCTGTACTAAAGGAAGCAGGCTTTACAATTTTCTGACGGACAGGACGTCACTCCAACGACCACAATGGTTGCCAGTATTTTGTGGTTTTCTATATCTATATATATAAAATCGTAACTAAGCTACCTACTCATAATCAACGCCCAGCCCAAACCACTGAACCTACAATCATGAAATTCGGCGAGTATATTCCCTCTATGACGTAAGCACCCACTAAGAACGGATTTTTCGAAACTCATTCTCTAAGTGGGTGAAAAGGGGGTTAAAAGGGGTAAAATATGGCTTCACGGTTTCCTTAATATCTCTTAGGTCCAATAAGATATCGACTTGGTTTTTGCTTACAAAGATTACTCATGTAAATATTAAAAAACTTATTTCAGGATTTTGTTCTAATTGACCCTTAAAGGGGTGAATCTACAATCAGGGTGAATTATAGAACCCTTCGCATCTTCTGTGTTTTTTGTGTTATAACATTCCTTTTTGGCATATAGGTATCTTTTTAGAAAATTTAGAAAGTGTTTTGACCGTTTTTTAAATTTCACCCCTAAAGGGGTAAATTGGTATTTTTTATTCGATAGAATTTCGTCTAGATAAAGAAACATAAAATTCGGGGAGTATATTCCTTTTATGACTTAAGAACCCCCTAAGAAATAATTTTTTGAAATTCGGCTTCTCAGGGGTTAAAAGGGGTGAAATGTGTTTTCACGGATTCCTCAGTATCTTTTAGGTCAAGAATATATCGCCTTGCTTTTGCTTACAAAGACTACCCACATAAATGTTGAAAAACTTATTTTTCAGGATTTTGTACTAATCAACCCCTAAAGAGGTGTATCTACAATCAGGGTGAATTATGGAACCCTTCGCATCTTCTGTGTTTGTTGTGTTATAACATTTCTTTTAGGCATATAGGTGTCTTTTTAAAATATTTAAGTGTATTGACCTTTTTTTTTAATTTCACCCCTAAACGGGTAATTTGGTATTTTATATTCGATAGAATGTCGTCTAGACAGAAAAACATAAAATTCGGGGAGTATATCCTTTTTATGACTTAACAACCCCCTAAGAAATGATTTTTGGAAATTCAACCCCTAAGGGGTGAAATGGGGTAAAATGTCTTTTCACGGATTCCTCAATATCTCACAGGTCCAATAATATATCGCCTTCATATTTGCTTCTAAATATTATCCATATAAATGTTGAAAAACTTATTTCAGGATTTTGTCCTATTCATCCCCTAAAAGGGTGAATCTACAATCAGGGAGAATTATAGAACCCGACGTATTTCCTGTGTTTGTTGAGTTATTAAATTCCTATTTGGCATATAGATGTCTTTTTAAAATATCTCAATGGTTTTGACAGTTTTTCAAAATTTCACCCCTAAAGAGGTAAAAGGATATTTTTTATTTGATAGAACATCCCTTGGACATAGATACATGATGTTCGCAAAGTATATTCCCTCCATGAGGTAAGCATACACTAAGACGGGATTTTTCGAAATTCAACCCCTAAAGGGTGAAATATAATTTCAAGGATTCTTAAATATCTCTACAGACCAATAAGATATCGTCTTGGTTTTTCTTACAAAGATTACCCATATAAATATTGAAAAACTTATTTCAGGATTTTGTTCTAACCCACCCCTAAAGTGGTGAATTTCCGAACAGGGTTAATTATACAACCCATCATATTCCTTGTCTTTGTTGAGTTATAAAATTCCTTTCGGCATATAGGTATCTTCAAAATATCTTGAAATGGTATTGATAGTTTTTAAAATTTCACCCTTAAGGGGTAAATGGGAATTTTGTATTCGATTGAACATCTCTTGGACATAGATAAATAAAATTCGTGAAGTATATTCCCTCCATGACGTAAGCAGCCACTAAGACGGGATTTTTCGAAATTCCACCCCTAAGAAGTGAAAAGGGGTGAAATGTGATTTAAAAGATTCCTCAATACCTCTTAGGACCAATAAGATATCGTCTTGGATTTTGCTTACAAAGATTACCCATACGAAAAACTTATTTCAGGATGTTGGCCGAATCAACCCCATTAGGGGTCTACAGTCGGGGTGAATTATACAACCCTTCGTATTTCCTGTGTTTATCCTTTTTTGGCATATCGGTGTCTTTTTAAAATATCTCGAAATGATTTTGACAGTTTTTAAAAATTTCACCCCTAAAGGGGTAAATGGGTATTTTTTACTCAATAGAACGTCCTCTGGACAAGATACATGAAATTCGTAAAGTATATTCCCTGTATGACGTAAGTTCCCACTAAGACGGTATTTTTCGAAATTCAACCCCTAAGGGCTGAAATGTAATATCAAGAATTCCTTAATATCGATTGACCCAATAAGACATCGACTTGGCTTCTGCTTATAAAGATTAACCATACAAATGTCGAAAATTTTATTTCTGGATTCTTTCCTAATCAACCCCTAAAGGGGTAAATCTATAATCGGGATGAATTATACAATCCGTCGTATTTCCTGTGTTTATTAAGTTATAACATTCATTTTATAACTTAAAAGTTACCCGTGCACATGTTTAGAAACATACTACGAATTTTACACAAATGAACCTCTAACGGGGTGAATCTACACCTGAGGAGAGAGTCAGCAATGTGATCTATAAAGAATCATGACTTACAATAATTGCACGATGATGGAAAACCGTCAATAAACCGTAGCGAAGCACGGGTACTCAGCTAGTTATTATATATTATATTCATAATTTATAAACCATAAATGAAAGACAGGGCTAAAATAGTTTTCAGTTATTTTAAATTTGATATCTTGTCAAAATGGTTAGCTGTATTGTCTGCGGACGAGTAAAAACGCAAAATACAAAGACTAAAGCAATTACTTTTCATTCGTAAGTATTTTTCATTCATACTGTATAATTGAATTAATGAGATTTTGATAAATCTCTCAACATATACTGCGCGACATTAAAAAAAGAACACCCAGTATTTTTGAATATATCGCAGTAATTTTCTGGATAATTGTTCGTTTAGTTTAAGACAAGAAACGATCAGTTTTTCAACCATATCGATACACTGGTTTTTGTCTTAACACGTTTTTGTTTTTAAAATACAGTAGGCGACAATGGATTTTTGTAGCTACAGTGAGCATTCGATTTTTTTTACAGTACATTTCTAAGAGTTTTTTTGATCTGTACATTATGCCTAGAGCGAGAAGACACGCAAATTTTCATGTCTTTGCGAGTTTAATAGGGATCGAATAGTGGGCCTGCGAGAGGTCGGTTTACCTTTTAGAGAAATTGCCACTAGGACGAATAGGAGTCTCAATACTGTGGTGGGTTGCTGTCGGGCATGGTTCTAGGAAGGTCGAACATGAAGCAGGAGGTATAGGACGTCGCCAAAAAACCACACACCTCGAAGATCGTCGCCTTAGACTTTTGACTCTAAGGGACCGCTTCACTTCCACAAGGGTGATTGCGGACCAATGTTTTACAGAACATGGAAGTCCTATTGGGATGCGAACCATTTATCACCGCTTAAGAAGTTTTGGACTGTTTTCATACCGTCCTCATCTTTTGTTACCCCTCACCACTGAGCATCGACGTAACCGTCTGGAGTGGTACAGAGAACGACTACAATGGAACCAGGAATGGAATACGGTAGTCATTATCGACGAATCCAGATTCTGTTTGGGTATGCATGATGCCCGGACAAGGGTGAGAAGGCGACGTGGTGAAAGACGTGATCCGTTAGAGTTATGGTGTGACGGGTTATTGCTTATGGCAGTATGTCATCTTTGGTCTTCATCAGAGGTAACATGACCGCCCAGCGTTACATTCAGGAAGTAGTGGAAAAACATGTTCTACCCTACCTCTACCCTCCGCAGTCCACTGTTTCAACAAGACAATGCGCGACCACATGTAGCCAGTGTTGCGTTAGACTGCTTGGAGCATAATCAAATCAATTTGTTGACTTGTCCACCAAGATCTCCCGATATTTAACCCATTCAACACGTCTGGAAAATTATGGGTAGAAGATTGCAAAATTTACCCCATGCCCCAAAGACACTAATTGCATTTTGTCATGAGGTACAGGTAGCCTGGGATGAGATACCTGGAGAAAATCGATCACCTAATTAGGAGTATGCCCAAATGTGTTAATGAGTGCACAGCGCACTATAGAGGCTCAAACTATTAATGATTTTTCTCGGGATCCAACTCTCCGATTCTCTTCAAATTTTTTTCGTTTTTGCCCTAACAAACATGTATACCCAAATTTATTGAAATAAACTAATTATTACTGGGTGTTCTTTTTTTAATGTCACGCAGTATATATGTTACTTATAGTCATTGACGTTCTGTTATAATTTTAAGCAATAAATTCTGTATGTGTTTATTTACTTTTGTGTATCATATTAGTATATGATACACATATTAGTGTATCTCTCATTTTTCACCATCCTGGTCTTCTCAACTAACATGTAATATGCCTTCCTTTAGTATAGAGCAACTATATTTTTTTAGTCTATTGTATAGAAAATGTGTTTTTCTTTAATTAATCATGAGAGCACTATGGGAGTAATATTAAAAATGTTATTAATACTTGATTAAACAAGTATATCCCCAGTATTGAAAAAAAAAGCATCCTCTATAGTAATATTAGTAGACTTATTATTATGATTAATGGACAAATTTGAAAGTGAAAACGCAGAAACAATAGAGTGTCAGATTTATTCACAAAAACAATATTTTTTAAATGGGGTAAATTTAATAATAATAATAATAATTTTATCATCTTTTAAATTTGTAAATTTGTAAATTTTATAATGTTTCCTTTTTTGTATACTATTTTTAAATAAATATATAAAAATCTGGTAAGATTTTTTAAATAGTAATACCGGTATTCCGGCGTAGAAAATAAATATGCCGGAATGCCGTTAGTGATTTTTTGACCCGGTACTGTAATCCTTACGCATGCACAAATAATAATAAACTTTTACTAATCTACCTCTTCCGGTGAAGGAGTTACTTTCTCCGATGAAGAAGATGATGTATACGTGTCATCTGTGTCATCCTCTTCCATCAATGGTTCCAGTCTTCTTCTTGGAAGCAAACCGCGCATGGCCGAACTTATCACGGGTGGTGCCATGAGCAGTTCATCCATCATCAGTTCTGTGTCATCATCTCCGTTAAGCGAAGATACAGATTGAGGCTGAAGTGGTAGTTAATAATCAGTACATTTCTGAAATTATGTAAAAATTATACTTACAGAATTATTTCCACCATCAGAATTAGGAAACGTTAATGGATCTTCCATTTCTCCTCCACTTGTTGGTGTGCCCCAGATTTCTTCTCCTGACGTGGCTCCAGATGTTTCTTCATCTGGATGATCGTTCTCATCGCTTTTTATTTCTGATTGTCTTAAGTATCTAACATGAGTGAAAAAAAGCTGTAGCCACCACATAACCGAGCGTCATCACAAAATACTTTCTAACACAAAAATTATTATTGCAAAATATAATAACGTGTTATATTACATTACTAATTTCATAATAAATATTTATAATTTATCGTAATCCTGGAAACGTACCTACATATTTGTCCAAATATAAATATTGTAAGAATATGAAAAGTTCTAAAAATGTATTAAACCGTATCAAAAAAGGTCTCAAAAAGTTGTTGTACAGCAACTTTGGTTAAACAATTTTTTTCGAAATATTTCTCTGTTCGTAAATTCGTTCATAAAAGTGACATCAGTAAACTATCCATTCCGGTAGACGGATCAATATAGGCCAGTCGTTCAATCAACGCAGTTCGTCATTTTGCGTCATCACTTCAATGACACACTTGGCGAATAAGTCACTAAATCGATTTTTTTTTGTATATGAATTGTAGACTAATATTGCTCTTCACTCTTTTATTTTACTAAAACATACCTTTTGAAGTCATATTTAGTTTGTGTTCGATAGTCATTTTGAAGATTTACAAATTTTAACAGTTTTTATTTAATATAGGGACATTTGTATTGGTATCGCTAAATAATACTATGTTTACATTTGACATTTTATAATACATTCTGATTTGTTTTAATACTTGTGTTCACATATCTAACTTACAGTAATTTCTAAAAAACTTTTTTATTTAGTTTGTTGTTTATTTAGCAATTTTGTATTTAGTTATATATTTTCTTATCCATATATTATAGATTTCTATTTGATAGTGTGTGTAGTGCATAGTTTTTTAGGTTAAATTCAAGTTATTTCTATTTTCTTCTTTTTGATCATATTTTTGGATCACATCAGTCCTTTTTAGAACTATTTTGTCTATTAGAATAGTTTATTTGCTTCTATTCTGTTCTTATTCTTATATTTTCATTTCATTTCGACACAAGTGACAGCGTACGAATATTACATACGTTAAATGGATGCATGTAAACGTACTTAATATAGCGTCACAAAAAATTGTGACGTTTCCAGTGATGCAACTGCATTGATTGGCTGACTACCCTATACCAAAAGTTGAATAAATCGAGATATTCACGCTCGAAGCTTAAATATGAAATTTCTTAAAAATCCGTTCAACCGAATTTACTCTACATATTTATACAGATTGACTAGTAACACGTTAAAAAAAGTTGATTCGTGTTACAAAAAGCCTAATTCGTGCTTATCTTTAAAAATCTCGAAAAATAATAACTGGTCTGATTACAATACCTCCCTCTCTACATGTGACGGTCGGTAATAAGTTTATTGCTACATTGCAAAATTTATTATTGTTATTTATTATCCAACATAAAGTAACAGAACGCCCATATATGTGAAGTTTCTTTTATTTTGGACCATTGGTTATTTATTGGTACTAAAATTAAGGTTGATGATTACGTAAACATTTTAGATAAATAGATACTTCCAACTATTTAGCAGCATTATGGCAATGATGAACGTTTATTTCAACAAGACAATGCACCCTGTCATGGTTGTTACAGACTGGTTCGCAGAAATGAAAGTAAAAGTTTTAGGCCAAAGTTCTTATTTAAAACCGATAGAACATTTATGTAATGATTTGGAACACCGGTTGAAAGCTAGGTCAATTCAACCAAAATCAATACGAGAACTTAAAGCTGCTCTTCGGGAATAATGGGGTATAATACTTCATGAAGTTATTTAAAATTGGGTGGAAAGTCTTCCTAGAAGAGTGAAAGGTGTTATTGAAGTAAAAGGACACGATTCGTTATTGATATTTTCATGAAAACTCAAAATTTAACGATGTTCGGATACTTTATGGAGGATAGTGTATTGAATAGTTGTTAGTTTTAATTAGTAAAACTCGAATTTAGATTAAAGGTTCTAAATTGTTCTTGGTAAAGCTTCACAAATATTTTTATGCGCCATTATAAGTATCACTATAGCTTTGAAAATGGTTAACGCCAAAACTGCAGTCATCATGAATAAACATATTAGTAAAACTTTACTAGGCATAATTTAAGAAACTTTTACTGATATTGTATGTTATTACCTATCGAAAAATCCTCCATTGTGTGATTCTTCAGTAAATCTTTCGAAAAATGCCATTTTTTCCGAAACAAAATTTCCAGCTTTAGCTGTCCAACTGCGAAACGATTGCGTAAATGCTGTTTGACCTGGATCAGTGTTAGTGGAATGATCTTCATCTTCACTTTCGGATTCAGAAGAGTTTTTAAGCGTTTCTGAAAGTTCATCCGACGTTAGCTTCTCTAAGCTAGAGAGAGTCCCGTATCTCTTTAAGGCCTGGTTACAGTTTCCTAGGGCGTAATAGGGGGGTTCATTCTGGGGAGAATCGTCAGGTGAATCTTCATGATCCTTCACTAGATCTAGGTTTGTGATCTAAATTTAAAATAATACTACACTTAATCTACAAACTATGACTAACTAAGGTAAAAAAACTAACAATTTTCCTTTTAAAAGGACTACTGGTTACTTCGTTGGAGTTACTGAATCTTGAAGTGATGGATTTGTTCATGGAACCTTGGTCGGGTGTGGGTGGTACTACTGCTATTTTGGGAACAACCTTTGGAGCAAACGGATCTACTTTTACTAAACTAGTCGTTGGATTTATGGCCGCTAAACCCATTAACATTAAGGATCCCCATTCATTATCCTCTTCTGATATAGGACCTATGATAAACAATAACATGTCAGGGGTGACGGCACTCGCTATGCGCTACGGACAGTACCTGTATTGTTCTCTCTAAATGAATTCGTGTGATTGCTGTTAATAGGGCACTTGTTGTGTATCACATTGTTATTTGTGTGATGAACATTCAGATTAGGACTGTTGTTGTTCGACAGGCACGTTTCGTGGCATTGCTTACACAATGACACTTGTTCAGGCACCACGGGACTCGATTTCACAGTTACCTGGACACAATTCAATCAACATGCGATCGATACCAAATACAGTGTGGAACATTTCCAACGGCTACATACCTGACTCTCCGTGGTTGTACTTCTGGACGGACTTTGGTCGTGATCTGACAATATTAGTTCCTCGCATCTGTCATCCCGATCGTTTCTCGTCGGTGCAATATGTGAATCGCTGAGTTTTAGTTCCGCCGTTCGTTTCCGCAACTCCTCTTCTGTCCAAGTTTCGGGTTCGGGCTCCTCGTCCGGGCTGTCCGATCTTCTGTGACCCAGTTGACCTTTCATCCATTGTTCCAAATGAATGGCACCGCCTTTATTATTGCATGTTTTACTCAACTGTTTGCATTTATGTTCTATCAGTTCGTCTAAATGTTTTTGCATTTCCAGTGAGACAGAACTGTTTACATACTGCTGTCCCTGTAAAATGACGATTCCCCAATAAGTAAAAATCAAAATTAAACTGAAAGGACGCAAGGTTTGAATGAAAAGCCGTTCTATAGCTAATAGATTTATTTGTAAATAGACTCATATAAATTACAACGATATAAACCATTTTAATATATGAATCCAATTATTATTGTTCATGGTGTACAAGATACCAACGTAGTATAAAAACTAAAGTTTTGCATCTTTATTTTGAAAGGTACTTGATCCATAGGCAGTCAATTTAGACAAATACTTTGATATACGGGGTATTTGGCACAAGTTGATAATAATTACAAAAGAATAAATTATATAATATATCTAAAACTTTGACTCTGCTATTACAGCTTTTTCAGTGGAATCACTATTGAAATCAGAACTGCTAATACACTGTAGATCGTATTCAAATTTAGTCATTTCCCAAAATTCATCATAGAATTGCAAATAATCTACATCTTGAGGCTTGCGTGCTTCAGCGTCTGGAGATTCTGAGGATGATGTCAGCGCAGCGGACGGAGACTGAGGAGAGTCTTCAAGGAACACTTGGCAGCGGGGAATGTCCGACTCCGTCAGAAAATAAGAATCGAAAGTAGGAGAGGAATCGACAGATGGCGTTACTTTAGCAGAGGGTGTTTCTGGGGATTCGTCGCTGTCGGACGGCGATAGGAGAGTGTGCATGAGTGCAAAGTGCGGGTTGGCTACTAACAGGTCGTTGAACAGACCGCTACTCAACTCAGCGAGACGCACCTGCCGTCGCATGGACAGAGACTCAGCGGACTGCAGCGTCGCCACGGAGCACGTGATCGGAACGTCGGGAGAGTCCAACGGACTACTCATCGAGCTTCCGTCCAGGCCGCAATTTACTTGGAATCTACACATAATTATGCAGTAAACATTTGATTCGTGACATAGACATCACTACATCAGCGAAGGCATTTACAGCAAAACATATAAAATCGTTTTTTTCTAAGTGCATGCAGCGAATGATCGTTCTAGATGCGATTAACATAATTGATATTCAACTAAGAAGCGGTGATTAACTGAACACTGTAGGATTACTTACAGTTGTCGCTGAAGGAGGTTTTGCCAAACAGCTTTAAGCTCCATTGTCGGTGCTCTTAGTACTACACATCTTTTACAAGAATTCTTACGTGGAGTTCTAGACAGGTCTGGTCCACAGTGCACTGTGGGGCTTTGCGCATTCTTGCCACCTGGTTCAACTGTTATTCTAAATTCCGTTGCTGCAATAAAGTAAGAACAAAATCCTATAGTATCCTTCTTAATATAAATATTTATAATACAGTGATACCTTTTTTCCTAACGTTGAAATATATTTCTGTTACTTGAGCTAAAGGTAATGGTTCTTCAGTTATAAATAATACTCTGTCACGTGATACTTTGGCAAATAGAATTAAATCACTAAATAATAGAGCCCAGTATGTCCTAATTGTTCGTCCTTCTACTCTGCTTAGGTCACCACCAAATATCCACTGCCTACCGGGTTTACTTAAGACAAAAGGCTGAAAATAATGCAGTAGAAAGTTAGATTTTGTGCCATCATAGTAATATATCATGAAACATGTATTTTTACCTTGCATTTTGTAAAAACTAATCTATTTTCTAAATCCTGTACAGAGAGAAGAGGCCGACCTTCCCCAACTGGTTCCATGAGTCCACCTTCAGATGTTATTTCTCGGTAAACTGCCTAAAATAACAATAAAAAATAGAGTATGTATATAATAAAGGAACAGAAAATATTCATCATAGTTTAGGATTTATGACTAGTGTTTATTCATCTAATTGGCGAATAATTTTAACAAGAAATACTCTTATAAAACTGATGTGATATCTCTGAATACTAAATTAGAATTCGTTAAAACTTTTTAAATTCGTTGATGACGTTGTACTTTTGGCGAACAACATACAAGATCTACTAATACTTATCGAAACAACACTGTTGTCAAATACCATGGCCTTTGTATGAACTTCCTTACACATAGTCATAAACAAAGTAAAATTATACAGTTAGCAGTCAATGGACTAATTGTAAATGTTGCCTCATTGCAGGCTTTTAGTACAAATAGCTTGGTACTAGAATAAACAATAGTTGGAATTTCGGTAGGAAATAAACGAATAAAGATGGCAAAAAAATCGTTTATCATACATCTTATAACGAATCGAGGCTTTAACTTCCTATTTTATATAAGAATAGTTGGATGCCATGTGTTCTCTATTTGGTAATCTAGAATGGAAACTTTCAATCAAGAACACATTAAAATCTGGAGGTTTTTGAAATGTGGTTATATCGACGAATGCTGGAGATCTGAGGGGTGGACAAGATCACAAATTAACAGGTTTTACTAAGAATGGAGAAGGAATAAGAACTCATTCTTACCATTAAGAGAAAAAAAGCTGCAATATTTTGAGCATTCATGAAAGGGAAAACATGAGAAATAATACATCCTATAATACAGGGCAAGATCTTGAGCAAACGAAGTAGTATCAAGTAGGAAGAGAAAGAAAAAAAGAAGAAGAAGAAACCTCTAAATTTTCCAAAAAACATATGTTACAGAAACATGGACAACAATATAGGAATCAAATAGAAAATGGATGACTGCGCCATGAAGACCTATACAATTTTACTTACCGTCACATATAGAGTGGGAGAAATAGAAACTATACCAATTTTATCTTTTCAAGACTTTTACAGATAAGCACGAATTAGGTTTTTTGAAACACGAATCAATTGTTTTTAGTGTGATTTTGGTCTGTGGACACGTGGTAAGCAAATTCGTTTGAACGGATTTTTAAGAAACTTCTTATTTAGGTTCGTAAATACCTGAATTTGGTCAAAATTTGGTACAGATCGTCCACCGGAGTGGATAGTTTACTGATGCCACTTCTATGTGTTTCACAAATATTTCAAAAGAGAGAAATGCTTCGAAAAAAATGTTTAACTAAAGTTGGTATGCAAGCAATAACTAATAACTTTTATTTGAGAAATTTTTTGATACAATTTATAAATTTTCAAAATTTTTGCGATATATTAAAATACAGGGTGTCGAATTGACCAGGTACAAATAGGGATTTGACATGTAAAAACAGATGTATGCGATTTCCTGCTTCCTCGTTGGTTGTATAGAAAATATTTAAATATAAAAATTGTTCAGAATTTTATTTTGAATTTAATAAATTCATAAAAATTAAATTTAATACTCATTTATAGTAAATATTTTAAATTTAAGCTATTTTTTTCTGTTAAATTTTAACCATGTTTGTGCCATGACATTGAAGCTTTTGTTTATCAACTGTGGCTATCAAAATTACTTTAAAATAGTATATTGTGCAACTAGCGCGGAATATGCATTCTGCGCGTGTTGCTCACTATGATTTTCCTCCGATTACCATTTTTCAATAAATAAATAAATAATCAAGAAAATTAAATCCCTTTTACCTGGTCAATTCAACGCCCTGTATATGTGGGTAAGTACGTTTCCATGTTTATGGTAAGCTAATAACTACACATTATGAAACTGTCAACATAACAAAATACGTTAATATCATTTTCAATAATCATTTCTTTGTTAGAAAGTATTATGTTTAAGTACTATGTGGTGACAGTCGGTTCTGTGGTGGCCACAGCTTCATATATTTTACTGAACGTTTCTGAAATGAAAATTCATATCTTACCTGCATTTCGTGTACTACATGGCTAATCACAGTATAATCTTCTTGGTTTGACTTAGTGTTACTTAGTATTGTGCTTAATAATTTCAAAATATCTCTATAATGTTCAAGAGGTCTATGTATAAAACTAGTGATGTCGGGTCTTCTTCTAGGAATGGCCGGCGTCTGTAGGAACCTTACAAAATCAGAATTGGAGTTTTTTGTTTTAGCAGCTAACACACAATCAGCTTTTTTCAGTCCAGCACAATATCTCTTATAAGCTGTTGTGATTTCATACAGTTTTGATTCATAAGTTTTAGGCAACAGTTGAATTTGTGGTTCTCCATCTTCATGAACCAAGTTTTCTATTATATCTTCCGTTATACGCAAAAGCTAAAGCATAGAAAATTTAAATTAGTATAGATGGTATTTAAAAATAATTATTAATATAAACAGCTATAAAAATATCAGCTTGAGCCCGTATCAAGGAAAAGAGAGGCCCAAAACTACCATGTGAGTAGCAGAATGTGAGCTAGAGCAGTACACTCTGTTCCAGAGATGCTTAACATTTTGAAAGTTGCGGTATACTCTCTATAATAATCACCTAATCAAAAATAATATATGTGTCACTGTACCTTTCCATATCTAAGGGCTCTTTCTTTGGTTTAGGCGGAACTAGATTTTCAAATCTAGTAACTTTTACCGATTGATTGAAGCTTTTGATCAATTTGTTCAGGAAAAGCCAACTTCAATACATAAAAAATTAGCTAATGACAACTTAAGAAAATTTAAATTCCATTTAGTTCCGCCTAAAGGTTTGGAATATAGGTACTATTCAAAAATAATAGTTGTCAGAATAAAATGAGGTTAAGTACACTCTCTACCAGATCAGTCTAGTATAGAGCGTGACGTGACAGATTGATCTCTAAGCGAATTCAGGGCAATCTCTGATCAAATCTCTATTTACAAATCAAAAACGCTATTATATACTGCTTTTAAGCTCGCATTCAGAATCAACCTCTAAAGCTGGGTCTAAATGAGCGAACTGATCTTGTAATGTATTGCGTAAGATAACACGCCATGTAACATTTCTATGTAGTGTGGGCGGGATCACGCACACAAGCGGAGCGGATTACAAAGCGCTCAATCTGATCCGCTCTCTGTCGGTTTTAGACACAAACAAAAAAGGAATTCGCTGCATTTCTTGGGACGTGTTTTTATTACTATGACTCGCGAATATGTACATTTAATACAAAATGTACATAACCTAGAACAGATAGTAAATGCTAGTTAATACATTTCTTTAATTATTTTTCGACATGTTTGGCTAGCAATGTAGCTTCTTCAAGATTTTTATGTTTTGTATGGGTATACAGTGTGTCCCACCTTGTTAAGCATGGGGATCTCGAGAACGGTAAGAGATACGAGGTCGCTTAAATTACATCAACGTTGCCACATTAAGAGACCATTTTAACGATGTCTTTGTTCTCCCAAAAAAATACATAGGTTACTAAATACGATTCCGGTTTTCAAATTTTGTTCATAACTTCCAAAATTAATATATTAAGTGATTTTGGTGTGCACTTTCCTAAGGCACTTTTTCATGGTGAATTTACAGAGGTCCTCAATTTTTTTTTTATCGCGTATAGTTTTCAAGTTATCGGGGTCAATTTTAATTTTTCATATGGTGCTCATAGTAGGTTAGGATAATTCTGAATAGAGCTTTTTTTGCTATTCAATCATATAAAAAAATCCTATTTTATTTTCGCAAATAATATGAAAAATTAAGAAAAACCTTTTTTGTTTATCAAAATACGGGGCTTTATTAAAAATAAATTGTATGTCCGAAGTTACGAAAATGTAGATGAACTAAGGCGATCTAATATCAGAATTTTTCAAACAATTAGATCAAGATTATTGCAGAAAGTATTGTGACATACTATTCGAAGGGCACAAAAATGCATTGATAACAATAGAAAATTATTTGAACACATACTGACATGTAGTTTTTTTATTTTCGTTAATTGTTATACATTAAAATATTTATTTTCATAACATATTGTTTTATTATTGGGAAATCGGCGAAGCAGTGCAGTTGCGTCACTTGAAACGTCACAAAAAAAAATGTGACGTCAGGTTTAGTACGTTTATATTCATCTATTTAAAGAATGTAATATTTATACGCTGTCACTTGTATCGAAATGAAATGAAATTATAAAAATAAGAACAGAATAGAAACAAATAAACTATTCTAATAGGCAAAATAGTACTACAAAGGACTGAGGTGATCCAAAAATATGATCAAAGAAAAGAAAATAAAAATAAGTTGAATATAACCTAAAAACTATGCAGTACACACAAAATAAAATAAGATAATCTATAAGAAAATATATAACTAAACACAAATCTGCTAAATAAACAACAAACTAAATAAAAAAGATTTTTAGAAATTACTATAAGTTAGAAAATGTAAATGTAATAAATTACATAAGAACTTAGAGCAAGAAATAGAATCATGGAAAGCATGGTCAGAACGAATACTTTCAGTTAGATTAAGTAAAATAAATAAAATACAACGTACTATCATAATTGTCTATGGCCCAAACGAGGATGATATAATAGAAAATAAAGATAAATTCTGGGACCAACTGACAGAAGCTACAGAAGAAGCAAAAGGTAAAATATATATTGCAGGAGATTTTAATAGCAGAGTAGGGAAACGAGATTCAAAATACAATGGCACAGTAATAGGAAAATGTGGAGAGGATGTAAGAAATAATAACGGAAGAAGAATGATAGACTTTTGTGTGATGCAAAATCTATTAATTACGAATACATTTTTCAACCACAGAGACATACACAAATACACAAGAGAAGAGAAAAGTCGCAACGAAAAATCTATTATTGACTATGTGTTAGTGGAAAAAGGAAACAGAAGTACAATATTAGATACTAAAGTATATAGAGGGTCTGAAATTGGGAGTGACCATTATCTCCTCATCACAAAAATAAGAGAAAAGAAAGAAGAAGAAGTAAGAAATACAAAACCGACCAAAAATCATATAGAATTTGAATCCATAAAAGCATACAAATTAAGGAATGAAGAAATATGTAAGAAATATGAAGAATTGGTTACACTGAAACTACAAAGCCATTTAAAAATGTTTGAGGAAGAAAATATAGAAGAAATATGGACGGTTTTCAAGAACACTTTACTAGATGCAACCAAACAAACGTGTGGTAGTTACAAAAAAAGAGCAGGGAAAAAACAAACAGCCTGGTGGACAGAAGAAATTAAATTAAATATTAAAATAAAGAAAAAGGCATGGCAAGCTTACCTAAATGACAAAACTACAAATAGCTATGAGCTTTACAAAAAAGAACGGAAACGAGTAAAAGAACTAGTCCAAGAAGCAAAAAGACGAAGTTGGAAAGAGTTTGGAGAAAAAATGGAGAAAGACAGTAAAGAAAATCAGAAATTATTTTACAGGATACTGAAATCCTGCAGAAATGAAAAAAAATATGATTCACACTTAATAAAAAATAAAAATGGAGAAACATTAACAGACGATGAACAAATTATGAATAGATGGAAAGAGTATTTTGAAGAATTGTTATGCTCAAACAAGAATAAAGATAACGAGAGACAGCAACTATTAATAACAACAAATACTGAAGAAAGAACAGAAGAAAACATAATAATGACAGAATTACAAGAAGTTGTAAAGAACCTCAAAAATGGAAAAGCACCCGGACAGGACAAGATAACAACGGAAATGATAAAAAGAATGGGACCACAGGGCATGGATGTACTACTGCAAATTTTGAACTTAGTACTTAAAAAAGAAGAAATACCGGAAGATTGGCTAACAGCTTTAATAGTTCCGATACATAAGAAAGGAGACAAAAAAGTATGTAATAATTATAGAGGTATTACATTATTGAGCACTGTAATGAAGATTCTAGAACAAATCATCGACAAAAAGATAAAACCTATAATTGAACAAACATTGGATGAGTCGCAAAGCGGATTCAGAAGGGGAAGAAGTATTCAAGACCATATTTTCACAATAAAACAACTAATAGAGAAAACACACAAACAGAATACTAAGGTTTATCTAGGTTTTATCGATTTAGAGAAAGCGTTTGATAGAGTACCACGCAAGAAACTGTGGGAAATGCTAGAAAATAGGGGAATTAGTAGCAAAATAATTAGAATTATACAGAAAGTATATGAAAATAATCGTAATGCAATAATTTATAATAGTCAACAATCGAGTATTTTTAAAACGGAAGAAGGATTAAGACAGGGTGGAGGATTAAGTCCAACGCTGTTTATAACATTTATGGATGAAATTATAAAAAAGTGTAAAAATGAAACAACAAAGTTCAAGGTTGGATATAGGAATATGCAAATAACTGAAATATCAGAAGGAGTGTTTGCTGACGACGTTGTTATAATAGCAAAAGGACGAAACGAATTACAGGAAAATTTAAATGTATGGTATAGAATATTAAAAGAATACGGTATGACAATGAATAAAAATAAAACGAAAGTTATGGTATTAGGAACAGATGAAATCATAAATATAAAAATAGACGACATTAATATTGAACAGGTTAAGAATTTCAAATACTTAGGAATAGAGATAAGAGAGGATGGAAAACAAGAAATGGAGATAAATACAAGAATAGAGAAGACAACAAAACTTTACTTTGACATAAAGAATACACTCATCAATAGGAAAGAAATAACAAGAACCACAAAAATAAACGTATTCAAAGCTATATACAGACCGGTACTGACTTTTGGCTGTGAGACCTGGACGCTTTCAAGAAGAGAAAAGAGCCAAATACAAGCTTTGGAGATGAAGTATTTAAGAAGAGTAAAGGGTGTGACTAAGATGGATAAAATCAGAAATACAGATATTAGAAAAGAACTCGATATAGAACCGATTGAACAATTCATAGAAAACAGACAACTGGCCTGGTGGGGACACATGCAAAGACTGCAAGACACAAGACAAGTGAAGAAGATCTGGGAGACCAGAACGTACAGAAAGCAAAGAATAGGAAGACCAAGAAATACATGGGACAGAACAGTAAAAGGGATAATAGAGAAAAGAGGAAAAACGATTATAGAAGCTAAAAGAATGACAAGAAACAAAAAAGACTGGGCAAAATTCGTACATGAACCCGTACTGACATAATATAGAAAAGAAGGAGAAAACAAAGAAATACAGCCTACACCATACTATGGTAGAAGGCTTTTAGATATATATATATATACTATAAGTTAGATATTTGAACACAAGTCAGTATCAAAACACAACAGACGTATTGTAAATGACAAATGTAAACATCGTTTTATTCAGGGATATCAATACAAATGTCCCTATATTAAATAAACACTTTTAAATGTTTTAGTAAAATAAAAGAGTAAAGAGCAATATTATAGTCGGATTGCTGATAAGTGACTGTTCGTTGCTACAAGTATCGAAATTCAATACTATATGCTTTCTCTGTCTATATCATTATTATTATTTGCATACCCATAGTAACGTATAGTGACAACTAACCCAAGTTGACAACTAACCTCCAAAATTATTTGATTAAAAAACAAAGCATTAGAAAGAACCAGCATGTTTCGTTGATATCTTTACTAATTAGAGCGCGAAAATAAATTTACAGCAGTACTCAAACGTAAACTTTGGATTAAGTTGTTTATTCCAGCAGATTTAAAATTAAAGTTTGTGAATTTAATAATTGGCCGCAAGCCAAATTTTAATAAATATTTATTACCAGACACTGACAGTTAAGACAAATAACAAAAAACATTTTTAAAATCGCTGAAAAATGGTAACCAGATTATTATATGAATACACTACTTGATACATACATGTAACAGTCACCTACCAGCAATCCGACTATAGTCTATAATTCACATGCAAAAAAATCGATTTAGTTATTTTTTTACCACTAAGTTTGTCACTGAAGTTATGACGCAAAATGACAAACTGCACTGTTTCAACGACTGATATATAATAAAATACTATCGTTTTATTCAGGGATATCAATACAAATGTCCCTATATTAAATAAACACTTTTAAATGTTTTAGTAAAATAAAAGAGTAAGGAGCAATATTATAGTCGGATTGCTGATAAGTGACTGTTCGTTGCTACAAGTATCGAAATTCAATACTATATGCTTTCTCTGTCTATATCATTATTATTATTTGCATACCCATAGTAACGTATAGTGACAACTAACCCAAGTTGACAACTAACCTCCAAAATTATTTGATTAAAAAACAAAGCATTAGAAAGAAACAGCATGATTCGTTGATATCTTTACTAATTAGAGCGCGAAAATAAATTTACAGCAGTACTCAAACGTAAACTTTGGATTAAGTTGTTTATTCCAGCAGATTTAAAATTTGTGAATTTAATAATTGGCCGCAAGCCAAATTTTAATAAATATTTATTACCAGACACTGACAGTTAAGACAAATAACAAAAAACATTTTTAAAATCGCTGAAAAATGGTAACCAGATTATTATATGAATACACTACTTGATACATACATGTAACAGTCACCTATCAGCAATCCGACTATAGTCTATAAGCCACATGCAAAAAAAAATCGATTTAGTTATTTTTTCACCACTAAGTTTGTCACTGAAGTTATGACGCAAACTGACAAACTGCACTGTTTCAGCGACTGGTCTATAATAAAATACTATTATACAATAAGTTCTACTTTTAATTTTGGTTTTCATGTCTATCTTATGATACAGCCATTATTTTGATAGACAAAAAACGTTTTACTTAATTTTTCATATTATAAAAAAAAAAAATAGGACCTTTTTTTACATGATTTACCAAATGGACTTTTTTATATGGAGTACCAAAAAAAAGCTTTATTCAAAATTATCGTAACCTACTATAAGTTCCATATGAAAAATTAAAATTGACCCCCATAACATGAAAACGGTAGGCGATAAAAAAAAAATTGAGAACCTCTGAAAATTCAACATGAAAAAGTGTCTCAAAAAATGGTCTCTACTCAGTGACCAAAATCGCTTAATATTTTATGGTTATGAACAAAAATTAAAAACCGTAAAATTTACATTTTCGTTCATATCTAGTAACCTATGTTTTTTTTTTTTTTTTTGGAACAAAGACGTTTTTGAAATGGTCCCTTAATGCGGCAACTTTGGCCTAATTTAACCGACCTCGTATGTAACCGACCGTTCTCGATATCCCCATGCTTAACAAGTTATTTGGGACTTTCTGTATACATATGAAGATTTAATAAAATTACAATACAAAGATTATCCTAACCTAACGTATCTTAAACCATTAATACCGGATTAATGTTACTTATAACTTTGCATAAAATTGGAGTAAACTGTGTGTTTTGCATACTCCTTACTGTTTTAATATTTTATTCATGCTCGTAGCATGCTTCACTCTCGGACGGTTCACTGGAAGATTGCAATACGTTCGCGACACGTAGATTTAAAGCAAGCAATACCTTACGCGGTACATTATAGGACCGGTTCGCTGATGTAGACCTAGTTTAAGAGAAAATTATTTCAGTAAAATCATTTAAAACTAATTACAAAATTGTTCCATGCATTTAATTATAACGTGCATTAATTATTATGTTACAACAAATTACTTTTTCGACTTAAAGGAGTTGTTTCTTAATTCAACTCCCTTTTAGAACTTTGTAAACCTAGGGGTTGTTTAAAAGATCGAGACCGACTGCATTTGTAAGGAAATTTTCGAAATTTACAATACAACACCAATGAAAGGAATGAAAGATTCACTTAATGAGAAAACAGACTTTGTTTATGTTTTTTACTAATAATCCAATGCCAGGAACGCTTCTTGTGGTAGCAAGTCGGAGGCAGTGCTCCAAATGATAATCAGTATTTTTTGTCCTACATTTTGACTTAATTAATTCTGGAAAACATCTGTACACATAAGTACGTGCTTCCGAAAAGAGAGAAAATTTTGCCACATTCTTAAATTGATATTTCCTCTTTTCTGTTTTATATTCTATTATGCAATGTAAAAATATGTTCTGAAAGCTTATTTTAATAATTTTAAGTATTAAGGAGGCATAATCCTATACTTCTTACAGAATTCTTGTACAAAACTAATGATTTGAAATAAAATTAGTAACAATCAAAATTGGCAGCGATTATTTATTTAATAGGATATTTTTAATTGTAAAAAATCTGCTGCTGGTTGAAATAATTTAATTCTCGTAAGGAATACGTGTACCAAGTGTTATTCCATCATCATCAGTATAATATATTTTGACGAAGGTTCTAAACTATAAACAATCATATCGAAATAAATGTTGACGTATTATTTGAACATTTCAACACAAAGCTATGTGAACATAAAAGTTATTTGATACTCACAAATATATTTAAAAAATTACAGAACATTGTTGTCTGATATCTATTACTAAGTTGTTGAGCGATTTGATGTATAGATATTTTTATTTCAGATTGTTAATTTTGTATAAGGAAATTGTAATGTCTGGAGGTTATAGGTAGCGTTAAATACTTTAGACTGTGTGGACTTCAAATCGGAAAAATCCAAAGCGCTGTTCCGAATTTGAATCCGGTTGCTTGTCCTTTTTAAAAAACAATCTTACCGCAAAGCCCTTTTTAACTGCCTTTTGACATTTGAATAAAGAGACTCATCTTAAGTCTCTATATTCAGTGCTTTTGATAATACCTATATTTTTTAGGCGACCATATCAAAAAAAAGTTCTTTTTTATCATCTAGTACTAGATAAAAAGTAAATCCTTTTAGGCCTAGGCCGATTCGCTTACTTTTTAGGCCGTTGGATGCCAACGCTATCTACGATTGCGATGTTTGTTCCAATAGCAAGTAAATGTTTAAAATTAAAATGTTTTAAATAAGTTTAATTTTTTTAATTAAAATTACTTTTGGTCACCCAAAAAATATAATGTGCACCTTTGCCAAAAAGTTCTTTTTCGTCCTCTCTGTTTGAAGGCGTCGGCTCTGCCTCGGCCATCAAATTCAGATGCGGACGAAAAAGATCCACTTTTTGCCAGTGATACACAAATAACTATTTTGTATCATGCAATAAAGTTGTTAAAGAACCAAAATATATCCATGCTTTTTACAGTGTACAAGATACATATTATAGGCGTTTACGTTTAGTCAGTCAGATTAATCCGACCGATCTGAGTGCTCCCGTTTCGTTCCTAAAGTCAATCGGATTGTTCATAATAGCTTATTTTTAGTCCAGCCGAGTGATCTGTCAAAGCGCTCAGTGCATTTCTAAACAATCCGACGAGCTAGCAGGTCTGCTGGGACTAATTTTATGGTGGCGGTTAGCGCGAATAAATTTTAATCTCACAGCTATTTTGAAACTGATGTAAACATAGCCAAATAAAATGGATTAAATAAGTGCTGTGTGTGACAATTGCAGTATTGTTTGAGAATACAATTTTATTTTGAAACATGTACATTTTCTTTGATTTTTACGCTTTTGTCCATTATTGTTTGCGCCATACATAATATAACTTATTCAACAAAAAATCTTTTAACTTATTCAATTATTGATAATAAACTCATATTATAGGTAAACGCGGCAGTAGTGGCAATTAAAGACAGAAATGTTACAGTTTCATTTAGCGCCAACGCCACCAGACGTCACTACTTAACCTCAGATTTAATATTGCCTACGAGGATATTAACAAAATCTGAGCAATCCGATCTAATCTTGTGACGTCATCAGAACAATCTGAGTAACCTTGTGAATTGATTAAAAGTAAACGCCTATTGATATATGCCTACCTCCTCCGAATTTTGGAAAAGTAAATGATGATCTTGTGGTGTAATAAGATCTCTCCTTTCCGAAAGAGCAGATACAAAACGTGTTACTGCGAACTGCAAGGCAGTTGCATATTGTTGTTCTTTGTTTATTAATTGATACATTGCTCTTTTCCTTGCTTCATCTGGTGTCATTGATGGCTTCTAGAAATAAAAATGTACATTAAAAATATCAATATATCAATTATAAATATATAAATTAAAAAAAAAAAGTACAGGATATCAAGGACAAATTGGAATTTTTGAATGGGAGCTTTTCAAAAGAAACAACTTTTCCTTAAACATTTTTTTAACATCTTTTACGGTTGACAAAAAACTTTGATAATTTTATATGATGATTATATTCCCTTTAACGACTTGAAAGTAAAGTATTTTTATTTGCAAGTATTTAAAGTGCTTCCCATTTTGATTTAAATACATTCACGTCCTTACTTTTGTGTTATCTGTAGCTCGGAGAGTAATAAAAAAATATAATAAAAAATATTGCACTTTCAAGTCGTACCTACTTCAAAGTACAACTTGAAAGTACTTGAAGTTCCTCCAACGCGAACCATTGTCATAGAAACACATCAACCGACACATACACTTTATTTTGATATTGTTTACTTATAGTCTGTTTCTTTGGTTTAAGCGGAACTAGATTTTCAAATCTAGTAATGTTTATCGATTGAATGAAGTTTTTGATCATTTTGTTTAGCAAAAGCCCATTTTACTCATTATAACGTTAGCTAGTGACAATTTAAATTCAATTTATTTCCGTTTAATCGTTTGAAAAAGCCTGCAGTTTAAATTAGTAGTCAAAATAAGTATATTAGATACAGAGTTGGGACGAGTACAACTAAAATGTACTTAAGTACTGAGTACTAAGTACTTTGGAAAAACTGGACTTGAGTACACGTACGAGTACAATACTCATGTACTTCAAGTACTTATTTTCGAGTACAAGTACAAGTACTAATACGTCATTCGGTCGATTATCCGGATAAGTAAAAAAGTGATAGGTATACATACTCGTATATATTTTACTTATAGGTTATAGTTATATGATATAAAAACAACTGGTTAATTAATTTTGTTCGTTATATTAACTGTTGTTAATATAACGAACAAAATTTTTATTTATTACATAAGTACATACATATTTGTATATATATTATTAGAATTAGAACAAAAAATAATACTGTGAAATATACGAGATTAAGATGTGAATTTAGAATTAGTCTTTAAGAGAACAAGTTTTTCAAAATTATCGTCACTTGATGCATTTCTTCTTGGGGGAATCTATTATAGATGCAAAGGAAAATAACCTCTCGACGGGCGCAGAAGAGGGCAAATATGTATGGCTTTTAAAGAAAAGTTTTTTTTAAGATCTTGTAATCATTCAGCATACGGATATTTGCTCTTCTATATTCCAAATATTTCAATAATTGTAATTCAATTTGATTATGAGAATTATTGTTTTTCTGTAAATTCATTGTGGAAATCATATTATCATCGTTTTCACAAAAATCGAAAAAGCTATCTAAGTCATCAGAAGAATATTTATCTTTTTCTTCCTCAACATCCAATAATTCTTTTTCTCCTTCCATCAAAATCATTTTCTTTATAATTTGAATAGTTACATTATCATTACTTTAATTTTTTATTGAATTGTACCAACGTAATTTAAAATTTGGACATAAAACTGGGGCAATAATGGCATCTTTAAATTGCATATTAAAAATTGAATCGAATCTTCGTAATAAATTTTCTATGCAACAATTTAACAATATTTCTCCTCCGTATTTAAATTTTAAATTCTTCATTTTCTCCCACTTATTTTTTAAGGTGGCCAGACTAGGCAAAAGGAAACCAAAATAAATATTTTTCTGGCCTTGCAGGACTTCCAGGGTAGCTGCCAATGGCTTTAACACTAAACAATATTCTTCTAAATATTGTATTTCGGTTTCTTTGAAATAAGTTAGTTCCAGTTTTTCGAACAAAATTGGTAATTTTTTAGTGCATACATAATAGGTACTCGAGTACATTCCAAAAATTTGACAGGAGTACAAGTACAAAGTACTGGGTAAAATATGTACTCGAATACGAGTACAGAGTACAGTAAAAGTACTTAATTACTGTACTCGAATACTTTTGTACTCGAGTACATCCCAGCTCTGATTAGATATAATAAATAAGAATTATTTTATTAATATCATGAAAGGTATATTTTTATGAATATAAATATAAAATACCTACTCGTATTAATAAATATGAATAAAATTTATATCTTGCAAGATTGAACGCATTTCTATTATATTTTCATGTTTGGATCTTGTCTGATTTCACGGCCCCCCGGTTGAGAAACGCTGCTCTATACTATTCTACCATTTATTATTATAATTTATTACATACATTAATTGGTAATTGATTTCTGGTGTCATACATAAAAAATTCAAATCATTATTAAATTAATGACGTTCTCATTTACTATTCATTTACATGTGCAGGGTAGGGCACAAAAACTTCCTTTTTTGGAAGGCGAATGAAAGAAAAGTTGTTGCTTATAAACAAAATTTATTTTTTGATAAAGAAAGAACATAATTTCAAATAATGCTGTTTTAAACAAAATATTCTGAAGGTGGTGGCCATTGTTCTCTATGCACTGATGTAACCGATTTCTGACGTTTCCCTCTACACGTTCCAACATGTACACCGGATTTCGGGTTATTTCCTGCTGAATAATATTCTTCAGCTGAATCAGGTTTGTGGGACGGTGATAAGGTTACAGTATGGCGTGCGTTGTTCAGAGTTTAAATTAATGGTCCTTATTTTATTGAGGAGGAAAATAGACCAGTTACTGTCAGTTCACAACAGTATGTGGATATGATTCTGAACTTTTTCGAACCAGCTCTTGAAGAAATGAACCTAGGAAATGTCTGGTTGCAACAGGATGGTACCACGGCCCACACAACACGAGTTTCGATGACAGTTTTCATGGCAATGTTCCCCGGACGGCTCATTTCAAGGTGACATCTCGTGGCCGCGTGCTCACCTAATCTAACTCCCTGTAATTTTTTTTATGGTGTTACCTCAAGGTAGAGTGTTTAAACATCGCCTCACAAACTTGATTCAGCTGAAGAATGTTAATCGGCAGGAAATAGCCCGAGTTCCGGTGGACATGTTGGGATGTGTAGAGGAAAATGTCAGAAATCGGTTGCATCAGTGCATAAAGAAAGGTGGCCACCACCTTCAAGATATTTTGTTTAAAACATCACGATTTGAAATTATGTTCTTTCAATATCAAAAATTTAATTTTATTTATCTGCAACAACTTTTCTTTTATTCGCCTTCAAAAAAAGGAAATTTTTGCGCCCCACCTGTAGGTAGATAATGCTATAAAATAGATTTTTTTACTGGGGATGCCAAAACCTATTTTGATATATTAAGGAGTGCTGGCAGCTAAAAATGTTTTAAAGGGAACCAATGCTTTAAAGGTAAGTATGTAAGTACGTGAATATTTTAGTAATTATTAATAAAACACTCTAAATTAGTGTTATTGGTCGCTTTCAGTGGCGGCGCTAGTGTGGGGGCCGGAGGGGGGCTGCCCTTCCCAAAAATTGCTCTTGCTCCCCAAGAATTGTAGAAAAATGTATTTTAGAAGTGAGGAATTTTTTTTTTAGGTCATCTCTTGTATTTTCATGTGTAAACGATAAAAAAAAATGATTTCAAATATTTACTGGCCCCCCAAATTTTACTCAAAATTTTCCTGGCCCACCCAGATTTTAAGAGCTACTGGTCGCTTTTAGTAATTATTTAGTAATTTAGACATACCAGAAGCGATTTACATGAATAAATATTGTATTGACCTTCTAAATAGAATTTAAAAAATAAATAAAATAGAATCCCATATATAAGGGACAGAGAAGGTACGTTTTCCGTTTCTAGACCGCCGGCCAGTGATATGAAAGTCATGTGGTCAGATTTAATCCTTAAAACTTGCGTACAGTTACTTACACACGCATAATTTCGAAAAATACTTAATGACAAAACCCCATATTCACTTTCACTTACAAATTCATCCCTGTATACAGGCTGTATCAAAATAGAGGGAAACGATTTCCGAAAAGATGACGTGTGAGCCAATTGAGAAAAAAAAAATGATGACTAAAGTTTACCCAAAGAATCAAATGGTAGAACTGAAATTTCAAAACAAATTTGGTTTTTTAAATGGAACCGTATTGGGTATGTTTGGATAGAGCTTTTGAAAAGAAATAAATTTACAACATTTTTTTAATATCTTTTACGGTTTATGAAAAACTTTATTCTCCATAACGATTCGAAAGTCAAATATTTTTGTTTACAAGTGTTTAAGTGCCTTCCATTTTGGTTTAAATACTTTCGCATCCTTATTCTTGAGCTATCTGTATCTCGACGCATAACAAAAATAAAAATATTTCACAGTTGAAGTACTTTACAGTTGAACTTTCAAAAATACTTCACTTTTAAGTTGTGACACAAAATTTCTCACTATTTTTCGTAAACCGTAAAAGATACTAAAAAATGTAAAAGTAAAAGTTGTTTCTTTTCAAAAGCTCTATCCAAAGATATCCAACATACGTTTCCATTTAAAATATCAAAGTTAGCCTTGATATCCTGTACTTCCGGTTTGTTACTAAAAAATTCAATACTAGCGTATTGTTTGGGTAAACTTTGGTAAACAATTTTTTCCCCAACTTTCTTGCACAACGTTTACGAGAAAAATCGTGTTACCACTATCTGGATAGTCCGTACTTTTGTACGGATCCGAAATTTGAAAAATTACTAGTAAGTTATACCAAGTACTACAGGTTTACAAATTTTTACATTAACAAATGTTTGAGGAAAATTTGCAGAATATTCTGGCCAAACACCACAAGTAATTCAAGGCTGTGAGAGTAAACTACCCAACAACCCATTGAACTGCAAATAAAGGCACGTAAGTGGGGCTGGATCGGGCATACGCTTAAAAAAGACCCTACTGATATAGCAAGGAAAGGGTTCTATGGAACTCTCAGGGTAAGAAAAAGCGCGGGCGACCGAAACAAACCTGGAGACGTAGAATTTTGAAGGAAGCCTAGGTTCAGGGAAAATCATGGGGTGAATTGAAGACAATGGCCAACAATAGAGTCAGATGGCGAAGCTTTGTGGAGTTCTAGGAACCCATATCTACCTTGATAGACCCTGTAGAGCAATGGATTCCAATTTTATAAATACTCATTGAAGATGATTGTATAAGAAAGCACAATAGTTGAAATGCACATTTAGTAAATAAATAAAAGAAGTGAAGAAAAGATACAGTATTTATAATTAAAAGTAACCATTTGTACAAAATGTATACAATCAATTTCAAAATTACAAATTTTCTAAATAACGATTAGAACGTGTAATGATTTACAGACCTCACGCATTCAAAGCTATTTTTAAACAAATTCGTGAACATAATAACACTCCAGTGAAATAAGCCTGAAATCAAATTGGGCGTAGGAAATTGAAACGATCAATTCACGTAGTAATTTCAAATTTTGTTCTTAATTGTCATCAAAACTTGAACGTTAACGTTTAGTGTTGCAAAATGGTTTTGAAGACATATTTTGATTCAATAATATAATTTAATGTCGACAAATTAACTTTGTGAAAATGTTTTATATTTAATAATGGTTGCAATAAATAACATTGTATATAATCAAGACCATAGCAGTAAACAATGGTTACAATCCTCAATTAATTGACACACTTTTAGCCAAAAAACTGAAACAATTAGCCCTTAACAAAATATGTCCTAAAATTAACGAATCTAATCCTATCCAATACATCTCTTTGCCTTACTTGGAGTCTATCAGTAACAAATTAGCTAACAAAATAAACTCTAACAACGTCAAAGTTTCATTTAAAACCTTTAAAGGTATTAAAAAATCTTTAGCAAGCATACTGGACAACAGTGTCGTTTACATGTTAACATGTGACACGTGTGACTCCGCTTATTGGTGCCAAACAGGAAGATCTTTTGCCATCCGGATTGAAGAATACAAAACCTCCTGAAAGAAACAAAAAACCGATTCCACATTCGTTGTACCTCAACTCAGAAAAACATTTTTCAACTTTCAAGCTAGATGTTATTCATTCACAACCAAAAGGCCCCAAATTAAATTTATTGGATGCGCACGACATTATGAAATTGAAAAAACAAGGAAACACCTTTAATGAGATGACCGACTTGTCTACCTCGCCTGTCATAGGATTATCATTATTGAATTTTTATCTGTAAATAGTATTTGAGTTGTAATGATTGTATCTTAGTTCATTGCTTTGAAAATGGCGAAAGCCGAAATTAGTAAGCAGTTAATAAATAAAAGTAGTGAAAATTTACAATGTTTTTTATTTCAACCATTATTAGACATATTTAGATGTTAAGCTTTTTGAAAGTTATAATATTTCAATAAAATTGATTAGCTTTTCATTCAGAGCTTAAATCTTCAAAGGTAGTTCGAGTACACATTTGATCTATGCCAAGCTCTTTGTTCAAAAGACAGAATAAATATGATGATAACCAACCTGTAAAATTAAAATAGTTCTTAATACATCTCTGCTTATTTTAGTAACAGTGGATTGTACAGATGTTCCAGGATTATTGATTTTTAAGTCATTAAAAATTAGATTTTTCAAAATTGTGGTATGACTGCAAACGAATGAGTAGCTAGTCTTCTGTTCAGTAGTGGGATTCAAATAATTCAACTAATTAAAAATTGAAAAAACAGAAAGGCGCACAAACTGCAAAACAAGTCGTAAATATTCTAAAATATATATATTTAAAATGATTTATATTTATTTTATTGATTAAATAATGCAGAAACAAAGCAAAGTTAGCGATAATATCATAAATTTTTATAAATAAAACATAGTACTTGCTATTGATACGAGGGTCACGCTAAAATTATTGAGAATTAGACACATGTTTAATATTTTTTAGGATTTTATATTAAATATGTTCAAAGTAGTTCTCTTCAACTATAATGTACATTATTTCACTTCTTAAAAGCTCCCTACCAATCTTCTTTCAGAATACCTCCAAAATAATCATGAATAGCAACATCAAACTCTTCCTCAGACGAAAATCTTCTGACCCGTACATTTTTACCGACCGCCAACATTATGGTATATAAGAGAGGTATTGTGATCATACCGATTTTGACATTTCGAGATTTCGATGGATTTCCACGAATTGAGGTCCCTACATAACGTTCTGACTATTTTTAGCATGATGTCTGTCGGTCTGTCTGTCCGTCCGTCCGTCTGTCCGCCCGTCCGTCCGTCCTTCTGTCTGTCTTTCTGTCTGTGTACACGTGTAGAGCAAATTCGGCTAAAAGGATTTTTATGAAACTTCATATTTAAACTTCTGCCATCAATGGCACGAGTTGATCAACTTTTGGTAAAATTCGGTTGACTAGAAATGGGAGTTTACTCGCGTCGATTTTAAGATTTTTGCGAATATTTAACAATAGAAAAATATTTCGAAAAAATTTATTTAACAAAAGTTGCTATAAATGCAATAACTAATAATTTTTATTTGAGACTTTTTTGATAAAACGAAAAATTTTTTTTGTAAAAATGTCTAAATTTTTTCATACTTATATGCAACGTTTCCATGGTCATGATAAATAGTATCTCTGTTAGAAAATATTAGGGCAAGTTATTTCTACTCTGCTGGTAGAATGTATTTTATACAAGTACCCTATGATGGCGGTCGGTCCTGTGGTGGCCACAGCTTGTTATTTTTTAAGGAAAAATAAATAGCTAAAAGTTGCACATTACCAAAGCAGGGGAGTATGACGGGTGTTCTATTATTTTTATATTTTTTTCAGCAAAAACTGAAGAATTAAAACTGCCCTATGGAACGACCTCGATAGAGGTAGCGAATCTCAGTCAGGACATGTATATTTGTATTCGTCCTCATCAACTCATCCGTATTAAATAAATAAATTTTTTAAAATTTATGTGAAGTGTGAATTTTCATACATTGCAGAGTTTCGCAGGTATATGATAAGTGAAGGCGGCATTGTGTAGGACAAATTTTGCTTTATAGTAATCACGGCAAAGTGAACAATATTTTTTTATTTTTTTTTATTTTTTGTTTACTTAGGGGTGCTTCAGCTGCTAGGGGAACGATATTTTAAAAATAATTTATCGTCTGATAATCTAAGAGCTTTAAACACCAATTTTATGTTAAAATATTTTTTTGTGAATTTTAGTTCGAATACCTTAGACCATTATTTAGGTTTCTAAATATGTGCAGTATGTTTTTTGTATAGCAAGGTTCATTAAGATTTCTCTGGTTTCGTATACATGACACATAGAATGAAAATATTCCAACAACTCCAATTGGTTATTCAATTTACGCTCTTAAAAACTAAATGCAACATTTGCCAAAATATAACTAGAATTTTGACAAATTAATTTAAACAAAATAAAAAATGGAAAAAAATGTTTCCTCTGCCCGGGAGGGAACCCTAGTATGCTGGGTAGCAAGCGAGCAAGCTAACCATTAGACCAGGATACGCCTTCTAATATAGTGTGTTACATAACTATAACTTTTATACATCGTCAATCAAAAAACACAAAAAATTCGTTATTTTCCGAAAACATAATCTGATTAAAAATTCATATTTTACTATTCTGGTTCACACCAATGTACATTACTTAGAATGTTTTCAGTATTAAGTTGAAACCATCTGGGCTACAGAGAGTGGGACAAAAAAATTTTTGCACAATCTTGGCCAAAATCGCCTCAAAATAATTTATATTGCAAAAATAAAATTTTGATCGTTAATTCACGTATTAAGCTTTCATTTGATACCCTACTCAAACTAAAAAATAATATTTTTTTTTTCGATTAGCGCATATTTGTTTATATTTTTAACGTGATATAGTTTTTAGATGTTTTAGTATTTTTTCTATGTGCAGACAGACAGTCAAACAGACAGACAGACAGACAACAAAATGACGGTAAAGGGTTCTTTGGTCATACCTACAAAACCCTAAAAAAAGCATCACATCATAAATTTATCACCGCTCCCAACCGGATTTGGGTCACCGTGGGAGTTGTAGACCTGATACTTTACTCTTCGGGGTGAAAGGCCCATGCCCAATATAAAGTAGCAGTACGGTACTAAAAACTACGGCTTGGTGAGACTACTTATGGGACGATTATGGGCTGAAGAAGATAAGATAGGTATCTTTCATCCATCCAGCTTAATTGCTTTTAACAGGTCAGTACTTCTAAAGAATACTGCACACAATAATTTTTTCATGTCTCGCTGCTGCTCGGTTATTGTTGGAGTTTCCCCATCTTCATGAATCACACACTACCCTTGGCGTGTAAATACGTCGAAAAAGTTTTGCCACGTCACAATTTCTGAAAAAACAAATTATATCTACCACTATTTAAGAGCTTTAAAGTGTCATGGCAAAGTCTTACATGCTCTGCTTTTTGGAAATGAGAAAGCTGATAAGGCACAAAACGACTGACAACTTTGTTAAATGCAGGTGCTCGAATATGGTTCTGTTAATAGCCGAGGATCCAATAGTAAGTTGATGCTCTTTTACCGCATAAGTGATTTTATTGTCTTCTTCACAGCAACAATGTTTTTTATTCCGGAACAACTGTAGGAGCATTCATGCCACTAAATTCTTTATAACAGAGGTAAATTGTAGGAAAAAAAGGCGTTTATTCATTAAACACTGAATCTAAAATTTCTTTGCACTCACAAGCGCTTAAACTCATAATAAATCATGATTCGAAAATACTTTCTGGTTAATTCCATACTTTTCTAACTAACTTAACTATTAACTTCAAATGCAAGGTAAATAACTGCATAAAGTGATACTTTTGTATTCCACGGCCTACTTGATTTTCTTATTCTATCTATATAGGAAAGAAAATCAAGACTCATTTAATACCAATTGTTCTATACATAAATATAATACAAGAAATAAAAATGACATCCGTTTTCCACGGATTAAATATAAGGTAAGTAATAATGTACCTGGTTTTATAAGTGTTAAATTATTTAATAAATTACCAAATGTAATACCAGGTCTACAAGTATGAAATGCGGATTTTTTTCAAACTTGCCGCGCAAACAGAGTGTATAGTTCAAAGTTTCAACACATATGGCGTTTTGTTAAGTTATCATTAAGTGTCAAATGCGTATAGGTTATAATTTGAAAAGTGATCATATAGTTTTGTTTTACTGTGTTAAAAATGTCAAATTTTGTGCCAAATGAAGAGCATTTGCGGACAGTACTACTGTTTTGTTTTCATTTGAAAAAAACTGCTGTTGAATCATACCGACTGCTTCGAGAAGCTTATGGTGAATATGCTTCATCGCAAGATACGTGTGAACGATGGTTTCGGCGTTTCAAAAGTGGTGACTTTGATCTTACAGACAAAGAACATGGAAAACCTCCAAAACAATATGAAGATACAAAATTGGAAACATTGTTACAGGAAGACGATAGTCACAAAAACAACTAGCAGAGCAGTTAGGCGTTAGTCAACAAGCTGTTTCCAATCGCCTACGAGAGATGGGTAAGATCCAGAAAGTCGGCAGATGGGTTCCACATGCATTGAATGAGAGGCAGATGGAAAAACGCAAAAACACTTGTGAAATTTTGCTTGCACGATACAAAAGAAAGTCTTTTTTGCATCGTGTCATTACTGGCGATGAAAAATGGATTTATTTTGAAAATCCCAAACGCAAAAAATTATGGTCACCATCCACATCAACTGCAAGACCGAATCGCTTTGGCAAAAAGACAATGCTCTGTACTTGGTGGGACCAAAAGGGTGTGGTCTACTAGGAATTGTTAAAACCTGGTGAAACAGTTAATACCCAACGGTACCAACAACAACTGATCGAATTGAACCATTCGCTGCTCATAAAGCAACCAGAATACGAAAGAAGACAGCATAAGGTAATCTTTCTTCACGATAACGCTCCATCACATAAGGCAAAAGCAGTTTGCAACACATTGGAGGCACTCAAGTGGGAAGTGCTACCCCATGCCGCTTACTCAACAGACTTGGCTCCTTCAGATTACCACTTGTTCGCATCGATGGGTCACGCACTTGCCAAGCAGCACTTTTGTTCATATGAAAATGTGAAAAAATGGCTAGTTGAATGGTTTTCGGGGAAAGGACAAGAGTTCTACTGGCGAGGTATTCACAAATTGCCTGAAAGATGGGAAAAATTTATAACTTCTAATGGAGCATACTTTGAATAAATAAACTTTTACTGTTCTTTTGAGTTTAATGTGTTTTATTTAAAAAAAAAAAAAATACGCAATTCATACTTGTAGACCTGGTAAATGAGTCAATCCTGCGCCAGTCCGACGCAAAACGTAACTGGTCTGTGAAAACTTTAAAATATTAACTAATATTTTTGGTAATAATGTCAAAAATTATAAATTTTTATATTAACTAATAACAAAAAGATTTTTTAATGTAATTTTGTAGTCTTTTACAATAAATAAAACAACAATTTTTAGGGTTTTGTAGGTATGACCAAAAAACCCTTATACCGTCATTTTGTCGCCAGTCTGTCTGTTCGGTAAAAATTGTAGCCAAACGGCTAAACCTAGAGAGTTGAAATTTGGCATGCTTATACAACTATTTGACCCGCACATAGTAAAAATATTAAAACATCTAAAAAACATATCCACCTAAAAATATAAACAAATATGTGCTCATCGAAAAAAAAAAATATGTTTTTATAATCCTGAGTAGGGTATCAAATGAAAGCTCTTGGTACATGGATTAAAGATCAAATTTTAATTTTTTCAAAATAAATTATTTTGAAGCGCTTTTTGCCAAAATTGTGCCAACATTTTTTTGTCCCACACCCTGTAGCCCAGATGGTTTAAACTAAAAATCTGAAAAAATTCTAAGTAATGAACATTGGTGTGAACCGGAATAGTACAACAGGAATTTTTGATCAGATTATGTTTTTGGAAAAAAACGCATTTTTTGTGTTTTTTGCTTATAGCTTTGTAACACTCTACACTGAAACGTGTATGCTGGTGTAGTGGTTTTGCGCTGGCTTTTCACCCAAGTAACTCGATCCGAAAGGGATCGAACCCTGCGAGAAGAGACAATATTATTTTTTGTTCTTTTTTTTTAAATTTTTATATTGTTTAAATTATTATTTTTTTAGTTCTAGTTATATTTTGGCAAATGTTGCATTTAATTTTTAAAAGCGTAAATTTAATAACCAGTGGAAATTGTTTAAATTATAATTTAATTCTGTTTCAATGTACAAGAAATCAGAGGGGCTAAACTTATAACAACCAATGGAAGCCATAGGCGCAATTTTTAAAATTCTTAATGAACCTTTCAAAACAAAAAAAAAAAAAAAAATACTGCATATATTTAGAAATTTTAGTAATTTTGTAGTTTTTTACAATAAATAAAACAAAACAAAAATTAAAAATAATATTTTCACTGGTCCGCATAAAAACATTGAATATATTGCTGTTCCATCTTAATTTTTAGGTTGAGAAGCACTGATTTAAGGAACGTATCTGAGGACGAAAAAAAAATGTGTATACCTACAAGAGTTTTCACTGAAACTTTGACGACGTCTAGCACGGCAACAAATCTCCTTGCGAAGCGGAAACTTCTTTGGCAGGGTACCGTTCTCTGTACATATTTACCGCAGCACAAGAATTCTTATAGCACAAAATGTACAGTTGAAACATATAAATTTTTTCGTCATGGGTAAAATTATCCATTTTCTTGTCGAAATATTAACCCAATAAATAGTATTGACAAATTACAAACGGCGATTAACAACAAGTATTGAAACAAAAATTGTTATTATTCATTCTTGTAACTCTTGTTACGAGATTTCAATAAAATTCATAATAATTAAATTATCATTTTGTAAGGCTGGATTTGCTTATTTTATTAAATTCTGAATAAAATATTCTATCGAATAAGGAAAAAATGTATGTACCTATTTAAAATAAGCAAATTGCACGATGTGTTTTGAGAACTACTAGTCGAAACAAAATAGTGCTTCGCTCACTGATATTATTTTATTATATATATAAAAGGCCAAGTGTCTATCTAGCTTCCCGTAACGCTAAGTTCCGTGGTGCTAGCTGGTCTTGCAGCATGCGGTCGGTCACGAACTGTTGGGGGAAGAGTGGTGGGGAACGACATACTCCGACAAGCAGCTCGCTTACCGAAACCAGAGCTCTGCAGTCTTCATTAAGTACATATTGGTGGCTTGACTGAAGAATGTTGTGTCAAGGGCATGTTTTATACGTTGAATTGATGTTACGCAACATATAATGGCCCGCGGACCGAGTCCAGCCTTATACTAATTTTTAAACTTTAAACGACACGCATTAAGCAGCTTTTTAGGACTTCTTAGGTATAATCAGAAACAGCTATACCATTGATGTCCAGCAGGTGGCAGGAGGTCTTCACCACTCAAATGGCGCCCCTTAGCAAGCCCGTCAGCGCCCTTTTCCTTATTGCGCTAGGGGCCGTCACCCCACCCCCCTTACTGCGGCTCTGAGCCTGTATAATATGGTAAAAGGGAAGACAGAAAAAGATGGATGGCAGGAATCCTAAATCAAATGAACGAAGACCTATATCCGGATACACAAAAGGGAGACTGGACATCGAAAGACGTCGTAGAGCGTTATAAACTGATAATAATAATAATAATTATAATAACTTTTTCTCATTTTAATTCTCATAATAGCATCCGTACGGTACTGTGCTATCAATTTTTCTGTTCACTAGCTATTAACAATGAACCTATAAATAACTATATGCGTTTATCAAAGAAAAATGTCAATACTTTTATAAGACATACTATTTTTTTATTTGTGTTCATATGTTTACGTTTCGAGGATATTACAATAATATTTATACATATATATAATGCGAGGATAAGGTGAAAATAATATGATATAAAAAACAAAATGAAATATACTATTAACAAAACATTTATTTCGATACTATGAAAATCAAATATGTAATTACAACAAATAACAAACATAAATGCAATAAATTAGACCCATGTGGTGTTAACTTAAAAATGGCTAAGTAAATGAGATTAATAAATAAATAGAACAAAATGAAAACTTAAAAATATAAAACAAATAAGAATTACGACACCACAACACAACATAAAATTTACAAATGATAAATGTTACTGAACAATATTTAAAATAGAAATATGGCTGCCAATAGTTTAATAAATATTTGTTGAAAAGTATTCATCTGGCTATTATTTATATTTACTAAGCCATATGTCTTAACTGCCACATTTTAGTAGCGATAATTTTGGACATAAAATTGGAATCGACACACATTTTCCTTATTGAGTAGCTGATCTTCCAATCACCATAAGAAAATTAAGTTGAGTTATGAGAATGCTAACATTTTGTATATTGACCGTACTGTTGTATACAGATGAAACATGGGTGCTGACCAACAATATAAATCAGAAATTGATGATCTTCCTCAGCAACTTTTCCAATAATATTAGCAATATTTGCTTTATGAACTAACCAACAACTTACAGAAATACATTCAATCACGCATAGGTAGTTGAAGTAAGATCTAAGCGAAGAGCGCGCGAGTTGGTCCTCAAAATAAATGAAAACATAGACGACCCCAAACATGTCAAAAACAGAGAAATTCGGGAGTGAATAAAAGCTCTGATCAAGATCAGAATTAATTGGCGAAGTTTCGAAAAAGCCCTCTGCTTCTCATAGAAGCTTTGGGAATACTACAAATACACGTAGACATACTGTACACGTTGGCATGAACCATATGTACGTGTTATAGCTATTAAAGCCATACCAAACTCAACTGTGGTGGGTTTTACGTCATAAGATTGACAAATACTACAATATTCAAAAGGTTACTGTACTCAACCCTAGAAGATAGGTGCAGAGCCCAAGGCAGATGCACTTAGAGTGAGCCCAGACCTCGGTAAAACAATAATTAAGGGTCCGGGCTATGAGAAAACAATAATTTCGCCCTACCTCTTCGGAAAATCACAATTTCGGCCCCGTTGATAAATAAAAAACTGCCATAGATATTGTTCTTTTTTATATAACGTGAGTTTATTTTATCATAGAACACAGAGGTTTCATTTCTATAACAACCGTTGATTGACAGCAATGTAAAATATGTTTATTTTAAAATAAAACAGATATTGTCAACTTCTTACTAGTTAACTATACTTAGTATCTTAGTAGTAGTTTCACATTACATTTGCTTGAAAGAAATTTTTTTCTAAATGTATAGCACTCGAGAACGAGTACAAATAGTGAAGCGGTACAATATTTAGTTTAAGGCAAGTCACCTATTTATTTACCTAAACATTTCCTGATCGTTCATCTCCTAGTGCTTCAACAGTGTTAAAAATTGTGAAAGAGTTTAATACCAATGAATGGGTGCGTCTACTCTCAGCACAAGAAAAAGACTAGGTTGTATACGGTGCTTACGAATGAAAAACGACATGAAATCCTTACACTGGTACAAAATAATATTACTATATTATCTAGAAAAATAGGACAAAGTGTGGGTGTAAGTAAGAGCTCTGTTTACAATTTCCTTAAGAAGGAACATTTTAAATCATATAAATTTCAATATCACCAGGAATTATTGCTGAACGATTATTAGAAAAGAAATCATTTTTGCGAAATAATGATGGAGAGAATTAATAATAATAAAAATATAAATGAAATTCTTTTTACCGAGGCTACGTTTCACGTTCATGGTGACGTTAATTCTCAAAACTGTCTGTATTGGAAAAGTTATATTTATGTCATACTACCAGAACACAACGGCCAGAAAAGTTGAACGTTTGACCAGGTTTATAGGAACGCATATCATTGGTCCTATTTTTATAGACGGAACTTTACTGCCCCAAAATATCTGGATTTGTTGGATAATAGAGCAATACCTGCATTAAATCCAGTTATAAATATTCCAGGTGAAGTGTGGTTTCAACACATAATGCCAGAATAATTAAAATATTTTTAAATCATACATTTCCCCAATGCTGGATTGGACGTAGTGGCGAAATAGATTGGCCCGCTAGGTCGCCGAACGATTTTTTTTAGGGGATATATGAAAAGCAAAATTTTTAATGGCCAAAATTAAACTATAGAAGAACTAAAAGCTAGAATAGAAAATTAATCCCACAGAATAAAACCGATGCAATTAATTAATGTTATGCAAAATTTTTACGGAATTGTTTGGCAGTGAATGGCGGAGTATTAGAAAATTAGAAAGATTATTTTAATTTTACTTTTTTCCAAATTTTAAATTTTATGTTTGTTTAATAAATATATTTGTAATTTTTTATTCCTATTTATTACCTAAAAAATGGGTTTATTTATCTCTTTAATCGAGTAAGCTATGCAGTATGTTCTATTTTAAAATAAACGCATTTTACATTGCGGTCAATTAACGGTTGTTATAGAAATGAAGCCTCCATTTTCTAGGATAAAATAAACTCACGGTATAAGATACCGTAACTTGCCCATTGTCCACACAGAAACTACCGACAAAAACACCACAAAGGGGCCCAAAATATTTATAACTGAAGACAGTTAAATACACAAAGAAATTGCGGACCTATAAAAACTTTAATTCCAATTATTGTTACGTGTTACAATTATCGACAAAGAAATTAAAGAAATAATGCAACAAAATCACATATGATACAATAGGATAGTGATTTGTAAATGAAAATGATATATAATCCAATCCCAGGTCCCGCTAATTTGTACCGGCTTCCCCCGTCACTCGACGCCTCTGGCCCAAGGCCTTCCAAAATAGCAATACAAAGACAAACTGATAATAATCTCAAGTTATGTCAGCTGATTATCCCGGACAGGACCGGACACTTTTCAAGAGGTTGAAAATCTCCTTCAAAACGTTCTGAATGATGTGGCAGTGTATTACGAAAACAAGTCACTGAAGCCAAATCCCACTAAAACGCAAGTATGTGCCTTTCACCTACGAAACCGTGAAGCACGAAGAAATTTATAAATTACTTGGAGAGGCCATCTCCTGGAGCATACAGATACTCCAAAATACCTTGGCGTCAAATTAGATCGCACGTTATCTTTTAAACAGCATTGTTATGACACCAAGCTTAACGTCTGCGGTAGAAATAACATACTTCGGAAATTAACAGGGTCCACGTGGGGTGCACAACCGGTGGTTTTACGAACATCGGCTCTACCTTTGAGTTTTTCTGCTGCCGAATATGCGGCACCAGTTTGGAATAACTCGGTGCATGCTAAACGTGTAGATACGGCGATAAACGACACTGTCCGAATAGTAACAAGATGTTTAAAACCAACACCTGTAATAAACTATATCCCATCATTGGGATAGCACCTCCAGATATCAGAAGACAGGTCGCCATAGAAGCAGAAAAATTTAAGGCGGCTACAGACCACAGACACCCATCCATTCCACTGTTTGATCACGAAGCTGAAACAAACAGGCTTAAATCCCGAAAAAGTTTTTTACGTTCTACAACTGCCACACCGCTCACTCCCATGAACCGGAGGATAGAACTTTGGAGGGAGCATGCGTTGGCCACCTGGATTGAACCTAAAGAAGAACTGAGCTTTGGTCAGCAGTTACTATATACAACGCGGAGAGCGCTGAACAGACTCCGTACTGGTGTTACTAGATATAAAGTCAACTTAAAGAAGTGGGGATACATTGCTGGAAGTGCAGAATGCGACTGCGGAAAATACCAGGATTACCAACATCTACTGGTTTGTACAAACATAGGAGGTAGCTGCATACCTGACGACCTCAATGATGCCAATGACGAAGCGCTCTTGGTAACAAGATTTTGGGAGAAGTGTATATGACGTGGTATTGCGGACACGAAATGATGATGATGATGATCCCGGGCAGGGAATAGAAATCTCTTGTCGAAGAACATAGGGACATACAGAATTGAGCGCAATAAAAAGATATGAATAGAGCGAGAAACACAAATACACAATAAATTCTGCATACAACTCTCAGCGCTATATGTGGCAAAAAGTTCGTACCTAGAATTAGTTCAGGCGTAAACAAACTCTTGTTGGACATTGTGAGATACTGTTTTAAGTACCGAAGTGCTATTATCGATTCGACGTAACCGATATAAACTGTACCTTCTTCTTCATTTATTGTTCATGTGACCGAAATCTTTAGCAATCGTTTTACAACTTATGAAGCATACCAATATTTCTATTTTAATAGCTACTACTAATTTTCCTAAAAACTAACATAATAAATATACAAAATATACAAAAAAAAAATTATAAGCTAAAGGAAGGATTGGTAGTGAGTCAATGATATAATGTTTTTTGTTATAAAAATAAAAAATATATAATAAACAGGCGATATTTATTAGATAAGTTGTAAGTACCAATTATTTAAAACATAATTTTGAAACAGGCTTCACAAAACAAGAAAATATGTTTTCTTTCAATTTTATTTCCACTTAAAAATAAAATTGCTTCATCCTTGTTTACTCAACAATTACAATACAATAAAAATTTTAAATTCCCGTTGTGTAATCCAACATTTCCAAGGTCATAATTAAAAATCTCCGTATACAAACTTATCTATTAAATTTCCCCAACATGTAACGTGTCTTGAGTACTGAGTTCAATTTTTATCGAGTGTTCTGTTTGAAAATGTAATAAATGTTGATATTATACAATCACCCCATTACCAACCTCAGAGGTGAACGTGACTTGAGGTAGGTGGAGCCTTCGGCGGCTGTAATCCACGGAAGCAGTATTATTGGAGCACCCAGTAGATGGTCGATGTTGCGTTTGAAATGTTACTGAAGGAAATGTTGCTTCTGAACCATTAACATTTGCTTTAGGTACAGTGACAGATCCGTTTCTGGGGGCGTTCCTCCTGAATATTTCAAGGGTTAATTGACTACCATATGACCTGAAAATAAAATCAAAATTTTAGTTACAATTATAAGTCTTAATAGCAATCAAAGTTTTTTTTTTTTTTTTTTTTGTCGTACGTTAGGCATAATCTAAGTTGTTTTAGACGAACTACTTATTTTATGCCTAAGTTATAATGCTTAATATGCTGCAAGTTCTGACAGCTCGAATTGTTGTGGTAACGTGACGTTTGGCATTGAATAACGGGTGCTTATGCACTTAGGTGCTGCAGTTGTTTGCAGATAAAAGCTTGTGAAATGCACGTTTGATTACAGATATTTTTGTATGTTTAAAGAATGCAGGGTATCGCATGTTCTGTACAGCACATAAAACCTTCTTTTTATCCAACTTAACTTATACATATTACATCATAAAATGTAATGTATAATAAACTTTTTATGTCCATCTTATAATATAATAATGATTACTTTCCCGAAAGAAAATCTCAGTTATACTTCTGGTTACAGCACCAGTACATTATTTACTACAGCCCGCGGGATATATCCAGTCCGTGAATATTTTTTGAAAAGTTTACTTACATAAAACCGCAATTTAAAATAAACAGGAAATCAGAAAGTAAAACATAACTATAATCAAATAATATCCGATTCTTAAAATTATTATTTTTATTAATTTTTACGAGCATTATTTCGATCCACCGCCTAACGATCACATAGACCAGCGTAGCGTCTACCAATACACGCATCAGATTAATTTATTTACTATGATGTTCTTTATGTGATTACTTCTGATCTATACAATAGGTGGGTCAAAGGGCTTTTGTTGCGTTAGTAAATACACTTGCCATTAACCCTCCGTATACACACTACAATTTGCACACTTCCCTATACACACATGGGTCTACGGTGACCTACCGTTTTTTATCATACTTCCACTCGTTTAAAAAATCTGAAAAAATTCAGGAGAATAGTTTGGGATCTATAGAAAGAGAGCATGCATTGGGTGATGGATAAAAATTACTTTTTTAGGTGGTGGTAAGTTCCCGAAATATGGATTAACCTTTGGGACCTATCGATTCGTAGAAACGGGCCGGACACCACAGACCCATGTGTGTATACGGAGGGTTAAAGTAATATTTCTTCGTAAATCTTTAAAGGTAATGACGATATTCCACAGTAAACTGAGCGTTATAATTTTCGCGGAAAATGAAAACTAATAAATGATAATTGTGAGTTATCTATTAACCTGCGATATATGCTTTTCCGGACTTTTTTGTAGTAATATTAAACCTTAAAAGTCTGTCATATATATTTTCGATATATCTCTTACAGTTTAGCCGTCGTAACGATTTTAATCAGTGGTTCTTAACCTTTTTAAGCTGCGACCCAAATTTGAGAAATATGTTCATGTCGCGACCCAAAAACAAAAGCCAATTTTTTTCATTGGTTTATTTTTTTTTAAATCTTCAATTTTACAATGATGACTTTTTTTAACTTACATGATTTTTTTTGATTTATTTATTTATTTATTTTTTTAATAATAAACAAAAGTATTTTTTGATCCAATGGATATTTAATGAATAAGCACGTGTTTTTAATAATTTTTATTGACCAAATTAAAATATATTTATAACTTAACATTTTGAAAGATCTTCAAACCTCGGTCGAATGCTTGTCAAGGAGCACCTTATATCTATTTCAGGATGTAACTTGTTCTGGTATTTGTTTATGATCACACACAGAGCCGAAAAAACAGCCTCGTACATATATGTTGTTTTAACCAGAAAGCATAAAGATCCAGTGTTTTTCTTGAAATTGTATCGAAGAGCTTGGTCACTTTGTATTTCTACTAATTGTTCTTGAAATTGATTAATATTAACAAATTCCTCATGCAAATCACTTACATCAAAATTAAATGGCATTCGAACCCAATTATATTTGAAAATATCGTCTGTTGGGAAATATCGATCAAAGTCTGCTATTAGTTTTTCTAAATGATTAATAATAATTTTCTGTATTTCAAAATCTGTTATATCAACATTATTGTCTTCAAGAAGTCGGGAAAGCGCAAATTTCTTTACTTTAACTTTATTTCTCTATAATTTGAGTTTATTTTTAAAACCTGTAATTTTTTCAGTTAATTCAATAAAAGTATGATTACGTCCTTGCATAGACATAATTAGATTAATAATTTCAAATAAAATATCTAAGAAATAAGCAACTTGAGTAATCCACTTCAACTCGGAGAATTTAGATGCTAATGGGTGTTTCTTTTTTCTCAAAAATATTATGACTTCTGCCCGTAATGGTAATACTTTTTGAAAAACTAGAGTTTGTGACAGAGAGCTTATTAGTCTTACTTACGCAAAGCAGTGGCGTGTGTATTACTCATTATTTGGTGTATTACTAACTTTTTGGTTCGACTCTGCGCGACCTAAGAAATATGCTTCGCGACCCAAAATTGGGTCGCGACCCTAGGTTAAGAACCACTGATTTTAATGTTCCGCATGCAAGATTTTTTCCTACTTATTTCCATCCGTAGACCCTAAAAACATGTACATCATTTAAAAACCGATTATATTTTAGCACCATTAGTTCCGCAGGGTTCTTATCAATTCAGGCAGGGTCTAAATCGGTTAAACGGCCTAGGAATGTATAGCGAACCAACAAATAATTTTCCTCTTTTAAGGAGAAGAAGAAAACTGTAAAAAAAGCAACTATATAAATTACAAAGATTTTTCTAATATGAGTGGTACAATTAAGGGAAATGAGCTTTCAAGGGGTATGCAAGTCAGAAAAGATAGGGAACCAGTGAATCCAATAAATAATAAAAAATAAATTTTAACAAATTCTCAATTTGGCTTTAAATAAAGCGCACAAACATAAGAATGTGAACCAAACAGTTTTTTTTTTTTCAATTATTATATTTTCATATAATTACAGTCTCTAATGTTTCTTATTCCTGTTTCATTTCTAAATACAGCTTTTTTCACTTTGAGTTAAATTGATTAAATGAACGTAGGAGAGAAAGCAAGGGAAGTGGTTACGTCCGCACCTCGATTTGCTCTTTAAGTAAACCCATATTTCCCTGATTTAAAATTCAAATTTGCTCTTATAAAAACCATTAGCTTTTAGTGATAAGGCAAGCTAGAACTTTAATTTTAGATTGTGATTTTTCTCACTTGATATATGCAGGATATATTCGCATGCTTCGCGATCAAAAGTAATTAGAATGGACTTTGGAATTTAATTGAAACTATATTTTAAATTATGTCCTTAAAATAGGAGTCTTAGGTAAGGGATTATACAGTATACGAACTTCAGTAATTTGGTAACATGTGCCCCTAACAGGTTAGGCAGACTAATATATTACCCAGTTATGTTGGTTGCTTATAAAGTAATTTTCGACCGCGGCTTCTACAGACGTCATTTGTATAACTGAAGTTCTTAAGTGGAAAACATAACTTTTTTCTTTGTTTGAAATTATACAAAGTGTCTCAAAGTATTATGGTTTCGAGGTCATTGAAGTTTTAATTTCTTTTTAAGATTATTTATAATAATATGCACAGTAAAATGAGTAATTAGCTGGTGCAGGGAAGGCAGCGGGGCTATGCTCTTCCAATTATTTGCATTTGAAAAAGAAGAAAATCTTTAATAAAAAATAATAATAGTAACATGTATTATTTTTATTTTACCCATTTTAAATTAATATTTAGTTACACTGAAATGATTATAACTTGAATTAGAATTGCGCCGCGTTTTGCTTCCTAAAACAAATGTTATTAGGATGGACATACGCCAAGCAGGGCAAGAGATCAAATGCTCAAAATCTTTGTACGAGTGTAGGTGCCGGGTTGAAGCGGGGGTGAAGGACGAGTAGTGATTTTTCTCGAGAATTTCTCGAGAAAAAGTTTTAATTCTCATTTTTCATTTCTCGAGAAATGTAAAATTTTCTCGACGCCTTTACTTTAGTACTTTAAAGCTGATTATAATTTTATCCTCTACAATATTTTCAACATTAAAAAAAGATGTATATTCTAATAATTATATAATTATTTTTCTCGAGATTTCTCAAGAAAATAAGTCTAATGTCGAGAAATCAGAAACACTAAAGACGAGCAATAGTATGTAACCTGTCGCGGCCATTACAAGGAGGTCAAAACATATTTAGTCCGTAGTTTTAATTATCAGTCGGAGTGCTTTATTTTGACATTTGTTTGTAGTTCTGTGTTATTAGAAGATTAATGTGTGTTCGATGTTTTAATAATTACATTATTATAATAGTGTTTTATTAGTGTATTTGATAATAATTTACTCGCTATATTTTCTTAAGTTTATGTGATTATGTTTTAGGTACGTGGCGAATTTGAAAAAAAAAAAAATAAAATAAATTTTAAAAATGAATGAGATTGAAAATAACGTGAATTCAATTTTAGAACTGGTTTCGAAAAAGAATTCAACATGTGATATAAAAATTAGACTTAAAACCGTAGGACCACCAAAACCGGAATTAATTTTAACGAGTTCTCAAGAAAATAAAAAACCAATACAGCAAGGAAATTTCATTCAAAAACATTTTTGAATGAAATGACATTCATAAGCATTTGCCCTAAAAAAGCTTTTGCCGAACCAGAAAATAATGCCACTGTGTATCGATAGAAATTTTTATGTTCAACCAAATTTGAGATTTATTTGTTTTCACTTGATTTAATGTTTAGGTATGCAACTCGGTATACATGAAATCGTACAAAAAGAAGTTTACTTCACTGCTAATTTGGAGTCACCTCACTGACAATCTGACGTTATTGCACTGCTGATTTCAGAAAAAAGTTGTTGCTTTATTCATTTGTCAATGAACAGACTTCTTTAAAAAACTGAATTGTACTCGTTTTATATGAGGAGGCGGACTAAAATTTTGTAAATATACATGGAATTTAAAGTGATAAGTATTTCCAAAGTTGTAAAATAGGTAAGATATTGTAGGATAGGTTTAATTGGAATAAAGATTCTATCTACCCTTTTAAACATATTTGTACACTTTTGATTTCAATTTTACAATATTCTCTAGTTATTTTAGTTTAGAGAGATATACAGTTTCAAAACTGCGTTCCATATTCTGTGAATAAAGCAAAAGCTGGAATATGATAATTTAATTGATTTTTCGGAGTTCAAGGACCCTGTTAGAAACGTATTTAAGCTTAATTCCAGAAACTACAGCCGTTGTTTCTGTTACATCTGTTTAAAATATGTTTCAAAATACATCATTAATTATATTTTTTATTAACTGAACTATTCATTTTTATTTTAATGTATCGTATTTTTATTTTCATAGTTTATAGAAAAAAATCAGAAGAATATGGCATTGAAAAAACATCCAAAACGGAAATTCTTTATAAAACTTTTTTGTTCGGAATAAGTCACTATTTCCAATTATCACTCTATCTCTTAATATAGGTATATTAAAGAAAATGTATATCTGTCTGTCTGTATGTTACTTTAAAACTCGAAAACGGTTGATCCGATTTTTATGCGGTTTTCGCCAATGTATTGGAAATGTATCTAGAAAGATTTTAAGCTATATATCATCGCGATATGAAACCAAACAATCAGAAAAGGAATTAACAAATATTTAAAAGTCAGTCAGAAAAATGTTGCTTGCACTACGTAAAAACTGTTACACCGGCTAAACTGTTAGGTGTACCGGAAAGTTTTTTCGTTTATTTGGTATTATTAAAATAGAAACAAATCGGATGAAAAAAATGTACTTTATTGAGTAAAATAGTTACCATTGTGATCTATAACACTCTGCCATTTATCAGGAAGAGAAAATATTCCCGATATATAAAATTCATGATTTTTTTAAGGTAAAAATTGTTCAAGGCTCATTTTAACATGGTTCATATCTCTAAGTATCTTGTTTCTTAAAAAGTTTTCCAGTGACCGAAATAAGTGATAGTTGGAGGATGAAATGTCTGGTGAGTAGAGTGGGTGTGTTAGAACCTCCCAATCAAGTTTGGACATTTTTTCACATGTCTTTTTTGGATGAATGAGGTCAGGCATTGTCGCCTTGAAGAATAACTTTTCTTCTATTCACAATTTCTGGCCAATTTTTGGTGAAGTTCTGATTCAGTCGATCAGTTGTTCACAGTAGAGATCAGAATTAACACTTTGCCCCGGTTTTGACATCTCGTAATAAATTATTCCTTTATATGGCTTTCCAGATCGAAGTTCATCATCCAAGCATAAATTTCCTGATTTAAAATTTTTAAACCACTGTTGACATGTGCGTACACTTAGTTTATCACCATAAACAGTGCAAATGTTGTATGTGTAGCAACTGTAGCAGATTTTTTATGGTACTCATACAACATTAAACAGCATAAAAAATGTTTTGATGAAAATTCTTCCGCCATTTTAAAATGCAAGGGTTTAAAATGAAACGAAAACAATAATTAGGTACTCAAGATTACAGAGTTTAATCAAAACGCAAAAGACGTCTGTTTAATTCAGCGAATAAGTCGTGACTAGTTCGCATACTGCACTAATAATAAAAACGAAAAAACTTTTCGGTACACCTAATATAAAAGATATATCGAAAATATATATGATAGGATTTTAGGGTTAATATTGCTACAAAAAAGTCCGAAGAGCACATATCCCAGATCAACAGATAACAATAAGCGTTTATATGTTTTTATTTTCGAATAAAATTATAAACTTTTTCAGTCGATTTGCCTTTGCCGCCTTTGTTAGTTTTCTGTTAAATATTTTCGTAACCTTTCGGGATATGAAGAAAAAATAATTCAAAATGAAAAATGTCCGGTCTAAAATGGTTACGGTTGTTTTTCTGGTAGGAAAATAGTGGGTATAGGTACTTCTTCTTCTGCGGTTTCAGTCCAAGGATTGACTGGCAGCAGCTCTCCATGCGTCTCGTTCCTGAGCCAGTCTTTTTAGTTGAATGTAAGAGAGGCAGCCTAACACCTCCTTCATTTGTCCAATGTAGTCCAGTCTACGTCTATCCCTACAGTTTGTTCCATCTAATGAGCCCTCCAGTATGATATTTATTAGTCCTGTGTGTCTTATAATGTATCCGATCCAAGATTTTCTTCTTTTACTTAGAGCATTCATCAGACACGGTCTCTCTCCAATCTTCCGAAGCACCTCTTCATTTGTGACTCTGTCCACCCAAGTCAGTTACTCCGAGTTCCAAGTCTCACTGCCGTGAAGCATTACATTCCAAACGAATGTTTTCACCATCTAAGTCTTCACCTTCTAAGCTCCAAGTTGGTATTATTAGAGGTAAAAAGTGTCTTTTTTTGTTGAAAGCTATCTATCTTGGCCTGATGGATGCGACTGACTGTCCTCTTTGCTTCGTCCATCGGATGTGATTTTGCTCCCAAGATACACAAACTCGTCAACATTCTCTAGTGGCACTCCTCCTATAGTCAATTTACCTTTTGTTTTGCTTTTATTTAGTCTAAGGTTGTACAAGGTATAGGTACTGCTAGTTCATAAATATGCTCGTGTTCCATTAAAAATATTGTCGCAAAGGTAACCGCACAGGTCTGGATTGCGACTATGTGTCACATTAACACATGTGACTCATAGCTGATTGATTAAAAAATTATTTTCAGCGTCTTAACAAATATAAGTAACTAATGTAATACACACGCTGCATTTTCGTAATTAAGTTATACTTGTAATAACAATTGAATAGCGAAACTAAGTTAAACGGAGGTATAAGTAATGGACGTTGCACGGAAGCCAGTCAGAGGAACCTTGCCAACTCCTTTACGAAGTTCTACTCAGCCACGGTGACGACCAAGAGTCCGACACCATATACGAGTACTTCTAGACCAAACAGCCATGTGACCGGAAAAAGACCACCAAACTACTCGGCAGGTTGAAGGCAATCCCGGCCCGCACGGTGTGGGTGGGAGACTTCCCCCAACTCCCAGGGCGATTTCCATCAAATAATGTTGATGTAATTTATAATTATTTAATAAATTCTATTGTTAAAACCAGTAATTGCATGAATTTCCATCAAACCACCCACGTGACTATAATTCTTTTATGAGTAACTTGAAACCGGATACCCAATTGTTTCCATATTTGCACCATTGTCATCTACGTAAAAATATAAGCTATTTCAAAAGTTTGAGTGGAACTAACTGGAATTTTCATTCTCATAGGTTGTCATGAGCTCTCTTTTTAAAGTTTGAAGTGAGTTTTTGCCAAACAACATGATTAAAAGCCTTACTTAATCGCTAAAAGCTACTATAATTGAAAATCTAGTTCCGCTTAAACCAAAGAAACAGGTTATACTTAGTGGCGGATTAAGCCTTCGCCGGGCCCAAGACATTTTTGATTTACGGGCCCTCAACCTAGAGGCGTTGAAAGGGGAAAGGGGAAGGGTTCGTTGGGCCCTTGAAAATTACGGGCCTAAGACAATTGTCTTTTTTGTCTTTGCGAAAGTCCGCCTCTGGCTATACTAATAGTTTATTCATTTAATGTTAATCATAGTTCTGCTAATAAGTGATTTAACAATGGTATTGGGTTTATTTTGAACAGCCTGTATAATATGTAATGTAAGAACTTAATAAATACACTAAGTAAATAAAATGTATATTAAATTTACTGAGTAAGTATTTAACCCTCGTCATAGTTATATTTCTGTTTAACATGAAAATGCTATTTAACTATGTATATTTACCCAAGCTTTTTATCTCATTTATACAAAAGTTTTTATTACTGACCTTAACAACTGACCTTTCACACATTACTTGACCATATTTCTACATCTTGCGTGACCATATTTTTACGTTTAATAAAAATTACTTATCGTTTGCTGCTTATCGGGCAAAATTATCTTGTCCATTACAAATAAGAAATGTAATTTTTGTAAGAAATATTATACTTTTGTCATTAGAACAAGGTACCAATTCTCAAATATCGAATACCTAGGGCCGGTTTTTGAAAGCCTAGTTAACTATAACCAAATATTTAGAAAATGGTTACTATGGTTACTTATAGGATTGTTATATTGTAACCGAGTTTAACTGAAAGATTAAACTCGGCTAAGCTTTCAGAAACCGGCCCCTAGTGTCGCAGAAAACTTAAAGCTGCGTTCGGAGTTCTTAAATTAGTAGACTGTAGACTTGTGCTAATAGTTTGTCATATGTTAAGGCGAGCAACCGTTCAGACCTCTAAATTTAATACGTTGTACGTTGTTGATTGTGGATACAGAGCCGCAGTACGGAAAACTTGCGCTAGGGTCAAAGCCGTGTTTTGGCGCCCTTAGCAAATAAAAGGTTCTCATCTCTTATCAAAATTCAAGTGATGAGCAAAAAAAAGGTCCTCACCTCCCAAAATCCAAGTGACGAGCAAAAAAAAAGGTCGCCTGTCAGCGCCCTTCTCCTTAGTGCGCCCAGGGCCGTCCCCCCCTCCGCCCCCCTTACTGCGGCTCTATGTGGATAGTTTTGTAAACTTTGTAGTTAGTGAGTTGTTCTAATGAGACAGACATACAGACACATTGGCTATCTCAGTCTACATCGGAAAGAACGTTTATAATATATGCCTTTGCATAACCCAACAAAATGTCATCGCGCCGATTACAACAAATCTCGCCCAAAATTACAAAGACGAACAGTAAATATGATCAATTTAGGTAATTAGGTTAGGTTTAGTTAATAAAAATCTAGGAAAGCAGAATTAGGAAAACGATAATAGATAATAAACAGTTTACGAAGCCACCGTAGTTGGTCGAAAGACACACAGATGTTGCACTATTCGTAACTCACAAATTTCCAGAGCTGTAAACGCTATCTCGAACATTAAAACAATTCACTAAACATATCCATAAAGCACAGTGAATAGTCAACAATTTTAAAGAGCTCTGAAAACACCTTTACTGTAATTGTTCGAAACCATCTCGTCCAATGTTATTTACGATTTGAATAATGTTTTCGGTCATTTTTTGAATTGTCACAGTGTCATCATTATTGCCTAAAGTTAGAAAATTATGTGCTCGTTCGAAGTTGTTTTTAAAATTTATTTTCAGTTTTTAAATATTTAAGCTCGCGAATAACGAATTTATCAACCGCCAATAAAGAATGCGGTCACACATATTTTCTCTTCGAATACCGAAACCGTGAATAAGGAGCTTTGATTATATACTTGAGGAGAATATACTAGGCCGACGATGGTTAAAAGGGTATGGTTCGATCTAGAAGGTTACCAAAATTAAGCGATGCTATCCATTCGTTCAGGAGAAAGAATAGATATACAAAAACTCACATACGTTTATTTGAATAAATTCAAATACAACAAATGGGAATAAAAACTATGAACGTACGTTAGGTACGAGTAATTCAAATACGTTTTTGATCGTTTACATGACATTGTGTGGAACAGATATAATTTATTTATCGGTTCTCTGTCGATCAATCGCCATGTAAATTCTCATGAACTATATTACTTTTCTCAGCAGAATTGTTTGTGCAAGACGTGATTTTATTTCCAATATCAAAAAATCGAATAAGATATCAAGTGCTTTTGAAGGTACAAGTAATATTTTTACTTATATTGTTGTCAAGAATACAAAAAGAACGTATATTCTATAAGAAAAATATTTCTTTTCCAATATTTTAACATAAAGTACCCGGCGTTACAAATAATGTGATTTATAGATATTTTCACACGTGTCGGTCAATACACAATACAAAGGTCAAAATCCTCATTTACACAAAAAAGGATATAAAGAAACGACATAAGAGGAAATAAGAAAAGAAAAGGTATAAATGATTTGTGCACCGAATTTTCATAAACGACAAACATGTTTAGAAAATACAAAAAAAAATTATTTATAAATATAAAATAACTATTTTGAAACTATTAATTTCGCGTGGATTATTTAATTATTTATTTTCTTTAAAATACGCACTAGATATGTTGGAGGTTATTGAAATGATATAAACAATACTTACTAAACACCGATCTCAGTCCATTATCATACTAATTATTGGACATAATTCCGCCAAAGAAATAATATGATTTATTAAATTATTAATGCTTTTCAGATTTAACTAGTTTTACCAACTTTTATTGCTAGTAACTTAGTTTTTTATTAGTTTGGGAAGATTGAGCTTTCGTTGTAGCCCACCATAGGTTGGCGTGAGCTCTTAAATTAGTAGACTGTAGAGCAGTGTTTCCCAACGGGTGTGCCGCAAAATTTTCCAAATATGCCGCGAAATTTTAAAGAAAAAAAATCAGCTGTGGCCACCACAGGACCATTTATACCACCGCATGGAAAAAAATGGAAAAAAAATGTGTCAAGTAATAATTGTTAGTTATTGCTTTTATAGCAACTTTTGTTAAATAAATTTTGTAGAAATCTTAAAACCGACACGAGTAAACTCCCATTTCTAATCAAAAGCTTAAATATGAAGTTTCATAAAAATCCTTTTAGCCGAATTTCACACAGAATCATGCTAAAAATAGTCAAAACGTTATGTAGGGACCTCAATCCGTAAAGATCCATCGAAATCTCAAAATATCAAAATCGATATGATCACAATACCTCCCTTATATATGTTGGCGGTCGGTAAAAAACTAGCGTTATAAATTTCTTCTTCTATGATTACGTAAGTGTGCCGCGAAATTTTTCTTCTTTGGAAAATGTGCCACGAGAATAAAAAGATTGGGAAACACTGCTGTAGAGTATAGTTGTGCACTGTTGATTGTCAGTAACAAGTTTGTCATATAGTAAGGCGAGCAACCGTTCAGACCTCTAAATTTAATATGTTTTACGTTGTCGTGGATAGTTTTCTAAACTTTGTAGTTAGTGAGTTTTAATAAGACAGACATATAAACACAGTGGCTATCTCAATCTACATCGCAGAGAACGGTTCATTGTATGCCTTTACATAACCTAAAAAATGTCATCGCTCCGATTATAACAAACTCACCCAAAATTACAAAGATGAACAGTAAATATGATCAATTTAAGTAATTAGGTTAGGTTTAGTTAGTAAAAATCTAGGACAGCAGAATTAGAAAAACGATAATAGATAATAAACATTTTACGAAGCCCCCGTAGTTGGTTTAAAGACACAGATTTCGCAATATTCGTAACGTATCTACTAATTTCCTTAGCTGTAAACGCTACCTCGAACATTAAAACAATCTATTTAACATATCCATAACGCACAGTGAACAGTCAACTAATTTAAAGAGCTCTGAACGCAGCTTAAGTGTTATTTTTCAACATAGTCACCATTTAGATTGAGACACTTGTCACACTTTGTGACGCATTTTTGTATATGTTTGTCGCAAAAATCAGCCAGTTCTCACTGTTGTTTGAACTTCGTCATTTTCCGGTCGTCTACCACCCAGAAAGTTCTTGAGATGGGAGAATAAATGATAATTACTTGGGACAAGGTCGGATATACTATTTTTTCGATCATAATGTATTAGAAAATTTATAATATTGGAATTTTGTTTTGGTCAATAAATATATACACAAACATGCAATATAAAAAATTTGTTGCACGGTTAACTGAAAAAAACAACAAAATCAATTTTTATTGTTCGTTCCATCATTTTTCATCTATTTTTCATATGAGTGAGTTGCTTTATATTCAGTTTTAAAAATTACGAATGTAATGCAGTTATTGAAATGCTTTTGTTAGCTTCGTGTAAATAACTGTTTGATGGTACTATTTCAGTCAAGCAGAAGTTTTTTATGTGCATAGAAAAACACTGTATTATTATGTTTTATAACATAACTAGGCAATTGAAATCGCGCCGGAAGGTAGTTATTCAGCATTCTAGCCCTCTGTTGACCGCCTTCAAATACTGGATTCTACGAAGCCCTGTAATGCGTGAAAATCCACACTTCTTTCCACTAGCATGTCCTATTTAAAATCGTATAAGTGCGTAGACCAGTGGCGAAATTACAATGGCGCAAGTAGTTTGAAACCGATTCGAAACTACTGATTCTTGTCTAACTGAATAGAATTTGTCACTCATACACCTGTGCTGCTCCCACTTATATACCCTATAGCAGCGTTTCCCAAGCGGTGGTTCGCGAACCCCTGGGGGTTCGCGAAAATAATATTGTAATGGCGGAATTATAAATCGCCAAAGAAAATTAAACGCAAAAAAACAAATTAAAAATGAATATGCTGTTCTGTCAAAAAAAACCATTGAAGTTCTATTACTCTTTTGCACAACCTATCTATGTGAGAAAGGATTTTCAACATATACTTATCTGAAAGATAAATACAGAAACAGGATAAATGCAGAACCTGATCTAATACTGAAATTGTCATTGTTCTATCAAACAGCCACAAATATCCCATTAAGAGTTTTTTCAAATTGAACGTATGCTTAACTAAGAACCAGTTGAATTTTGTATTCATTTTTTATAACTATCATTTTAGTCTTATTAATGTTTGTACATGGAAAATATGGAAAATAAATGTTCTACCAAATTTTATTGTTTTTTTACCTGTCATTAACGACTACATAGGACAATGTTTCCCGACCGGTGTGCCGCGGCACTTTAGTGTGCCGTGAAATACTAGAAGTGTACTGCGAAATTTTACAATTTTCCATTTACAATTATATTCAATAACTCATAGCTGATAGCTCATAGAAACGAGGACTTTCATCACTTGTATTTTGGAAGTGAGGACCTTTTTTTGTCATCACTTGTATTTTGGAAGTGAGGACCTTTATTGTCATCACTTGTATTTTACAAGCAAGGTCCTTTTTTTCCTAAATTGTTTTTGGTCCTGAGCCGTGTTATAATGAACTGGCTGGGTCAGTAATTTCTCGATAAAAATGTAGGTTCCGGTCCATACCTGCCCCTGTAAAATAATTTTGTCTTCTAGCCCCCTCCCCAGGAAAAAATTAGGTGCGCGCCTTTCTGTAATCATCTGCTTTTAGTGCGATAAAAGTATTTTCTAAACGAGGAATAACAAACTACAGATACGTCAATATTGTTATAAAGCGTCAACTTATATTTATGAAATGTTCATAGATGTTGTAGATGTGGTACCGAAATACTAGACATAGTCCCTTGACATTTTGAACATACAGTGTTTTTATTCCTTATGAGAAAAGTAAAATAACCTCGAAAAGAGTATATTTGTTTTTCTTTTCTTTGCACAGTATGTACTGCGCATAACTTTTATAGCACTAATATATTTATTGGTAATTTTCCACGTTGCTAGTAAAAATGGCAATAAAAACAGGGTCATATAACCAGACGTTCTTAACTTGTAGCTACATTGTTTGCTTAATAATAATTTAAATGCCGCGTGTTGCAAAATTAAACACGATCAATACAGAGATATTTGTAACGTGTATTACGTCTACATGGAAGAAACACAAGTTATATACAACTAAATGATAAATGTGACAAACGGAAAGTTGAATGACACTACGCTGTGTTATTACAATCGATGAGAACACTAGTCACGAATATGTCTCGCTAAATTTGTTTTCCAGTACTCAATTATAATATTGAAACTCAAAAGTTAAAAATGCGCTAAACTATAAATAATAAGGGTCCGGACATGAGTACAGGCTATTCCAAACGTTTAAGCGGAACTAGATGTTTAAAGCTAGTAACTTTTATCAAGAATTGAGAGGCAGACGATTGCAGTGGAGGACAGAATGGTTAGGAAGATATGGGAAGGATTATTGAATATCCGTCAACCAGTGGGGTGACCTCGCAAGGGATGGAGGTCAGCTAACCGAAGACCTAACTAGTATTGGTGTACAGGGAACATGGAAAGACCTGACAATGAACAGATCAAGATGGAGAACTTATGTCAGTGAGTCCAAAAGTCAACCAGATTGACAGTGCCCAAAGAAGAAGAACTTTTATCGATTGAATCAGTATTTTGGCCAATTTGTTTAGCTTTGTAAATCATACTTGCATTGAAATTAGTTAAGGTTAATTGTCATTATAAAATGTCATAATTTGTTATAATTTGTATGTCTTCCAAAAATTTAAAAATGTATTAAATATTTAATTTTTTATAATAAATGCCACTTAATACTAATTTCGTGAAAACTTAAAAAATAAAAGTCCCGTTTAGTTCCGCTTAACCCTAATAGATGAACTATAGCTTAGTAAAATATACTATTAAAAAGTATAACTTTTTAAAGTATAAGGATCCACTAGGCCGTAGCGCATGCGCCGCAGATATCGCCTCATCGCATCTTTTAGGTGAGTGCGTCCACTAAGCTACAATGAACACGAATCTGACGAATCACACTTTTATATATTTTAGTTAAACTACTAAAGCCGCATTCGTATCTCTTTAAATTAACACGTTGTAGACTGTTCGTTGTTACGCTGTAAGTTATGTTTCTATGCATTGTTTTAATGTTCTACGTACCGTTCACAACAAGTTAGAAATTAATGTGTTACGAATAGTCCGACATCTGTGTGTCTTTAAACCAACTACATAGCTTCGTAAAATCTATGTATTATCGTTTTTATATTTCTGTTGTCTTAGATTTTAACTAACTAAACCTAACCTAATTACCTGAATTGATCATATTTACTGTCCGTCTTTGTAATTTTGAGCAAGATTTGTTAATGATGACATTATGTTAGGTTATGTAAAGGCATACGATTACTACGGTGTCGCTGATAGACTGAGATTGCCAATGTGTTTATATGTCTGTCTCATTAAAACATCTCACTAGCTATAAGCTAAAAATATCCACAATCCACAACGAACAACGTATTAAATTTATAGGTCTGAACGGTTTCACGTCTTACCATATGACAAACTTACTAATGACAGTAAACAGAGTACAAGCTACAATCTATAAGCTATTGATTTAAGAGCTCTGAATGCGGCTTAATTTGAACCAATCACAAGCCTTGGAGAAAATGTTAATTTTGATAACTGAGTTGTGATTATGAAGGGATATATATACGGAATTGTTGCCTTTACAACTCTGGCTATCATTTTAAAAACTACAAATAGACTTATGCTCGATATGACTTATGCCTTAAAACTAGATGTAAGCTAAAACTCGATGTAAAACACAAAACTGCCTAGCAACGCAATGCGTTTTAATGAGTTTTAGCTTACATCTAGTTTTAAGACTTTTATGCAACCGGGCATTAGACAATGACGATGGAGACTGTAAACTATTTTTAAAAACTACGATTGAATTAATCTCGTGCAAGAAGTGAGGTTATGCAACTTAATTTCTGCTTAATTTATACCTACTAATTTAATTGGTAAATCGGACATATCTAACGCTGTTGTGTTTTTCTAAATTAATAAATATTTTAAAATTATTAAAAAAATAGATTAGAGCTTAATTTGGATATCTAAATAAGTCTTCAAGCTACTTTAGCCTTGACCCCCTCATTTATTAATATGATAAAGATTTTCAATTACATAGTTTTTATAAGAAGTACCTACATAGGTAATTTTTTTTTACTACGCTTATGCAATTCTCATTAAAATCGCTAATCATCTAAGTGTCCGGACCCAGTTTATGGAGCTCTCTTTTATGTGTTCTAATATTAGATTTATTAAAAATCAATTATACATATTTGTACTTAATTATAGATACTTGAGTTATCAGGGAAAATAGAAAGCATTTTTATGTTTTGATTGATGTATTGATTTGTGTTCATATTACAAGATTTAATTTTGTTTATGTGTACTAATAATAGCTTGATAAAATCAATATTTGTGATTTTTATTTAATTAAAAGTACTGATTTTATGCAGTATGAAATTTCTTTCACATAAGCAGTCCACAAGAGGTTACCCATTATCGAATCAACCACACAATGCTAACTTAATTTGGCAATTGAAAACTATTAATTATCGCCTTTAAATAATAAATTGGAGGCATTAAAAGTGCACATTTGTCAACGTTTTGGGAGTTCAAGCAAGAGAAAAAGGCTAAGTGGACTGTTGGAAAATATGCAGTCTGTGTGGTGACTGACAGAGCAATTCGAAATTGCAAAATTTGTTCTGAAGACTTCAGGATGAACAAGAGCAGTCTTCTGACGTAGATGATGATGCTTTAAAATCATTGATGGAATAGAATGCAAGCCAAAGTACTCGGGATTTAGCAAGCAAACACAATATCAAAGTTTACTTGAAAAGCGCACTCATCGAAAAAAAATAAGTCTCAATGAAAACGTAAAACCTCCTATGAAGAGCACCAGGAGAAAAAACGGTGCTGGACCTTGCGCCTTTCAATTATCATCTTTCTGGATCAGTATTTAATTGCAAAAAATTTCTCTAATGAAGACCAGGTCCAGGAATTTATCAAGAACTTATTTACGTCAAAACTGGCGAATTCTATGCAAAAGAAATCGAAGAGTTTTCTGAAGTCATAGCAAATGATGGAAACGTATAATAAGAATAAGGTATTTATTTTTCATTTAAAAATAACATTAATACAATAGGCGCTCAGTAATGTGAACTAATAGCAACTAAACATAATATTAAATTGTTCCAATAATCGAAAGTTTATTTTAAAATGTTTTTGCACTTTCTTGGATGTCAATTTTTCTACTAATGCATTTTCCTGCATTTTCACAATACGAACTAATCAGCTAATCGAATACATTTCTTTCCCTTTAAAGAATATCCTTATTAAATACTTCTACAGTCTCTAACTTATTTAATTAATTGTTTATTAATTACTTTTTCCATAGCTTTCACTTACTATCGCCCTCTATATGGTGGCTTGTGATGTACAAATGGGAGTTGCAAATTTTATAGGTCGAAGTTATTATTAGATTATACAAGTTAAAAGTTAATAACCATACATATTTTCTAGATAACCATTTATTTTTGTACACGAGTACTTAAAATGAAATGATAATAAACTAACTTTTAGACTCACCAACATACTGTATTATTCCTCTCCTCCGAATAATAAACAAAGGGAAAAAAGTGCATTTTTACATCACAACCACTAATCCACGTATGTTTATTATAAATGTCCGGATTAAATGTTATATTAAAGATTATTTTTTACTGGAGACGGATTGCTTCATTTTTAAATTCAAAGTAGGTCTTCCAAGTCTTTTTATTTCAGATTTATCGGTCGAAGAAAATGGGCCTATTATTAAACTTTGCGCATAATTCATTCTTACGAAAATAAAAACGCTGTTAAGGCACATGCACTCGTTAACACATTAGCTAATCTACTAAGTTTATAATGGCCGTGAAATCTGCGGTCTTCAATGGGTTCAATGTGCACTGTGTTTGCATTCTGAATGCAAACCAGAGACTGCTAGCATATACTACAGTAGGAATGTAAAAAAGCGCAAAATTTACCAAAAAAAATTTTTTTTGGTTAATTATATATAATAACAAATATATTTCGTCCATAATTATTTCGAAAAATTTAATATTATATTTTCTTTAAGTCTTTTTTTCGGGTTGCGCAAACCTTGAAACCAAAACAAAAGTCACCCCTGATTTTCGCAATACAAGTAAGTCCAATCTAAATATTTTTTTCACTCTCCACCCTCCAACTTATTTAATTAACTGTTTGTACATTAGATTTTTTATAGTCTTCACATAATATCATCATATATCATAGAAATCTATATAGAACCTAATGTAATATAGACCAGTGTTTCTCGAACCTTCGACAGTTGCGGACCACTCAGAATTCCATATTAACCGCGGACCACCAACGTCAAGAAAAAACATTTATTTTGCGTAAAGGCCCATTATTAATACTAATGAAATATTGTGTGCACGGACCACTAAGAACTGACCCGCAGACCACCTGTTGAGAAACGCTGATATAGATTGTTCACTATAGTGATAGTTCATTTAACGGAGTATTCACATAACCGAGTAGTATGTACGAAACGGATACTTAGTTAAATCACAGCCAATACTCAATACTAAATAGGGTTAATGACCAACTTTAATGCATCCAAATAGTCCACTTGGCAGTGTTAATCTACTCAAAATTATTTCAATTGGATTTGGCATAGTTTCAAATAACTTCAAGATAGCAATAATCACGACATTTTTCAAATATAAAAACATATGCCCAACAAAGCAATTTGATAAAGAATCTTGATAAACAGTAGTTAAACATATAGGCGGAGACATTTTTGACAAATGAGCGTAAAATGCATTCTCTCTAACAGTAAAAGTTTAACAATCCCATATTATACGTATTTTAAGAGGGAAAACTTCGTGACATGTTTCTCGTTAAAAACAGTGGTAATAAGCAAAAAGGAAATTACCCTTTATCGCATGCAAAAAGGCGTTGAAACTTGTATAAACTTGTATAACTTTAAATTAATGTTTACCTTATCAGATTCAAAATGTCAATCTCGGGCATCATGACGACATTATGTTTGTCTACGAATATGATGTAGTCACCAGGAAGTATTCCAGCTTTTTCCGCAGGCATTCCTTTTTCAACTCTTTCTATTCTTGGAGGATGAGTCCATACGACAGAAAAACCAAATCCGCTTTTTGCGGCTCTGGTTAGTTTTCTTGTCGTTGTAAATGGTGTTCTACCGCATTTGTTACCTATGGCTTTACGTTGCTGAGCCGCTGGAATTGCTTCTGGACCCTCCATTGGATCTAATTCTAAATATCTGTAACAAAAAAATTTAGGTTAGTATTCTTTTCAGAATATTAATAAAACCAACATCTTATAATTAAATAAACGTAAAAAGCCTTATTGCTATTAATATTATCAATTGTTAATCGCTATTAACGGTTGCAGTACTGTAGTGGTCAGCTAATTCACTTTGTAAGTGTAGGATCGTGATATCGATCTCCAGTACGTTCCTAAAATATTTCAAAAATATTTTTGGCCATTACAATCGGCGGTCACTCAGCCTTCCCTTAAATGAGTACTTGTATTCCTGAGTTAATATTCGGAATATGGGGCGTGTTTCATAGAGTACGTAAGGCCGGCGGTTTCGGGTACCGTAAAAAGTTGTCGTTAGGTTATGTCAGAGGATGACAGTCACGACCTGAACATCTCTGGCACCTAGGCATTATCTCATACGAAATAATAATAATAATCGTTGTTAAAGGGGTGAAAACTGATAATTGTTGTAAACATAAAAAGCGAAAAATCATTATTAAATCATCTATTTCAGATAAAAATTCAATTAAAAACGCTAGATAGGTTTCATTAATATATTTCTTTTTCAATACGTATTTCAGCTATTACGCCATTTTCAAGAGTTTACAAAATAACTCTAAGAAATAACATTTTTTTAAATATCTCGTTTATATGATGGTCAATTGTTTTGTCAATTTGATAGTCTTTTTGTAGAGGAAAATATGAAATATTTTACTCTACAAATTCATAATTTAACCTTCTTTGCATCTCTTATAATAAAGAAGTTAGAAATACTTCAACAGATCTCGATAACACTCGAAGTCTCATTATGTGGGTTAAAAAACTGTACATGCATGCCAAATTTCAACACTAAGTCCAACCATGTGGTCCCACAAGGTTGATACCACAAGTATAAGATACCAACGACAACTTTGATTTTTTAAATGGGAATGTATGTTGAGTTGAATATCTTTAGATAGAGCTTTTGAAAACAAACAACTTTTACCTAAACATTTTGTTATATCTTTTACGGTTTACAAAAAACTATATTCTCTATAAATCTGCGTTCAGAGCTCTTTAAATTAGTTGACTGTACACTGTGCATTGTGGATAAGTTTAGTAGATAGTTTTAACATTCAAAGCAGCATTTACAGCTAAGGAAATTAGTACGTTACGAATAGTGGGACATCTGTGTGTTTTTAAACCAACTACAGTGGCTTCGTAAAATGTTTATTATCTATGATCATTTTCCTAATTCTGCTGTCCTAGATTTTTACTAACCAAACTTAATCTAATTACTTAAATTGGCCATATTTACTGTTGTAAGGATTACGCCTTTGTAAGTTTGGGCAAGATTTGTTGTTATCGGCGCGATGACATTATTTTAGGTTATGTAAAAGCATAAAATGTAAAATTTATCTACGATGTAGACTGAGATAGCCAATGTGTTTATATGTCTGTCTCATTAAAACAACTCACTAACTATAAGTTCGGAAAACTATCGACAATCGACAATGTATAACTTATTAAATTTAGACCTCTGAACGATTGCTCGCGTTACCATATGACAAACTTGTCATAGCCTATAGTTGACTAATTTAAGAGCTCTGAACGTAGTTTAACGACTTGAAAGGAAAGTGTTCAGAATAGAATTTGAAGGTCATAAACCGTAATTATTTTCCTGCCTTAATATAATTCTAGGCTTTACATGTTCTACCTATTGTTCATTTGAATTTCCCATTCATTTTCCTTTGTGAACACAAAGCCTAGTTAAGAAAGGACCAAATATTTTTCATTTCCAAGATTAAAAGCTGATTTGCTTCTCTGGGAGACAATGACCGAAGTTTCTAAATATATATGCCAACTGGTTCGATATGAAATATCTTCTAAACAATTTTTATGAGTTTTCTTCAATTTCCAGATGAACTCGGATAGTTTTAGCGAGTAATGTATATGAATACTTAAAAACTGTTGGAATTTATTTCCTTTCAAAGTTATTTGAAGTTCACTGGACACAATTTGGACAAGTGAGTTTTTACTCGGCTAAGTTAAGAAGTATTGAATGTGAAAAGTTTTGAAGTCTAACCTCGTGCACTGTTTAAATATAAATAATCAATATTTCAAAAATTGGGTTGTTCAAAATATTTAAGTCAATATATACATACACTCACGCCATTTTCTCATTTTACTAAATCAAAATCAGATCTTTAATTTCAGTTAATCTCTTTTATTTCATAATATTTTCTTCTGCAAATTTAACAATTTTATCAAACTTTATTTATGTATAATTTTTTGTGGTAATTTTAAAACTAAAGAAGAATAATTTTTCACCACCATTAATGGGAAGGATGCAGTTGTTTCTGCAAACATAAAAACCCCAAATACGGCTCTAAAACTGATTAGCAAATACGTCATCCACCATCTGCAATCGTTAATTTTTTTCAATTCCGCGAGCGCCGATAATCCTAATTTGCAAAGATATGAAGATGCACATAGCAACAAAGATATTGGTTCCGAAGTTCCGAAATCCAGAATGATGAAAATACTTGCTCAGCAAATAACGCTTTATGCACCAGATCGTTCATCAATGATGACAAATTCTTCTTCTATCAATGTCGATTGACGATCCACTCAGACTCTTTTGTATCAAGACATGGAAAATACTTAGCGAATGATGCAAAGAGGTTTTCTAGTGTCTTTTGAATTTCTGGCAAAGTTGTTAGTTTATTTAAAGATGTATTTACGTCTGGAAAGTAATTAAATTGTGAATTTAAATTGGGCCTTTTCTGATCCACAGCAGTATTACGTTTGTTTTTAAGAAATCATGATTGTACACCTATTATGTACCTATCAACAGATGAAAGAGACATTCAGGACGATCTGCAAATAAAAGGCTGTGACAGATTCAAATATCTTGGATGCATGGTCTCAAAAAATGCATTGACGGAACAAGAAATAAATAGACGACTGGGACAAACAAGAACATGCATTAAGCAGCTAACCCCGTTCTTTGGAACAGAAACCTGACAAAAAGGACAAAAACTACGATATACAAAACTATAGACCAAAGTATTATGATATACGGAGCAGAGAACTGGGCTATGAACAAGAGGATTCGAAATAAAACCACGGCTACGGAATTGAATAATGAAAAAGATGTTGTAGGGTCACAAGAATGGATAGGATCAGAAATGATGAAATAAAAAGAATAATGGATGTAGAAAAGAACATTTTAACATACAAAGAAGAAAATAGATTCAACTGGTACGGCCATGTTAGAAGAGCAAATGAAGAAAAATGGATAGTGACAGACTGGAGCCTAATAGGACGAAGAAACAGAGGTAGACCAAGATCATTTCGGGATAAAGTAGAATAGGTTATGGAGAAGAGAGGCCTAAAAGATAGAGAATGGAAACATAAAAATAACTAGAGAATCTGACTGAAAGAGAGAAAAAGACGTCAATCGTACAAAACCTTGATAAATATATATGATTATGCAAGAAACCTGAAATGTTCTAGTAAATAAGACATTTTTTTTAAATTTCGCGACACACCTGGATTCTTTCGCGACTAGGCACACACTGGTTTACATGAGGTGCATTCGGCATAAGCTAATAATCTACACATTCTGCATAATTTACACAAGAAAAGTTCGGCATAAAGTTTCTATGTACTCTGTGCTGCACGAAGATCGTTCGGCAAATATCGTGCAGTGAAGTTTGTGTTGCACAGTCATCACAAGTTCAGATCGTGCGGCAGTCTGTGCAATAGTGTTTTTCGCGGTAAAAATACAGTTATAATTTCTACAAAACAATATGAGTGAAAACAATCAAGATATCATTGTTTATGCCTGCAGCATTTGCAAAATAAATATTACAGACATGAACCTCATGATGGAACATGTAAATACACTCAAAAAGAACCAAATTTTCTGGATACAAGCGGAAATGTACTTTAAATTGATTTGTAGTCATGTTTGGAACAATACTCTCTGCATATTCAAACACTTTTTCCAAAATATTATCTGGTTTGGAAAATTCTGAATTGTCTTCCTGATCAAATAAAATTTCTTTTATATTACTTAAAAGCATCCCAAAACCTTCATGCGTTATTTTTATATTATCGTACAAAACAAGTAGACAGACTTCATGTAATCAATCACACATAATTTATTTGTTTACAAAAAAAAAAAGTTATAATAACAAGAAAAACTGCACAATCTGAACAAAGCTTTTGTCTTTGACTTTCTTGCAGAGTGTGCACAGTGGTCACGTGACAAAAATCTTGCACGACACAGAGTTAACACTGGACAGTTATGCCGAACGCACCTATATATAGGCTATTCCAAACCTTTAAGCGGAACCAAATGGAATCTTTCTTAAGTTGTCACTAGCTAACTTTTTATACACTGAATTTGGCTTTTCCTAAACAAAAGGATCAAAAGCTTCAATCAATCGGTAAAAGTTGCTAGATTTGAAAATCTAGTTCTGCTTAAAGCAAAGAAACCGCTTACTATAAGTTGTTTTATTTTGTAATACGTAACTAGATATGATGATTTTGGTGACTTTTGTAGTGTAAACGGACTTTCACGTATCTGTGTGAACCAATATTATGATAATATTATAAATGTATTGTAAATATACAACATAAAAAATTAAATTTCAAGATGTTAGTTACGTATTACAAAATGATATAGACAGATAATATCAGGAAATACAAAACAGAATATTTTTCTGCAGGGCCGTAACTAAGTTTTGTTGGGCCCATGGCAGGATTTTATAACTGGGCCCCCCTAACAAGTGATATCCTATAAAAAATGGTCCTCATTTTTAAAATACAAATGATGAACTAAAAAAAACTAGGTCCTCATTTTTAAAATACAAGTGATGGCCTTAGAAACATAAAGGTTCTCATTCAAATATACCAATATTTTCCTTTTTGGGCCCCCACTTTCGATCTGGGCCCTGGGCATGTGCCCCTGTTGCCCCTGCCTAGTTACGACACTGTTTTTCTGAGTGAGTGCAAAAGTACGCAAGGAAAGGAAAAAGTTAACACCAAAACTGTAGTCAGCTTGACAAATAAAAATATTAATAAAACTTTACAAAATGTTTCATTAAGAACCTAATTTTATTTTTTTTTATTTTTCATCAATAAGAAATATTGCCACTATGTTTCTTTGTCAGGTTCTTTGAGAATGAGCCTCCCTAGAATTAATCCTGAGTTTGCGCCTATAAATAACTCTGTTTCAACCCCAATATAACTCTCGAACGTTCGATTTCTTTTTCATTTATATTCAACAACGGCTTCTTATATTGCGGATAACCTGAAAAATCTTTCCATTTTTTCAGTGGAATAGTAACACAAAGCTCGCTAGTCAACGGGTTTATCTTTACCAACATTAATAGGATTAACTTCAATGTTGTAACATTTCATGCTTATCCTGTAACCCAATTTGTTTTTTCATTCGCTTTTAAAAAAGGAACTAATTTTAGGCTTTTTTCTCTTTGTTTTCATTGTAATGCATTGTAAAATTAACAATATGTTTCATTTATTTCATAATTGTGTATTAATACCGCGTTTATTTATAATTCAACAGCAAGTTGTTAAACAAAATTATTGCAGAATTTTTAATATACCTCTACTATTTTCTTTGATAACTAATACATATTTGTATAATGTATAAAATCAATAGAGTAATATTGTTTACTAGGTTGGTCCATATGAAATTTCGGGTTTTTTTATCTTACATATATAAAGTTGAAACGTAAAAGCATTTAAACATGACAAAACGACCAAAAAATTAATTAAAAAAATATTTCATATCAGTGTTTGCAGAAAAAGAAATTTTACACATATACTCGTGGGTTAGCTTTTACAATATTTTCTTTGACATCATCTTTGTTTCTCTCGATACTGAATCAAATGATCATTACCATCGTAGCGAACATCATTTGCACCATATACGTTATATATTTGCGCTTCGTTCCTCTGCATAAGAGTTTTAGATATGGTACAGTAACAGCTCTTCGGAACTCTAGCAGATTTAGAGCATTGCTGCTTAGAGCAGTGTTTCTCAACCAAAAACGCACCGCGGACCAATAAAAAACATCATTTTCCAACGCGGACCAGTAATAATAATTGTTGGTTCATTTTTTGCAAGAAAACAAATATATTTAATGTGCTACTAAACACATTTATTTTATTTGTAGAAAATCATAGAAAGGTTACAAAAAATAAACAAAATATAAATTATTTACATAAAAAATTTGCATAATAAATAACAACATAACTGCAAAAAGCAAATACAAAAACTTTCGCGGACCACTAAAATTTTTCTGCGGACCACCTGTTGAGAAACACTGGCTTAGAGTATACAGTTTTCGATATAAAATCCATCGGATTTCAGGATTTTGTAGGTATTTAGTAAATGAAAATAAAGTAAGTAAGTACACATATTAAATCCACAAATTTAGATACATTTTGAAATAATCCACGTTCTTTCATCTAGAGACTTACAAGCATACTTAATTATAAGATACGCTTGCATCAAGACTCAGCTATGCAGTTATCTAGTCAGTCAAATAAATATTATTAGCACGGTGCTACAAAAAAAGAACTCGAAATAATTATCAAATTAAAAAATCCTATTTTACCATTCCGCACATAATGTACTTTACTCAGAATTTTTTCATATTTTTAGATTATCCCCCTGGATTATAGGGGTAGGACAAAAGTTTTTTGCACATTTTTAGTAAAAATCATTTTAAAAAAGTACTTTTTGTTTCTTAATCTACGCCTTAAGAGCTTTATTTTGATACCACACAATAAATTTAAAAGAAAACAATTTTTACAACACAAAACCTGATCTGATCAAAAATTCGTATTGAATTATTTCGGCTACCATCAGTGTATAGAATTGTTTCAGATTTTTAGACCAACCTCTGTGAGAAATAATAGGGTAGGGGCAAACTTTTTTGACATATTTTTGGCGAAAATTCCATAAAAATATTTGATTTATCAAAAATAAAATTTTGTTGGACTATCTATACATTAAGGGACTTCATTTGAAATCCCTCTCAAAATTTAAAAAATATATATTTCTTTCTAGTGTTATACAACCACACCAATTTTCAACTTTCTATGTTCAGCCGTTCAGCTTCAGGCTACATTTCTATCGTACAGACAGACATATACAGACAGACTTTTATATTGCATTACTTTCAACATACTACCAAACATGACATACGATTTAAGAGGTGTAAAGTATTGAAATAAAAATTACCTCTTAGTTTGTTTTGACAAAAGTCAAAACAGTATACAAACACATGAGTGGCGTTATAAGGACTTTTTGCTGTCACGAGTTGACATTTAACGATTGAAGTTGGCTTTTTTTAAACAAAATTATCAAACCCCTCATTTGAAAGTTAAGTTACTAGTTTTCAAAATCTAGTTCCGCTTAAATCAAAGAAACAGACTATACGTCCTTACGTCGTTAGGATACAAACTCGTCTTGAGGAAGGTGGAGGCTATTTTGATTAACAAACATATGTTATCTAAACTCTAGAATTTTAACTTCTTCTTATTTACAAGAAAAAATTAAAAATTGTTTGCATTTCAATCCAAATTTAAATATGAACCGATCTAATAAATGGAGTAGAACCAGGCATGCACACAAGAAGGGGGGTTTTCGGGTTCGCCCCCCCCCCCCCCCCCGGAACTAAAAATTATATACATATTTAATAAAAACTAAGCAATTGAAAATAAAAATCACTTTTTTATTAATAAAAATTAAATTATAATCAAAATGAAATTAATATATAAGCCCACCACTTCTTATTTAAAAGAGAAAAATTTAAATTTGTTTGCATTTCAATCCAATTTTAAATATGAACCGATCTAATAAATGGAGTAAAACCAGGCACGCACACAAGAGGGGGTCGGACCCCCCCCCCTCCTGGGGCTAAAAAATCATATATTTATTTAATAAAAACTAAACAATTGAAAATAAAAACCACTTTTTTTATTAATAAAAAGTAAATTATAATCAAAATTAAATTAATATATACATAAGTCTACCCCTCTCTAATAATAAAATAGTATTATTTTACTGATTTATTTCGAAATGGACCCCCCACAGATCAATTTTCGTCGTTCGCGCCTGAGTAAAACAAACAAATTATGATAATTATAGTAAAAACAAAAATAGAATATACATAAATAAAAATGTCTATAAATATATCATTTTATAAGTATTAATTTTATATCCTCCTAGGAAAGTTTATCCTTGAAATTAAAAACCATTTAAAAATGTCACCAAAGGATATTAATCAGTTGGATCACTTAACACTACAATATTATACCACATCAACACATAATCTCGCTTAGGATCCCCGAAGTAAAATTGGGAATATTCGATAACATACTATATCACATATAATACTAATAACTTTTTATACCTGTTATAAAAACTTAATAACAAAGACCGTTAGAGTACATTTGTTAGTATTGAATTTATAGAAAAACGTGTTAAACTCATATTACGGGGCAGACTGAACGACAATACGACTTCACCTGGGGAGAAACTCAATAATACTGACGCTGTGACCTCCAAATAGCGGCCAAATCAAAATCGTTTCAATTCGTTATGCAAGTTTAACGTTTAACATGCATCGTTAGTCTTATATTTTGTTTCCAATAATAAATAATCATCTATTACAAAATAATGTAAACAAATATTAAAATATTTTAGATGATAGTTTACATTTAAATTATACCCTTCAAAATACTGCCCTTCTGCGGTTACATATCACTAGCTACGACTTTTCTACGTCTGGATACACTTTTCTAGACACTTTTTGGAATGTTTAAGATCAGTTTCCAACATTGACTTAGTTTGTCTTTAATCGTTTGACAAACGGTGTCTTTTTAACGAACTAAGTTTTAGAAAAAAAAGTCGGACAGGGCAGTTTCGCGGACACATTCATTACGTAGAATATGTCAGTGACGTTTTGTAACAGGATCGTTTATGTGTTGTAATGAAGCAATAGTTAGCAATGATTTTAATTTATTTAGATAAATTTCATCCGTTTTTACATAGGCACCAACACCATCAGTTGAAATTCTTGCGTCAATATTGACGCTGCGCTGCAACTTAACAACACCCTCTCCAGCGCCTTGCTCGTTCAACGCCGCTCAATGGCCTCTTATTTTGTCCGGCATTTTATCTTCTTTCTTCCAACACCCGAATTTTGTATCGTTGTACATATTTTCTTTACAAATGTTGCAACATTTCGAAGTTAGTTCGAAATTTTTGTCATATTTACCACTTTTGTTCTATGTTACGGATATTAGTTCGTTTTTGTAATTAAGTATTGTACAACTCGTTACTACGAATCGTTTTAGCGGTCAAACACGCGTATACTCTGTCCGATTGCTGAGTTATGACTGCCGAAGTGGCAGGGAATACCGCAATTTTCGCTTCGCGTGCTTATACATGCCAGCACTGTCTCAAGCTGAAGGTCATAAGTCGCAGTAAGTATAAAGCTGCATTCACAGTTTTTAAATTAATTGATTATAGTTTATGCATTGTATATAAAATTAGTAGATATTTTTAACGTTTAAAGAAAGCGTTTACAACTTTTACGTAACGAATTTTGTAACATCTATGTTTTTTCAGAACAACTACGATGGAAAAAAAGCATTTGTGACTTTTTACGATCCCGCCATCAGTGAGATCGTTATTTCTTACTAAGTTTTAATAACTGAATTATTACCGCAACTACAGCAACTCTTTTTCGTTTCACGATTTCCGAAATTTGTTGAAATACATATGTGTGACAGTATTTTTTAGATTATGTAAAGTGAGATAGCTAATGTGTGTTTATATGTCTGTCTCATTAAAACAGCGCACTAACTACAATCGGCAAAGCAAAATGCTTTAAATTTAGAGCTCTGAACGGTCGTTCGCGTTACCATATGACAAACTTGTAGTGACAATCAACAGTGCACAAGACAGTCTATAATCCAGTAATTTAAGAGCTATGAATGCAGCTTTACGCGTATATCTATACAGCATCACGTGATACTGCCATCTGACTCCAACAATTGTATGCGTAGCAGTAAGTGGTTGAAATTTATCCTAATTTCGTAGCGCCCTCTTTCCGGGAACCACTACCAATACGAGGGTTGCCTTTTATATTTCGGGATTTGAGATCAAAATCAATTATTTATCAACAAAAGTGGCTTTATTGTTTTTCAAAATATTATCCATGAAGATACTATATTTTTGTATACGTTTGAATCAATTTTCGAAGCGCTTTTTCCACTCCGATTGGGGCTTTTTCCACTCTAATTGTCAAATTATGTGGGATCCGATGCGAACAAACCTTTTTGACGGCCAAATGTTCATGCAATAGTGAATTAGTCCCACTAATACCCAAGGACACCTCAATCTCACGATAAGTAACATGACGATCTTACAGTATCAGTTCACCATCAATGTTTTCCGGAACAACAACCAATTTTGGACGACCTTCACGAAATTCGTCCTTAAGCAAACTACGGCCACAATTGAAGTCGGCAAACAATCGATGAACAGTAGTCCTTGATGGTGCTTCATCGCCAAAAGTCGAATTAAGTTCATCGATGCACTGTTGTTGGGTTAATCCCCGTCGAAAGTTGTAAAAAATATTCGCTCGAAAATGTTCATTTAATTCCATTTTTAGCCTAGATGATTTTTTTTAAGTTACTGTAAACAACACAAATAGCGATCGTACGTCAAAACGTTCTGAGTACGTATACCGTAAAAAATGTCAAACTTTACGTTAGAAGCGTCAGTTACCAGATGGCAGCACTAGTTTAACGAAATCCCGAAATATAAGAGGCAGCCCTCGTACTAGCTACGAACAAAGACGTAAAAAAATTTCACACGGGGGCAAATTAGGTGTATATAGTGGAATGGAAACGAAAGTGACTTTGTTCTTCATCAAAATGGCCGAACCATAAGGGAAGTGTGAGATAGTGCATTATCGTAATTGTCGACATTGATCAAAATGTCTTTCCAAAATCGTTATGATCTCTACTTCTACTACAACCTTTCTAACAGTCAATCGTTGAATGGTACGGATTAATTCGCGAACTTGAATAACATTTTCATCGGATTTATAAATTGAAGACCTACTAGATTTTTCATCATCGTTAGTTGAATTACTACCATCTTTAAAACCCCCGTATTACTTAAAACAAACAAAGCAACTTCTCCAAAAGTTTTCAAAAGCTATCACCATCTTTCCAAGTGTAAAAATAAAATTTCACATAGACACGCTACTATTCGATCAGGTCTTAAAAATCTCAAATAAATGAAATAACTTAGCTAAATATACTCAACGATAAACAACTCACAAATGACAACTGCATCATGCAGTGGCGCACCCAGGAATTTTTGTTGGGGGGGCCAAAATTATTTAAATTACGAAAATATAAAGTGATGACCTAAAAAAAAAAAAGTCCTCACTTCTAAAATATAAGTGACGATCTAAAAAAAAGGGTCTCATCTCTATTTTTTAAATTTTCTAGAGTGTTTGTATGTTTTTATTTTTATTTCCTTCCTTCTTGGGGGGGGGTCCCCATCCCTGGGTGTGCCATTGGCATCATGTAACGTAACTTCTATCTTTTCTACTTACTAAGTATTGCGTAAGGCGCGCATTTTACGTATTTTTTCTCAACCTCGTATTGCAAAATAATGTAAACAAAGTTTAAAATGTTAAGATGTTTATATTATTAAGATACGATTTAATATTCGATTTATTTCTTAAAGTTAAATATTTTATTTCAATATTTGTATTTATTTTCTTTTACTTTATAAAGTGACAAATGCAAAGCAGATCGAATATGTCTTGCGCAGAAAGATTTTATCATAAAGATGATCTCTTTATACTTTTAAAATATCAATTCTTTGGATGCTGGGTCATGTTGGTATTAAAGGCAATAAAGCTGCTGATGTAGTGCAAAGGCTGCTTCATATTGATCTATGATTGATGTGAGTTTCGTATTTTCAGATTATGCTAAAGCTCATCTGAAACAACTGAGCTGAATGGCATGATGAGTGAAATGACAAACATGTCGCGGCAGGTTAAGGGAAACGTTAAACCATGGGCTTCGCACTACAGGAACAACCGCAGGAACCGCCATCACACGCCTTCGTTTAGGACAATATTGATAGATCCATAGGTATCATAGCGATCCACTAAAACAGGGGTGGCTCAATTAATTTGTGATATGATCTTCTTTTCCCTTCAAAATTCGCCTCGATATTCCATCGCCTAAATTTAATTGTAAGTTTATTTATAGCCTGTTTCTTTGGCTTAGGCAGAACTAAATTTTCAATTCTAGTAACTTTTACCTATTAAGTGAGGCTTTTGATCATTTTGTTTAGGAAAAGCTCACTTTAAACCATAAAAAGTGAGACCATGACAACTTCCAAAAATGAAAATTCCAGTTAGTTCCGCCTAAACGTCTGGCAAAGCCTATACCGTT